>CM038141.1:197254203-197854203 GCA_021437245.1 Aegilops speltoides
TCATCCCCCCGGGCCCCTCTGGGGAGTTGGTGAGGCACCGGGCCCTTGGAAACGGCCCCGCAGGCTTGGCTTGGCAGACGTGAGCCTGAGCCCAAGGCGCCCGGGACTTAGCCGGTGAAAGTGAAAGGGCAAGTCTTGGGCGCATGTGAACCCAACAACTGTGCCAGCCTTGGTCGTCGCGTGCCAGTTGATTGGACGTGGGCGTCTCCGCTTCCCCATGCTGCCTCGGCAACTGCCCGTCTGACAAATGTCTGGCCTGGGTTAGGCTTACCTACATTGCTCTCACTCGCCTTGCTCGAGATCCCCTTTCTTTCACTCCTGCTTCCAAAATCTCTAGATCCGCCTCATCCTTTCTCCTCTAGCGAGCAATGGCGCCCTTAAGGCCGCAGCCGAACCGCCCGGCCTTGATAATCGCGGCTCTGGATCCCCAACATAGCGGGAAGAATCTACGCCTCACGCTCCCGATGGCCAGTGCAAGGCAGCAGATAGAAGGCGCGCTCAGCAGCAACCGCCCAGAGGAGGACAAGGGGAGCACCTTCTATCCCTTCTTCATGAGCGCCGTCATTGCCGGCCTGGTGCCTCCTTTTTCTGAATTCTTCTATGCTGTCCTTCGCCATTACAAGCTGCAGGCCCTGCATCTCCATCCCAACTCTGTTCTCCTTCTGTCGATTTTTGCCTACTACTGTGCGGTGCACGTTGGGGTGATGCCTTCCGTGGCCTTGCTACGCCACTTCTTCTACCTCCGAGTCACCGGTGCACATACCTCTGTGTGTGCCAGCTGTGTTGCATACTCCAAAGCCAACGCAATCTCGAAGGCTGGGAAGAGGGCCGATAGAACCAGACAAGTGGGTCATCTTTGGATGCCGGATGCATCAATTCATTTGGCGCTACCTCACGGAGCAGCTCGGGCTGATGAGGCATGGTCCGTGTGAAGCTTGGCGACCGGCAGAGCGTAGTCTTGCGGAAGATGAACATAACATCCTCTGAGGGGAGTTCTGGTGCATCGGGTGGCTCCACTTGAGCGCCTTTCGCGCCGTTGTGGAGGCTTCGAGGGATCGCGAGCGTCGATCTCCTTTGAACTCGGAGGCCTTGACTGATGAAGATTTGACGGCAGCTCTCCACTTCCTGGTTGGAGAAGATGTGGAGGGTCTGGAGGACGCTCCTATCCCCTTGTTTCTTCACGACAACTGGGAAAAGGTGGTGAATGCCATGCCCACCTTCGGTGGGAGCAGCCTGGTGCCGGAGGTGCCTCTGAGGCGCGAGGCGGGCGGGCTGGTGGAGTCCTCCAGGATTCCCACACGGAGGAGGCAAGGCGAGCGAGGAAGAGGAGGCGCGACTTCGGAGGCAGCAGCGAGGAGGCGGGGAGACTTCCCTGGCCTTGGGCCGCGTCCTCCGCTCCATGCGGAGACGGCAGCGAGGCCGACACGAGCGAGGGAAGGACCGCCTATGATCCCGAAGAGGGGCCAGGTCGGGAATGATCTCTGAGGTCTACTCGGCTCGAGCCTTGCTGACAGCTAGCTCCAGCCCTTGTGGTGTGCCCCCCTCTGCTGCTAGACCTCTCGAGGCTGCGCCCTGCAAGAGGCTCTCAGGCGTTATGCTCGGCAGGAGGCCATTGGAGCTCGCCGCGATTGACCAGTAAGTACTCAAACTCTGCTTTGCTCTTGTTTTTGCTGTCAAGGCTTGACATCCTCCATCGCCTGGGTAGGCTGCCGCCTGCGGCGAAGAGGCTAAAGGGGGACATGGTGGCTCCGCTTGGGGCAAGTTACGCCCTATCTCGTGGCAGCGCCTAGCCGCTGTGGGAAGGGGAGGCGGGTGGAGCTCGCACCTCCCCTGCCCGGTCGTCCTCGCGAGGCAAGGAGGGATGCTCTGGTGGGGTGCCAGCCCCCGTGGCCCCGCTGACTATGGAGGCGCCGGTGCTTGATGCTATCGCCGAGGTTGCCAAGGCTCAGGAGCTCCCAGCCTCCCAGGCCGTGAGCACGCTGTCGTCTTCTCCTCCTGCTCCACTGGTTCCTGATTTCTCTGCCTCCTTCACCGTCTTGGACCATGCTGCCGCTGAGCTAGGTCGGCTGCGAGAATATCTCGGGGCTCAACCTGCTGGTGGCGAGGCGCTGGAGCTGATCTCTGCTGGGCTTGCTCACGACACTTGTCGTCCGGCGACCTTGGCAGCTGTGGAAGCTTCTGAAGAGGAGAAACACGTCGTCACCCAGGCCATAGCTGCTCGTGACGCAGCGTTGAAGGATGCTTCGATCGTCCAGGAACATTGCAAGGCGCTGGAGAATGAGTTGTAGGGCCAGCGCGACAAGCTCGCCAAAGAGGTTGGCGACCGCCAGGCAAAGGAGGAAGAGATGAAGGCTTGGGAGTCCGCCATCGGGGATCGAGACGCCAAGCTGTCCGTTGATCGCAGCCGACTGAAAACACTAGAGCAGAAGCTGAAAGCGAAGAAGACTAGTGGGCCTTAAGGCTAAGGTCTTGGCGAAGATCGTGTGGCCGCCAGCGGATTATGAGAGAGATCTCGCAGGCTGATGTAAACTTCGATAATGGTGCGGAGAAGCCGCTTGCGAGAGCCGCGACGACCAGCGGCTGCTTTCCTTCTGGTGGCGCTTGAGTAGGTTGTGACCTGCATAGGCCCCATGGCCGAGGTTGAAGCTTCGTGTCCTTTCCTCCTTGGCGGCCGGATCCTCAACCATGTGCGCGCCGCCTTGACACCAACAGCAGCGATCTGCTGGAGCTTTGTGGGCGCGGGCCTCACGGCTTCTTGCCGAGCTGTGGTGAAATGGCCGGAAGCCCTACTAGCGAAGTTCCATGCCTTTGCCACTGCGCCCAAGGCAGGTGCTGCTGGTTCCGCGGCTTTGGGAGGTGGAGCTGACAAGCGCAACTCTGCCGCGGAGGCGGGGCTCCCGGCGAATGAAGGCGCCGCTCAAGGCTCGCGGCTTCCTTCCTGTTTCAACTCCTGCAACATGCACCATGCCTCGTGGAGGCCTTAAGACTTGTGTTTGGTATCATGAGGACAATTTATGGTTTGTAATATTTGCTTCTGAATTTGCGTGATTTTGCGGTTTCCTTCCTATTTGCTTTATGTTCTCGTCGTGAGCCGGCCCGCTCATACCTCAGCGCCGTTAGCCCGATAGGATCACGGAGGCGGGACCAGGGTGAGGGCTCATTGGCAAGTTAGTCTCTGGTCGCGATGCTCAAGAGTCCCCTTGGCCTGAAACAACAAATAGGGAGGGTTTGTAGGAGTAGATCTGTCATTCTATGTTGGCAGGGCCCGACCCTGCGCATACCTCAACCGCCGTTAGCCTTTCAGATCTAAGGGGTGAGGGGCTACATGACGATTAGGCTCTGAGTCGCGATGCTCGAGAGTCCCCTCGGCTCAAAGCGATTTTCACACCTTGGCTCCGCTCGGGGAGGCGCCTTGACGACCAGTCCGAGGACTGGCTGGGTGGCGTCTCGGCCGTGACCGAGGCGCAACCCGTGTCCGGCCCCTCGCTGATGCTCGAGGCGTTGCGATGAGGCCTGACACTGAGCTCTGGGCTCCCTGAGGTTGATACAGCCATGGGCTGCCCTCAGTTGTTTATCACCAGTGCGGAGCATTGTGCTTCCATATGTGTACAGGCATAGCCGCTCCTCGGTAGTGTCGTCAGCCAGCGCGGAGCATGGTGGTTCCAATGGTATGTGGGAGGGCCCCCCCTCCGGGAGGGCCCCCGGGGCGTGTACAGCCCCTCCCTGACACGTGGCCGGCACGGTAGGGCTAGACGAGGTGTATCTGGGCACTCGTGAGCCAACGCAGGACTCACGAGGCCCTACCTTAAGGCGGGTTACGACTAATCTTGAGCCTTGGGCAGCTGAGTGTTCTTGCAGGGTGGTTAGATGCAAATGCTCTACATCCTTTGGTCCCGGCCCTCGAGCAAACTCAGCCGCCACTGGTATGCCAGGTCGCGATGCCGTGGACAAGCCCAGGGGGTGAGGCTGGAGAGCCAGCAAGAGCCCCTGAGTTGCGATGCTCAGGCACCCCCTTTTAACGTGCAAGTGATTTGCATGAGCGAGAAAGAGGGGCCGCGGTAGGCGGGAGATGATAATAATAGGCAGGTTGAGCATGAACGGCAAATTGACTTTGGTAACTGCAGGAAGGATACATGCCACTAAGTCAGGCCCGAGCGGCTTGGGGATGATGCAGCCCGAGGGGCGCCCCCAGCAAGGTGAACTAAAGACATAAACCATGATACATGCATGCGGATAGACCCATAACACTGGGAATAATGCAGCCACTGAGGCACTCCGGCTGAAATGAAACTTCGAAAGATGTCACTGATATCATTGCGGGCGGGTGTTGGAGTAGTTGACGATCGCGCGGTGAAAAGCCCGATACTCATGAGTCACGGGCCCTAATCCTCGGGAGGCTCAGGGGGGTCCGGCGCTCCTCGAGGACCATATCCATCTCTGCGGAGACGCGTGGTGCACGGCCTCTTGAGCTTCGAATGCTCGCATAAAGCGCTGGTGATGGCGATTGCATTTGGCAGGCCGAAAGGCATGCAAACGTAGCTGTGTGGCGGACCCTCGCAGCGTCCCACGCGTGAAGGCCAGAAACACTCCTGAGACATGACTCCGTTGATCCCTGGGTAGTCGATGCGGACACGCAGCCTGCCATCCTCGCTTGGATGGGGAGCTACGCCGGGTAGGCAGCGATCGCCGCAGATGAATCTTGATTCCTGCAGCTCCTGATTGACCTTGGCGATGAACTCCTGAGGGTCGGGCCCTCCTTGCCCCATGCCTTCCTGGGGGAAACGTGCCGTGAAGCACGCCTCCAAGTGGTGCCCGAGCGCCTCCCTCATAATCTTGGCAAAGCCTGAGGCCCTCAAGGAGAGAGAGCCCCCGAGCCTTGCGAGAGGAGGGTGCCGGGCGCGCCTTCCTATCGATGGAGGCGCCCCTTGCCTGCGCCAGATCTGGCCAGCGCCTCGGGAGATGCTGCCTCCAGGGCCTTGGCTGGGTGATGTCTTCTTCTTCTTGGGGACATCCTTGGGAGGGTTCCTTCTCTTGCTGTCTGGGTCTTCGACTGATGCAGCTTGGAAGGCACGCTCGAGAGAGCACACCACATCCTTCTCCTCGCATGGGACTGTGATGATTCCGCCGCTTCCCGGCATCTTGAGGACATTGTAACCATGGTGAATCACCGCCATGAACATGGCCAGGGCTAGATACCCCAGAATGGCATTGTATGGCAGGTGTATGTGGGCAACATCGAAGTCGATGAGCTCGGTCCGGTAGTTCTTGCGCTGTCCGAAGGTGTCAGGGAGGCGAACTTGCCCTATCGGGGTGGTAGAGCCGTTAGTGACTCCTGAGAAAGGCTTGGTTGGCTGAAGTTGATCATATGGCACTTGGAGATTGTTGAACGTCTCGATAGACAGGATGTTGAGTCCTGCGCCGCCATCGATGAGGGTCCTGGTAACTTACACATTGCTGATGACTGGGGAAGAAAGCATTGGGAGGACGCCAGCTATAGCCACACACTTGAGTTGATCCGCTGAGCTGAATGCGATGGCGCACGTGGACCACCTAAGAGGGCGCGTGGCCTCGAGCTTGGGGAGGACTGCGTTAACCTCATGAGCAAACTCCTTGAATATGCGCTGAGAGGCTGGGGCCTGGGCTCCACCCAAGATGCAAGTGATAGCATGTGGTTCCTGGAAGCCCCCAGCCCCCTCGTCCTGGTGGTGGTCATCATTTCTTCTCGGTGGTGGCGGTAGAGGAGGAAGGCCTGCATTGCCCTGCGGGCGATCCTTGCGAGACTGATCCCTCCAAGCCCCCTCGCAAGGCTAGTCCTGCCAACGGTCCTCGCGAGGTCGGTCACGCCACCCCTGTTGAGGGCCTCGGTCGTCCCATTGTCCTCCACCTCTTCCTCCTCCTCGGCGGTAGCCCCGATCGTTGCGCTCGGGACGTCGACCGATGCGTCCTTCTCGAACGGCCCTGAGCTCCTGGCATTCGTTGTTGTTGTGGGTGTGGAGATCATGGTAGACGCAGTATCGGCTGCCCTTGTATGACTCTGGCTGTCCCTGCCGCGCTTCGTGTCTGGTTCTGCTGCGAGCACAACTGTTCATTTGCGCTTCACGTCCTTGGCCTTGCCTTTCTTCTCTTCAGGGTCAGCAGCTGGAAGCTCGAGAAGGGAGAGGCACCCCTCCTCAGCACTTGCGCACTTGGTCGCCAGGTTGAACAGCTCCAGAGTTGTGCACAGATCCTCGTGGATTGCCAGTTCCTCCTTCAACTTGACGTCGCGGACGCCATCAGAGGATGCTGAGATGATGGCCTCCTCGATCACCTTGGGAATCTTGAGGCGAGCATTGTTGAAGCGCTGGATGTACTTCTGCAAAGGTCTCTCCAGGTTGCTACTTGATGCGGTGCAGGTCACCCACGATTGGAGGACGGTCGCGAGTGCCCTAAAAGTTGGCGATGAAGTGGGTGCGCATCTCGTCCCAAGAGGAATCGTCTTGGGGAGGCAGGTTCGAGGCAGTGCGGGCACCATCCTTGGCGCCATAGGAAACCAATCGCCATGACCTTTTCGTCTCGGTGACCACCTCGATGCCCGAGATCATAGAGCTGCGGGAACTACTGGCGAAGTCGGCGGTGCCGTCCTAGTGAGGCGAGATCCGGCAGGCTGCGGCTTGGCGACCTTTGCATAGCTTCGGTGGTGAAAGCGCGGCAACTTCTTGGTAGCCACGAGCCCTTGCGAGCAGGGCTTGCTCTTGAAATTCCACAGCGCCCGCCCGAAGCAGCCAGGGGTCTTAGCGTCTTTGGAAGCGGGTAGCAGCGCCGCCTTCTTGGGGACGAGGATCTCTTGGCAGCTCCTTTCTTGTCGCGCGAACCTTTGGGCGTGGTGGGTCCCGTCCAGGGGCCACGTGCCTTGGAGCTAGGTGCCTTCTTGGGGAGGAGGTGGTGGAAGGCACCTCTTGAGTTGCATCACCCATGCAGGGGGGAGGCGAAAGCAGCGAGAGGCAATGAGGAGAGAGCCCCTGTGGCGGCCAGCGAGCTCCGTGATGCGGCGAGCCACTCTCGTAGAGGTCATCGGCAGGGCGGTTGTGGTGTCAAAACCGGCGGATCTCGGGTAGGGGTCCGGAACTGTCGTCTAGCCGGATGGTAACGAGGAGCGAGGGACACGATGTTTTACCGAGTTCGGGCCCTCTCGATGGAGGTAAAACCCTACGTCTGCTTGATTAATATTGATGATATGGGTAGTACAAGAGTGGATCTACCACGAGATCAAGGAGGCTAAACCCTAAAGCTAGCCTATGGTATGATTGTTGTAATGTATGTTGTGTCCTCGGACTAAAGCCCTCCGGTTTATATAGATCACGGAGGAGGCTAGGAGTTACAGTCGGTTACAATGGTAGGAGATCTACATATCCGTATCGCCAAGCTTGCCTTCCACGCCAAGGAAAGTCCCATCCGGACACGGGGCGGAGTCTTCAATCTTGTATCTTCGTAGTCTTGGAGTCCGGTGGGCGATGATAGTCCGGCTGTCCGGACACCCCTAGTCGAGACTCCCTTAGTAGCCCCGAACCGAGGCTTCAATGGCGATAAGTCCAGTAGCGTATATAGTCTTGGCGTTGCAAGGCGGGTTCTCCTTCAAGTTCCATGTACTGCCGAGCGATGTCGGCTTCATCATAAATCTTGTGTTTCTCGGCTTCTCGCCCAATAATGGCCTTTTTCCGCGTCGCACAAATCACGAAAAGCACAGGTGTCTTTACGTTTCACCCCTAGTCGTGTGAGTCGTCCGCCTACAAAAGAGGCAAAAATCCAGATCAAACCACACCATCTTCCTCCCGAATACTTCATCGGGCGCCTTTGACCTAAAATCCATTCCATCATGGACCGTCGGCGGCTCTTCTTCACGCGCTCCCAGCCCACCGCCCGGGTGGAGGAGGTGCTCTGTTCCGCTGTGAGCTAGTGAAGCTCCAAGCGGGGATATCTCCTCCGGCCTTCATGGTCCCGGTTCGAGCCGGGCTGGTCACTATCAAGGTGGGAGGCAAGCGGAGGCTACCCCAAGCCCCAATAAAGGGGCGAGTATGCTTCGTCCCTTATTTGATAAGGGGACTCGGATTCGATACATCCGTTCCTCGCGGGCTCACAGGTTCTCACGGACTCGGCTCCACCACCTCACACCGCCTCATCACGCATATCGCGGGCCCGCGTAGCTCTTCTGCGAGCTATTCACGGGCATTGAGCCCCGTTTTGCATTATGGAAGAGGCTGTTACGCCTCGTACCTCATTCTCACGAGGGTCCATATATCAAGTGGGCGGCGCGAAATATGGCGCATCGCGGGACGGATACCCATCCGGTACTCCCAAGAAAGCGTCCGAAGGCGGCCTTGAGTGGTTTACATAGGAGGCGGCTCCGCTGCGGACCCAGTCCGGATTGGCCTCGAGTTTAGTGCTGCTCCTCTGAAGAAACGCCTCGGTGGCGCCCACAGAGCCCCGATTGGAGGAAGACAAGGCGTCCATTACTTGATGGGCGAATAAGATTCTTGGCCCATTCGGGTTGACCATGATTGGAGTCATGGCGATATGCATCATCTTGAAGTACAGCCATTGCAATCTGAAGGCCACCCATGTGGGATTTCAGCGGGAAGACGATGCTACCCGTCATGGCCGCAAAGGGCGAGATTCGATCGAGGATCTGGTGAAGATCCTGTCCAGCCTGTACAAGGGGGAGAAGGAGGACTTCCTTCGAACGAACCCTTTGAATGGGTTTTCCATGAACAACCCTAGAGGTTGGGTAAGCGAACACTTTTAAGGGCTCAACCCACGCTTTCGAAGTTTAGGCTTCTTACATTATATCTTCGGTGCAGGATCTACACCGGACTGTGGAGGACATGGTAAGTCCCGCTCCGCAACCCGGGGATCCAGGAAGATCCCTGGATCCGGCCTCCGAAGAGGATCCGGACATCAAGGTGGAGCTGATCGACTGTGTGTTTCACCAGCTCAGCATGGATAATGCTTTGAGTCGCCATCACGGCGGACTACCCGGATCGTATCCGGCTTCCCGGTGGCGTGACGAGGTCCGGACACCATTATCTCTTCCTTGCCCATTTCGACCTTCATGACGATGGTGTTTTCTGAGGAGGCGCCTTCAAAGGCGGGAAGCCGAGCCCGCGGCGGCTGACCAACAAAAGTCTGTTCGGACCAGCAGGCGAAAGAGGAGCGCGGCACGGACTGAAACGTCGCCGCAAAGGTATAGCTCGTATTTGTATTTTTAGAGCAACGTTCCTAGGAAGCGTCTGAGTGCTCATGATCTCTATAGGAGAAAAAGCGCCGCGGACTGCGGCCTTGAAGTTGCCGATCCAACCTATACGGCGAGCTCCGGCGCCGATGCGGAGGAGAGCAAGCGCAAAACGGGTCGGATCCTCCTCCAGCGGAGGACACCGACGAGCTATCGCCACCAAGTCTGAGGTGGAGCGCCATGAACCATAGGCGCCGCGAGATAGTGTTTAAATGAAGTGCTTCTCCCCTGAGGCATTGGACGCCTTTAACGCAGGGGACGCGCACCTCCGTGCCGCTCAAGATGGTTTTACGAGAGCCACAGAGCAGTATGTGAAAGACAAACGGGTAAGGGAATTTTAATGGTTATATATACGAGTAGCCCCCGAGACTTAAAGTAGTTATGTTAACTGATTTAAGGATCATTTAAAAACGAGCTCTTCTTGAGAAGAATGCCCGGATGTCTTAGGAGCTGCAAGAATGCAAGGCCCAACTTGAGGCCGCACTTGCAGCCGAGGGGAGACGCAGAGACCCTCCCGGTAACACATTTTATTAATAAATATAAGCGCTTGCGGCGTGCGCGCAAGTCTAATAGTGACATTGCAGGTGCCGCGGACAAGATCCGGACGAGCAAGAATTACTGCGCCAGACTAAAGGCGGCGAGAGGGTGCTGAATAGGGTGCAGCAAGAAAGGAACAAGCTCCAGGATGCCAGCGCCAAGCTTGGAGAAGAGCTGAAAGGCGCACAAGCGGGCTGTCGGCTCCGTTAAGGAGAATCGGCGGCCGTCGCGGCATTTATAATAAGTGCTTGGCGGACTCTTTTGAAAAGAAGAGTTCGGCGAGAACTAAATTGACATAATATGTCTTGTAGGTATACTCACAGTCGCCTGCGAAGATGCCCATATCAGCGGGTGATCAACTTCGAGAGCTATTGCAACTGCTCGAGCGAGTTCGGCGAGCAATGGCGGCGTCGTCGAGCTTTATGGCCAGCCCTCTCCCTACCCGAGGGCCTTGGGGAGCTTCGGAGAAGCTTGAGGAGTGCGGCAGCTTCCGTTTAATGGAAGATTTCGCTTGCCGTCAAGGTGCCAGGGAGGCTTGGGCCATGGTGAAGGCAGCGTTACAAGAAGGCGGATCCCAACCACATGGCGAGTTGGACGGTGGGGCCCGATGGGAAGGAGATCCTGTGAGTTTAGTATCTGACCAAGTAGAGTTGGCTGCTAAATTTTCCCAGCGGGACTGTAAGTTAGACAGACTGTTAGGCGGGATTGAGGAGGAATACAATCAGATAAATTTGACAATGTATGTTTTCCTTTAAAGTGACATGTGAAATGCCTTCTAGCCGGATTGTAGATCGTTTGTCTTTGCCGACCTTTTCGCTTCAACCTTGGGACCCTAGAGTCCGGAGCGTGTTCGAATACCTTTTTGGTTAAGGAACAACCGGGGTATGCATGGAGACCAAGCGTAGCGGTCATTAGTGCTTTATCAGACAAGTGCCCAACTAGTTATGTTATATTACATGGTTAGTAAGAAACATCTTCCAGGGAGAATAGTTCCGTTAAGGGTTCCTTTCCCTGGGAGGCATGCCCTAAAGTGCATGTCCGGACTGCGAAAAAAGCAGAAAAACATCTGGGGGTGGATAAATGAGTAGGTAAAAAAATCATCTTTTAAGTCACCACCGAATATTCCCTTAAGAATGCTAGCTTTCGGCTTCACCTAGTCTGAGGTACACATCCGGCTGATCCGGTAGTAACAATCGCAGAGGTGCTCCCTTTACCTCCTAGCCGAACAATCGGGAACGTAGGGGTAAGCA
This sequence comes from Aegilops speltoides, assembly GCA_021437245.1. Lineage (NCBI taxonomy): Eukaryota > Viridiplantae > Streptophyta > Magnoliopsida > Poales > Poaceae > Aegilops > Aegilops speltoides. Next base: position 197,265,256 of record CM038141.1, read on the forward strand.
CAGGAGCCAGGCAACCCAGCTTGGCCAAAACTTAAGTCATATCGATGCATATAATGGTGAGTAAAAGGTACATGTGGAAGCTTGACACATGTGCTGGGCGTGAAACCCTTACAATTGAGCTTCTGGAAAAGAAGCCCCCAGGTATAATAAGTGCGGATGGCACCTCAAGTGTATGCGAATAATGCGAATGTAGGCCCTTAGGGGCTTTTTAGTAAAAAAGGTTATGAGAGGAAAGAGAAACAAAAGACAGCCGAAGAGTAAAATTTGAGCGGAGGAAGGGGCGAACTCTTAGTCGGCGCTAGGCATAGAATCTTGAAGGCGGGCTGCGTTCCATGGGTTTGGCTCGAGTCGGTTATCCGGCGCATTTGAAAACAGTGCGCTCCGGTCACGACTTGATCGATAATGAAGGGCCCTCCCATTTGGGCTTGAGCTTGTCCTTTTCTTGTTGGCGGCGTAGAACTAGTTCACCAGCGTTGTAAGTCTTGGCCCGTACTTCTCAGCTTTGATATCTTGGACTGCTGGCGATAGAATGCGGAATGAGCCTTGGCGACATCGCGTTCTTCCTCCAATGTGTCCAAGCTGTCCTGCCGATCCAGCTCGGCCTCTCTTTCTTCATACATGCGCTTTCGAGATGAGTCATGAATAATGTCGCAGGCAGGACTGCCTCTGCGCCGTAGACCATAAAAATGGTGTGAATCGGTAGTGCGGTTAGGCGTTGTCCGCAGCCCCAGTCTGGTCGAGCTCCTCGACCCATTGCGTGTCAGATTTAGTAAGTGACCGCACTAGTCTGGGTTTAATGCCGCTCATTATTAGACCATTTGCTCGTTCCACTTGACCGTTGGTTTGAGGGTGATAGACTGAAGCATAGTCGAGCTTGATGCCCATATTTTTGCACCATGACTTAACCTCGTTGGCTATGAAGTTCGTGCCGTTGTCGGTGATGATGCTGTGGGGGACTCCGTAACGGTGTACTACCCCAGATATATAGTCTATCACTGGTCCGGACTCTGCCGTTTTGACCGGTTTGGCCTCTATCCATTTGGTGAATTTATCCACCATGACCAATAGGTACCTTTGCTTGTGGGTTCCCCCTTTAAGGGGTCCAACCATATCAAGCCCCCAGACCGCGAACGTCCAGGTAATGGGTATAGTTTTGAGGGCGGTGGGCGGCATATGGCTCTAATTAGCAAAGAGCTGACAACCAACGCATCTCTGGACTAAGTCCTGGGCATCTGCCCGGGCCGTCGGCCAATTAAATCCTGTACGGAATGCCTTTCCTACAAGCGCCCGGGCTGCTGCGTGGTTTCGCCCTTCCTCTTCGGAGATACACCTTTGAAGGACTCCTGTTGTACTTTTCTTATAAAGTTCTCCCTCATGGACCTTGTAGGCTTTCGATCACCGGACTATGCAGCGGGCCTCGTTTTGGTCTTCAGGAAGTTCCTGCCTAAGCAAGTAGGCTAGGAATGGTTCTGTCCGCAGGCGATTCTGCCATTATGTCGTGGGCTGAAGGTGTTATGTCATCGGCTGAATCGCCAATTGGCGCGGTTTTTTCCGGTTTGTCACTTCCGGGCTCCTCTTCCCATAGTATGGATGGCTTGAAGAGCCGTTCCAGGAAGATATTTGGAGGGACAGCATCACGTTTCGCACCGATGCGTGCCAGTACGTCGGCCGCTTGGTTATTATCTCGGGCTATGTGATGGAATTCGAGTCCTTCAAACCGAGTGTTGCGATATGCTGCCATTTTCGGATCCTTGGCGTCAAAGTCTCCATTTATTTGGGATATTGCAAGGTTTGAATCCCCGCGCACCTCTAGGCGTTGAATGCCCATGGAGACTGCCATCCAGAGACCATGTAACAGGGCCTCGTATTTGGCTGCGTTGTTGGAGTCCGTGTACATTATTTGAAGTACGTACTGGACCGTGTCCCCGGTTGGGGATGTCAATACGACGCCAGCCCCCAATCCGGCCAACATTTTAGAGCCGTCAAAATGCATAACCCAATTGGAGTATGCGCCGTACTCTTTAGGGAGTTTGGCTTCGGTCCATTCAGTGACGAAGTCAGCCAAAACTTGTGACTTTATAGCTCGCCGAGGTTTGTAAGTTATATCGAATGGTAAGAGCTCGATGGCCCATTTTGCAATCATGCCCGTTGCATCACGGTTATTTATGATGTCATTGAGTGGTACTTTGGAGGCCACTATTATCGAACACTCTTGAAAGTAGTGTCGGAGCTTCCGGGATGCCATGAACACCGCATACGCTATCTTCGATAGTGTGGGTAGCAGGATTTGCAGGGGTTAACACGGTGGATACATAATACACTGGTTTTTGAAGAGGGAATTTATGCCCTTTGTGTCTCGTTAAACTGACAGTACCGCTTACTACTTGATGCGTTGGTGTGATGTATGACAACATTGGTTCGCCTAGATTGGGCGCAGCCAGGACCGGATTTGTTGCAGATATGGCCTTTATTTCTCTGTCGGCGGTGGCAGCATCCGTCCACTCGAAGTGTTCGGTGCGCCTGAGGAGGCGATAGAGGGGCAATGCCTTTTCTCCTAGACGGGAGATAAAGCGGCTTAAAGCTGCCACGCATCATGTTAATTTTTGTATCTGTATGAGGTGTTTTGGAATATCCAACTGTGACAGAGCTCGGATTTTGCGGTTGCTTCAATTCCTCTACGGATACAATGAAGCCCGGCGACTTTCCGGTGATGTACCCGAAAATGCATTTTCTGATTCACTTGATGTCATATGCTCTGAGGTTGTCGAATGTGAGCCTCAAATCGTCTACTAGAGTTTCGACGTGTTTTGTTTTGACGACTACGTCGTCTACGTATGCCTCGACTGTTTTGCCGATCTGGGTAGCCAGACATGTTTGAATCATGTGCTGATATGTTGCGCCGGCATTTTTAAGTCCGAAGGGCATTGTGTTGAAGCAGAATGGTCCGTATGGAGTGATGAATGCCGTTGCGGCTTGGTCTGCCTCTGCCATCTTGATTTGATGGTAGCCAGAGTATGTGTCGAGAAAGCACAACGAATCGTGCCCTGCTGTACCATCGATAATTTGGTCGATGCAGGGGAGAGGGAAGGGATCCTTTGGGAAAGCCTTATTGAGGTCTTTAAAATCGACCAGAGGCGCCAGGATTTGTCCTTCTTTAATACCATTACCAGTTGCTAGCCAATCCGGATGTTTGATATCTCGATGAATCCGGCTTCCAATAGTTTTGCTAGCTCTTCTCCCATTGCCTGTCTTTTGGGTTGGAAAATCGTCGAAGAGCACTGCTTGGTAGCTTAAATCCTTTAGGATGTTTAGGCTGTGTTACGCCAACTTTGCATGGGATTCCGGGCATATCTGAAGGGTGCCAGGCGAAAATGTCCCAATTTTCCTGAAGAAATTCGCGCAGTGCAGCGTCTACTTCGGGGTTGAATTGTGCCCCAATGGAGGCCGTCTTTGTTGGGTCCGTTGGGTGGACCTGGAATTTTATTATTTCATCTGCTGGTTTGAAGGAGGTGGACTTGGATTTTTTATCGAGTATCACATCGTCCCTGTTCACCGTAGAGCGCAGCGCGGTGAGTTCTTCTGCTGCTAGTGATCTGGACATAGCACTCCGCGGGGAAAACAAGACAGCCGCGCTGTTGAACGGGGCCACTTGGAACGTGACTTCTTCAGATCTGTGATTGTCCGGCGAGCCGAACACCACATCGAGTGTGATTTTTCCGGTGCAACGCAATGCCAGCTCAATACGGCTCCAGTCTATTTCCATTTTTTGAAGAGTTTCCTCATAGATGAGGTTTAATCCGCTGCCGCCATCCATGAGGACCTTTGTAAGTCGAAAGCCGTCCACTATGGGACTAAGCACCGGTCTGGTGATGCTCGAGCTGTTGAATTTAGGTTAAATCGTGGCGTTGAAGGTAATAGCTGTGTCGCTCCATGGATTTGCTGTTGCTACTTGGTAGACTTCAGCGAGGCCGTGGATCGTTCGTTTTCGCATATTATTTGATGCGAAGGTCTCGTATACTGTTGATACCGTACCGGTATTGTTGGAGTGGCTTTCCGGGGCTAGAAGCTCCTCGCCACTTTTGGCCACTGCCGTAGTATCAACATGCTCGAAGGCTATGAGTTGGGATGGCGCTCTACGTACTATAAAGCTTACGAGGTCCGGCGAGCCATCCTTCGATCTGATTCCATGCCCTTTAAGGGGTTTTTGCTTTTGGTTTTACATCTGGTGCCTCGATATGATGCACCCTTTTATTCTTGGACTAGGGTTGTATTTGGGCGGATTGTCCCAAAACTGATTTTCGGTTTTCGGAAACTTTCCATCGCCAAATATTTTACGTACTATGGGCGCCCGATCGGTGGCGTGTAATCTTCTGACGGCCGATGGCGTTCAATATTCCTGTCCGTGCAATTATTGCAAAAATTAAGATTGCGTTTTCCTCTCGGCAGTCCTTTATCCTGTCCATAACCAGGGAGAATCGGCCCGATAGTGATGTCTTGTTTGATGGGCTCTTGCCGTATTAGAATAGCTTCGCATATTGTCGAGGCGTCGTCTCTCTGTGGCCTCGAGCACCTATAGGGCACGCAGGGGCCTTCTAATCCGACAAGGGAGGCGGAGGGCATCTTGCAGAGCGGATCGAGGTCGGCCGGGGAGGCGGGCAATTTTACCCAACCGGGGCTCTCGGGAGAGATAAAACCCCTCTGCTGCCTTGGTGATTGTATTTGATCTTGCTCGAGCATGCGGCGTATGGAGAATGTCGTGGGTGTCGAATGGACCGAACCCCTTCTCGTGCATGGGCCTCCCTTTATAGTCTGAAGGGGGCACCAGCGGTGGCGGCTTAGGAAGAGGGGGTAGAAAGGTAAAACGCAGGATGGTACAATGATGACCAGCGGTGTCCCTACCTAACTCGGCGGCGGGGACAAGGGCATTTAATGCCCGTCCGGTCGCCCTTGATCGCGAGGAGTGACCGTTAAGTGAGCCACCGGTTGCCACGATGGCGTCTCTGTCAGCTCCGTTTGCCACCTCGCCCCGCATGGCTGTGTAGTGCCTCGCCACGTGCCCGTGGGATGGCCTTGTGATGACACGTCGCGGATCTTGTTGAGTTTGGCTGGCAGCCTTGCGCGCAAGTGCCTTGCCGTGGCCCTTCTCTTGTTGTGCCGGCAGCCTTGCCGGCTGTCGGGTGCTGCCGGGACCGCGCGGGGCGCCGCGGCAAGTCTTCTGGTGATGCCTTGGTTGGCCTTCCCGGCAAGCTTCTCTTGCCGGGGCCTTCGTTTTCTTGGTTAGTACTTTGTTCTTGAATGGCAGTAATAGGAAATGGTGGAGGGTCTTGGCGGTCGCCCCGCAAGCCTTGCCGCGGGGTGCTGCGACTGCCCGTGCACAAGTTCGGGGTACTAAGGTACCCCTATTTTAGTACACCGACAGGAGCCCCCGGGCCTGGGTCATACACGGTGCCGAGCGTTGTTGGGCCAGGCCCAAAACAGTGCACGGGCGTCCGCGGCCTGGGCCCGCCCACAACTGGACTCCGTGCCCACCGCGCTCTCCTGCAACGGCACGCGTCGATTGCGGCATCGTGGGAGGCGTGGGTGGTGCGTGCGATCTTTAAGGCGTCCACCCCCGTGATCACGGGGCAGGGCGAGGTCATTTCATCCGTCGCACCGGCTCCGATTTTTCGCCACGCGGCTCCCATGCGTGGCGGATCGTGGGCGGCGAAGGTGGGAGACCGGGCCGTCACGGGCGGAGACGGCGAGTCGGCCCCACTCCTCTGCCCTCCTCGTGCCCTGATTGGCTGGGCGGGGCGGCCGAGCCCCCACCTCACCCTTTAAAAAGGGCGGAAGGGGAGCACAATAATCCCGCACTTCCTCTTCTTCCTTTGTCCTCAACTTCTGTTACTCTTCTTCCCATCTGCCATGGAGGGAGGGAACCCTGGTCCTTCATCTGTGGCGGCGAGTCGCCACCAGGCAGCGCACCTCTCCTATCTGCGCCCGTGGTGGCGGAGCCAGCCACGAGGCGCAGAGGAGGGGGAGCATGCCGACGGGTCGTGGGCGTGGTCGGACCGCTCGGGAGAGGCGGCCGGGTGATCGCCACCCGTCTCCGCCGGCAGCTCCTCTCCTTGAGGCGGTCCATCTGGGGGCGACCACAGGAGTTCTTCGTCAGCTGCGCGGCGCCTCGCCGCCGCCCTCCGGCTACCGGCCTCGTTCGCGGCGCAATGGAACGGATCCGCCGAGATGTTGGAGTTGCGCATGAGGGGCTGCGGGATCAGCGGCACTTCGAGTTAGTGTCGTATCCCCAGCCCGGCGTGATGTACTTCGATCGAGGGTGGAAGGCGTTCGCCCGCATCCACAGCAGACGGCGGGGTTTACCCTCCATTTCAAGTTAATGGAGGCGACCTTCGCCGTCAAGGTCTTGAGGACTCCGGCACCCGGGCGAGATGCTGTGTGGACAGCTCCTCCAATAGCGAAGACTCCCCCTCGAGCAAGAGTGACGAGGAGGGGAGCGATAGCGACGACGACGGCGGCGGTGAGTCCTACTAGTCGTCGGCCGCCGCCTCGTGCGCCACCGGCGACCCCATCATCCGGGTCGCCGGCCTTCTGAACTCCCCGGGGCCGTCTCCTTGGGCGGCTGGCGTAGGGAGGCTGCGGAAGAGGAAGAGAGGCGGCGTCAAGGCCGTCAAGTCGGAGTACGAGGGCGAGGTGCCCTCGACAGCGTGCTGACGTCCCGCCGCCCCATCTTCAAGCTCTGCCTCCGGCGCCTCCGTCTCCGCCAAGCTCCTGGCCGGCCCCCGGGAAGTTCTCTTGGTGTCTTCTGGCACCCGTAGCTCACCTAGGCGCCCCTTTTGCCCTCCCCGGCAAGCTTCTCTTGCCGGGGCCTCCTTGACCTACCTCCTGAAGAGAAAAACAGGAGAGGGATTACGGGAATCTTATCTTTTAATTTGTAAGCCTTCGGGCCTTAGTTGCATTAAAAATCTGTAATCCTCTCTATCATGTTTTTCATCCTCTATGGACTTGTAATAGATTGGGATGTTTTTTTAATGAAAGGAGGGGAGCGCCTGCCGGATTAAGTCCTTTACTTGATTTTGTGCCTTGTATGTTCCCACCTACGCTTCTAGGAAACTCGCCGGCGCAAACACGCGTGCTGAGTGCGGAACGTCAGCAGCCCGCTGGCGGTGTTGCTTCCGGCAAGAAACCTTGTCGGGCCAGTTGCAGCGCGCTTGTGTTGTTGAGCGGACTCGGAAACAAATCAAGGGCGCAACTTGGCCGCGACTCGGCTCCTCCGCGCATAGGTTTCTTTTTACAAGGCACACTCGTTCAAGGACGCAGCCCCGCCTCCCTCAGTCCATAAGAGGGTGTATGATGAGGGATGAAAAAACTTATCTGACACCGCAGCCCCCGGCGACTCTTGCCGGGAAGAAATCTTGGCATTTGCAGCCCCCGGCAATCCTGGCTCCGCCGAGACCCAGGTGCCGGTGCGCCTTTCCTTGTCCATGCCGGTGACGCTGCGGTCTCTAGGGATCCCGTCCTGCTGCGGAGGAACTTCGATACTTGCAGCCCCCAGCGAAGCCGACTTGCCGGAGCCCTCGCACCAGCGCGCCCTTCTGGTTTTTCCTTATCGCTGCTATCATAGTCACGAAAATAACTGAGACAGCGTCATAGTGAGTTACTCTTTCGTGGCGTGACAGTTGGGCAACGCAATGCCATGCTTCGTCCTTCGTATGTTTACACTCTACGCTTTTTAGGGGACTTGTCGGTGCATACACGCTTGCTGAGTGCGGAACGTCAGCAGCCCGCTGGCGGTGTTGCCTCCGGCAAGAAACTTCGTCGGGCTAATTGCAACGCACTTTCATTGTCGAGCGGACTCGGGAGCAAATCAAGGGTGCAATTCAGCCGCGAGTTAGCTCCTCTGCGCACAAGTTTTTCATACGAAGGACGTCCCACGGCAAAGCTTGCTATATTCGTCCTCTGCCGTTACATCCCTTATGCGTTGTTACCCTATGCTTCTAGGTAACTTGCGGCGCTAACACACTTGCCGACTGTGGAGCGTCGGCAGCCATTAGCGGTGTTGTTTCGGCAAGAAACCTTCTCGGGCCGGTTGCAGCGCACTTGTATTGTTGAGCGGACTCGGAAACAAAGCAAGGACGCAACTTAACCACGAGCTGGTTCCTCCGCGCACAGGTTTTCTGTACAAGGGACGAATGCTTGAGGACTATAACATAAAAGCTTAGGACTAAAAAGTACTCTGTACAAAAAGCTTGGGTGACTTAGCTTTTCCGTCTCCAGCGGTCCGCCGAGGCCGTGTTTCTCCTTGACCTCCTCCCTTGTATGTTTTCTCCCTCACGCTTTCAGGGGACCCGCCGGTGCAAACACACTTACTGAGTGGAAGACGTCAACAGCCCGCTGGCGGTGTTGCTTCCGGCAGGAAAAACTCGTCGGGCTAGTTGCAGCGCGCTTTCATCATCGAGCGGACTCGAAAAAAATCAAAGGTGCAACTTAGCCACGATTCAACCCTTCTGTGCGTGGGTTCTTCATACAAGGTACGGATTCTCAAGGAATGCAATTCAAAAGCTCAAAACTGGACGCCTTCTTCGCCCTACTGGCCGGTGGAGCTCGATGGAGCATTCTCGATGGCAGCGCGGCACTCCAAAGGGGCGTGCTTGCCGGAGCAGGCACCAGAGCTGTTCTTGCCGGGCTTAGTCTTTGGTAGATCTGCCTTCGTCTTCCTACATTTGCTGGCAGAGCTCGATGGTGCGTCCTCGACGGCAGCGCAGCATTCCGGAGAGGCGCGCTTGCCGGAGTGGACACCAGAGCTGTCTTTGCCGGACTTGGCTTTCTTCTTCCCCCGGGGAGCTCCAACGGCGAGTGGCTTGCTCTCTGCTGCGGCTGCTGCTTCCCGGTAGATCTTGTCGGTGCAGATAAGTGCATCCTTCTTGTCGCCTTGGACAGAGATGACACTTAACGGACCAGGCATCTTGAGCACATTGTATGCATAGTGAGAGGCTGCCATGAACTTGGCAAGCGCTGGTCGGCCGAGTATCCCATTGTAGGGTAATGGGATATCAACAACATCGAATGTGACTCTTTCTGTCCGAAACTTCAGTTCGCTGCCGAACGTCACCGGTAACGTGATCTTCCCCTTTGGCTTGCTCCTTCCCGGATTTATCCCTTCGAGCTCGCTGTCGGGAATCTGGAGCTTCTTGAGCACTGTGGAGGAGATCAGGTTCAGGCCGGCCCCGCCGTCAACCAACATCTTCGTGACCTTGAGGTTGCGGATTGTTGAGTGAGACCAACATTAGCAAGCACCGGTATGTAGTGATGCGGTCGGTGGTCCTCAACGTCGAAACGATGGGCGTGCGGACCACTTCAGAGGCTTGCGCCTCGGCGGATAGCTCCGCGACATTTACCTCTCGCACCCACTGCTTGAGTTGGCGGTGCGGGCGTCTGAAGAGCGCCGCCGTCGATGCACAACACCTCTGTTGCCTTCGAAACTCTTGGTCATCGGTCTCATCTTCATCCATCTCATCATCCTCATCTTCATCTTCGTCCTTGTCGCGGCGCTGGGAGGCTGTCTCCTGCCGTGGCTTGGCCTTTCCAGTGCCCTCCCGGTGAAGCTTCTTGCGGATCCTCCGCCACCTCCTGGGCTCTCTCCTTACCGCGGCGCTCGTATTCGGCTTTCTGTAGCTCCGCCATCTGCTCCACCTTCTTGCAGGTTTGGAGATCGTGGCCCTTGGTGCGGTGGATCTTGTAATATCGCTTGCCGGAGCCATCCTGCTTGTCGGCGGCTATGACGGCCTCGCCGGAGTCATTGGCTTTGGCCTTGTCGGAACTGCCTCCGTTGCCGGAATGCTCAACGGCTAGCACATCCTTAGCCTTTCTCTTCCTGTTGTTCCGCCTCCGGTTCTTCCTTGCCGGGGCGGCGTCCTCACTGTCAGATCCTTCTTCTCCTGCAACCTCTCCGGGGATTTTCCTCCCCTCCTCAGCCCGTGCACACTTGTCGGCCAGAGCGTAGAGCTCGCTGACGTCTCTGATCTTGCACATCACCATCTCCTCCCTCATCCTGCGGTTGCGCACGTTCTGGTGGAACGCGCTGATAACCGCGGCGGGGTGGACGTCTGGGATGTTGCGCTGCACTTGGCTGAATCTCTGTATGTACTTGCGCAGGGGCTCTCCCTCCTTCTGGACAAGCAAATGCAGATCGCTTTCCTGGCCATGGGGTTTGTGGCCGCCCGTAAAGGCGCCGACAAACTGATGACACAGGTCCGCCCATGAAGAGATGGAGCCGTCCGGCAAGTGCATGAGCCAAGATCTGACATTGGGCTTGAGTACCAGCGGGAAGTAGTTGGCGAGGATTTTCTCGTCGCGCCCTCGGCAGACTGCACCGCGATGGTGTAGATGCTGAGGAACTCCGACGGATGTATCCTGCCATCATACTTCTCGGGCACGTCTGGCTTGAAGTTCTTGGTTTTGGGCCACTGGACTTGCCGCAGCTCACGGGTGAACGCAGGGCAACCTGCCGCGTATGGCAAGTCGCCTAGTTCTCCGGGTGCGTGCACGTCGACGGTGGGCCCAGCGCGCTGGTCAGATTGATGTCGCGCTTCTCTCCGGCGCTCGATGCGAGTGCGAGCGTCTTCGTGTTGCCGTTCTTGGAGGATGGGGCGTTGATCGCGGCGAGTTCGTGGGTCCGACGACGCGGTGGAGTCGGCGTCGGGGTTGGTCCGGCGAGCTGGCGATCTTGGCCTTCAGGGCTGGGAGTGCACAGAGGTGGCACCCCCAGCGGTCTTGTTGGCGTCGGCTTGCGCCTGAGCGCCTTGCCGGGGCCTCGATACGCTCGGTCGTCGGGGTTTGTCGCCGTTGGCGAAGCCGATGAGGCTGTATATGGTCATTCTCCAGTCGTCGATCTTGTGCGGCGCCAGAGGGTAATCAAGAAGCAGCTGGGCTCGGGCCAGTGCTTCCTCTGCTGTCTTGGGTGGCGGTGGCGACGAGCGGCGCGAGGAATGGGATGTGCTTGGGCTCCCAACCGGATTGGGAGGTGCAACACCCCGTCCGGGCGACCGTACCTCGCTCGCGCCAGCATGCGGGCATGCATGCTGACCTCGAGCATCCCGCGACCCACCAGCTTGGCCTTGTTCCAACGTGAGCACGGTGCTTGGAGCACCGGGGCGTTGTTGACCTTGCACCTCCTGGGAAGGGTGCGGTGTCCGCACGGTCGCCGACGCTAGCGGGGCCTTGTTTTTGGATCTGGTGACGACGCGAGTCCCACCGGCGGTGCCCGCTCCTCCGCCGGCGTCTACTCCACCGCCTATTTGCTCCGGCGATGGTGGCAGAACTGATGTAGACGGAGCGGCCACCTCCGAAGGCTTCTTCTTCGGTGGCATGTTGATGATGACGTTGATGTAGCGCGCGTGGAGACCGGATCAGATGCTCACGACCTCGACGCCACCCTACCTGGCGCGCCAAAGATGTCGGGGCGTGCGTCTCTCTGTGTGGCCTCGAGCACCTATGGGGCACGGGGGCCCCTTCTAGTCTGGCAAGGGAGCGGAGGGCGTGCGCAGAGCAGATCGAGGTCGAGCGCGTGGGGGAGACGGGCAATTTTTACCCAGCTTCGGGGCTCTCCAGAGAGATAAAACCCCTACTGCTGCCTTGGTGATTGTATTTGATTTTGCTCGAGCATGCGAGCGTATGGAGGTCTCGTGGGTGTCGAATGGACCGAACCCCTTCTACGTGCGCATGGGCCTCCCTTTTATAGTCTGAAGGGGGCACCAACAGGTGGCAGCATAGGAAGAGGGGGTAGAAAGGTAAAAACGCAGGTTGGTACAACAGTGACCAACAATGTCCCCTACGTAACTCTGACGGCAGGGGACAAGGGCATTTAATGCCTGTCCGGTCGCCCCAACAGTGCAGAGGAGTGACCGTTAAGTGAGCCACCGGTTGCCACGATGGCGTCTCTGTCAGCTCCGTTTGCCACCTCGCCCCGCATGGCTGCGTAGTGCCTCGCCACGTGCCCGTGGGATGGCCTTGTGATGACACGTCGCCGGATGCGCTGGAGTTCGGGTGGCAGCCTTGCCGCGGCAAGTGCCTTGCCGTGGCCCTTCTCTTGTTGTGCCGGCAAGCTTGCCGGCTGTCGGGCCTTGCCGGGACGCGCGGGGCGCCGCGGCAAGTCTTCTGGTGATGCCTTGGTTGGCCTTCCCGGCAAGCTTCTCTTGCCGGGGCCTTCGTTTTCTTGGTTAGTACTTTGTTCTTGAATGGCAGTAATAGGAAATGGTGGAGGGTCTTGACGGTCGCCCGGCAAGCCTTGCCGCGGGGTGCTGCGAGTGCCCGTGCACAAGTTCGGGGTACTAAGGTACCCCTATTTTAGTACACCGACACATATGTCTGGGCGGGTGGGTGGACTAAAATCCGGATCCCTGCCCGTATTGGGGCTTAAAGGCCGAGGGGTTTCCGAATTCGGAAGCTTGGGTTGCTGGACACGATCCAGCGAATCCGGAACAATGCATGATTTTAAGTTCAATGCTCGATCGAAGTCCGTCCCTCCGCGGAAATCAGGCATGGAGGGTTCGGGAATCCGGACGTGACTAGTTTTCAATATGGGCGAAGAGTCGCCGCATTGTTCCTCTACCACTGCAATGTGGTGGGTGGCCTGGGGAGAGTTAATCTCTCTTAGGTCGGTTTTAAGCCCAATCTTATTGTAGTCTGTAGCGACTCCCAGGGCTGCGATGCGGTCCAAGAGCTCGTTGATAGACGAGAGCTCCATTGGATCCAGCCGCTCGGCAAATTCTGAGCTGACGCGGAGATTGCTTTCGACGACTTGGGAAGTTATTGTCGAAGCAGTGGCCGGATAGGCGGTTATAAGAAAACCGCCTAGCCGGATAGTTTGGCCGGTGGCCAAGGCCCCTTTGGCGAAAATACCGTCTTTGAAGACAGGTGGAGGCATCCTTCCTATCAGTGACGACACAGAGGAACTCTCAATGAAAGCACCAATGTCGGTGTCAAAACCGGCGGATCTCGGGTAGGGGGTCCCGAACTATGCGTCTAGGCAGATGGTAACAGAGACGAGGGACACGATGTTTTACCCAGGGTTCGGGCCCTCTCGATGGAGGTAAAACCCTACGTCCTGCTTGATTAATATTGATGATATGGGTAGTACAAGAGTGGATCTACCACGAGATCAAGGAGGCTAAACCTGAAGCTAGCCTATGGTATGATTGTTGTAATGTATGTTGTGTCCTACGGACTAAAGCCCTCCGGTTTATATAGACACGGATGAGGCTAGGGTTACATAGAGTCGGTTACAATGGTAGGAGATCTACATATCCGGATCGCCAAGCTTGCCTTCCACGCCAAGGAAAGTCCCATCCGGACACGGGACGGAGTCTTCAATCTTGTATCTTCGTAGTCTTGGAGTCCGGCGTACGATGATAGTCCGGCTGTCCGGACACCCCCTAGTCCAGGACTCCCTCAGCGGTAGTGCAAGAGCTCATGTGCTAGGAGCAATACGGCCTGCATGTCCGTGGGAGCGCGACAGGCGTGAGACGACGAACCAGCTGGAGTCAGCGACGGAGTGGCGGTGCGGCCTTCCCGCCGCACCGAGGGATGCAGCAATGACGCATGCTGCTCGTTTCCCATCGGGCCGTCACCGTTCGCAGCAGGTGACCGAGAACGACTGGGAGGCCCACCGACGGGAGCCGTCTGGGCCACGTGGGCGGTGAGAGCAGCCCGACGCTCGGCGCGATCTCGGCGAGCGTCTACCATGGATGCAACGATCGATGGAACGCGGGACAGCGGAAGACAGATTTTGGCGCACCCCTACCTAGCGCGCCAAATGTCGGATATCAGGTTCCGGTAAAACCCTTAAGGTTCGAACTCTGGGCTGCACGCGAAGATCTTCCCCCTACCTATCCACGTCCCAACGCCTCGCCACAAATCTAGCTACACGATGAACAACACAAGGGACACAAGGTTTATACTAGTTCGGGCCACCGTTGTGGTGTAATACCCTACTCTAGTTTGTGGTGTGGTGTATCGCCTCTAGGCTGATGATGAATAGTACAGAGGAAGAACCGCCTCGCGAGGGGTGTTCTTGAGCTGGTGTGGTGCTCTGCTTGGGTGGATTCGATCATCTCTGGATGAGATGATCTCTAGGTCAGGTTTCGATGCCTTCTACTGTGGTGGCTATCTCAATTTATAGAGGCCCTGGTCCTCTTCCCAAATATTGAGCGGGAAGGGAGCCAACAACGGCCATTTTGAAGGGTAACATCTAATACAAGTTATTTTGACTAAAGTTGGTCTTCGACTGCCAAAGGCACTGGCGATGATGCCGTCTTCGGCTCCACGGTGACCTCCGTCCTGCTATAGTTGAACCCTTTTCCTCTGAATGACCTGTTCTGGTATAGGGAACTATACTATCTTTTATTGCATTAGGACAACAACGATTCAACTATTACATGTTGCGATAGTTGAACCCTTTTCCTCTGCATGACCTGTCATTGCCACAAAACATAGATGAAACGCACTAGCATGAGTAGGAGTTGTTTGAGCCCTGATGTGCCTACTCATTCATCCTTGCTTGTCATGCCTTCTACTGCTTAGAGTTGAGTCAGGTCTGATTCATCGGGGATGAATTGGAATGGTGTGTGAACATTTCCTACTGTGTGTGAGCTAAGTGTGTGGACACGATTTGGTAAAGGGAGCGGCGAGAGGCCATGTAGTAGTACATGGTGGGTTGTCTCATTGAAGCCGTCCTCCGGAATCGAGTTCTATGTTTGTGATCCATGAACAACTACTACCACGCATTGGGCTCCTTAATTCACCCTCTCGACTTATTAATCAACTTGATCTCTGTCCAGGAGTTGCAACTAGTTTTTGGTGTTTGTAGGTTGTGTTAGTAGTCTACCAAGTGGCACCTAGTACAGGTGGGCTTGGGTCAGACTAGGCACCATGGCCGAGTATGCCAAGCGTCGCCCGTTTGGTGGGCTTGGAACCCTGTACACATCGTTTGGGGCCGTGAGAGACACCCTGGCTGGATCTCCTTGCGGATGGAACCCGAATAGGCGATAAACTTGGATTAGAGACTTGTGTGGTTAGTCAGGTCGTGGCTGACACCCTCGCCAGGCTTCCGCCTGAAGGTTTCCGAGGTACATGATGTGTACATGGCGGTAAGTGGCAAGAGCATGTATGAAGAACTACACCCCTGTAGGGTTATAAATGATCTATTCGAATAGTCGCGTCCGTGGTAAAGGACCTCTGGGTTGCCTATACAGTTCATAGACAAGTGAAAGTGGACACTCTAAAATGTGCAAGATAAGTGTGAGTACTATGGATGGCGTTCTCGTAGGGAGACGGGAGCGGATCCATAGTGGTGTATTGATATGGTGAATATGTGGACTCGTGTGCGCCACCTCTAAAGAGTTACTTGCAGTCATAGTTCAGGATAGCCATCGAGTCAAAGCTAGCTTGCTGCAGTTAAACCCCACCATCCCATTGTTGACAATGATGCATATGTAGTTAGTTCTAATGTAAGTCTTGCTAGGTACATTTGTACTCACCTTTGCTTAATTTATGTTTTTGCAGAGAGACTTCAGTCTCGCTAGTAGTTCCGCGTGGACTTCGACGCTTAGCTTGTTACCTCAGCTATGATCTTGTGCCCTCGGCGATCTCAGTAGTTAGTCGCTTCTCGGCCTTTTTCATTTATAGATGTCGTACTTTCGGACATGTTAAGCTTCCGCTTGTGCTTTGACTTGTATGCTCTGAATGTTGGGTCAGGAGACCCATATTTGTAATATCTCGCTCCTCGGAGCCTATTGAATAAATACTTTGAGTCATAGAGTTATGTTGTGATGCCATGTTGTATTTGCACATAACAAGCATATTGTGTGTATGATTTGAAATGCTCGGTATGTGCGGGATCTGACAACCTAGTTATTCATCCTTGGTAGCCTCTCTTACCGGGAAATGTCTCCTAGTGCTTCCACTGAGCCATGGTAGCTTGCTACTGCTCCGGAACACTTAGGCTGGCCGGCATGTGTCCTTCGTTCCTGTGTCTGTCCCTTCGGGGAAATGTCACACGTTGTTCCTTTAAGTCCATGTAGCTTGCTACGACTTGGGTTCATACATTGTTGATTGACACGTTCGTTGTTGGGTCATGTATGCCTGTCCTTGTAAGTTAGTGCCACTTTGGGTCCATGACTAGTCATGTCAGCCTGGGTTCTTTGTCATATGGATGCTAGCGGCACTATCATATACGTGAGCCAAAAGGCGCAAACGGTCCCGGGCCAGGTAAGGTGGCACCCATGGGAATACCGTGCGTGAGGCCACAAAGTGATATGATGTGTTACATGCTAGATTGGTGTGACTTAGGATCGGGGTCCTGACAGCTTTGGTATCAGAGCCTGACTGCCTATAGGATTACCAAGCCAAACTGGTCGAAGTTGAGTCTAGAAATTCTTTAGTTATATAAGGGAATTGGTTGTGGGATAGAACGTAATGCACTTTTTGCTCCTTATACCTTATGCCTTTTGATCCGAGTCATCCTTTCCTTCCTACGGGGTTAAGGAACTAGGCTTTCTCTTCTTTCTATCTAGATCACGTGTTACTAATCTGTAGACTTATATGATTGATGGATTCAAGCCTCAGTTCAGTTGCTACTACTTCCATGTGTTCATAGCTGGTTTCAGAACCTTGATATTGCTATGTAGAGTGGTCAGGCCACTATTTGGTATGATGTCTCAAATCTTTTGAGCATTTATAGCCGTTATTCTGTCTGAGTCATCCCAGGTCTCTAAACAATCTGATGCATTTGCAAAAGCCTTTCCCTCTGTTTTCGATGTCCTTTTGGCCAGGTTAACCACACTAACCAGTGTGTTGAGGTTCCTCCTTGCCTCGACATATATGTTGGAGCTATTATTATGACCCTAGGTGTCTTAGAGTATCACCTAGTAATCTAGCCATGTTAGTGTCCCGGTGTGATGATTTTGGCCATCATTCTTAAAAGCATCCCGTGTTGCTACTTAGTAGTAGGTATTCTACTACTGGGTTTTTTAGCCCAAGATTCACCCAACTTACTTCTTGTTGTTAGTGTTTGCTAGTTTCTTTAGGGTATTAGTAACCTTTGCATTAGTCCTCGAAGTCTGTGGTGTTTCCTTCTTCCAAATACCATGAACTGCTTATGGCAGAAGTTCCTCGCTGAACCGAAAGATCACAATCAGAGTGCTCTTGACGAGTTCCCGATTCTGTGTTGTTACTCTGCTAGTTCTACCTTTCTGCATGGGTTATCCAGAAGAAACCTGTTGAACTTGGTTCAACATACTAATCTATGCATCCACAACTCAGAAAGTTATATGTTCCATGAGTTGTCCCGCTTTAGTTGTATTCTGACCCCATCTATCAATTGATAGTCAGGTTTAGTTGTGCACTCGCTTTGATCGATGCCTTTTTACTCCTGTGGTCCGTCAAGCCATTCTATTCCAGAATGACTCTGAGAAACAGACTCCAGTACCTCATCCATATCTAGGATTGGGTCAAAGTAGATGTAATCCTCAAATTAAAATGCTAATCCAGCTTTTGATTCTGTCAGGATTTTCATGAGAATTGCACCAACTCTCATGAATTCTTGACGCAGGGATACTTCTCGCCCTCATTAATCATTTCTCGGCCCGTGTTGTTGCAACCAGAATGCCGACAGGTGAACTGTGATGTGTGAAGTCAATACTCCTAGCGACCTTGTTGCCTGGTAGTTAATGGACAACAATTTCATTCGCAGCGTGTTGGTTCTTGACTCATCATCCTAAGATAGATCGTGCTACCTAGCCCATCTTTCCTGGTGCACTCTTCGATCAATGGGTTAGGATTGTGTCAACCCCTCACCCTTTTGGTCATATCATCCTGCCTCGAAAAGCAAGATTGTTCTCGAGCTTGGTAACATATTGGTGGTTCGTGATTCTCCGAATATCTTCTCGGAAGTATTACTAGGTTGTCCCCTGACCCATATGTTCATCTCGTGATCAAGTTGGTCCACCCGTTCTCCAAGATTCTGTGTTGGATACCCCTGAGCTAGTTGGTTAAGCTAAACAACAACTTGGAGAGTTGGAAGATGGAAGCTTGTCTGACTTATTTCATTTTAAGGGATATCTTGTATGTGTGTTGAAGAAAGATGATATCTTCATCGATTGGTCCTCGTGATTAGTTGTTGTATTTATTGTATTGTCAAAACTTTGATGTGAGTGTGGGCTATCCTCAAATCAAATCAGTACCAATGATGCTCCTAATGTTGTCTTACTCATGGTTGATCCCTCGAGCATACACCATTATATCTTTTGGTCTGACCAATGCTATCACCTTGTTCACATAATTATGAAATTCCACTTATATGGAACCTGGATGAATTGTTGTTGAGCCCATCAACAACATTTTCACCTTGTCCATGATTCTGTTAAACATTAAGCTAGTGATGGAAACTTTTGAAAGCATTTCTTCATGCTAGCTCATGAAGCATATGCCGGATGAAAGAAGTGACTTCCTCTAATTCATGTGCATTCGGTGCAATTTGCCGCGGTGAATTCAAGAAAGCATGTTTTTACTTCCTCTAGAATCATCCCAAGTCAATCATGCACGTGCAAAGTATTCTATGGTTTGTTAGACTGATCACCATCATCATGAAGATGCTCCACAAGCACAACCATACAAGTCCCAACAAGTACTACTTCATGCCAAGTCCAAGCTTCATGAGCAAAATAGAAGACCGCGAGACGAGCACCACCAAAATGGAGCTACGGGTACACCAACCAATTCGGCATCTTTGCCAAGTGTTCTCAAGGCATCTTCGCCTTTGGATGTACGGCATCTTCGCCTACTTCCCATGAGTACGCCTACAACAACTTCATAAAGTCCAAGACGACCACCTACAAGCGAGGGCCACCCTTCCATCTTCGGAAGCCCCTCAAGAAAGATGGCCGAGCATGGGAAATCCCCTTCGATCATGGAGATGAGCTATGAGGTGCCACATCATATGGGCCTCCAACAACAAGACGGTGACAAGAAGGTCGAGCAAGGGCCATCCCCTTTGACCAAAACAATAGGAGTTGAGCATGGAGACATTTGCACCTACATCTCTCCGACACCCACATATGTCGAGCTGCCCCAAGTGCCATGTGAGGAGAGCCACCACCCCATGAGTGAGATGAGTGACTCCACCATATATGACATTGAGAGCATTTCCTATGCGAGGATGAGTGTGACCACCACTAGCCCCACACATGAGAGCATGCCACACATCCTATGTGAGGGTGAGAGCCATTTGAGTGACTCCACCAACCATATGAGTGAGAGTATCCTTGAGGGAGTGAGTGAGCCACAACACTTAGCGAGTGAGGTAGTTGACACGGCATGTGAGGACATTATGATTTCTAACGACTTAACCTCTACTCCTAGTGTGTTTTCTTCTTTGGGGCTAGGTCTCCTACATGATGACATGCCTATCCTCGACGAGTCTATACCTCCAATGGAGACAACAATGGCCATGGTGGACGATGATGCACCCCCACATGGTTCCATCAAGATGAAGATGACAACGAGTGGATCTTCGACACCTCACCTACAACACATGAGCGATGCTCCAAAGGTAACATAGGAGATGGCGCTTCTCTTGTCTCACTGGTGGACTATCTTACCAATGATTGCTTGCATGATGTTGACCCACCTATTCCCATGCTTCATGCTAGTGTGACTTATTCATGTCATGACTTACCTATTTATGATGAATATGATGATGAGCATGTTGAGTTGCCTAGTTGTGATGCTATGCTCCATAGGATATCATGTGAAAATTCTATTGGTCATGTCATGTTTGACAATCCTTTGAACTTGTCATATGCTATGAGTGGATCTCCCATGTTGCATCATTTCAATCTCAACATAGTAACTATGCATGCCCCATTAAAATAAATCCTATTTGCACTTATGGCATAGATGACAAGATAATGGTCATTGGCTTTTGTTTTTCATGTGATGATATTGCCATGCTTCCTTTACATGATTTGCGCAATTCATCTACTATGTCATGCCATGATCACATAGAACCAAATATGCTTTGTTTTGGATGTTGTCAATATTCTCCATGTGATGCTTCTACTAATGCTCATGAGGAGACACCAATAGTTTCCTCATACATACCAGGAGATCTTGATGCATTCCATAACTTGCATGATTACTATGATTGTGTGCACCATATGCATTCCATGAATAACAATGCTCTAGATATTTCTCATGATGCATTACAACCTTTGAGTATCCATTATGAAATACATAACAACAAACCCATCATGATGGATGACATGTTTGTATATCACGCATCTCATTTATTTGAGCATTGGCTATTTTGTGCTAACCAACACAAGCACGTGCGCATCATGATGGATGATGTGTACATATACCACGCACACACAATTTTACCATTGTCTTTGTTTTGTGTAGGTACTCACGTATACTCATCAACATCTCAATCACAAGAGTTCACGAAATGAGCTCTTGAGAGCAACAATGACTTGGGATCCCGTGGACTATTCTTACCACCGTTCCCTTTGCGCAAGGACTACGCACATCTCTTTTACTTGGCTCTCACATGGCTATGGGCTATATATCACTTGTCACCTTATGCTCATTTTACCGTGTTCACTTTGCATGTTATGCTTGCTCCTATTCCTTTGCCATGCAATTGTGACCCTTGCTTGCATCTACCCATGATTCACCATTATGCTACTTATATGTGTATTTGCATGCTTTGTAGAGATACTTGTTGCTATTGCTATGTTTACCATGTGCCACATGCTATTGTTGATTCTTGTGTTGGGAGAGTCATGATGTTCCATTGCTATTTGCCTAGGACTTCTTGCCAACACAATGATGATACTCTCCTCATATCTTGCTTTCATGCTTGTGCTATGACATGTGTATTATTCATGCCCACTATTTGCGCACTTGACATGCTTGCCATGATTCCTTCTAGTATGTTGCATCTTTGCATTACTAGCTTGCTTGACTTGATCACTATGATTGCTTGTTTTGTCGCATCACCCATGTTCCACTCTTACTCGCTTTCTTGGGTTGATGACATATATGTTCATGACTCTCACTTGATTTGTCTTGATCATTATCACTTGCCTCCAATAGTTACATTTATGCTTATTGATCGTGGAGACTTGGACATATTACTTTTGAAGCATGCTTGTTTACTTGAGCCTCTTCTATTTGGTTATTCTTGCATCATATGCCTCCATACTATGAAATGCTCCCTTGTCCTGTCTTATGATGAGAATGATGCATAAACTTGTTGGGTATCTTACCACGCGAATGATAGGTTTTGCATTTCTACTAACCTCATTTGTTTTTCTGAGTGTTTGTCATGTTCTTTCATTTTGAGGGATTCACAAGGCAGTACCATCATGAGCCATATTGGTCATACAAAGGTCTACATGATGCGGGACACCAACATTTTTGTTATCCTCATAAAGGTGAACTCTTTCCATTTGAGCCATCCTCAAATATGCATATTGGATGGGTCATTCTTTCATTGTTGTTTCCTTCTTCTTGTCTACATGTTACATCTCGCGAACAGAGGAGCAAGACTGGAGATTGGCTCTATGGACCTTCACATTGAGAAGCACTCACACTTATTGGATGCACCTACGGAACTCCACTCATGCCACGACATCGAGCATTCGTACACCAACACCTCCATATTTTTTGATTGTGCTCACGCATGTCATGCTTGATGGACATATCATACTCACCACATGTTTTGACCCTATGCATGGATTGACTCACATTATGCTTGCCTTGTTGCAACAATTTCATTGCCATCCATGATATATGAGCTTGTGCATTTCCTTAGCAAATTTGTTGTGATCTTCCTTGATGGAATATTCATACATAATGGTCACATTGCCTACCATCAATTGCATGATAACATAATCATATTGACCATCCATTTCCATATTCATGCTATTGATAAACTGTCTCACTATGGCATCATTTTGCACCATGGTTGCATTCTTGCCACGCACAATCTTGCCGAACGGACTCATTTTGACATGATGGACACTTTGTGTGCGCTTACCATTGTATTTCCGAGTGTCGCTTGTGTTTGCTCTTTTTGCATGACTATCACTCCGGAGACACCTTGGAGTACTTGGATTGCGCCATGTCTTCAACTTCGTCCAACTACAAGTCTGTCCACGACAATTGTTTCCATGGTGATGAGGATCACGATCCGATGTCGGATCTTTCCCAGGGGGGAGATGATGCGGAGCATCCCACATTCATCCCGATGTATACTCCGACTACTCTCCAAACACAAAGAGGACATATGACGAGACCTCGAACATACGCCATTGGACACAAGGTGAACTCGCTCCTCTCCGAATCGTCACTTTCCACATGTGAGACATGGCTACTACCTCAAACATGTGTGCTATGCATGTCTAGGAACCAGACGGAAGGCCATGGATCCGCTAGTAGCATTGGACAAGATGCCGAGTACACCAAGCGCAAGGAACAAGAGGAAGAGCTGCCAGGAAGCTACAGCTCTCGAACGTCCGACGACTTCCGGACGACCGACGATCTCCGAACATCCGACGCCTGGAGACTTCACCCGCCAGATCGACTCCAGCCGAGGCAACCTATAGCACCCGGACAACCGCCCGACACCGGGCATTCGACATCTCCAGCGCCCGGACAACCGAGCCCCCTCCGGACATCCGACATGACCAGTCCAATACGGAAACGTCGGAAGTACGGAGACCTCCGGACATCCGACGCCACCTGCCCAGAGCCAAAACACCGGACGTCCGACAAGCACCGGATGACCGAACCCTCGCAAGCCACCGGACGTCCGGAACCTGTTGGACGACCGACACCTGTCTATGCGCAGAGTAACGGGCCGTGGCCCATGTATCCCCCACTTACCCCTTCATGGCCCTAGACTATATATACTCCTCCACCTCCACCTAGTTAGGGTTAGCATAGGTTTAGCTCATTTGAGATAGAGCTTTGCTCATCCATACAGATCTACTCCTCATGAGAGACCGCGGCCTCTTCGAAGAAGATCCATCTTGGATTCAGGACCATTCATGGGATGACCCTCAAGACCTCCTCACGCAGATGAATTGCCGCCACTTGTATTGTCCTTTGTTGGATTCAGACCGTGTATCTCTTAGTGTTTCTTGGATCTAGCATATGTGTGACCGGATCTCTTTGGTTTGAGTGATTCTCCTGTGTTTTCCCTCGTGTTTCCCTCGTTTCCCCTCTTGATTTCTTCGTGTTCTTAGTAGGATTCCCTCCAAACGTGAAAGATTGGGCATCTAGGGTTCTACCCTACGTCAGATGGCTTTGCCGTGAAGAAGTGTAAGTTCACCAAGTACTCGTCATCTTCAAGCTTGCAATGGGCACTCTCCAATGTTGCACCGTCTTGGGATTCCTTCAAAATGAGCAAGGACAACAAACAATTGGAGAAACAAATGTGGTTAGCGTTAGTGCAAAACCAAGCATTCAAGTGGTGATTCACCAAACAAGTGTCGCCATCAAGCATAGCATATGGTGTGACAAAGGATTGTTGCATGTCATAAAAGCACATAATGTGAGCAAAATCAAGGTCATCATGGAAACAAGCATGTGAGGTAGTGGTGCAAATATGTGTGACAATAGAATAAGCATCTACCTCAAGTTCATAGCAAGCATTCACAAATTTCCCAATGGAAGGTCTATGGTAGGCATATGAATCATTCACAACACCAAATAAAATGAAGTGTCTAAACACATGGGTCAAATGCAAGACAATCTAAGCATAACGTGCATATGGTGTAGTGAAGATAGTATGGCACTCAACACAATAGAAAGAGCAATTGTTCAACATGTGTGAGGCAATTAAGTCAATCATGTGATAAGCAATGGGACATGGCATATGTGAAGCAATGATATTGGTGCAACCAACCATATGATAGTAGCAAGTAGTCCAAGAATTGGATGCAACACACAAGGTGTATATGTCATGAAGCATGGAAATGTGGCAATCATGGGTGAAAGCAATATCTGGAACATGCGTGAAAATGGTGCAAGCAACACATGAAGTATGATCCACAATATCCAAGCTCAAGAAGGATGTCACCTTGAAAGCGTGTCCTTGTGCATTCTACACAATGTCGAAGTGCTAGGAAATGGGGTGTGCAAGCGAGTTGTGGTAGAATGTATGAGGCTTGCTCTAAAGAGCTCGAATGGTCAACTCATGTGAAGTGGAAGTCGACACGAAGTCCAAGTATCCTACACATGCACACAATAAAACAAAGAACGTATGTGCATGGTAGATAAACACATCATCCATCATGATGGTTCTCTTCTTTTGCACATAGCCGTTAGAAGCGCAAGTGCATGCATAATATGATGCAACAATATTTATGTTCATGGCACGACGCATATGGTGCAAAGAAGGAAGACAAGCATGCTTCCCAAAAAATATGTCAAAATCTGCAATCATATGTGAGAATGCTATAGGGACAATCTCATTAGCAAGGCTAAATGGATCATTGCACTCAATACATGGCAAATCATCTAGCATGAGAGAGGGAACACATGGAGGTATATGAGAAGAAGCAATATGAGCAAGTATGAATCATGGGTGATGCAACATGAGCAAGCATAAAGATCAAGTCGTGCAAACTAGTGGAGCGAAGATACAACACACTAGAGTAACTCATGGCAATCATGTCATGTGAGTAAATACTAGGCACTGACAATGCACATGACATATCGCAAGCACGAGCACAAAGCAAGATGAAAGTATCATCATAGGAATGGGTCATGAATGGAACATGGCAATAACAAGTGATATCTCCACCAAGCTTGCAAATACACATACAAGTACAAGAGTCAATCATCATGTGTAAAGCAAAGCATGGGTCACAAATGCATGGCAAAGGCATAGGAATGGACATATCATGCAAAGTGAACATGGCAATATGGGCAAAGGATATATAATGTACAATAACCCATAGCCAAGTGAGGGCCATGTAGAATGAATGATCAAAGTCTTGGCGCGAAGAGAGCGGTGGGAAAAACAATCCACGGGATCCTAAGTCATCATTGCTCTCTAGAGATCGTTTTGTCAAATCGTGGGATTGCGAGGTTGACAAGTATTCATGGGTACCTACACAAAAGAGACACAAACCAAAGAAATGGTGCGCGTGGTGAATTTACACATCATCCATCATGATGTGTATGTGCACGTGTGATTTAGCACAAGATAAGAAATGCTCAAAGAAATTTGATGCATGGTATAAGAACATGTCATCCATCATGAAAGAATAGTTGTTATGTATAACGCGATGGGGATGCAAATTAAGCATACAATTATATGGCACATCAATAGCATTTTCATTCAGGGGAAACATATGGTGCACATAATAATTGGGATCATGCAATGGATGAGATGGATCAAAATCTCCTAACATGTATGAGGAAACTATGGGGGTCTCCTCATGAACAACATTGGAAACATCATATGGAGAAAATGGACAACATCCAAAACAATGCATATCCGAAGCTAGGTGGGCATGGTATGGCATATGAGATAAATGATGCAAAGGGAGCATATCAATATCATCACAATAAAAACAAATGCCAATAACCATGGGCTTGTCATCTATGCCATATGTGCAAATTGGGTTTATTTTCATGGCATATGCATAGTCACTACGATGAGATTGCAAATAAGACATATGGTGGATCTGATGCATAGCATAAGACAAGTCAAGAGGATTATCAAACATGATGTGACCTAAAGAATTGTCACAAGAAATCCTATGTAACATGGCATCACAACTAATAGACTCCACATGAGAATCATCATACTCATCATAAATGGGCAAATCATCGCATGGGGAAATCATACTAGCATAAAGCAAATGGCCTCACAAGACCTATCAACTATCACACTCTCTCTTTGTGGTGGTTCACCCACTCCCTCAAAGTAGTTGCACTCAAACTCACGTATGGTGGACTCACTCATCTCACTCAAGTGGTGGGGGTTGTGGCTCTTCTCACATGGGAATTGTGGCAACTCATCATAGATGGGGCTAGTGGTGAGGTCACTCTCACTCTCAATATGGTGGAAAAAGTCACTCAAGTCATCATACATCGCCGTGGTCGAAGGAAGAATCCCATGCTCAACCATCTCGTCACCGTCGCAGTGGATGAAGGCCGAAGAAGGCACATCATCACTCTCCTCCATGACCGAAGGGAAAATCCCATGCTCGATTATCTTGTCATCGTCGCCGTGGATGAAAGCCGAAGATGGAACATCATCACTCTCGCCTCCTAAGATGGAAGCATCATCCTTGCTCGCCACCTTGTCATTCACCTCCAAAGCTTGGTCATTGAGGGTCTCCGTAGTCGTACTCATCGCTGCACCGTCTTGAAAAAGAGTCAAAGTAGACTCGACATCATCAATGCCACAAAGAGGGATGGCGGTGAAGTCGAACTCAGGAGCATCATTGGAGCTCGTCGGGATTGGACATCGTGGTGGTACTAGTCTCATGCTTGTCGTAGAGCTTGGTCGCCGTGAAGTGTGCTTGGGGTGGAGAAGCCTTGGCCTTCATGAGTTCTTATTCCGCCTTGAGAGCACCAATGTAGTAGTCATCAAGGGACTTGTAGTTCTCGAGGAAGATAGTCTTGGAGATGTTGTTGTTCAATCCCATCATGAAGTGGAACTTCATTGAAATGGGGTCATCCACGCTGGCTCGTCGCAAGGCATTCTTCATCTCCTTGAAGTACGCGTCGATGGACTTGGATCCTTGGATGGTGTTCTCCAATTGGCATCGAAGTTGTTCCGTGTAGGTTGGAGGCACGAACTCGTGCCACATAGCTCTATTCGTCTTGGGCCAACTCATGTCATAGTTATTCGAAGGTGTGTGAAGCCACCATGCCGATGCGTAGTTGTGGTAGTTTCTTGTGGCGCACTTTACTTGATCTTCGGGGCGAACTTGATGTAGCTTGAGGTAGTAGTCCATCAAGCGCTCCCACTCGAGATACTCCTCGGGTTATTGAGTCCCATAGAAAGGAATCTCGTGGTCGATGTCGAGGTCGTCGTAGCTCGTGGAAGTCCCATACTTGAGCTTGGGGAGCTTCTCTTGAGCGTAGTCTTGGAGTGCTTGTTGGCGAAGATGCCGTATGTCCGTAGGTGAAGATGCCTTGAAGTCCTTTGGCGAAGATGCCAAGGGAGATGGTGAAGTCGTTGAACGGTTGTTGGTGTTGAGCTCTTGACCTTCACGTTCTTGTTGGTGATGGTGTCGATGCCGATGTGATCTTGTCGGAGATGGTAGCTCGGAAGCATGTGCTCTTGAGCGTCTTCTCGAAGATGAGGAAGATTGCTTGTAGGACTTGATGAGGGCCTTGATCTCCTCCATTTGAGCTTGCATCTTGGCATCGGTTGACTTTTTCATGACATCGAATTCGTCGTTGTTGTTGTAGACCGAAGGTGAAATGCCTTGCCTATCAATCACAAGACTCGAGCAAAGGTGAGTAGGAAATTAGATAAACAATACCAAGTTATCTTTCCCCAATGTTGAGGATGTATCCCGTTTCACTCAATGTGAAATGAAAGAATAGTGGAACTGGTACCGGACTTGTTCACTCACACCTATCAAGTAAAGCTTATGGTGGAGCTCGGTGAGGATAGTGGCACAAAAATTTGATGTAAAATGTTAGCAAGAGTCAATAATATTGAAAGAGATTCACAAATTCGCAAGTTAAACAAGTAGACCAATAGCAATGAATGGCACACGGAAACACACACACGGATAGATAAATGGGGTCGTGCAACCAAGGAATGAGAAAAAAATGTGGAATCCACGGAAAACGCTCGTGTTGCACAAGTCAAGAGAGATGCTAGCACGATTGCTCAATAGGCGGATACGACACTTGTGCACAACCTATAAGATGCAAAATGGATAAACTTTCTATCCCAAGTATGCTATGTATGTATGGTTCCCGGTGTTTCTCTCAAGATGATCCAAGATGATCAGATATGACAATCTTATGTGCAATGTGGTATGATGCTATGGCACTTGCTTACAAACTTTTTTTGCTCTCTTTTTCTTTGCTTAAATCTTATTCTTTTTTCGTATGATATGGCCACGATGCATAAATCAAGATAGCAATTGTATATATGCGTGAACAAACTTGTGGCACAAGAGATGATATGATGATACCAAGATGATATCAATATGATATGGTATGCATGTAATGGAAGGTGTAGACCAATGATCACTAATGTGCACAAGTAATGTTGCCGGCAATACTCAATGGCTAGTCTCGATAGGCAAGTGATGCAAAATGGGCTAGGGGTTAACAATGCAATTGCAAGGGGAATATACAATAGTGTCGTCGAGGTTACCATCCTTATGTACGATGAAGACCTCGAGGCGATGATGAGTGGCGGTGTTCTCGATGTCGAACCGTCCCTAATTAGCCGAAACACTTTAGGAAACGGAAATACCGCGAACTCAAAATTTCAAATGTCAAATGGTGGTAGCGAGGATGCGGTGGTGGTGTTGCACTAGGCAATGCAGAAGTGGAAATATGTGCAATATACGTGTAGGAGTTGAAGTTGCCGTCCCTAAGTAGCCGAAACACCTTAGCAGACACAAGCCACAACTCAAACAAGCTCAAATAACAATTGGGTTAAGTTGGGGTGGCGGAAGTGTATGGAGGGCAAGCTTATGCGGAAATGGTGGTGGTGGTTGATGAAGAAGCAACCGTCCCTAAGTAGACTAAACACCTTAGGAGACTCTAATCGCTACTCAAGCAACCACTAATTTTATGGGGATCAAAATGGGTTAGGTTGTGGAAGGCTAAGGTGGTTATGCAGATGATATGGTGGAGGGCCTAGGCAAACCTACCAAATTTCGGAAAATTTGATGGAGTCAAATGGTGTTGAAACCTATCTAGATGGATGGGGGATGTCAATATCTTCTCAACGAGCTAAAGAACGCAAAAATCGGACTTCGGATGTGAAAGTTATGGTCAAAACGGTGAAACTCGGAAGGCTGAAATGGGGTGGGGCAGTAGTAGCGCTTGAGAGGGCGGTAGTACCGCTTGGAAGGGTGGTAGTACCGCTCGTGTCGGGAAATTTGCAGATAGGGATGGTGGAGAAATTGGGGCGGAAAAGGATGATTTCGGGGGCAAAATTGGATGGATTTCATGGATGGAAAGAGGTGAAACTTGGGAAGATGCTAGATTCACTCGAAACCAAGAAAATCCATGGATCAAAATCAAAAAACATCATCAAACCAACTAATCACAAAAAAAAATTGGGGCTATTTTTGGTGGGGATTTTCAAATTTAGGACGAAATCAAGCAAAAGAAGGCTAGAAAACGAGGGTAGGGGCTCCAAATACGTGATCAACGTGGCTCATGATACCAAGATGATGTAGGGTAGAACCCTAGAGGCTGGTCTTTCACGATTGGAGCAGATCCCTACAAGGAACACAAAGAACACGGGGAAGAATGAGAGAAATCACAAGGGGACACACTCAAGAACAAGTCCAATCACACATCCACTAGACAATCAAACACACAAGATCCACAAGGTACATGAACCTCAAAGGGAAAGATAAAAGGTAAGGTTCATCTACAAGAGGAGGTCTTGATGGTATCCTAGACGGATCTTCCCGCAAGGGGGTCTTGAATCCAAGATGGATCTTCTCTGAAGAGGCTGCGGTCTCTCACGAGGAGTAGATCCGTATGGATGAGCAAAGCTCTAACTCAAATGAGCTAAACTTATGCTAACCCTAGATAGGAGGTGGAGGTGGTCTATTTATAGTCTAAGCGATAAATGGGTAAGTGCGAGAGGGATACAAGGCCGAAGCCCCGCGGCTGCGCACAGGCAGGGCGGTAGTACCGGATCCTCGGGTGGTAGTACCGGTCAGCGGTAGTACCGCTTGGAGGGGCGATAGTACCGGACTTATACCGCTCGATCAATGGAATTTGTCGGGTTGAGCGGTACTAGGGCGGATGCTGGGAGGTAGTACCGCTTGGGTGGCCTCAGCGGTAGTACCGCTTGGTGTGGGCGGTAGTACCGACCGTTCCGGACTAGGGCGGATGCTGGGAGGTAGTACCTCTTGGGTGGCCTCAGCGGTAGATCCTTCTTCTTCTGTTTTCTTCTCTCTTCTCTTCCACACTTCCCTCGTGGATGGTATAGTTGTACACTTGCGCTCGCACTCCTTCTCGTTGTCCGTAGTGTTCCCACAATACCTATGCATGCACATGAGAGCGGTGTCAAGTAGTATACCATCCTCGAAGGGGTTAAGTGAGCACGTGTAAAGGGGATGATTCACCTTTATGTATGTGAAGTAGAGGCCGCATGTGTCACTTGCCAAACAAACTCTTGACATGGTGATGTCCGTAGGATGCTCCGCATCAACTTTGTTTTAGGTTTACCTCGAACAAAGAAGGGGAGGGATATCATATTTGTTGTCGTGGATAGATTCTCGAAAATGGCACACTTTATACCATGTCATAAAACCGATGATGTTGTTAATGTTGCTGATTTGTTCTTTCGTGAAATTATTCGCTTGCATGGTGTGCCAAATACTATTGTTTCGGATCGTGATACTAAATTTCTTAGGCACTTTTGGAGATGTTTATGGGCCAAGTTGGGGACTAAACTGCTTTTTAGTACTACTTGTCACCCCCAAACTGATGGACAAACTGAAGTAGTCAATAGAACATTGTCTACTATGCTTAGGGCTGTTTTGAAGAATAATAGTAAAATGTGGGAAGAATTCTTGCCTCATAATGAATTTGCTTATAATCGTTCTTCGCATTCTACTACTAAGATGTGCCCTTTTGAAATTGTGTATGGTTTCCTACCTCGTGCACCTAGTGATTTGTTGCCTCTTCCATCTTCGGAGAAGTTTAATTTTGATGCTAAACAACATGCTGAATTGATCTTAAAAATGCATGAATTAACTAAGGAAAACATTGAGCGTATGAATGCTAAAGATAAACTTGCTGGAGATAAGGGTAGAAAACATGTTGTGTTTGCACCTGGAGATCTTGTTTGGTTACATTTGAGTAAGCATAGATTTTCTAATTTGCGCAAATCAAAGTTAATGCCACGTGCTAATGGTCCTTTAAGGTATTGGAGAAAATAAATGATAATGCATATAAACTTGAGCTGCCTGCATATTTTGTGGTTAGTCCCACTTTTAAAATTGCATATTTGAAGCCTTATTTTGGTAAGGAAGATGAGCTTCCGTCGAGGACGACTTCATTTTAAGAAGAGGAGCATGATGAGGACATCAATACTGTTGTTACATCCACAACCCCTGCTACTATACATATGGGACCAATTACTAGAGCTCTCACATGCCAATTGAATTACCAGGTACTTTCGTTTCTTGGTAATGATTCTAATGTTCATGAGAATATGATGCTGCCCAAATTGGATACATTTGTTTTGCTTACAAATGAAGGGCATAGCTTGGATAAGGATGAACATTGGACCAAGAACAAGCATGGAGATGCTGGCATGCGCAAGGGAAACAAGAATGGAGTTTAAAGTGATGATTTCAGGACTTTGAAGCCACCATAATGAGTGCATGAAGTCTTGGATGAAATATACAATATGCCACTTCATAAATTTCATCCAATGGCTATTATAGGTGATGCGTCACCTTATTATTGGGCCAGGCCCATGTAATTTCGAAATGCATAAGTATAGGCTATTTTTAGAGTCCGTATGTGTGGGGAAATAAGAGATAGGGTTGGTTTCGGACCCCTTCCCCAAGGTCCACGAAATCCCCCCCCTCTTCCTCCATATATCCAGCCCTTAGGGCGTCGTTTAGACTTTGTGTTTTGTTTAGATTAAAAGTTCCCCATAGCTGCAACTTCGCGTACTTTGTTTCTGTTCAACGACCACTTCGCGTACTAAGATGTCACAGAACCCCATCTTGATCAATAAGGCCTTCATGTTATATTCACAATATCTGGACTGCAATCTTAGTTTCTTGCTTGTTCTTCATTTGCTCGTAGGAAATAGACTCTCGTGGTCAGGTTGATTATGCTCCGGCATGGTCAATAACCTCTTGGAGTTGGTTTAGCGATTGCTAAGGCGCGACATCCTCGCACGTACGTAGTCTGATCATCAAAGTCTACTCATCCAATACGATAATCCCATCTCACCGAAAGACGGGACAAGTTTGCCTCTATCAACCTACGTACGTCTCCCACGGCACCACTTGGACCAATGACAAGAGCTCGAGCGAAGGCTATCGAAGATAAGGTGAACTCGTTCCTCTCTGAACTACCTCTCTCTACCTATGAGACATGACTGCTACCTCAAGCGGAGACCCTATGCGTGATCAGGTACTTGGAAGAAGGCCATGGAACAACTGCACCTAACAGACAAGACGGCATGGACACCAAGTACAACGAGCGAGAACAAAAGCGGCATGAAAGTCTCCAGCCGTCGAACGAACGACCACGACTGGACGACCGATGCCTGAAGATCCCCCCCAGTCGGACAAGGCCGAGCCAGTGAAAGCTACAGCGGCCGGCCGTCCGACGTTCGTTGGACGACCGACAACCCCCAGCTCACGGACGACCGACCCCACTAGACGACCGACACCACCACACCCGAGCCAAAACATCAAAAGTATGGAGATCTCCAGACGATCGATGGATTGGACGACTGACCCCGACCGGACGTCCGACAAATCCTGACCAGAGCCAAAATGTTGGACCTCCGACCAGTCCCGGACGTCCAGACCTTTGCGAGCCATCGGACGACCGATCACGGTCGGACGTCCGATGCCTGTGTGTTGGTTGCGTGTTGGGCCGAAGCCCTTGTACCCCTTCGCCCCCATTGACTATATAAACTCCTCCTCCTCCTCCTCCCTCTTTCTAGGGTTAGCAATGGTTTAGCTCATTTGTGAGATAGAGCTTTGCTCATCCATCCGGATCTACTCCACCGAGAGAGACCGCTCCCTCTTCGGAGAAGATCCACCTTGGATTCAAGACCCCTTCATGGGAAGACCCTAAAGACCTCCTCACAGAGAAGAACTTGCTACTTGTATTATCCCTTCTTGATCGTGGATCGTGTATATGCTACTTGTATTGTCCCTTCTTGATCGTGGATCATGTATCTCTTTGTGTTTCTAGGATTTAGCACATGTGTAATCGAATCTTGTTGGTTTGAGTGATTTCTCTCCTCGTGTTTTCCCTCGTGTTCTTCGTGTTCTTGGTAGGATCCCTCCAATCATGAAAGATCGGGCATCTAGGGTTCCACCCTACATCACTTCCGGACTAACTCCTTTGCGCGGAATCGAGCACTACAACGACCTCACTTCGGGAGTACGTCTCCCTGGCGCACATCTACTGAACAAGCCATCGTACCGCATCAACCTCGACGAGACGAAAGAGATACAAAGGCAAGTACAACATTTCATGGAAAATGGGTATGTACGCGAGAGCTTAAGCCCATGTGTCATTCCGGTCATACTTGTGCCTAAGAAATTTGGTAGTTTCTGCATGTGTTCCAGTTGTCATCCCATTAATGTTATCACTGTTCGGTGTCGTCACCCCATTCCAAGCCTATATGACATGCTAGATGAACTTAGTGCTGCCACCATTTTCTCAAAAAATTGACCTTGCAAGTGGCTACTATCAAATTCACATGCAAGAAGGTGATGAGTGGAAAATGGCTTTTAAAATAAAATTTGGTCTATATGAATGGTTAGTCATGGCGACAGGATTATCTCAAGCGCCTAGCACATTCATGCGAGTCATGCATTATGTCCTTCGAAAATACATTGGCATTTGTGTTGTGGTATACTTTGATGATATTCTTGTGTTTAGCCAATCTCTTGAAGATCATGTCACACATCTTAGAGACATCTTACAAGTTCTTAGAAATGAGCGCCTTTATGCTAACATGTAAAAACACACTTTTGGTGTTGACAAGCTCATTTTCTTGGGTTTTGTTGTCTCTCCTAAGGGTTTTGAAGTTGATGATTCAAATATTGATGCTACTAAAACTTGGCCACAACAACCCAATCTAGCTCAAGTGCGTAGTTTCCTTGGCCTAGCCAGATTTTATAGCCATTTGTTAAGGATTTTAGCACTATTGCATTGTTGTTACATGCTTTGAGTAAGAAGAATGCGCCCTTTGTTTGGGGACCTTCCCAAGATGTGATAGAGACGAAGGTGTCCCAATGTTTCGATGAGATGGTGGCTATCGTTTTCTGTGGGAGTCGACCTTGACGATCCGACTACGAACGTGCGGGACGTCGCGCCTTAGCAATCGCTAGACCAACTTCCAAGGGATTATTGACCACGCCGGAGCATGATCAACCTGACCACGAGGGTCTGTTTTCCTGCGAGCAAACGAAGAACAAGCAAGAAACTGAGATTGCAATCTGGATATTGCGAATATAAGAGGAAAGCTTTATTAATGAAGGTGGGGTTCTGTGACACCTTTTGTCTGGTCGTTGAACACAAATGAAGTACGCGAAGTTGTAGCTATGGTGAACTTTTAATCTAAACAAAACCCAAAGTATAAACGACGCCCTAAGGGCTATATATATGGAGGAAGATGGGGAGTTTCGTGGCCCTTGGGGACGGGGTCCGAAACCAACCCTATCTCTTGTTTCCCCAGACATACGGACTCTAAAAATAGCCTATACTCAAGTATTTAGAAATTACATGGGCCAGGCCCAATAATAAGGTGACGCAGCACCTAGAATAGCCTCTGGACGAAAGTTATGCAGTAGCATCTTCTATATTTCATCCAAGGCTTCATGCAATCATTATGGTGGCTTCTGTTGGAGATATGCCCTAGAGGCAATCATGTATGATGATATTTCCTATGTGTTTATGAATAAAGATAGTCCTTGGATGTAATCAATGATACTTGTTGGCAAGTACGTGACTTGTTTGTGAGATCTTGTGTTGTATGATACATCCTAGATTGTCCCTAGTCGCAAGTGACGTGTGGGCACACGTCATACTAGACTAGGATATGACGCAGTCGATGGCTTGGTCTCACTAGCCATGGAGCATTGGATGCTAACCGGATAATATGGACTCGGAAGGATCTAGTTAGATTCGATGTAGTCGATTCTGAGTCGAGATAACGTCCGAGTCGGATAGACCCAACTATGAGACACATCGATATGTCATCTGTGAGTCTCTAGTACAACATACGTTCTATGTCCTAAGACCTGAGCTGGCGCATGTACTTGGGATGGTGACACACTTGCTTTGGGCCGACCAAACGCTGCTCCGTGGCTGGGTAGTTACAAAGGTAGGTTTCAGGTTTGTCCAGTCCCATGCTGCGAGACATGGTCGAGCAAGATGGGATTTGCCTCTCCGATCAGGAGAGATATACTCTGGGCCCCTCATGAGATCCGACCAGGATAAGCATGGCCATGCGACAAGTATTATGAGATAATCCAGTTTGCGGTTGGTATCACTGGAACGAGAAAGAGGTCGGGCTAGCACAAGGATGACAGTCTCGCCTTGAGCCCAACAACATATATTGTGAGGCAAAGGGAACAGAAGTGTGACACGTTGTATAGGTTCAACTAACCAGCTTCATAGTCTGCTTGGTGGTCGGCATGCCTTTCTAGAGGCCGCTACCAACCATGCAGGTCAGAGGTGATCTGAACTGTGACCAAGATGACTTGAACCTAAGGGGTCGCGCGCTTAAGGGAAGGAACCTACGAGGTCGGTTCGGAGGACACTGGTCAGATGTGATCCAATCTGGACTTGGAACGCGACCGAGTAGACTTTGGGCATTAGGGTCCGTGCAAGGCCCAAGTGTTGAGCCCACGACGGATGCCTATAAATAGTGGAGGTGCGGCACACTTATTCAATTGATTGCTTCAGTGCTGTCACTAGGGTTTGCATGTGTTGCAAATAGCCACCTCCACTCACCACCGACTCTGTGATCGGACCTAGCAGTCCACCGCACGGTGTTCCTCCTCCACGTGCGGATACCATTAGAGGCGGTGCACTTGCGCTGCTACGACGAACTTGTACATGGGATTGGACGACCGGCTATTCGAGGGAGATTGGACGAGGAGGAGACGATCCACGCGGATGCGCTGCCCCAACTCTTGTTCCGCTGCACGGCACTGCGCGTCTAGTGGTAACGAGTTATGATCCATCTCCCAAAGCATGTTTTTGTTGTTCTGTGCATAGGAAAATTTTAATTTGCAGTCGACGCACCCTATCGTAGAACCCAACAGTGGTATCACAACCTCTGCTATAGGATTTGGATTCATACCGTATGCATATTAGATATGTGGAGGTAGCAGATGAGATATGTTGTCCCTGATGAGATCGGCTATGTGCACGGTTGATGAGATCAATTGCACATGGGGATTGAAGAGGCTATGTTTTTTGATGATCGGAGTCGATGAGTTCGTGATACAACCTACCCCCATCGGTCGGTAACCACCACTGGGTTAACAGTGAAACATAAATCCGAATCGGACTCGCGATGATCGATAAGATCAGTCAGATCAGAAAATTCGGCGTGAGCGGAGTTGAGATGTGATCTGTGATTTCTGAAAACGTGTGCGTAGCTCCGTGTATTTCGTACCCGACACACAAACCGATAGAATATGACTCTATGCATAACTGTGTTTTGCAGGTTTGATGTGAATAGTATGACTCATGTGTATGTGATGCATGTGTGTAATTTATACGTAGCCTGCGTGTCATGTTTGTCAGCCGGCAAGAGCCAAAGTGTTGTCATTATATTGTATAACGACCTGCGTGTCGACTTGTGACTCTATGTAAAATTCATTACTAGTTATATTAGTTGGATAATAGAGATCAGGTTGGTGGCTTGGCGTCCCGGAGTGACAAACAAGATGGAGTTCGTAGATGGTCATCGGAGTCGGAGCCGACCTGGAAGAACGTCCATGAATGAGCCGTACTATTTCACAATATGTGTTTATTTGTGATTATTATGCTTCCTTATTTCTATGCAGGTTAGAATGGTAGAATGATCCCTCATGAATATCAAGAGAATTGCCATCCCCGATGTTGCACCTTCGCGCGTCAAGTACGTCTAGTAGTGGGCTCATAAAATTGAGGTGCTGTTGGGTGTCCTTGAACTGTAGGGTTTGTGTCGGACATGGACATGCACTGCATCTGGTTAACTTGGCAAGGCTATCAAAACGGTTTTGGGCCTTGTGGCAAAGAAGGTTGGGAGCCGGGGTATGAGATACCTTCCCGACCGACAGGAGTCGTATAGAGATACGATTAGCAAGGTGTTGCTTACTGGATAGGTATGTTGGCTAGCAGTGATGCTAAAGCTCACTAGTCGCATGCGCTAGTTGGATCCTGAATCACTGAGAGTTTTTGGAGAGACGGTGACTTCGGTGGGAGTATTTCTGTTTAGGCTTGAGTTACTCTACATAAACACATTGCTTAGTGATTGCATATTTTTTGTTGTAGATCAATGGCACCACCTGCTCAACCAACTTTGCATTGAAATCAATTCTGGAAAAGGATAAACTGAATGGAACAAACTTTACCACCTGGTATAGAAATCTGAAAATTGTTCTCAAGCATGATTAAAAGGAACATGTTCTAGAGGATCCACTTCCAGAGGAACCTGCTGATAATGCTAATGCCACAACTAAGAATGCCTACCAGAAACTCATTGATGAATCAACCGAGATCAGTTGTCTGATGCTGGCTTGTATGGAGCCCAATTTGCAACAGCATTTCAAAAATGTTGAGGGTTACGATATGATCGAGAGTCTCAAGAGCATGTTTTAGACACAGGCTAGGACCAAAAGGTTCAACGTCTGGCGATCCTTGATGGATTGCAAGCTAAAGGAAGGTGATCCACTGAGCCCACATGTGATCAAGATGATAGGATATGTGCAAGCTTTGGATCGGTTGGGCTTCCCGCTCTTGGATGAGCTTGCTACAGATGCAGTTCTGGGTTCTCTTCCGCCCAGCTATGGGACGTTCATCTCGAACTATTATATGCATGGAATGGATAAGAAGCTCACCGAATTGCATGGGATGCTCAAAGTGGCAGAGCAGGATATTAAGAAAGGCACGCATCAAGTGTTGATGGTGCAGAAATCGGCTAAGTTTAAGAAGAGTTGGTCCAATAAAAAGGCTAGGGCAAAGGGCACGGAGATGGTAACCTCCGCCGCTGTGCCAAAGTCTGGACCGGACTCGAAGACCGTTTTCTATCACTGCAAGGAGACCGGTCACTGGAAGAGGAACTGTAGCAAGTGGCTTGCAGAGCATGGCAAGAAAGCCGGAAATGCTTCTTCGAGCAAAGGTACACTTGTTGCATATGTTATAGACATTTACCTTGCTGACGTACCTAGTAGCTCTTAGGTATTTGATACCAGATCGGTTGTTCATATTTGCAACTCGATGCAGGGGCTGGTAAGAACTAGGTGTGTGGCACAAGGGCAGATTGACATGAGGGTCGGCAACAAAGCAAGAGTTGCTGCGCTGGAGGTCGGCACGATGCAGCTCCAGCTTCCTTCAGGATTCATTATGGAATTGAATAGTTGTTATTACATTCCTGCACTTAGTCGGAACATTATTTCTGCCTCATGTTTGATGAGTCAACGTTATGAATTCAATTTAAAGGACAATGGTTATTCGATATTTTTGAATGGTATGTTCCACGGCTACGCACCCATTGTTGATGGGCTATTTATATTGAATCTAGAACAGGAACCGGTCTATAACATGAATGTCAAGAGGCATAAGCCTAATGAGATAAATCCGACATACTTCTGGCATTGCCGGCTTGCACACATTAGTCTGAAACGCATGAAGAAGCTCCATGATGATGGGCTCCTAACTTCGTACAACGTTGAGTCGTTCGAGACATTTGAATCATGCTTGCTCGGCAAGATGACTAAGTCTCCTTTCGCAAAGAGTTGTGAGAGGGCGTCCGAGCTATTGGAACTTATACATAGTGATGTGTGTGGTCCAAAGAGCCCAACAGCCAGAAGTGGCTATCAGTACTTCGTGACTTTTACCGACGACTTGAGTAGATATGGACATATCTATTTGATAAGGCAGAAGTCGGAAAATTTTGAAAAGTTCAAAGAGTTCCAGAACGAGGTTGAGAATCAGCTCGGCAAGACTATAAAGCTTCTATGATCTGATCATGGAGGTGAGTACATGAGCCAGGAGTTTGATGATCATCTGAAAAGTCGAGGTATAGTACCTCAGCTAACACCTCCGGGTACGCCACAGAGAAACGGCGTGTCAGAACGGAGGAATAGAACCTTGTTGGACATGGTCCATTCAATGATGAGCAAATCGGATTTACCCTTGTCATTCTGGGGATATGCTCTAGAAACTGCAGCTTTCACACTTAATAGGGTACCATCAAAATCCGTAGACAAGACACCACATGAGATGTGGACCGGGAAGAGTCCCAATTTATCTTTTCTAAAGATTTGGGGTTGTGAAGCTTTTGTCAAGCAACTCATGTCAGACAAGCTTACACGTAAGTCGGATAAATGCATATTCGTGGGATATCCGAGGGAAATCTTCGGATATAGCTTCTACAACTGGGATGAGAACAAAGTGTTTGTTGCTCGGAACGGGGTTTTCCTTGAGAAAGAGATTCTCAGTCGAGAGGCTAGTGGGAGGACGGTCCGACTCGAACAAATTCGAGGACCACTCGGGGATGGCTTAGCTGGTGATGAGATCATACCGAAGTCAGTCAGGGAACCTGTAGTGGAAGCAGCACTGGAACCACGGAGGTCGGAAAGATTGCGCAGAGTGCGTGATGTATTGTTGCTAGAAAGCGACGAGTCGGCCACATATGCAGAAGCGATGGTGAGCCCAGATTCTGAGGCACGGCTAGAGGCCATGAGATCCGAGTTAAAGTCCATGGATGAGAATCAAGTCCGGGACTCGGTTGATCCGCCGCCTGGCATAACGGCCATTGGTTGCAAATGGGTCTTTAAGAAGAAAACCGATGTGGATGGAAATGTTCAAATCCATAAAGCTCGGCTTGTCGCTAAGGGTTATGGACAAGTTCAAGGAATTGACTACGATGAGACCTACTCGCCAGTAGCGATGCTGAAGTCGGTGAGGATCGTACTTGCTATAGCTGCATATTTTTAGTATGAGATATGGCAGATGGATGTCAACACGGCTTTCCTTCACGGAAATTTAACCGAGGACATGTATATGATACAACCCGAGGGTTTTGTCGATCCGACTAGCACTAGAAAAGTATGCAACCTCAAGAGATCCATTTATGGGTTGAGGCAAGCATCTCGGAGCTGGAATATTCATTTTGATGAGGTGGTCACTGGTCTCGGTTTCATCAAAAGCAAAGAGGACGCCTGTTTATAAAAGAAGTTAAGTAAGAGCTCGATAGTATTTTTGATCTTGTATGTGGATGACATACTACTGATCGGAAATGACGTTTCGATACTAAATTCAGTCAAAGAGTCATTGAATGGCAAGTTTTCGATGAAGGACCTTGGTGAGGCAGTGCATATTTTAGGCATTAAGATCTATAGAGATAGATCGAGGACGCTGCTCGGCTTAAGCCAGAGCACGTACATAGATAAACTGTTGAAGCGGTTCAACATAAGTGAGGTGAAGAAAGGGTTGTTGCCACTATCACATGGTATAAGACTAAGCGATATTCAGAGTCCTTCGACATCTGATGAACGAAGCAGGATGAGTATGATTCCGTATGCCTCGGCAATCGGATCCATCATGTATGCCATGATATGTACAAGGCCTGATGTTGCTTTTGCAATAAGCCTAAAAAGTAGATACCAGCCCAACCCAGGAGAGAGTCACTGGGCAGCGGTAAAGACTATTTTGAAGTACCTGAAAAGTACTAAAGAGATGTTCCTAGTTTATGGAGGTGAGGAAGAGCTCATCGTAAGGGGTTACGCCGATTGTCGGTGTACTAAAGTAGGGGTACCTTAGTACCCCGAACTTGTGCACGGGCGGTCGCAGCACCCCGCGGCAAGGCTTGCCGGACGCCCGCCAAGACCCTCCATCACACCTACTACTGCCATTCAAGAACAAAGTATTAACCAAAGAAAACGAAGGCCCCGGCAAGAGGAGCTTGCCGGGAAGGCCGGCCAAGGCATCTCCAGAAGACTTGCCGCGGCGCCCCGCGCGTCCCGGCAAGGCCCGACGGCCGGCAAGCTTGCCGGCACGACAAGAAAAGGGCCGCGGCAAGGCACTTGCCGCGGCAAGGCTGCCACCCGAACTCCAGCGCATCCGGCGACGTGTCATCACAAGGCCATCCCAAGGGCACGTGGCGAGGCACTACGCAGCCATGCGGGGCAAGGTGGCAAACGGAGCTGACAGAAACGCCATCGTGGCAACCGGTGGCTCACTTAACGGTCACTCCTCTGCCTTTGTTAGCGACCGGACGGGCATTAAATGCCCTTGTCCCCGCCGTCGAGTTAGGTAGGGTCATTTGTTGGTCACTTGTTGTACCAACCTGCGATTTTACCTTTCTACCCCTCTTCCTACGCTGCCACCGTGGATGCCCCTTTAGAGTATAAAAGGGAGGCCCATGCGCACGAGAAGGGGTTCGGTCCATTCGACACCCACAACACCACCATACGCCGCATGCTCGAGCAAGATCAAATACAATCACCAAAGCAGCAGAGGGGTTTTATCTCTCAAGAGCCCCGGTTGGGTAAAATTGCCTGCCTCCCCGCTGGCCGACCTCGATCTGCTCACAGATGCCCTCCGCTCCCTTGCCGGACTAGAAGGGGCCCCCGTGCCCCATAGGTGCTCGAGGCCACAGAGAGACACGCCCCGACATCTTTGGCGCGCCAGGTAGGGGTGCGTCGAGGTCGTGAGCATCTGATCCGGTCTCCGCGCGCGCTGCATCAACGCCTTCATCAACATGCCACCGAAGAAGAAACCTTCGGAGGTGGCCGCTCCGTCTACATCGATTCTGCCACCACCGCCGGAGCAAGCGGGCAGTGGAGCCGACGCCGGCGAAGGAGCGGGCGCCGACGGTGGGACTCACGTCGTCACCAGATCCAAAAACAAGGCCCCGCAAGCGTCGGCGACCGTGCAGACACCACACCCTTCCCACGAGGTGCAAGGTCGACAATGCCCCAGTGCTCCTAGCACCGTGCTCGCATTGGAACAAGGCCAAGCTGGTGGGTCGCGAGACGCTCGAGGTCAGCATGCATGCCCGCATGCTGGCGCGAGCGAGGTACGGTCGCCCGGGCGGGGTGTTGCACCTCCCAATCCGGTTGGGAGTCCAAGCACATCCCGTTCCTCGCGCCGCTCGTCGCCACCGCCACCCAAGACAGCAGAGGAAGCGCTGGCCCGAGCCCAGCTAAGCTTCGACTACCTCCGCGCCGCACAAGATCGAGGATCGGAGGATGACCATATACAGCCTCATCGGCTTCGCCAACGGCAACAAGCCCCGGCAGCCGAGCGCATCAAGGCCCCGGCAAGGCGCCCAGGCGCAAGCCAACGCCGACAAGACTGCTGGGGGTGCCACCTCCGTGCATTCCCAGCCCCGAAGGCCAAGATCGCCAGCTCGCCGGACCAACCCCGACGCCGACTCCACCGCGTCGTCGGACCCACGAACTCGCCGCGATCAACGCCACATCCTCCATGAACGGCAACACGAAGACGCTCGCACTCGCATCGAGCGCCGGAGAGAAGCGCGACGTCAATCTGACCAGCACGCTGGGCCTACTGTCGACGTGCATGCACCCGGGGAACCAGGCGACTTGCCATACGCGGCGGGTTGCCCTGCGTTCACCCGTGAGCTGCGGCAAGTCCAGTGGCCCAAAACCAAGAACTTCAAGCCAGACGTGCCCGAGAAGTATGATGGCAGGATACACCCGTCGGAGTTCCTCAGCATCTACACCATCGCGGTGCAGGCTGCCGAGGGCGCGACGAGAAGATCTCGCCAACTACTTCCCCGCCGGTACTCAAGCCCAACGCCGATCTTGGCTCATGCACTTGCCGGACGGCTCCATCTCTTCATGGGCGGACTTATGTCACCAGTTTGTCGGCGCTTTTACGGGCGCCACAAACCCCATGGCCAGAGAGCGATCTACATTTGCTCGCCCGTATGAGGAGAGCCCTGCGCAAGTACATACAGAGATTCAGCCAAGTGCAGCGAATATCCCAGACGTCCACCCTGCCGCAGTTATCAGCGCGTTCCACCAGAACGTGCGCAACCGCAAGATGAGGGAGGAGATGGCGATGTGCAAGATCAGAGATGTCAGCGAGCTCTATGCTCTGGCCGACAAGTATGCACGGGCTGAGGAAGGGAGGAAAATTCCCGGAGAGATTGCAGGAGCAGAAGGGTCTGACAGTGAGGATGCCGCCCCGGCCAGGAAGAACCGGAGGCGGAACAACAGGAAGAGAAAGGCTAAGGATGTGCTAGCTGTCGACCATTCCGGCAACGGAGGTGGCTCCGACAAGGTCAAAGCCGATGACTCCAGCGAGGCTGTGGTAGCCGCCGACAAGCAGGATGGCTCCGGCAAGCGATATTGCAAGATCCACCGCACCAAGGGCCAGGACCTCCAAACCTGCAAAAAAGTGGAGCAGATGGCGGAGCTACAGAAAGCTGAGTACGAGCGCCGCGATAAGGAGAGAGCCTAGGGAGGTGGCGGAGGATCCGGCAAGAAGCTTCCTGCCCGGGGAGGGCACCGCGGC
Organism: Aegilops speltoides; assembly: GCA_021437245.1. NCBI lineage: Eukaryota > Viridiplantae > Streptophyta > Magnoliopsida > Poales > Poaceae > Aegilops > Aegilops speltoides. The sequence continues at coordinate 197,308,969 of CM038141.1, forward strand.
AAGGCCAAGCCACGGCAAGGAGACAGGCCTCCCCGCGGCCGCGACAAGGACGAAGATGAAGAAGAGGATGATGAGATGGAGGAAGATGAGACTGATGACCAGGAGTTTCAGAAGGCAACAGAGGTGTTGTGCATCGACGGCGGCGCCTCTTTGCACACCTCGCACCGCCAACTCAAGCAGTGGGTGCGAGAGGTAAATGCCATGGAGCCGTTCGTCGAGGCGCGCAAGCCTCTGAAGTGGTCCGGCACGCCTATCGTCTTCGACGTTGAGGACCACCCTGACCGCATCACTGCAGTCGGGTGCTTGCCGATGTTGGTCTCACCAATAATTCGCAACCTCAAGGTCACGAAGATGTTGGTTGACGGCGGGGCCAGCCTGAACCTGATCTCCTCCACAGTGCTCAAGAAGCTCCAGATCCCCGACAGCGAGCTCGAAGAAGCTGGTACCTTTCAAGGGATAAATCCGGGAAGGAGCAAGCCCAAGGGGAAGATCACGCTGCCAGTAATTTTGGCAGCAAGCTGAACTTCAGGACAGAAAGGGTCACATTCGATGTTGTTGATATCCCATTACCCTACAATGGGATACTCGGCCGACCAGCGCTCGCCAAGTTCATGGCAGCCTCTCACTATGCATACAATGTGCTCAAGATGCCTGGTCCGTTAGGTGTCATCTCTGTCCAAGGCGACAAGAAGGATGCACTTATCTGCACTGACAAGATTTACCGGGAAGCAGCAGCCGCAGCAGAGAGCAAGCCACTCGCCATTGAAGCTCCCCGGGGGAAGAAGAAAGCTGGCACGGCAAGAGCAGCCTGTGCCCACTCGCAAGCGCCCTCTCGAGTGCTGTGCTGCCGTCGAGGACACACCATCGAGCTCCGCCGGCAAGTGCAAGAAGGCAAAGGCAGCTTCACCCGAGACCAAGAAAGTGGCTGCCAAGGAGGACGGCACCGGTGGTACCTTCACCATCAGTGCCACGCTTGATCCTAAATAGGAAAGCGCCGCTTGTTGCTTCCTGCGGGCGAATGTCGATGTGTTTGCATGGCAGCCATCCGACATCCCCGTGTTCCTGTGGAAGTAATCGAGCACCACCTTGCCGTCTGCCCTCACGCGCGGCCCGTCAAGCAAAAAGTCAGGAAGCAAGCAGTAGAGCGTCAAGAATTCATAGCAGAGAAGATCAGAAAGTTGGAAGCAGCGGGTCTGGTCCGAGGAGTACTCCATCCGACGTGGCTAGACAACCCGGTAGTGGTGCGTAAGGCAAACGGGAAGTGGAGACTTTGCATCGACTTCACTGATGTCAATAAGGCCTGTCCCAAGGATCCATTCCCTCTGCCATGCATCGACCAGATTGTTGACTCCACAGCAGGATGTGATCTGCTCTCGTTCCTTGATGCTTACTCAGGATATCATCAGATCTTCATGGCGGAAGAGGATGAGGAGAAAACCGCATTCATTACCCCATGCGGCACGTACTGCTTCGTACGGATGCCTTTCGGGCTGAAGAATGCAGGTTTGACGTTTGCAAGAGTAGTCAGCCATGCTTTTGAGCCACAGTTGCACAGAAATGTAGAAGCTTACATGGATGACATAGTGGTCAAGAGCAAGAACAAAGAGACTCTGATCCAAGATTTGGACGAAACTTTCATAAATCTGCGCAAGATCAACCTCAAATTGAATCCCGAGAAGTGTGTGTTCGGGGTCCCTTCCGGCAAGCTTCTCGGATTCTTTGTGTCACAAAGGGGGATTGAAGCCAATCCCGACAAGATCAAGGCCATCGAGCAAATCGAAGCACCAAAGAGAGTCAAGGACGTACGAAGGCTGGCCGGCTGCGTTGCTGCCCTCAGCAGGTTCATCTCCAAGTCCGCTGAACGCGCCCTGCCGTTTTTCAAAATCTTGAAAAAGGCAGGTCCAATGAAGTGGACTCCGGAAGCGGAGGCTGCGCTGCAGGACTTGAAGAAATATTTGTCCTCCACTCCAACGCTGGTCGCACCTAAACCACAAGAGAAGTTGCTGCTATATTTGGCGGCAACCAATCAAGTGGTTAGTGCTGCATTGGTGGCGGAGAGGGAGGCAGGTGATGAGCCAGCAGCCGCGACAAGCGAGTCCAGCGACAAGCAGGAGGCTTCCCCAACAAGTTCTAGCCCGACAAGCTCTGATCCGGTAGGCTCTGGTTCTGGCAAAGATGGGTCTGCGCAGCCAAAAAAAGGAGAGCAAAAGAAGATGGTGCAGCGCCAGTTTATTTCGGTTCCCCTTCTGAGGGGGCTAGGTCAAGGTACTGGTGTGCAAAGTTGCTTTTCGCCTCCTTATGGCCTCAAGGAAGCTGCGCCATTACTTCCAAGCACATGAGATCACAAAGGGTCACTCGCTTCCAGTTGAAGAGGATATTGCAGAATCCAGAAGCAACGGGAAGGATTGTCGAGTGGGCACTGGAGTTGTCAAGCTTCGGCCTCAAGTTTGAAAGTACCTCAACAATTCAGAGCCGAGCATTGGCAGAATTTATAGCAGAATGGACGCCAACACCCGATGAAGAAGCTTCGGAGAGGAGCATCCCCGTCAAGGAGGCCGGCAAGGAATGGATCATGTACTTTGATGGTGCCTTCTCGCTGCAAGGCGCCGGTGCGGGCGTACTACTTGTCGCACCCACCGGAGAGCACCTCAAGTACGTAGTCCAGATGCACTTTCCCAAGGAGCAAGCGACAAACAATACTGCAGAGTACGAGGGCTTGCTTGCCGGACTCAGGATCGTGGCAGAAGTTGGGATCAGGAAGCTTATCATCAGGGGTGACTCACAGCTTGTCGTCCGCCAAGTTAACAAAGATTATCAGAGTCCGTTAATGGAAACATACATTGATGAAGTAAGAAAGCTAGAAGAGCACTTTGACGGCCTGCAGATGGAACATGTTCCAAGAGCTCAGAACGACATTGCAGATGGCCTGTCGAAGTGCGCCGCACTCAAGTTACCTGTGGAACCAGGGATTTTTGTGCTCAAGCTGACTCAGCCATCTGTGACGCCATCAACTGGGCAGAACAAGAAAAGAAAGTTGATCACCGGCGACTACCTTCCGGCAGAGCTCCCCGAAGCCACCGCCAAGAAGGTCCCCAGGATCAACATAGAAAGCGCTGAGGAGCGATCCGCTCCGGCAAGCCCCAGGGCCTGTTTCGTTGAAGCAGACGCTCCCGACACGCTTGCCAGGGAGCATCACGCTCCGGCAGGGTCCCAGAACCTTGCCGTGGAGGTAGATGTTCCCGCAGCAGCATTTGCGCCTTTAGTCCTTGTCGTCGAGCCTCAGGCTCCGGCATGGGCACAACAGATCGTCCATTTCCTTCAAACAGGAGAACTTCCCGAGGAACAAGAAGAGGCGGAGAAAGTAGCCCGACAATCAAGTATGTACCAGTTTGTCAATGACATAGTATGTCAGAAAAAGATTCAACGGGGTGAAATTGAAGTGCATTTCCCGGGAAGATGGACAACAGCAGTTGGCAGAGATACATGGAGGCATATGTGGCCACCACATTGGCGCAAGAGCACTTGCCGGCAAAGCTTTCCGGCAAGGTTTCTTCTGGCCAACAGCCCTCCAGGATGCAACTGCATGAGTAACCAAGTGCGAAGCGTGCCAGTTCCATTCCAAACAGATTCATCAACCAGCTCAAGCTCTCCAAACAATCCCTTTGTCCCGCCATTTTCGTCCGGGGCTCGACATCCTCGGCCCTTTCCCCGAAGTCGTCGGGGCTTTGAGTACTTGTACGCTGTAATCGACAAGTTCACAAAGTGGCCGGAAGTGGAACCAAGAGGAAGGTGACAGACAATCAGCGATCAAGTTCTTTAGGTCGATTGTTTGCCATTTCGGGATCCCTAACAGGATCATTACCGACAATGGCACACAGTTTACAAGCCACACCTTCATGCAGTACGCCCAAGATCTTGGCACCAAGATCTGCTTCGCTTCTATTGCTCACCCGAGAAGCAACGGTCTAGCGGAGAGGGCGAACGCTGAAGTGCTGCGCGGCTCAAGACCGTAACTTTCGACTGTGCTGCACAAGTGCGAAGGAATTGGATCGAGCAGCTGCCGATGGTTCTTTAATCGATCAGACGACGCCAAATCGAGCCATCGCCCGCACACCCTTTGCTCTTGTCTCACGGAGTAGAGGCAGTTCTCCCACGGAACTCGTGATACGGGTCGCCACGAGTGCTCGCTATGATGAGCTTGAGCAAGAGCGGCTGCGGCAAGATGACGCGCTGCTCCTCGAGGAGGATCGCCTTTCAGTTGCTGGTCTTGAGCTGCTACTACAGACAAGCTTTGCGCCGCTATCATAGTGAAAGCACATTTGCTCCCTGGGTGGTTTTGGTAATTAATGACAACATACTTTGTGGTTGGACTAATGTTTTTATCAAGTATGTTTCAGGAAATTCAATCACATTGGCATGGCAAAAGGACTGAAGAAGTGGACCCCTCAAATCGCTAAGGCAAGCATTGGCAAAAGCTCAAGACTCCATTTTTGGTTTAGTGATCCAAGATCACATTGAGTCCATAGGAAAGCCAATACTATTAAAAGGGGATGAGGTTATGATGATGATCTGGTTGCTCAAAGTGCTTAGTGATACATCTCCTAAACTATCAGCAACTTTCACTGCCATATACACTCATAAGTAATCTCGGTCCCACCGATATTCCAAACTCAGTCACACCGAGATGAACCACCTCAGCCATATAGCCAAACCCTAGAAATCTCGGATTTTCCGATTCTGAACTCGGTCTCACCGAAACTTGAGTTGCCAAGCTTCTGTAACCTTCTGTCATCAAATCGGTGTCACCGAGATGATGAAGTCGGTCCCACCGAGATTGGCAAGCTCCTGTCTTTACACGAATCGGACACACCGAGATTGTATTTTCGGTCCCACCGAAAATCCCAACGTTCACATGATTTGAACTTTCGGTCTCACCGAGTTGTCAACTTCGGTCCCACCGAGATTGGTCAAATGTGTGTAACGGTTGGATTTTGTGTGGAGGCTATAAATACCCTCCACCCCTCTTCACTCGTGGAGAGAGCCATCAGAAAGAACTACCACTCCCACCTTACATTTCTGAGAAGAGAACTACCTACCCTTGTGTTGAGATCAAGTTGCTCCACTCCCACCATATGAAGCTTGATCTCTAGCCTTCCCAAGTTGCTTTCCACTCAATCCTTTCTTCCACCACAGCCAAATCAGTGAGGAGAGTTGAGTGTTGGGGAGATTATCATTTGAAGCACAAGAGCAAGGAGTTCATCATCATCAAAACCATCTATTACCTTTTGGAGGGTGGTGCCTCCTAGATTGGTTAGGTGTCGCTTGGGAGCCTCCGTCGAGATGTGGAGTTGAACCAAGAAGTTTGTAAGGGCAAGGAGATCGCCTACTTCGTGAAGATCTACCCCGAGTAAGGCTAGCCCTCCGTGGGCGTAGGCCATGATGGCATAGACAAGGTTGCTTCTTCGTGGACCCTTCGTGGGTGGAGCCCTCCGTGGACTCTCGCAGCCGTTACCCTCCGTGGGTTGAAGTCTCCATCAACGTGGAAGTACGATAGCACCACCTATCGGAACCACGAGAAAAATCACCGCTACTCCAAATTGCGCTTTGATCTTCTCCACTTCTCTTTACTACTTGTGCAATTTACTTTCCGCTGCCCATACTCTAGAATTGCATGTGTAGTATGCTACTTGACTTGTGTGTTATGCAAAATCTGCCAAAAACTTGTCTTTGTCAAAAGGCATAATTTTTATCTTGTCGAGTAGTCTAATCACCCCCTCTAGACACTCTCACCTTCTTCGATCCTACAATTGGTATCGAGCTTTGGTCTCCATTGCTTTGGTTTACACACCATTGGAGGAAGATGGACGTGTTCACGCTTGGGAGTGTTAGTCATAGAGTGCCTATTCTAAATGGAGTGTCCTATAACTCGTGGAGGATTGAAATGCTTATTATCTTTAAGAAGTATAACTTGCGCAAATATGTTGAAACCCCATATGTACCTCCATTTGACCCCTTGCACCCTACCATGGAGGAAGAGCTTGATTTGCTTCGTAACCTTAGAACTGTAAATCTTATCATTAGAGGGTTACCCGATAACTTGCTTAAGCTCTTTACAAACTTTGAGTGCGCCTATGCTATGTGGAAGTTCTTGGAAGAACTTTATCCGGACTACTCTTTGAGAGGTCTTGATGAAATTCTATACAAGAATATTGAATTTGATATGATGCGCCCCAATGATCCCAACTTTGATAAATGCTTCTTTGAGCTTCATGATCTTATGAAAAAAAAGGGTGATCTCGGTCTTATCAATGTTCTAATTAGAAATGCTCTTGTATTGCATTCCGATGATTATTGTCACATTGACAAAACTAATGCAAGTTGCTGTCAAATTGACCTAGGTGTTGATGATGAACTATCTATGGGTCAATATGATGATGAGCATGAGCATGATGATGATTACTCCGATTCGGACACCGAGCTAGACAAGATCATGAAGAGTCTCAATCTTATGGCGAACATGAGAGACTACATATCCAGCGGAAAAGAGTGGATTCTTGATAGTGGATGCACCGATCACATGACCGGAGACGAAGACATGTTTCGAGAGCTTGCAAAGAACGATGGTCCACGCAAGTATGTGACTTTTGGAGACAACTCCAAGGGTAAGGTACTTGGCCTTGGTAAGGTGGCCATATCTCATGATAGCTCTATTCAAAATGTCATGCTTGTAGAATCACTTGGATACAATTTACTTTCCGTGTCTAGATTAGCTGACTTTGGATTCAATGTGCTATTCACCGAAGTAGATTGCCAAGTCTTTCGTCGTGACAATCATAACATGGTATTTACCGGTATTCGTAGAGGTGATCTATATATTGTTGATTTCACTAAGAAAGCCCAACCTAGAACTTGCTTCATTGCTAAATCCGCTAAAGGTTGGTTATGGCATAGAAGGCTTGGACATGTTGGTATGCGTAACCTAGACAAGCTAATCAAAGGTGATCATATTCTTGGTGTTAAAGATGTCTTCTTTGACAAAGATAGACTTTGCAGTGCTTGTCAGGCAGGAAAACAAGTAGGTGGAAGTCATCCCGTGAAGAACATCATGACCACAAGGAGACCGCTCGAGCTTCTCCATATGGATCTCTTCGGTCCCAATGCTTACAAAAGCCTTGGTGGTAACTCCGTTGGTCTAGTTATAGTTGATGATTATTCCAGATTTACGTGGGTATTTTTCCTTGATGACAAATCACAGGTTCAAAGAATCTTCAAAACCTTTGCCATAAAGGCACAAAATCAATTTGAGGTGAAGATCAAGAAAGTTCGGAGTGACAATGGAACGGAGTTCAAGAACGCCCATGTAGACTCTTTTCTCGATGAGGAAGGGATTCTACATGAGTTCTCGGCTACGTACACTCCTCAACAAAATGGAGTTGTTGAGAGGAAGAACCGAACGCTCATAGAGATGGCGAGAACGATGCTTGATGAATACAAGACACCGAAGCATTTCTGGGGGGAAGCGGTCGAGACAGCTTGTCATGCCATCAACAGGCTTTATCTTCATAAGCTCCTCGGCAAGACATCATACGAGCTCCTCACCGGTAACAAACCCCAAGTTGGATACTTTCGTGTCTTTGGTTTGAAATGCTATATCCTTGATAAGCATCGTCATTCTAAATTTGCTCCTAAAACTCATGAAGGTTTTTTTCTCGGTTATGGATCAAACTCCCACACCTACCGTGTCTACAACAATTTCACCTGAAAGGCTGAAGAGACGGTAGACGTGAAGTTTGATGAATCTAATGGCTCGCAAGTAGAGCAAATGCCTATTGATGTAGGAGACAAGGACCCATCGGAAGCCATCCAAGATTTATCTATTGGAAAGATCCGTCCCATGGAAGTGAAGGAGAGTACCTCATCTACATATGTGGAGCCCCCTACCTCACGGCAAGATGAACCTCAAGGCAACATGGAGGCCTCCACAAGTGGAACGCACCAAGATGAGGAAGTGCAACAAGAAGATCCACCACAACCTCCTTCTCCACCGCCTCAAGACAACACCAACAACAATGAAGAAGAAGAGGAAGATGAGGATGATGAGGAAGCTCAGCCACAACCACAACAAAAGCTATCCCGAGTCCGAGCAAGAGTCAAGAAAAATCATCCCGTGGAACAAATGATGAACGACATCAACTCCGGGAGAATTACTCGCTCTAAAACTCGCTTAGCTAACTTTTGTGAGCATTACTCATTTATCTCTAGTATTGAACCTATGAAGGTAGAAGAAGCACTTGAAGACCCGGATTGGGTGAACTCTATGCACGAAGAGCTACACAACTTCGAGAGGAACAATGTATGGACTTTGGTAGAGAAGCCCAAGGATGATCAAAACGTCATTGGAACCAAATGGGTGTTTCGGAACAAGCAAGATGAAGATGGACAAGTCATCTGCAACAAGGCTCGTCTCGTAGCTCAAGGTTACACACAAGTCGAAGGTATGGACTATGGTGAGACCTATGCCCCCATTGCTAGACTTGAGTCCATTGGCATTCTTCTTGCTTATGCCAATCACCATGATATTACTCTCTATCAAATGGACATTAAAAGTGCTTTCCTAAATGGTGAAATTGAGGAGGAAGTATTTGTGAAACAACCTCCCGGATTTGTGAATCCTAAAAAGCCTAATCATGTTTACAAGTTGCACAAAGCTCTTTATGGCCTTAAACAAGCTCCTAGAGCTTGGTACAAATGCTTGACTAGCTTTCTTTTTGAAAAAGGCTTTGAGATTGGAAAAATAGACTCAACGCTGTTCACGAAAAGGGTTGATGGTGAACTATTTGTGTGCCAAATATATGTTGATGATATTATCTTTGGTTCAACTAACCTCATTTTAGCGAGAAGTTTGGAAAGCTCATGTCGGAGAAGTATGAGATGTCCATGATGAGTGAACTCAAATTCTTCCTTGGGTTGCAAATCAAGCAATCTAAGGAGGGTACCTTTGTCTCACAAACAAAGTACACCAAGGATCTCTTCAAGAAGTTCAACATGCAAGAAAGAAGGTATGAGAACCCCATGCCTACAAGTGGACATAATGTGACAAAAGATGGAGAACCCGCTGATCAAAAGGTTTACCGATCTATGATTGGTTCTCTACTATATCTTTGTGCTTCTCGTCCGACATAATGTTGAGTGTATGCATGTGTGCTCGATATCAAGCAGCCCCTAAAGAATGTCATCTTAAAGCTGTTAAAAGAATTGTGAGATATTTGATACACACACCAAACTTTGGCATTTGGTATCCTAAGAGGGCCTCTTTCGACCTTGTTGGCTATTCCGACTCGGACTATGCCGGTGATAGGGTTGATAGAAAGTCAACTTCGGGTACGTGTCAATTTCTTGGTCGATCCCTTGTATCTTGGTCCTCCAAGAAACAAAATTCGGTATCATTATCCACTGCCGAAGCAGAATATATTGCTGCTGGTTCATGTTGTGCTCAATTGCTATGGATGACACAAACGCTTAAGGATTATGGGATACATGTGAGACATGTTCCTTTGCTTTGTGACAATGAGAGTGCGATTAAGATTGGACACAATCCCGTGCAACACTCTCGAACGAAACATATTGAAGTTCGTCACCATTTTATTCGTGATCACATTTCCAAGGGTGACATCAATCTTAAGCATGTTCGTACTGACAAACAACTCGCTGATATCTTTACAAAACCGCTTGATGAGAAAGTGTTTTGTCGCTTAAGGAGTGAGTCGAACATCATTGATGCTTCAAACTTGGAGTGAGAACTCCATTGATGCATGCAAGGCATGAGCCTACTTGACTAATCCTTGACATTTCTCTTATGATGATGATCATATGTCTTGGACACATTTGCCCCCTTGTATTGCATATAACTCCTTGCAGGTACTTGGATGATCTACATTCCACAAGATTACCACACACTCAAATCTTGAGTAATCTTGTCATTGACCAAGTATCTAGCACTTTGGGATGTTGAGTTCAAGGAACACAATTCCACATATCCTTTTTGACACCTTATACATCTAGTATTTCACTCTTGTCATCTTGGATATTCTTGAGTATTTCCTTGCTTGCCTAACCCATGTAGGAAGATGAACTACACAAGTGGAAATGGCGCTCTAACTTCATATTCAAATGAACACCTACATCAAGTTCACCTACATGAGCAAAGCAACAACAAGCCCAAGGTATGTTTTTCACATCTTTAAGGAGCTTTGCTCAAAGACATGAGTACAAGCAGCTTCATAAGATGTGATCACATCAAATGCTTAATCGAAAAATGGCAACCCCATTTTGAGCTTAAACGATGAGTATGACCTATGATCAAATGTTCTCATTTGACTCCTAAGTCAAAATACTCAAACATAGGTGACCTTGTCGCCGACCCCTATCTAGATGAAGTACATATGTTTTGGAGTCTTTCTATTCTCTCTTATGTTCTCTCATTGAGATTTCTTTAAATAAATAAAAAAAACTTCATCTAGGAATCTTTTTCATTTCTATTCTTCTATTTTGTGAATATCCTTTTGGCTCTGATCAATTCCTCGAAAATCATTTACAAATTTATTGCAAATCCTTTGAAACATTCCTTGCAAAGTGAGCTGAATTATTTCTGTATTTCCTTGGAATGAAGCTCGGCGTCATCGACTTAAAAATTTCGGTCTGACCGAAAAGGATCTGCCCTAAGTCCATGACTTTCGGACCCACCGATCCATCTTAATTCGGTGTCACCGATTTTTCCTTGATATCATCTTCTGCAGCTCCACTCAATGATTCTCTATGCATGCTTCTTATTGCCCTGTTGTGATTCTTAAGGATCCCACTTCTTTCCATCTTCCCTGACCTTCCTAGTTTGCTGTCCTTTTCGGCACTTGATGTCAAAGGGGGAGAAGACTTAGGGGGAGAAGAGAAGATTTAGGGGGACAAGAAGAGCAGTCTTACCTTAAGGGGGAGAGAATCACATCAAAGCTTTGCCGTGTTTTACATTGGACATTACACTTGGCATCATTCTTTTGATTTTGCTTTTTCCATCAAACCCCTTGGTCTGAGACAACTCAAAGGGAGAGGAACCTTCACAATTGATATCTTATGGAAAGCAAAATCTCTCAGAGTTCATTGAAAATCTTTTAGTTTCAGGAGACATGTTTGCTGATTCAAGCTTGTGCTCAATATGAGACACTCTTTATACATGTCATCCCTGGCTTGGTACTCTTGATGTTCTTGCAGTTGGTTGAAGAAATACTCTTGTGTTATCTAACCTTGTTTTCCCAAGTCTATTTCTTCAGGTACAATGCCAAGGAACCTCAAGGTAAGTATATGCACCTTGCAGAATGTGCATGATGGTGACTTGCTTGTGAATACCTGTTTGCAAGAAATCACCATGCACATATGCATTATCACTCACTTCTTTTCATCTGCTCTGATGCATATAGCCAAGCTGCATGTAGCACATCTTGCTTCTCTCTCTTGTGTGCTTGTGGTAGTCCAAAACCATGATTTATGAAAATCTTGCACACTTGTAGGGGGAGCCTGTGTACTACATGTTTGTCAAAGCTTTCGTGATAATTATGTCTTTCTTTCAGTAAGCTTTGATGTCTTGTTTTGTGTGTTGCCATCAATTACCAAAAAGGGGGAGATTGAAAGCACATTTGCTCCCTGGGTGGTTTTGGTAATTAATGACAACATACTTTGTGGTTGGACTAATGTTTTTATCAAGTATGTTTCAGGAAATTCAATCACATTGGCATGGCAAAAGGACTGAAGAAGTGGACCCCTCAAATCGCTAAGGCAAGCATTGGCAAAAGCTCAAGACTCCATTTTTGGTTTAGTGATCCAAGATCACATTGAGTCCATAGGAAAGCCAATACTATTAAAAGGGATGAGGTTATGATGATGATCCGTTGCTCAAAGTGCTTAGTGATACATCTCCTAAACTATCGGCAACTTTCACCGCCATATACACTCATAATAATCTCGGTCCCACCGATATTCCAAACTCACCACACCGAGATGAACCACCTCAGCCATATAGCCAAACCCTAGAAATCTCGGATTTTCCGATTCGAACTCGGTCTCACCAAACTTGAGTTGCCAAGCTTCAGAACCTTCATCATCAAATCGGTGTCACCGAGATGATGAAGTCGGTCCCACCGAGATTGGCAAGCTCCTGTCTTTACAGAATCGGACACACCGAGATTGTATTTTCGGTCCCACTAAAAATCCCAACGCTCACATGATTTGAACTTTCGGTCTCACCGAGTTGTCAACTTCGGTCCCACCGAGATTGGTCAAATGTGTGTAACGGTTGGATTTTGTGTGGAGGCTATAAATACCCTCCACCCCTCTTCACTCGTGGAGAGAGCCATCGAAAAGAACTACCACTCCCACCTTACATTTCGAGAAGAGAACTACCTACCCTTGTGTTGAGATCAAGTTGCTCCACTCCCACCATATGAAGCTTGATCTCTAGCCTTCCCAAGTTGCTTTCCACTCAATCCTTTCTTCCACCACAGCCAAATCATTGAGGAGAGTTGAGTGTTGGGGAGATTATCATTTGAAGCACAAGAGCAAGGAGTTCATCATCATCAAAACCATCTATAACCTTTTGGAGGGTGGTGCCTCCTAGATTGGTTAGGTGTCGCTTGGGAGCCTCCGTCGAGATGTGGAGTTGAACCAAGAAGTTTGTAAGGGCAAGGAGATCGCCTACTTCGTGAAGATCTACCCCGAGTAAGGCTAGCCCTCCGTGGGCGTAGGCCATGATGGCATAGACAAGGTTGCTTCTTCGTGGACCCTTCGTGGGTGGAGCCCTCCGTGGACTCTCGCAGCCGTTACCCTCCGTGGGTTGAAGTCTCCATCAACGTGGAAGTACGATAGCACCACCTATCGGAACCACGAGAAAAATCACCGCGTCTCCAAATTGCGTTTGATCTTCTCCACTTCTCTTTACTACTTGTGCAATTTACTTTCTGCTGCCCATACTCTAGAATTGCATGTGTAGTATGCTACTTGACTTGTGTGTTATGCAAAATCTGCCAAAAACTTGTCTTTGTCAAAAGGCATAATTTTTATCTTGTCGAGTAGTCTAATCACCCCCCCTCTAGACACTCTCACCTTCTTCGATCCTACAAATAGCCGCAAGGTTAACGAGTCACTAGGCCCGGCGCTGTCCGCCTTGAGACCGAAGATGGCATTCCGGTGAGCAACTCCTGGAACATAGAGCATCTTCGCAAGTTTTACCCATATATGCGGTTCTTGCGGACCCATTCCGGCAACCACCTTTTTTGTACAAGCCTTGCCGCTGTCGCATGTAACCCTTTGTACAAAGCCGGGCGCAGCCCCCGTGCGTAAATAAAGTTTGTGTGCTTCGCACATCTTGTCAAATTTAATGCATTTTCTTCTTTTGCATCTATATCTGACACTCTATGCAGCACTCACCCCCGGTAAGCAATAGCGAACCTTAAGGTTCCATACCATTATTTTCTCTTCTTTCTTCTCATAGACAGAAGGTTCCTCCGCCCACGAGTTCACCGGGGGGAGGAGAAGGTAAAAGTATGGAATGGACCAGGCGTCGTTCAAGGGAATCTAGCTTTGCCGGGACGCGGAAGATAGAAAAGCTAACTAGCTAAAGTTTGAGCCTAGTCAATTTTAAATTTTTCAAGTTATATCCCTTGAACGTTCGTGCCTTGTATGGAAAACCTGTGCACGGAGGAATCGACTCGCGGCTAAGTTGCGCCCTTGCGTTGTTTCCGAGCCCGCTCAACAATGCGAGTGAGCTGCAACTAGTCCCGACAAGATTTCTTGCCGAAAGCGGCATCACCACAGTTGCTGATGTTCCGCTTTCAGCAAGTGTGCTCACTACCGCAAGGTCCCTCAAAGCGTAGGGTAAAAAGCATACAAGGGATGCAACAGAGTAAAGGGAATAACACGGCGAGCAGTATCCAGAATTAAGTTATATTACAAGAATGACTTATTGTGGCACTGACTAAAATTGTTCTCGTAACCAAAATGGCAGCAGCAAGAAAAAGGGAGAAGAAGGGCAGCCTAATCCACGTGCTCGCCATCGACCCTCCTAACCTCGTTCACCTTGTCCATGATGGGTGCGACGACGGCCTTGAGCTCCTCAACGTCAGCGCCCTCCTGCAGCTTCTTGGTGACACGGGAGAGGTCGATGCCCGGGTTGCGGAAGAGGACCTTCACCAACACTTTCTCAAAAACCCCAGCGCAGACCGCGCGCGACTCGGCGGCCAACTGCTTCGGGATCCTTTCCTGGAGCTGCCGGAGAGCCGTCACCACATCCTTGAAGAAAAGCGTGAGCTTGGCGCTGGGCTGGAGGTTCCCCTCTGTAGAGTACCCGAAGCCCTTCAAGTTCAGCTCCGCCAACTCCTCGTCAATGAGCGCGGCGATGTTGACGAGGCCCTCCGTCCAGAGCTCCACCGTGGTCTTGAAGGTCTTTTCTCAGGATATCTTCTCGCTTCTTGGCGGCGTCTAGCGTCTCCGTCAAGGTGGCCAATTTCAGCTCTAGATCAGCGCTCGAGTCCTTGGCGGCGTTCAGCTCTTTGATCTTCTCGGAGAGCTGGGCTTGCGACGCCGTGGGCGACGCGCATCCTTCTCGTGATCGCTACTGGAGTGCGGCAAGCTCCTCGTTCTTCCTTGTCGATCCGCCTCCAGCTGCGCCACTTTCTCCTCCAACTCCTTCTTGGCGGCCTCGGCAGCCGCGGCGGCATCCTTCGCCTCCTTGAGTGCCCCGCCAAGTGACTGTTCCCGGACGGCGAGCTCCTCGTCATGGCTGTCCAAATACGCCTTCCTCTGTAGATTTCGCCGTTCCGCTTGGACAGCTCCTCGGCGGCAAGCCTCTCATCGCTGCTCGGCTTCAGCCTTCTCCAGATGAACGCCTTCTTCGCCTCGCCGAGCGCGCCTCTCCTCGGCAATGGACCGGAGGGCCTCCTGGTTGCGGCTCTTGAGCTCTTGCGCATGTTTCTCTATATCAGCTCCCGCTTGCACGACAAGCGCTTCCCGGGACTCGAGCTTCACTTGACGGGCGCGGTAGAGTGACACCAGCTTCCGGAGCAGCTGCTCCTCCTCGGACTCACCGCTACTGCTGCTCGGCCTGTCGACCACTGACAGCCTAGCAGAGGCAAGTATTTCCCTGTCAAACTCCTCCCCCTCGACCGGCGCCCTGGAGCTTGACGCCCAGGGGAGCTTGATATACACACCCTCATCGGCTTTCAAGTAAGCGCCGGGCTGAGGCTCCTCGGAGTCCAACGCTGCGTCCGCGGCGGAGGGGTCGGCAGTCGGTGCCGCGCCACGTGCTCCTGCGTCTCCCGGGCCATTTGTGCGGCCGCCGGACCCCTCGCCGGCCCCTGTGCCAGCGGCCTTGGTGGCCTCTTCACCGTCGAGCTCCTCCGTGCCGGCCTCTCCCTCAGTGGCAGCGGCATCCCCAGTATTGCCGCCTCCGTCCTCCTCGCCAGTGGCCTCACCCTCCATCGGGTCCCCAAGGGGAGGATCTGACGGCAGAGAAAGGAAGGGATAGTCAAGCAAATACCCAAAAGAAGAAAAAGGGAGACCAGCGGAACCCAAGGGAGAGTTCCCGGCAAGGAGGGTCACCTGTGCTATGCTCTGTGATCGTGGGCTCCACCACTGGGGGCTCACTGGTCCCACCCCTTGCCGGAGACCCCTTCCTCGCCGTAGATGGCTCCCATATCGGGGAATCGGCCCTCGGGGGCGTAGTCGAGGCTGACGACACCTCCGGGTCGGCCGCCGACTGCTCCTGCCGGGTCTTTTCTGCTCCTGTATACAAAAGAGTCAATAATCAAGATACCAGCAAAAGAAGAAGCGACCATGCACGCCCCACGACAGGAAGTGAATCAAGGCACTCACGCTGGGGGCTATGCTGGGAGCTGCTGCGAGGAGAAGGGACCGGGTCCGTCAAAGTGGTCTCGGACGTATCTTCTGCCACCACAGCAGGGTCGTCCTCGATGTTAACCACGGGGACCTTGGCCCTCTTCGCCGCTCTCTCCGCCAAAGTCCTGATACAGGGCAGGGGTTTGGAGAAAACCAGATTAGATACAAGACGAACAATAATAAGGATCGAAAGAAAGACGAGCGCGGTATGAAGAAAGCCTTACTCCTCCTCCTCCTCCTCCTCGTCGTCGTCGGAGCTCAGCGCGGAGAGGTCGAACTCCGGTACCCTCTCAGCGCGACGTGGCGGAGGAGTAGGCTCCCTCCGGCGCTTGCCGAGGGCTGCGGCAGGATCAGGCGTGGCGGCCCGAGAAGACCCCGCCTCGGTTGCCGGCGCGGCCTGGGACCCTCCCGCAGCTGCAGTACCTGCCGCGGTAGAACGTGTCCCACGGCGCCGCGGCTGCTGGGCGGCCTGCTCCTCCGCCAGCTCTCCGACTCGACGGAGGCGCCTTCTCGGACGGAATTGGGGCTGCGCTGTGGGCACCGCCTGCGGCAGGTTACTCGAAGACGGCTGTCCGCTCGCGCCCTTGGCGGACTCGCCCGTTCCGACCTCGACCTCCCCTTCGCCATCGCCTTCCCCGGCAAGTGCTTCTCGGGCGGCAAGGCTTGCCGCCGCTGCTGCGTCGCCCCGCCAACAGAACTAAACTTCGCCCGCTGCGGCGGCGTAGCCTGCCTCTTCGCCCTGCTAGCAATATACGCTAGTTCCTTGGCGATGGTGGCGCGGGTGAGAGTTTACGCTCGTCGGAGTTGATCGCCACCTCCGACAAGTCATCAAAGAATTGCTGCACGACCTCGGCAGCAGCTTTCTATCCAGTTTGCATTTATCCCATGCGAGTCACACTCGCATCATTATGCAGATGCGATCGCTACCGGAGTTGTTACACAAGGGACGACGCCCGCGCCAACCGGAACCACTCGATGATTGGGGTCATGCTTGAACATTTCCCTCAAAGATCGCGCCAAGCTCCATGACCGTGAAGTTAAAGTTGAGGCCTGGGCGTAGCCTCATGAAATCTGCCGGGCATTGAATCGCCAGCGGGCCTCCCCTCGCTGCAGAGGGGCGATGGCGACGAAGAAATCCGCGCCAACCGCCTCGCTAGAGTCCGCATGCTCGAGCCGGAGGATTCGGTGGTGGCGATCGTCGGCTTGGCATCGCCCAACGACAGAGCACTCCAGTCGTTGCCGCGCACCACCCGAGTCTTGCGCAGCTCGGTGAACGACGGCGGATTGTCGTCACGGATCCAACACCACTCCGCCCTCCACTCGTCCCACTTGCTGCGGAGTTCGCCCGACAAGTACACTTCCTTCATGCCCATCCGGGAGGTCCAGCGATTCCGCCAGCCGCTGGCTCCTTTCTCGCCCGAGGGGAGAAGTAATGACGGAAAAGGGCCACATTGGGGAGGATACCAACGAAGTTCTCGCAGAGGTGTGCGAAAACCGCCATTGTCAGAACGGCGTTGGGGGTGAAATCAAGCAGATGAAACCCGTAGGTGTTCATGATGTCGCAAAAGAAATCGGAAAAAGGTGGGCAGAGCCCGCAATAGAAGAACACGGGAAGAAGTAGTACCCTTTGGGGCACTTCTTCGATTTGGAGGCCTCCGCGGAAAGCACCGGCGTGCGCGGATGCGCACGCGTTTCTGTCGACCAGAAGAGGTAAAACTCCGCCCGCAACGCCTCCGGAGTGAGCTCGGGGGGGAAAAGCACCTGCTTCTTGCGCAGCGCCTCGAGCTCCAGCGCCTCGGCCGATTTCGCGGCCTTCGCAGCCTTCGCGGCCTTCGCAGCCTTCGCGGCCTTCGTAGCCTTCCCAGCCTTCGGAGCCATGGCGGGGGCGGCGGGGGGGAGGCGAAAGCGACGGCGACGACGGGCGGCGGAGCACTGTTTTCCTCTCGATTCAGGAGACGGGGGAGAACGGCGGAGCTTTCGGAGGAAGGAACTGCAAGTGGCGGAAGTGGGGGAACGGCCCCGTTTCCTCTGCTTATAAACGGGAGATGCGAACGTTACGCATTTCCTGGAGTTAAGTATTGACCACGTTCTCTCCAACGACGCTGCAATCGACGCGTGCCAGGGGAGAGCGCGTGGGCACGGAGTCCGATTGTGGGCGGACCCAGCCGCTGCGTGCAGACGCTTTTTTTGGGCTGGCCCAACAACGCCGCACTGTATGGCCCAGCCCGGGCTCTGTTGGTGTACTAAAGTAGGGGTACCTTAGTACCCGAACTTGTGCACGGGCGGTCGCAAGACACCAGCGCAAGGCTTGCGGACGCCCGCCAAGACCCTCCAAAGACACCTACTACTGCCATTCAAGAACAAAGTATTAACCAAAGAAAACGAAGGCCCCGGCAAGAGGAGCTTGCCGCGAAGGCCGGCCAAGGCATCTCCAGAAGACTTGCCGTGGCGCCCCGCGCGTCCCGGCAAGGCCCGACGGCCGGCAAGCTTGCCGGCACGACAAGAAAAGGGCCGCGGCAAGGCACTTGCCGCGGCAAGGCACTTGCCGCGGCAAGGCTGCCACCCGAACTCCAGCGCATCCGGCGACGTGTCATCACAAGGCCATCCCAAGGGCACGTGGCGAGGCACTACGCAGCCATGCGGGGCAAGGTGGCAAACGGAGCTGACAGAAACGCCATCGTGGCAACCGGTGGCTCACTTAACGGTCACTCCTCTGCACTGTTGGGGCAACCGGACGGGCATTAAATGCCCTTGTCCCATGCCGTCAGAGTTAAGTAGGGGTCACTGTTGGTCACTGTTGTACCAACCTGCGATTTTACCTTTCTACCCCCTCTTCCTACGCTGCCACCTGTGGATGCCCCCTTCACAGTATAAAAGGGAGGCCCATGCGCACGTAGAAGGGGTTCGGTCCATTCGACACCCACAACACCACCATACGCTCGCATGCTAGAGCAAGATCAAATACAATCACCAAAGCAGCAGTAGGGGTTTTATCTGTCCGGAGAGCCCCGGAGCTGGGTGAAAATTGCCCGTCTCCCCCGCGCGCTCGACCTCGATCTGCTCTGCGCACGCCCTCCGCTCCCTTGCCGGACTAGAAGGGGCCCCCGTGCCCCATTGGTGCTCGAGGCCACAGAGAGACACGCCCCGACACCGATGCTAGTTTCGGAACCGACATAGATGATTGTAGGTCACAGTCTGGATTCGTGTACATCATGAACGAAGGGGCAGTGAGCTGGTTGTGTGCCAAGCAAGATACGGTGGCCGATTCTACCACAGAAGCCGAATACATTGCGGCTTGTGAAGCTGCAAAGGAAAGTGTTTAGATCCGGCATTTTCTGGAAGATCTTGGTATTTTCCCAGCCTCGGTAAAACCATTGGACCTTTATTGTGATAATTCTGGTGCCATCGCACAAGCCAAGGAGCCGAGGAATCACCACAAGGTCAGACACATAGATCGGAAATATCACCTGATACGAAAGATCGTAAAGAATGGTGATGTAGACTTATGCAAAATTCACACGGATGCAAATGTTGCAGATCCGTTGACTAAGCCACATCCACAATCCAAGCATGAGGGGCACGTTAGAGCTATGGGCATTTGATGTCTATTTGATTGACTCTAGGGCAAAGTGGGAGACTGTTGGAGATATGCCCTAGAGGCAATCATGTATGATGATATTTCCTATGTGTTTATGAATAAAGATAGTCCTTGGATGTAATCAATGATACTTGTTGCAAGTATGTGACTTGTCTGTGAGATCTTGTGTTGTATGATACATCCTAGATTGTCCCTAGTCGCAAGTGACGTGTGGGCACACGTCAGACTAGACTAGCATATGACACGGTCGATGGCTTAGTCTCACTAGCCATGGAGCATTGGATGCTAACCGGATAATATGGACTCGGAAGGATCTGGTCGGGTTTGATGTAGTCGAATCCGAGTCGAGATAAGGTCCAAGTCGGATAGACCCAACTATGAGATGCAACGATATGTCATCTGTGAGTCACTAGTACAACATACGTTCTATGTCCTAAGACTTGAGCTGGTGCATGTACTCGGGATGGTGACAGACTTGCTTTGGGCCGACCAAACGCTACTCCATGACTGTGTAGTTACAAAGGTAGGTTTCGGGTTTGTCCAGTCCCATGTTGCGAGACATGGTCAAGAAAGATGGGATTTGCTCCTCCAGTCAGGAAAGATATACTCTGGGCCCCTCGTGTGATCCTACCAGGATAAGCATGGCCATGCGACAAGGATTGTGAGATAATCCAGTTTGTGGTTGGTATCACTGGAACGAGAAAGAGGTTGGGCTAGCACAAGGATGACAGTCTCGCCTTGAGCCCGACAACATATATTGTGTGGCAAAGGGAATAGAAGTGTGACACATTGTACAGGTTTGCCTAACCAGCTTCATAGTCTACTTGGTGGTCGGCACTGAAAGTGCAACTATCCCTGGGTGGTTTTGGTAATTCCTAACAACATAAAGCTGATTGAGCTAATGCTATTTCAAGATAACTATTTTAGGAAAGCTCAATGATTGGCATGTCAATGATTGAGCTAATGCTCTGTGTGTGTATTACCATGATCGGTTTTATTGACTTTGTGTAATTGATCTCACCAAGATTACGTTATGCCCTAACCCTAACCATATCGGTCCCACCGAGTTGACATGTCAGTCCCACCGAAATTCCTAACAATCACATTATGAACTAAATCGGTCTGACCGAGTTTCACTATTCGGTCCCACTGAGTTTGGTAAGTTGTGTCTATCGGTTAGAATTTGTGTGGAGGCTATATATACCCCTTCTCCCACTCTTCATTAGTGGAGAGAGCCATCAGAACATGCCTAAACTTCCAACATACATTTTCTGAGAGAGAACCACCTACACTTGTGTTGAGGTCAAGATATTCCATTCCTACCACATAAATCTTGATCTCTAGCCTTCCCCAAGTTGCTTTCCACTCAAATCTTCTTTCCACCAAATCCAAATCCTATGAGAGGGAGTTGAGTGTTGGTGAGACTATCATTTGAAGCGCAGAGCAAGGAGTTCATCATCAACACACCATTTGTTACTTCTTGGAGAGTGGTGTCTCCTAGATTGGCTAGGTGTCACTTGGGAGCCTCCGACAAGATTGCGGAGTTGAACCAAGGAGTTTGTAAGGGCAAGGAGATCGCCTACTTCGTGAAGATCTACCCTAGTGAGGCAACTCCTTCGTGGGCGACGGCCATGGTGGGATAGACAAGGTTGCTTCTTCGTGGACCCTTCGTGGGTGGAGCCCTCCGTGGACTCGCGCAACCGTTACCCTTCGTGAGTTGAAGTCTCCATCAACGTGGATGTACGATAGCACCACCTATCAGAACCAGGGATAAAAAATCTCCGTGTCAACATTGCGTTTGCCTCCTCAAACTCCTCCCTTTACCTTCATATGCAATTGTTTTACATTCCGCTGCTATACTCTTAGAATTGCATGTGTAGGTTGATTGTTTGACTTGTGCTAAGTTGCTAAAATCTGCCAAGAACTAAAATTGGGAAAAGGCTAGATTTTTATTTGGTCAAGTAGTCTAATCACCCCCCTCTAGACATACTTTCGATCCTACAAGTGGAATCGGAGCTTTGGTCTCCATTTGCTTTGATTTCCATAGCTTTTGGTGGTCATAGCCTTGGTTTCACAACCTAGGAGAGTATGGAGTCTAGCGAGGGAAATTAGCACCGTAGAGGTCCTTACTTTGATGGTACATGTTTTGCTAGTTGGATGCATAAGATGAAAATGCATATTCTTGGACATAACCCCGCCGTTTGGGCTATTGTGTGTATTGGCTTGCAAGGTGAATTCTTTAATGGGAGAGAACCGAACCGTGAAGCTACCGCGGAAGAGTTGAAGATGCTGCAATACAATGCTCAAGCTTATGATATCCTCTTCAACGGATTATGCCCCGAAGAATTCAAGAAAATCAGCCATCTTGAGAATGCAAAGGAAATTTGGGATACTTTGATTGACATGCACGAAGGTACCAACTCCGTCAAGGAATCCAAATTGGATGTGCTTCAAAGTCAACTTGACTAGTTCAAAATGAAGGATGGTGAAGACGTCGCTAAAATGTACTCTAGGCTTGCTCTCAACACAAATGAGATTGCCGGCTTAGGAAGTGAAGAGATGACCGATAAATTCATCATCAAGAAGATCCTAAGAGCCTTGGATGGAAAATATTATACCGTGTGCACATTGATCCAAATGATGCCCAATTACAAAGATCTCAAGCCAATGGAAGTCATTGCAAGAATTGTTGCTCATGAGATGTCACTCAGGGATAAGGAAGAGCTCCACAACAAGTCAAGTGGTGCTTACAAAGCCTCATGTGAAGCTCCCACGTCATCAAGTGAGAAACAAACCTTCAATGAAGAATTGAGCCTAATGGTGAAGAACTTCAACAAGTTCTACAAGAGTAGAAGCAAGGAAATAAGTTCCAAGTCAAGGTCCTACAATGACAAAAGATCTTGCAGTCGGGAGCGTAATTGCTACAATTGTGTAAAACCCGGACACTATTCCAATGAGTGTACGACTCCCTACAAAAGAAGAGAAGATTCTCCAAAGAGTATAAGTAAAAGAGAAGAATCACCATAAAGAGAAAGAAGGAGTAGAGATGATCATTATGAACGAAGAACATCCAGGAGAAGTAAGGATTCGGAAAGGAAGAAAAAGTCATCAAGGAGCTACACAAAACGAAGACATCAAGCTCATGTTGGTGAATGGGCATCCGGCTCCGACTCTGACAGTAACTCCAAGAGAAGCTATCACTCCGACTCCGAATATACTCAAGATGAAGGTGTTGCCGGTCTAGCACTTGTGTCAACCAACTCCTACGAAATATTTGACTCACCAAATGAAGGAATTGGAAGATGCTTCATGGCTAAAGGCCCAAAGTTATCATACCCCTAGTATGTTGGTTCCAATAGTGATGAAGATGACTTGTTAGGTGATGATGATTTACTTGTTAACAACTCTAGTGATGAATACTATGATGAAACGTCAAATAATCATGCTAATCAAGATAAAACGAATGACAATGATACGGAGAAGATTGAGCGCGTAACTAAAGAACTAAACACTCTTAAGTTAGCTCATGAAACTATCTTGGAAGATCATCAAGAACTTTTAAAGACTCATGAGAAGTTACGCTTTGAAAAGCTCAACCTTGAGAAAGAGCATGAGTTTTTAAGGCTATCAATGATGATGTTCGCAAGAAAAGTTCTTCTTGCATTGCGAAGCGTTTACTCTTATTTACTTACATGCCACAAGTCAAGTCTAGTAACAAGAACAAGAAAGATTCTTCTTCTAGTAGTAACAATAATCATGCTAAATCCAATATTGTTGCTTCTAGTAGTTCTCTTGATTCCACTAATGATTCTCTTAGCCAAGTTACACTTGAGCAAGAAATAGCTTATTGAAGGGAATTATAGAGAAAGGTGTTTACAAGAGCCTTGCCGGAAGTAAGTAATTCGAGGAAATGGTACGCAAGCAAGGAAGGCACCGGCCGAATCAAGGTGTTGGTTTTGAATCAAAGTTCAATGCCAATGGATTTGAGTGGGAGGAATATCAACACTATCGGCGTTCTGGGAACGGGGGTCCCCAGACTTGCCTGCCTGCGGCCTACGGCGTCGCTTAAGCAGAGGCCTAGTATGGTCCGTCTTCATCAACCCAAGCTCAATACCCTCGCGAGGGGCCAAGCCTCGCGGGGCAGACGACGCAAGGCTTCCTCAAGGGCGGCCTCACCAGGCTGGCTTGCGAGGAGGCGGAGATATCAAGGAAGGGGTACCTCGCGAGGTGCTCATGACGCAAGCCATGACGATCGAGACCAGACGGGCGCCAGGCAGGCGCCAACCTGCGCAGTGTCCTTGTTTCCTCTTTGGTGCAAAGGGGAAAGCGCAGGCGTGGAGTACCGAGGCATCAAGTAAAGGTTACCATATAAGTGCAACAAGACCAAGACCATCAGAGCGGCAGGACGGAGGTCACCGTGGAGCCCAAGACGACGTCATCGCCAGTGCCTCTGGCAGTCGAAGACCAACTTTAGTCAGGATAACTTGTACTGGATGTTCCCCTTCAAAATGGCCGTTGTTGGCTCCCTTCCTGCTCAATATTTGGGAAGAGGACCAGGGCCTCTATAAATAGAGATAGCCACCACAGAAGGCATCAAAACCTGACCGAGAGATCATCTCGTCTAGAGATGATCGAATCCACCCAAGCAGAGAACCACTCTAGCTCAAGAACACCCCTCGCGAGGCTATTCCTCCTCTGTACTGTTCATCATCAGCCCTAGAGGCAATCTACCACACCACAAACTAGAGTAGGGTATTACACCACAATGGTGGCCCGAACTAGTATAAACCTTGTGTCCCTTGTGCTGTTCATCGTGTAGCTAGATTTGTGGCGAGGCGTTGGGACGTGGATCGGTAGGGGGAAGATCTTCGCGTGCACTCTAGAGTTCGAACCTTAACGGTTTTGCTGGAACCCGATATCTGACATTTGGCGTGCCAGTAGGGGTGCACCGGAGCTCTCCCTTCTGTCGACCCGCTCCCCATCAACACCGCACTTCGCTCTCATGGCCGACGGTGCACCGCCCGTTTCGGCAACCGACGCCAGCCCTGGGGCCAAGGGGCTTCGAGCCTTAGCCCCCGCCTTGCGACAGGTGCAGTGGTCGCTCAAGTTCAAGCCAGTGATGCCGCCGCGCTACGACGGTGCGACGGATCCGCTAGATTTCCTGCTGGCATATGAGGAGGTCGTCCTCAAGTCCGGGGGCGATGACAGGGTCATGGCTAACTAGTTTCCCATGGCCCTCACCGCCGTTCCGTGCATGTGGCTGCTCCACCTGCCAACAGCTTCTGTGGCCTCCTGGAAGGAGCTGCGCGACCTCTTCCTCGCCCATTACGCTGCGCCAGCACCCCCGGTCATCGCAGCTCTCCTGGGCAGCTCGCAGGCGCCACCCTCGAGCCACCACGTCAAGCCATTCATTCGCTAGATCGGCGCCGCCCTCGCGCGCCACGGAGCTCCTCCGGGTTGGGTGGCACCCAAGGCCGACTTGACCTTCAGCTTGGACAATCACCCTACCAACACCACCTACTCGGGCGTGCTCCCGATGCTGTACACGCCCACCATCTGCTAGGTGGCTGTCACTAGGACCCTCATCGACGGCAGTGCCAGCCTCAACGTGCTCTCGGTGGAGGCCTTCAGCCTCCTCCACGTGCTGCTTGAATGATGCCGACCCAGCAAGCCCTTCTCAGGCGTCGGAGGCAGTTCCACCGGCTCCCTGGGGTAGATCCGCCTTCCGGTGACCTTTGGCACCCACGACAACTTCCGCACGGAGTTGGTCGACTTCGACATCGCCCACATCGGCCTCCCATACAACGCCATCCTCGGCTACCCTGCCTTGGCCCAGTTCATGGCAGCGACTCACCCGGCCTACAACCTCATGATGATGCCCGGAAGCAGCGGCGTCCTCACCATAGCGGGAGATACGAAAGATGCTCTATAGGTGCTCAAGCTCGCCTTCAAGACAGCTGCAGTGGCGCAGCCCACTAGCGCCGACACCCCCAAGGCCAAGGGGGCTGCGCCAACCAAGAAGAAGCAGTTGTTCACCCAGGACAAGTCGGAGACTAAGCAGATACTAGTTGATGAGGACGGATCCTCCGGCCCCACCTTCACCATAGGCGCCAATCTCGACACCGATCAGGAGGAGGCTCTGGTGAAATTCCTGCGCACGAACAAGGAGGTGTTCGCGTGGGAACCCAAGCAGCTAGCAGGGGTCCCAAGGCAGGTGATCGAGCATCACCTGAACGTGTGCCCCAATGTGCGCCCCGTGAAGCAGAAAGCAAGGCGGCAGTCCACCGAGAAGCAGGCCATCATCGTCCAAGAAACCCGCAAGCTGGAAGCTGCAGGAGTCATTCACGAGGTTCGCTACCCTGAATGGCTGGCAAACCCTGTTGTTGTGCCGAAGAAGGGAGGAAAGGAGCGCATGTGCGTAGACTTCACCAACCTCAACAAGGCCTGCCCTCAAGATCCGTTCCCGCTCCTACGCATCGACCAAATCGTCGACTCCACCGCTGAGTGCGATCTGTTGTGCTTCCTGGATGCCTTCTTGGGCTATCACCAAATCAAGATGGCGATAGAAGACGTGGAGAAAACGGCCTTCCTGACCCCGTGCGGGGTGTACTGCTACACCTGCATGCCGTTCGGGTTGCGCAACGTGGGCGCAACCTTTCAGCGACTGATGCATATCGCCTCGGGCCGACAGCTTGGGAGAAACACCGAGGCCTACGTTGACGACATTGTGTTGAAGTCTCGGGAGGCAAAGACCCTGATACAGGACCTAGAAGAAACCTCCGCGAGCCTTCATGAAGTGGACCTACGGCTCAACCCGGAGAAGTGCATGTTTGGTGTTCCCTCTGGCAAGCTTCTGGGCTTCCTCGTGTCCCACAGAGGGATTGAGGCCAACCCAGAGAAGGTCAAGGCAATCGAAGACATGAGTCCTCCGCAAACCCTCAAGGAAATGCAGAAGCTCGCTGGATGCGTAACTGTGTTAGGGCGCTTCATCTCCAAGCTGGGGGAACGTGCTCTGCCCTTCTTCAAGATGATGAAGAAGATGGGCCCGTTCGAATGGACTCAAGAGGCTGATGAGGCGTTCCAAGATCTCAAGAAGTACCTGACTAGCCCTCCTATGATGGTGGCTCGACGCCCTCAGGAGCCCCTGGTGCTCTACCTCGCCACCACACCCTACTTCACCAGCGCAGCTCTGGTGGCAGTTCGGGAGGAGCACCGGGTCAAGGCCGCATCTGCCGCAACCCCGACCGCGGCAGCTCAAGGCCAGGAAGGCCTCGCGAGGGCCACGGCCTCGGCAGATGGGGACCAGCCTCAATAGGAAAATGCCTCCAGGGCTGAGGGGACCACTGTTGGCGTTCTGGGAACGGGGGTCCCCAAACTTGCCTGCCTACGGCGTAGCTCAAGTGGTGGCCCAGTACGGCCCATCTTCATCAGCACAAGACTCAAGACTCTCGCGAGGGGCCAAGCCTCGCGGGGCGGATGAAAGTGCAACTATCCCTAGGTGGTTTTGGTAATTCCTAACAACATATAGCTCATTGAGCTAACATCATTCCAAGATGAATATTTCAGGAAACGCTCAATGAATGGCATGGCATGAATGAGAAAAGTGGATCCCTCAAAATGCTAAGGATAAAAGGATTGGCTCAAGCTCAAAAGCTCAAGACTCTACATTTTATATTTTAGTGATCCAAGATCACACTGAGTCTATAGGACAGGCCAATACTATCAAGGAGGGATGAGGTGTTGCTTAATGAGTTTCTTGCTCTACAGTGCTTAGTGATATGCTCCAGAACCCTCAACTACTTTCTCATATCCACATATGACCTAAACCAAAAGTCAAACTCGGCCCCACCGATTCTTTCTATCTGGCGCCACCGAGTTCAGATGTCATAGCCACTGCCACAAACCCTAGGCAAATCGGTCTCACCGATTGGGATCTCGGTCTCACCGAGATGGGATTGTAATCTCTCTGTTTCCCTTCGTAATGTTTCGGTACCACCGAGATGAGCGATCGGTCCCACCGAGATTGCAATGTAAACTCTCTGTTTCCTTTTCGTAACATATTGATCTCACCGAAATGAGCAAACCGGTCCCACCGAGTTTACTTGACCAACTCTCTTGTTAGCTTATTACCAAAATCGGTCTCACTGAGTTTGTGTAATCGGTCTCACCGAGACTACGTTATGCCCTAACCCTAATCACATCGGTCCTACCAAGTTGCATGTCGGTCCCACCGAAAATCCTAATGGTCACTAGATTTGCTGAATCAGTCTGACCGAGTTTACCAATTCGGTCCCATCGAGTTTGGCAAGTTGTGTGTAATGGTTAGATTTTGTGTAGAGGCTATATATACGCCTCCACCTCCTCTTCATTCGTGGAGAGAGCCATCAGAACAAACCTACACTTCCAACTTGCTGTGTCTAAGAAGGAACCACCTATTCATGTGTTGAGGCCAAGATATTACATTCCTACCATATGAATCTTGATCTCTAGCCTTCCCCAAGTTGCTTTCCACTCAAACCTTCTTTCCACCAAATCCAAATCCTGTGAGAGAGAGTTGATTGTTGGGGAGACTATCATTTGAACCACAAGAGCAAGGAGTTCATCATCAACACACCATTTCTTACTTCTTGGAGAGTGGTGTCTCCTAGATTGGCTAGGTGTCAATTGAGAGCCTCCGACAAGATTGTGGAGTTGAACCAAGGAGTTTGTAAGGACAAGGAGATTGCCTACTTCGTGAAGATCTACCGCTAGTGAGGCAAGTCCTTCGTGGGCGACGACCATGGTGGGATAGACAAGGTTGCTTCTTCGTGGACCCTTCGTGGGTGGAGCCCTCCGTGGACTCGCGCAACCATTAACCTTCGTGGGTTGAAGTCTCCATCAACGTGGATGTACGATAGCACCACCTATCGGAACCACGGCTCAAAAATCACCGTTTCTCCAAATTGCGTTTGAATCCTCCAAACCCTTTCCTTTACATTCTTGTAAGTTGCATGCTTTACTTTCTGCTGCTCATATACTCTTTGCATGCTTGCTTGAATTGTGTTAAGATTGTTTGACTTGTGCTAAGATAGCTAAAATCTGCCAAAGACTAAAATTGGGAAAAGGACAAGTTTTTATTTGGTCAAGTAGTCTAATCACCCCCCCCCCCTCTAGACATACTTTCGATCCCAAGTGGTATCAGAGCTTTGATCTCCATTTGCTTTGATTTCCATAGTTTTTGGTGGTCATAGCCTTGGTTTCACAACCTAGGAGAGTATGGCGTCTAGCGAGGGAAATTATCACCGTAGAGGTCCTTACTTTGATGGTACTAATTTTGCTAGTTGGAAGCATAAGATGAAAATGCATATTCTTGGACATAACCCCGCCGTTTGGGCTATTGTCTGTATTGCCTTGCAAGGTGAATTCTTTGATGGGAGAGAACCAAACCGTGAAGCTAGTGCGGAAGAGTTGAAGATGCTACAATACAACGCTCAAGCTTGTGATATCCTCTTCAACGGATTGTGCCCCGAAGAATTCAACAAAATCAACCGTCTTGAGAATGCAAAGGAAATTTGGGACACTTTGATTGATATGCATGAAGGTACCGACTCCGTCAAGGAATCCAAGTTGGATGTGCTCCAAAGTCAACTTGACAAGTTCAAAACGAAGGATGGTGAAGGTGTCGCTGAAATGTACTCTAGGCTTGCTCTTGTAACAAATGAGATTGCGGGCTTAGGAAGTGAAGAGATGACTGACAAATTCATCATCAAGAACATCCTCAGAGCTTTGGACGGAAAATATGATACCGTGTGCACATTGATCCAAATGATGCCCAATTACAAAGATCTCAAGCCAACGTAAGTCATTGGAAGAATTGTTGCTCATGAGATGTCACTAAAGGATAAGGAGGAACTTCACAACAAGTCATGTGGTGCTTACAAAGCCTCATGTGAAGCCCCCACATCATCGAATGAGAAACAAACCTTCAATGAAGAATTGAGCTTAATGGTGAAGAACTTCAACAAGTTCTACTAGAAACAAAGAAAGAAGCTCCAAGTCAAGGTCCTACAATGACAAAAGATCTTCTAGTCGAGAGCGAAATCGCTACAATTGTGGGAGACCCGGACAGTATTCCAATGAGTGTATGGCACCCCACAAAAGAAGAGAAGAATCACCCAAGAGGAGAAGTAGAAGAGAAGAATCACCACCAAGAGAGAGGAGGAGTAGAGATGATCTTTATGTATGAAGAACATCCCGGAGAAGCAAGGATTCGGAAAGGAAGGACAAGTCATCAAGGAGCTACACAAAACGAAGACATCAAGCTCATGTTGGTGAATGGGTATCCGGCTCCGACTACGACAATCACTCCGAGAGAAGCTATCACTCCAACTCCAAATATACTCAAGATGAAGGTGTTGCCGGTCTAGAACTTGTGTCAACCAACTCCTACGACATATTTGATTCACCAAATGAAGGACTTGGAAGATGCTTCATGGCTAAAGGCCCCAAGGTAACACACCTCGAGTATGTTGATTTCAATAGTGATGAAGATGACTTGCTAGGTGATGATGATTTACTTGTTGACAACTCTAGTGATGAATACTATAATGAAACGTCAATTAATCATGCTAATTAAGATAAAACGAATGACAATGATAAGGAGAATATTGAGCTTCTGACTAAAGAACTAAACACTCTTAAGCGAGCTCATGAAACTATCTTAGAAGATCATCGAGAACTTTTAAGGACTCATGAGAAGTTACGCTTTGAAAAGCTCAAATTTTGAGCAAGAGCACGAGTTCTTAAAGGCAATCAATGATGATCTCCGTAAGAAAAGTTCTTCTTACATTGCCAAACGTTTACTCTTATCTACTTACATGCCTCAAGTCAAGTCCACTAACAAGAACAAGAAGGATTCTTCCTCTAGTAGTAACAATAATCATGCTAAATCAAATGTTGTTGCTTCTAGTAGTTCTCTTGATTCCACTAATGATTCTCTTAGCCAAGTTACACTTGAGCAAGAAAATAGCTTATTGAAGGGAATTATAGAGAAATGTGTTTACATAAGCCTTGCCGGGAGTAAGCAATTTGAGGAAATTATACGCAAGCAAGGAAGGCACCGGAAGAACCAAGGTGTTGGTTTTGAACAAAAGTTCAATGCCACTGGAGTTGAGTGGGAAGAAGATCAATATCCCAAGATGAAGTTTGTTCCTCAACAAGAGAAGTATGATCCTACTTCCTTCAAAGGGACACAAGCTCAAGATGATCTTCCACCAAAAGACCACAAGCAAAAAGGCAAGGACAAGCTTCAAGAGGAAATTGATGCATTTGAAGAAGCTCCTAAGGCCTTGGTCAAGTGGGTTCCCAAGACTACGTCAAGTTCTACTTCATCAAGTACGGCTATAACTCCAAGGATTCCCATCAAGATGATGTGGATCCCGAAGAAGAAGAACTAGAGAGTTCTTGAGGGTGACTCCGCCAACATATTTCACTCATATCATTTTGGCAACAAGTGCAATCATCTTCCACATCTTGCACTAGTTCAAGGAGTCACAAACCCTCTTGTTAGCAAGACAAGGGACAAGGTAAGCTAATGCTTTCATAGAGATTATCTTGTGTGAGCATCACTCTATGTCTATGGATATCCTTGTTTGTTCCTTGTGGGACTAACCCGTGTAGGTATTGAAAGTGCAACTCACTCCAAGGGATTGCTCCAAATGATCTACATCGACATTGAGCATCCACATCTTCAACACCTATATGAAGTCATCATCGACAAAACCCAAGGTTAGTTCATCCCTCTAAGGGGGGATCTCACATCTAGGGGGAGCTTAACTCTAAGAATTGAGTCAAAGCAACTCTAATGGTATGAACACATCAATGCATTATGTAAAAGTGGTAATCCCACTTGAGCTTAAACGATGAGTATGACCTATGATCAAATGTTCTCATTTGACTCCTAAGTCAATATACTCATATATAGATGACCTAGTAATCGCCAATTGTTTGATAGATGCTAGAATTGTTTGTGCATGCTTTGTCACATATTTCAATTGCCATTTTATTGTGTGAGCATGTTGGTTGCATATTTTACTCATTCGAGGACATCCACTTGTTGTTTTGATTGATTGGTTTCATTTTCTTTTTCCAAGTGGATGGACAAGAATGCCTAAGAACCTTCTCTAGCTATCTATGCTTTTCTCGTCTCAAACTCTATTCATGCTACATCACAAAATTTGATCAAGTCAGATTCGAACCACTCTATGTGAGGAGCACTCGGAGTCCCCGATTCGTCATAGACTTAAACTTCCAAAACTTCTTTGTACGTTTCGGTCTGACCGATTCCTCCATTTCGGTCATACCGAGAACACTAAGTCGATCTAAGTTTTCAATCTCGGTGCAACCGATTTGAACTTTTCGGTCACACCGAGTTGCTGTAACTGTATATAGTTATGCATCTCGATGCCATCGAGTTGTTCCACTCGGTCACACCGACAGGGTTGGGCTATATATACTCACGGGCAAAAATTTGGAAACTTTCTCCAAACCCCTTCGCCCGTGCATAGCTCGCTCTGCCTCCAGGGTCTCCGGATCGTCGTCCTCGTCGCCAGCCGCCTCCAATCGCTGTTCTCCGCCGCCGTCAATAGAATTCATCCCCGCCGTTGCTGCCGTAGCGAGTTCATCGCCAAGCTAGGGTATGGACTCGATCACAGTGCGATGCCCGTCTGATTCCTAGCACATTGTGTTCATCATGATTCTTGCCACGATTGAAACTATTCTATCTAGTCAAAACAATCCTTAGTTTAGTAGTGAATTGAAAATTTAGGGTTAGGTTTCCGCCGAAACCATCTCGGACCCACCGAGTTGCAGAACTCGGTTCCACCGATTCGGCTAAGGCCATTGCACAAGTGATTCTCGGTCTGACCGAGAATTGCAAATCGGTGTGACCGAGTTCAGGACTATGTGAAACCCTAGCAGTCTCGGTGCCACCGAACTGTGACTCGGTCTGACCGAGTTCACTAGTTAAGGTTCCAAAAGCTGCTTCAGTATCACCAAGTTTGCAAATCGGTCGATCAGAAATGCTTTCTGTGAAAAACTAAAACTAAGTTTTTTTTGAATCATTCTTTTGCAAAAACCTCTGTACTTTGTGATGCTCATCCACTCTATCTCATCTACATCTATTCACAGGGTCAGCAGTCAGTGTTTGCCACATGTCTGATCAAAGTGACAGCCAGAACAGAGAAGAGGAGCAGATTCAGATGAGTGAGGGCACTAGTCCCTCTAGTACCTCTGATGAGGGTAGCAGGAGCACCCCAAGCAACTTACCTAAAGATGCCACCAGAACCAGAAAGAAGAAAACCTCAGAATCTGATGATGAAGACTATGTGGCAGTAGAGGATGAGGCCACTTCTAAGAATAAGGTGGTCAACAAAGAATATGGATCAGCTGCAGCCACTAAGCCATTAGTGCAGGAAAAGGCACCTGCAAGAAGGATTCCCACTTCCAAACCCAGGAAGGTTGTCACTGGAGAAACCATGAAGTTTACTATTGAGTCAGAAGATGAAGCTGCTGGTCAAGACAAAAAGAAAAAGAGAGTCAGAACCACTACTGCCAAAGTTCTTGGCAATCCCTCTATGAGAGACTCTGAAGAAGAGGAAGAAGAGGTTGCTGCACCAGCACCCAAGGCTCAGAATCTTATGGGTGATGCTATTAGGTCAGGGGCTGAACATCAAAGCCCAAAGAAGCACCCAATGCTACCTCCAAACCAAATACTGCACCAAAGAGGAATGCCAGGAACATATCTGCTGCTGAGAAGAACAAGGCCCCAATGCCTGAAACTGCTGCTGAAGAAGAAGAAGATGAAGAGCATATCCTGAGAAAGTTGAAGCCTAAGATTCTAGACCACAATGATGCTCATCCTGTGGCTGAGAACATGAAGCTGAGGAAGGATGCAGGACTCAGACAGTGGAGGTTGTCTGATCCCTATGCTATCAGGAGAAGGACTGCTGTTGACTACAGGTTCCATACTAAGGAACAACAGGATTTCTATGAGACAGTGTTGTTGGACAAGAAGCCTATAGTTTGTGACATGAGGTGGGTGGACTGGACCTACATGAAGGAGAATGAGGAACACTATCCTAGTGTGTATGACAGTTTCAGTGCTTGTGGAGTTGCAGACTTTGTTGGGCAGAAGCTCACAAAGTGGAATGATGAGCTCATTATGCAATTCTACTCCACAGCACACTTCTATCCAGATGGCAGGATAGTGTGGATGTCTGAAGGGACAAGGTACCAATCAACTATTGAGGAATGGGCAAGTCTGATCAATGCACCTAAGGAGAAGCAAGATGACTTGGATGTCTATGCCAATAAGAAGATGGATCACAACACTATGGCACATATGTACAAGGAGATCCTAGATGATGCAGTAGAGACACATAAGTTTGGATCTGTACATTATCTTCTGTCAGGATTGCCAACCATCAACTGGATCCTCAGGCACACTCTATTGCCCAAGTCAGGTGACCACAACATGATCAGAGGCCATGCAATAAACTTGCTACACTTATTTGATGTGCCACAGAAATTCAAGGTCATGAGCTTCATTGTTGAGACTATCAAGAGGACAGCAGCTGACCAGAAAAGAAGTTGTGGGTATGCCCCACAGATCCAGGAGCTGATTAACTCCAAGATGGGCATAGACACATACTTGCTGGACAAGGAACACTTTGCTATCTATCCAGACTTTGAGGATAACCAAGTGGTTATGGATGAAGATGAGCCATCTTCTGTGCATGCTCAAGCAAAGAAGGAGAAGGCAAGGACAGAGAAGGCTACCAAGATGCCAACAATGGAAGAGGCATCTCAGTACTTTGTGAAGAGCAAACAAGATCAACTAGGCTACTTGATTGCATCCACTCTGAGGATTGAGAAGGGGCTGGCCACCATAACTCAAAACCAGGAGAGCGTGGAGAGGATCATGGAGCAAAAGTTCTATGACTTGGATGTGAAGGTAACAGAGATCCAGTCTGTTCTTGAGCAGCTTCAAGATGATATGCAGGAGAGGAAGGGCAAGACAACCACAGATGCATTTGCCAGAGTGCCTAGAGCTCAAAGATCAGATGCAGTGCCAGTGATAGACACCAGAGCCACTTCATCTGCACCAGCTACAGCTCCTACAACTCCAGTGCAACCAGCTTCAGCACCCACACCTCCAGCTCCATCCACATCAACTAAAGTCTTTGTCCAAGGAGCCATCTCTACACCACCACCTAAAGATCAAGCCTGAGAGTCGATTTAGTGCTATGCATTTTCTATGAACTTTTTGGTGACTTGTTGCCAAAGGGGGAGAAAATGTATAGATCATAGGCTTCGAGAGAGAGTGTTGCTTTTTGTTCTCTCTTGCTTTCGTGGTTGAACTTTATTTGCTTGTTTGAGATACTCTATGTCTGTGTGATACTTGGATGATCATGTGTTTGATCATATGCTACATTTATGCTTGTTGGATGACATTATCTCGTTTATCTCTATATGATCATTCACTTTGCTTGGTGATGAGTGCATGTATTCAAGTATTATCATTTTGAGCGCTCCACCAAGATGTATGTGACATGAAAGAGTTACCCACAAGCCTAACTCCTTGTGCATTTGCAGTCCGAAGCAAATCTTAAACTATGCACAAATTTAGGGGGAGCTCTTGCTTATCACATACTTCTCAAAGCGACTATGTTTTTCACTCTTATTATCATTTGTGGAAGCTTTGATCTATATGTTGTCATCAATTACCAAAAAGGGGGAGATTGAAAGTGCAACTATCCCTAGGTGGTTTTGGTAATTCCTAACAACATATAGCTCATTGAGGTAACATCATTCCAAGATGAATATTTTAGGAAAAGCTCAATGAATGGCATGGCATGAATGAGAAAAGTGGATCCCTCAAAATGCTAAGGATAAAAGGATTGGCTCAAGCTCAAAAGCTCAAGACTCTACATTTTATATTTTAGTGATCCAAGATCACATTGAGTCTATAGGAAAAGCCAATACTATCAAGGAGGGATGAGGTGTTGCTTAATGAGTTTCTTGCTCTATAGTGCTTGGTGATATGCTCCAAAACCCTCAACTACCTTCTTATATCCACATATGACCTAAACCAAAAGTCAAACTCGGCCCCACCGATTCTTTCTATCCGGCACCACCGAGTTCAGATGTCATAGCCACTGCCACAAACCCTAGGCAAATCGGTCTCACCGATAGGGATCTCTGTCTCACCGAGATGGGATTGTAATCTCTCTGTTTCCCTTCGTAACAATTCGGTACAACCGAGATGAGCGATCGGTCCACCAAGATTGCAATGTAAACTCTCTGTTTCCTTTTTGTAACATTTCGGTCTCACCGAAATGAGCGAACCGGTCCCATCGAGTTTACCTCACCAACTCTTTGGTTAGCTTATTACCAAAATCGGTCTCACCGAGTTTGTGAAATCGGTCTCACCGAGATTACGTTATGACCTAACCCTAATCACATCGGTCCTACCAAGTTGCATGTCGGTCCCACCAAAATCCTAACGGTCACTAGATTTGCTGAATCGGTCTGACCGAGTTTACCAATTCGGTCCCACCGAGTTTTGCAAGTTGTGTGTAACGGTTAGATTTTGTGTGGAGGCTATATATACCCCTCCACCTCCTCTTCATTCGTGGAGAGAGCCATCAGAACGAACCTACACATCCAACTTGCTGTTTCTAAGAAGGAACCACCTACTCATGTGTTGAGGCCAAGATATTCCATTCCTACAATATGAATCTTGATCTCTAGCCTTCCCCAAGTTGCTTTCCACTCAAACCTTCTTTCCACCAAATCCAAATCCCGTGAGAGAGAGTTGAGTGTTGGGGAGACTATCATTTGAACCACAAGATCAAGGAGTTCATCATCAACACACCATTTGTTACTTCTTGGAGAGTGGTGTCTCCTAGATAGGCTAGGTGTCACTTGGGAGCCTCCGACAAGATTGTGGAGTTGAACCCAGGAGTTTGTAAGAGCAAGGAGATCGCGTACTTCATGAAGATCTACCGCTTGTGAGGCAAGTCCTTCATGGGCGACGGCCATGGTGGGATAGACAAGGTTGCTTCTTTGTGGACCCTTCATGGGTGGAGCCCTCCATGGACTCGCACAACCGTTACCCTTCGTGGGTTGAAGTCTCCATCAACGTGGATGTACGATAGCACCACCTATCAGAACCACGGCTCAAAAATCACCGTGTCTCCAAATTGCGTTTGAATCCTCCAAACCCTTCCCTTTACATTCTTGCAAGTTGCATGCTTTACTTTCCGCTGCTCATATACTCTTTGCATGCTTGATTGAATTGTGTTAAGATTGCTTGACTTGTGCTAAGATAGCTAAAATCTGCCAAAGACTAAAATTGGGAAATGGACAAGTTTTTATTTGGTCAAGTAGTCTAATCACCCCCCCCTCTAGACATACTTTCGATCCTACAGCGGACGACACAAGGCTTCCTCAGGAATGGCCTCGCCAGGCAGGCTCTTGAGGGGGCGGAGAGATCAAGGCAGGGTACCTCGCGAGGTGCTCGTGACGCAAGCCATGACGATCGAGACCAGGCGGGCGCCGGCCTGCGCAGTGTCCTTGTTTCCTCTTTGGTGCAAAGGGGGCCAGCATAGACGTGGAGTACCAAGGCATCAAACAAAGGTTGCCATTTCAGTGCAACGAGACCAAGACCAGCGGAGCGGCAGGATGGAGCTCACCATGGAGCCCAAGACGGCATCATCACCAGTGCTTTTGGTAGCCGAAGACCAACTTTAGTCAGGATAACTTGTACTATATGTTCCCCTTCAAAATGGCCGTTGTTGGCGCCCTTCCCGCTCAATATTTGGGAAGAGGCCCAGGGCCTCTATAAATTGGTCTAGCCACCACAGAGTAGGAGGGCGGATCGAGTGCTCATTATAGAGAAGGAGAGTGGCGATCGAACTCACCCAAGCAGACCATCGCACCAGCTCAAGAACACCTCTCGCGAGGCTGTTCTCCCTTTGTACTATTCATCATCAGCCCCTGAGGCAATCCACCACACCACACACTGGAGTAGGGTATTACACCACAATGGTGGCCCGAACCAGTATAAATATCATGTCCCTTGTGTTGTTCATCGTTTTCAGCCTAGATCTCATGAGGCGATTAGACGTAGATCGGTAGGGGAGAGATCTTCGTGTGCACCCCAGAGTTCGAACCTTAAGGGTCTGCAGGAACCCAACATCTGACATTTGGCGTGCCAGGTAGGGGTGCGCCGGAATCTTTCTTCCATTGCTTCGTGTTTGATCTTCTGTTGTGTCCATGGCTGACGCTCGCCGAGCTCGCGCCGAGCGTCGGGGTGCCCTTGCCGCCCACGTCGCCCAGACGGCTCCCATCGGTGGGTGTCCCCGTTGTTCCTCGTCGCCTGCCGCCAATGCCGCCACCGGCCCGGCGGGGAACAAGCAGCAGGCCTCGTCTCTACATCCCTCGGTGCGGCGGGAAGGCCACACCGCCACCCCGCCCACTGACTCTAGCCGGTTCGTCGTCCCACACCCATCGCGCCCTCACGGATGCGCACGCCGCGTTGCTCCTGGCGCGTGAGCTCCTGCACTACCGACCCGTTGACGACCTCTATGAGGACTGGCTCGCCCGCATCACCGAGCTCGCCAGCACTGCAGGAGGCTCTCCTATGCCGTCCCTCTCGCTGCCTCGCCCTCCGTCCTGCGCAGGAGGCGCAGATCAGGAGGTGATTCCGCCACCTCCTCGCCGAGAAGGCGCCATGGCTCCAAGGCGCGCGGCCCCAGGACGAGATCCACCGTGTCTGGCGCCCACGCGACCAGAGAGGAGCTGCCAAGAGATCCCTCATCCCCAAGACGGTGCTCGCGTGCTCTCGGCACCGGTCCGCCATGACCGCATTCTTGCACCACCACGTCAAGACCCTGCGCTGCTCCAGGCAGCAGCACACGAGAATCCCCAGGAGCAAACCCAGCATCAGCAAAGGGCTCCGATGGCCACCGCAGGCTGCCGCACCTTCACCCCCGAGCTACGCAGTGTCGCCTGGCCAGGCAAGTTCAAGCCTGACCTGCCTCCTCGCTATGACGGCACTGCAGATCCCGCGGAATTTCTACAGCTCTACAAGTTGGGCATAGAAGCCGCCAACGGGGACGAAAAGGTCATGGCGAACTGGTTTCCCATGGCACTCAAGGGCAACGCCCGCACCTGGCTCCTGGCACGATCTCCTCCTGGGATGAGATGCGCACCCGCTACATTGCCAACTTCTAGGGCACTTGCGACCGTCCACCGACCGTGGGTGACCTGCATCGCATCAAGCAGTAGCCTGGATAGACCTTGCAGAAGTACATCCAACGCTTCAACAATGCTCGCCTCAAGATCCCCGGGGTGACTGAGGAGGCCATCATTTTGGCGTTCTCTGATGGCGTTCGCGACGTCAAGATGAAGGAGGAGCTGGCAATCCGCGAAGATCTGTGCACGTCTCTGGAGTTGTTCAACCTGGCGACCAGGTGCACAAGGGCTGAGGAAGGGCGCCTCTCCCTTCTCGAGCTCCCAGCAGCAGACCCGGAAGAGAAGAAAGCCAAGGCCAAGGATGTGAAGCGTAAGGGAGCAGCTGTGCTCGCAGCGGAGCCGGACACAAAGCGCGGCAGGAACCAGCCGGAGTCATCCAAAGGCAGCCGGTACTGTGTGTACCACGATCTCCATACTCACAACACCAACGAATGCCAAGAGCTCATGGCCGTGCGAGAAGGCCGTGTCGGTCGATGTCCCGAGCGCAACGATCGGAGCTACGGCCGAGGCGGAGCAAGAGGTGGAGGACGATGGGATGACCATGGCCTTGCAAAGGGTGGCGTGACCGACCTTGCGAGGACCACTGGTAGGACCAGCCTCGCGAGGGAGCTTGGAGAGATCATCCTCGTGAGGATCGCCCGCAAGGCAACGCAGGCCTTCGTCCTCTGCCACCACCACCAAGAAGGAATGAAGACCATCATCAGGACGAGGGGGTTGGGGTCTTCCAGGAGCCACATGCAATCGCTTGCATCCTGGGTGGCGCTCAGGCCCCAGCCTCACAGCGTATCTTCAAGCAGTTCGCTCGCGAGGTGAATGCTGTCCTCCCCAAGCATGAGGCCACGTGCCCCCTCAGATGGTCTGCGTGCACCATCACGTTCAGCCTGGGATCAGCTCAAGTCTTGGCGCGGCGGCGGTGTCCTCCCACCGCTCTGTTCCCCAGTCATCAGCAATGTGCAAGTCACCAGGACCCTCATCGATGGCGGAGCAGGACTCAACGTTCTGTCCGTCGAGACGTTCAACAATCTCCAAGTGCCATATGATCAGCTTCAGCCAACCAAGCCTTTCTCAGGAGTCACTGATGGTTCCACTGTCCCGATAGGGCATGTCCGCCTTCCTGTCACCTTTGGACAGCGCAACAACTACCGCACCGAGCTCATTGATTTCAACGTCGCTCACATTCGCCTGCCATACAATGCCATCCTTGGGTATCCGGCCCTGGCCAAGTTCATGGCAGTGACTCACCATGGCTACAACGTCCTCAAGATGCCAGGAAGTGGTGGGGTCATCATGGTTCCTTGTGAAGAGAAGGACGCGGTGTGCTCCCTCGAGCACGCCTTTCAAGCTGCGTCGATTGAGGGCCCAGACAGCAAGAGTGGGAACCTCCCTGGAGCAGCTCCCAAGAAGAAGAAGACATCAACTGGTAGGCGCCTCCGGAGGTGCCACACCAGGACACACGCCCGTCCAAGGGGCGCCAACCTCCATCGCATAGGAAGGCGCGCCCAGCGCCCTCCTCGGGCAGGGCTCGGGGGCTCTCCCCTGGGGAGGCACCGACTTTGCCTAGATCACGAGGGAGGCGCTTGGGCACCACTTGGAGGCATGCTTCACGGCACGCTTCCCTCAGAAAGGCATAAGGAAAGGAGGGCCCAACCCTCAGGAGTCCAGGAGTTGGAAGAATCAAGAATCATGCGCCGCAACCGCCGCCTGCCCAGCGTAGGTCCCCATCCAGGCGAGGATGACGGGTTGCGCATCTGCATCGACTACCCGGGGCTCAATTGAGTCGCTTCTCAGGAGTGCTTCTGGCCTTCGCGTGTGGGGCATTGCACGGGCCCACCGCATAGCTTTGTTCGCATGCCCTTCGGTTTGCTGAACGCGGCTGCAGCCCACCAGCGCTTGATGAGAAGCATTCTTGAAGCTCAGGTGGCCAAGCATCGCGCGTTCCTGGAGGAGATCGAGATGGACCTCAGCGGGACGCCCGGACCTCCCGAGCCTCCCGAGGCTCGGAGTTCCGAGGGCTCGTGAGGATCGGCTTCTTCACCCCGCATCGCCAGCTGCACCGACAATCGTTCTGCAACAGTATCAGGTGACTTCTTTTTAGTTTACATTTCAGCTGGGAGCGCCCCTAGGGCTGCATCATTCCCAGGTCGCGTGGGTCTGTCCCTGCGGCATGTATCTGTTTTGCTTATTTCTTCTGCTTACCTTGTTGGGGGCGCCCCTCGGGCTGCATCATCCCCAAGCTGCTCGGGCTTGACCCAGTGGCGTTTGCTTTCTTTGCACCTATATAAGTTTATTTGATCCTTCATGCTTGACCTGTTCATGATTGTCGCTCGCCGCCCACCATGGGCCTATTTCTCCTCATGCGAATCGCTTGCACGTTAAAAGGGGGGCGCCTGAGCATCACGACTCAAGGGCTCTTACTGGCTCATCAGCCCTCACCCCCTGGCCTTGACCCAAGGCATCGCGACCTGTCATACCAGCAGCGGCTGAGCTTACTCGAGGGCCGGGACCTGAGGACTTAGAGCATTTGCATTTTAACCACCTCGCAGGAGCATACCATTGACAAAGGCAAAGAGCCAGGTGCAACCCGCCTCGAGGTAGGGCCTCGTGAGTCCCACGCTGTCTCACGGGTGCCCAGATACACCTCCCTTAAGCCCTACCGTGCCGGCCACGTGTCAGGGCGGCGCTGTACACGCCCCGGGGGTTCCTCCCATAGGGGAGCCCCACTCCCACGCACTAGTGGAAGCACCATGTTCATTGTTGGTGACGACACACGCCGAGGAGTGGCTATGCCCGTACACATACTGAAGCACTATGCTCCGCGCTGGTGATAAACAACTGAGGGCATCCCACGGCTGTATCAACCTCAGGGAGCCCAAAGCTCAGTGTCTGGCACCATCACAAATCTCCCCTCGGGAGTGCTGCGCTAGGGGGCTGGACACGGGGGCTGCGCCCGGGCCACGCCCGAGCACATGCCACCTAGCCAGGTCCCTCGAACCTGGTCATTGCGTGCCCCTCCTCGAGCGGAGCCAAGGTATGAAGACTCGTTTGAGTGTCAAGGGGGACTCCTGAGCATTGCGACTCAGGAGCCTAACTGGTCACGTAGCCCCTCACCCCTTAGTTTCGAAAGGCTAACGGCCGTTGAGGTATGCGCCGGGCCGGGCCCTGCCAACATAGAACGACAAATCCTCTCCTCCGTCCACTCCCTGTTTTTTGTTCGCGTGTCAAGGGGGACTCCTGAGCATCGCGACTCAGGAGCCTAACTTGTTACGTAGCCCCTCACTCCTTAGTCTCGAACTGGTGATCCAGTCGGGGCTAATGGCGGCTGAGGTATGCGTGGGGCCGGGCTCTGCCGACGTAGAACACAAGCAAATAGGAGGGAAATTGCAAAATCTAGCAAATCCAGAAGCAAATATTACAGATCATAAATTGTTCTCGCAATACCAGACACCAATTGAAACGCCTACACGAGGCATGGTGCATGTTGCAGGAATCAGAGCAGGAAAAGGCCGCAAGAGGATCACCCCTGGGCCACACCACCACTCGTGGTAGCGTCGCGCTTGGCAGCCCCACCTCCTGGAGCTATGGGGCCGGCAGCACCTTGCTGGGGCGCGGTGTTGAAGGTGTGGAACTTCAACAGCAAGGCCTCTGCTCGACCCTTGATGGCTTCAGCAGCAGCGGCGGAGCGCTTAGCGTCCACGGGCTCTAGCAGGTCATCGAGGTTGGCGTCGGGGTTGCGGAGGTAGACGTGGCTAAGGATCCGCATCAGCGCTGCGGAGGACAGGACGCGAGCCTCGACTACAGCCATGGGGCCAATGCCAATCATGACCTCTTCAAGCGCCTCAACGAGGAAGGGAACCAGCTTAGCAGGGCCTTCCTTGGCTCCGGCCAGTGGCTTCTCCAGGCCCCTGTCGTAGAGCATTTTCAGTGCTACACGGGACCTCTTCTCGTAGAGCGCAAAGGCCGCGCGGTCCGCCAAGACCTTCGCCTTAGCATCCAATTCGACCCTCTCCGCCTTCAGCACCTGCTCCAGCGTCTTCAGCCGGTCGCGGTTGGCTGAGAGTTCGGTGTCGTGCTCCTTGACAGCAGCCTCCCGAGATTTCATCTCCTCCTCCTTCACCTGGTGGTCGTGAATCTCCTTGGCGAGCTCATCACGCAGCCATTGCAATTCGCCCTTCAGCGTCTTGCAATGGCCCTTGGCGGTGGAGGCGTCCTTCAACGCCTCATCGCGAGCGGCCATGGCCTGGGATGTGGCATGCTTCCCTTCCTCAAAAGCCGTCACAGCCTGGCTCAGCGCCGCTCGGACGGAGGCGTTAGAGCAAACCCAGCTGGAGACGAACTCCAGGCGCCCGACCACCAGGCGGGGGTCCGCACTCCGAAGATCCTCCCACAGCCGGTTCAGTTCGTTGGCAGCACGGTCCAAGGCGGCAGAGGAAGCAGAGGAGACGGGGGCCGGCGGATTAGGAGGAGAAGACGATAGCGTGATCACGGCTTGGGAGGAAGGGACCCCCTGAGCCTTGGCCACCTCAGCGACGGCATCAAGCGCAGGCAACTCTAGAGTCAGCGGGGCCACGGGGGCTGACTCCTCTCCGAAGCATCCCA
Source organism: Aegilops speltoides (assembly GCA_021437245.1). NCBI lineage: Eukaryota > Viridiplantae > Streptophyta > Magnoliopsida > Poales > Poaceae > Aegilops > Aegilops speltoides. Next base: position 197,352,398 of record CM038141.1, read on the forward strand.
GCTGGCCTCGCGAGGATGATCGGGCAGGGGACGTGCGGCCCCCGCTACCTCCCTTTCCCGCAAGTGAAGATGCGACCGCGGCCAAGGAGCCCGTCCCAGGCGGGGTCGCCGCATCTCCCTTCAGCCTCTTTGCCATGGGTAGCAGCATGCCCGATAGAAGATGTCAGATCTAGACAGCAAAAGACAGGAGCGAGGCGGAATCCGAACACTTACTGATTGACTGCCGCTGGATCCCACGGACTCCAGCCAAGCTTGAAGCCTGAAAGCCTCTTACGGGGCTCAGCCTCGGGAGGCCCAGTCGCAGGAGAAGGCGCGCCTGAAGGGGTAGAGCTGACTTTGGCTGATGCAAGGGCCGGGGTAGACCCTTGGGGGATCAGCCTGGACCTGTCCTTCCTCGGGACCAGGCGCATCTCGCCTCTCGCTTTGGCGCCGCCTCGTCGTCATCGAGCGGGGCGGCGATGCTTTGGACTCGCGCCAGGGGAAGTCTCCCCCGTCCCGTCGAAGGTCGCCTCCGAGTCACGCTCCTTGTCCTCGTCGTCATCCCCCTCTCCACTGGATTCACCGGAGGATAGGTTCACCGTCGCCGTCGCTGTCTGACCGTCAGGATCCTCCACCGGCACCAGGCCGACCCCGTCAAAGGTGGGCATGGCGTCCACCACCAGCTCCGAATCATCACGGAGGAACAAAAGGGACCGGAGCACCCACCGGGCCTACCACTTCCTCTCTGACCAAGCAGCACAGGGCCGCAGTCAGATCCTTGTTGCTCAGGGCGTCCAAGCTCAGGCCGAGGACGACATCCGGATCCGCGAGCCTCCATAGCGGTTGCGAGTGCGCCTGAAGAGCAGCCACCCGGTGCGACAGAAACTCCCTCAGGAGCGAAGCCCCGGTCAGCTTCGCCGCCCTCAGACTGCTGGCTGAGGTCAGCGCTCATCTTCTCCAACACCAGCTTCGCCCGCCGATCATCGAGCTTCGCGTGGGACCACGCCTCAATGGCCTCGGGCTGCTTCGTCGGCAGCTCCAGCAGGGGGTTGTGGCACCCAGCGTTCACCATGACCCACTTGCTCCGGAAGCCCTCGGCCCACTTCCCGGCCTTTGAGATGGCGTTGGACTTGGAGTACGCGACAAAACTCGCACACACCATGATATTGCTGTCGGAGACCCGGAGGGAGAAGAAGTGGCGCAGCAAGGCCACGGAGGGCGCCACCCCGACGTGCGCCTCATAGTAGTAGGCGAAGATCGACAAGAGAAGGATGGAGTTGGGGTGGATATGCAGAGCATGCAGCTGATACTGGCGAAGGACGGCAAGGAAGAACTCAGAGAAGGGAGGAACCAGACCAGCGATGACGGCGTTCATGAAGAAGGGATAGAAGGTGCTCCCCTTGTCCTCCGGCTAGGCGGAGCCAAGACAGAGCGCAGTCTCCACCATCTCGTTGAACTGCAACGCCGCCATCCGGTGCGTGAAGGCGATCTTATCTGTCATGTTGGGAGAGACCAGGGCCGGCGAGTACTAGGACGATGCAGCCCCAGCCAGAGTCTTGCGGAGGGCCATTGTTCACTGGAGGAGAAAGAATGCGGCGGATCTGGAGATTTTGGAAGCAGGTAGGCGGAGAGCAAGAAAGGGGATCTGGAGCAAGGAGAACGAGAGTAATGAGGTAAGGCTAACCTAGAGCCAGCCTTTTGTCAGTCGAGCGGTTGCCGAGGCAGCGTGGGGGAGCGGAGAAGCCCACGTCCAATCAACCGCCACACGGCGCCCAAGGCCGCCGGCTGATGGGGCCCGCGGCGCTCCGCACTTGCCCCCTCGCTTCTCCTCTAAGCCAAGTCCGAGCGCGCCTCGGGCCCGGGGGCTACTGTCGGTGTTCTGGGAATGGGGGTCCCCAGACTTGCGTGCCTGCGGCCTGCGGCGTGGCTCAAGTGGTGGCCTAGTACGGCCCATCTTCATCAGCACAAGACTCAAGATCCTCACGAGGGGCCAAGCCTTGCGGGGCGGACGACACAAGGCTTCCACAGGAATGGCCTCGCCTGCCAGGCTCGCGAGGTGGCGAAGAGATCAAGGCAGGGTACCTCGCGAGGTGCTCGTGATGAAAGCCATGACGATCGAGACCAGGAGGGCACCAGGCGGGTGCCGGCCTGTGTAGTGTCCTTGTTTCCTCTTTGGTGCAAAGGGGGCAAGCATAGACGTGGAGTACCAAGGCATCAGGCAAAGGTTGCCATTTCAGTGCAACGAGACCAAGACCAGCGGAGCGGCGGGATGGAGGTCACCATGGAGCCCAAGACGGCGTCATCACCAGTGCTTTTGGCAGCCGAAGACCTACTTCAGTTAGGATAACTGTACTATATGTTACCCTTCAAAATGGCTGTTGTTGGCGCCCTTCCCGCTCAATATTTGGGAAGAGGCCCAGGGCCTCTATAAATTGGTCTAGCCACCGCAGAGTAGGAGGGCGGATCAAGTGCTCATTAGAGAGAAGGAGAGTGGCGATCGAACTCACCCAAACAGTTCATTGCACCAGCTCAAGAACACCTCTCGCCAGGCTGTTCTCCCTTTGTACTATTCATCATCAGCCCCTGAGGCAATCCACCACACCACATACTGGAGTAGGGTATTACACCACAACAGTGGCCCGAACCAGTATAAATCTCGTGTCCCTTGTGTTGTTCATCGTTTTCAGCCTAGATCTCATGAGGCGATCGGACGTAGATCGGTAGGGGAGAGATCTTCATGCGCACCCCAGAGTTCGAACCTTAAGGGTCTGCTGGAACCCAACATGCGACAACCTCACCAAGCAGTCAAGAGCCGGGGGCTCCAACGTCTCGGGAGGCGCTCAACTCTCCGGAGGGTGCTGGCTCCGTCGGCGCGCCCATCCTACTCGAGCATCCTGTGTATTTCATAAACACGGTGCTGCGGGATGCAAGGGCATGGTACCCCATGCCCCAGAAGCTCTTGCTCGCGCTGTTGGTGGCCTCACGGAAGCTGCAGCACTACTTGCAAGGTCACCCCATCAAGGTTGTCTCAGCCTACCCATTGGAGAGGGTGCTCAAGAGTCCCAACTCCGCGGGAAGGGTCGCTGAATAGAACATCGAGCTGCAAGAATTTCAGTTGGAATTCAGCACGACCAGAGTTGTCAAAAGGAGCTACACTTGCAGATTTGGTGGCAAAGTGGACAGAGGCGCCTGGGCTCGTGGCAGGCGAAGATCGGTCGCTTTCCCCAGGAAAGCAACCTGGGATTGAGGCAGGCGAAGATCGGTCGCTTTCCCCAGGAAGCGAGGCACCATACAGTTGGGTTATGCACTTCGATGGAGCATTTTCGCGACATGGCGTGGGGGCTGGCGCAGTGCTTATATCCCCCACTCAGGACAAGCTCTATTACATCGTGCAGCTCTGTTTCCAGCAGGGCGAGAAGGTTTCCAACAATATAGCAGAATACGAGGGCCTCATAGCGGGCTTAAGGCCGCGGCCGCACTGGGGGTGAACCACCTCATCATCAGGGGTGACTCACAGCTCCTCATCAAGTTCTCCAACAAAGTGTATCAGCCTAAGGACGAGCACATGGAGGTGTATCTTGCAGAGGTGCGCAAGATGGAAAAGCAGTTTCTGCGGCCGGAGCAATAGCATGTGCCCCGCGACACCAACCAAGAGGCTGATGACATCGCCAAGAGGGCATCAAGACGGCTGCCTGAGTGGACTGGCATCTTCAAGGAACGACTCTTCAAGCCTTTTGCAGCACCGCACTATCAAGCACAACGCAACCTCGAGAGGAACTCCCTCAACCGCCTGACTCAGGAGCTCCGCCCTATGGCCCGACCTCAGGAGCACGCTTGCTCTTGGCGCTGGAGCCTCGGGAGGGATGCTGGACTGCGGAGCTCAAGGATTACTTGATGCAAGGGACTCTACCAGAGAAAGAAGAGGACGCGGAACATGTGGCCCGGCAGGCCACGACCTACTGCATCCAAGATGGAGAGTTCTACCGGAAGTGGCCAAACGGTGTTTCCCTGCGTTGCATCTCCAGGGAACAAGGGAAGGAGTTGCTGGTAGACATTCACGGTGGAGACTATGGGCACCTCTCGTCATCACGGACCCTCGTCGGCAAGGTGTTTTGCAGCGGATTTTATTGGCCTACTGCACTCTACGACGCGATCGAGCTGGTGAGGGCTTGTGAAGCCTGTCAATTTCACGCCAAGCAGATTCATCAGCCAGCTCAAGGCCTGTAGACCATTCCACTCTCGTGGCCGTTTGCGGTTTGGGGGGCTGGATATTTTGGGCCCGTTTCCTCGGGCGCCAGGAGGCTATCGCTACCTCTACGTCACCATTGACAAGTTCACCAAGTGGGTGGAGGTGGAAGCTGTCCACACCATCCCGGCTGGCTCTGCAGTCAAATTCATCAAGGGCCTCTTGAGCTGATTTTGGGTGCCTAATCGCATCATCACCAACAACGGTTCGCAGTTCACCAGCAATCTCTTCAAAACATATTGTGCTAACCTGGGAACACAGATATGCTACACTTCAGTGGCACACCCTTAGAGCAACGGCCAGGCTAAGCGCGCCAACACAGAGATCCTAAAGGGCCTCAAAACCAGGACCTTCAAGAAGAAGCTGGAGGCCTGCGGCAGGGGCTGGTACGACAAGCTCCAGTCCGTGCTATGGTCCATCCGCACTACCGCCACCAAGTCGACCAACGAGACCCCGTTCTTCCTCGTCTACAGAGCAGAGGAGGTCTTCCCTCACGAGGTCAGGCGTCGCTCCGCGTGGGTCCTAGCGTTTGATGAAGCGCAGTAGGACGCCATGCGGGGGATGGACCTTGTGCTGGGGGAGGAACACCGTCGGGAGGCCGCACTACGAGCAGCAAGATACCAGCAGGCGCTGTAGCGGTACCACTGCCGCAACATCTGCCCCGGGACTCTCGAGGTAGGTGACCTCGTGCTCAGGCGGGTGCTCTCCAGGGAAGGGCTGCACAAGCTCTCGCCCATGTGGAAGGGCTCGTTCAAGGTTGTTCATGTTTCCAGACCTGGCGCCGCGCGCTTGGAGACCCAGGAAGGGGTGCCTATCCTGAACGCGTGGAACATTCAGCACCTCCGGAGGTTCTATCCTTGAAGTAAGGCCCAGTGCCTATAAAGAAGGCCCGATGCCTGTGAAGTAAGGCCCAGTTCTTGTAAAGAAGGCCTGGTACCTGTGAAGAAGGGCCCAGTGCCTATAAAGAAGGCCCGGTGCCTGTGAAGCTCGCCGCCCCAAGAAAGGCCCGGTGCCTGTGAAGAAGGTCCAGCGCCTGTGAAGCTTGCCGCCCGTGACAATCTCACGTAATAATGAGTTGGGGTTGTACATGCCCCGGAGTCTCCAGAGTGCCGCCCTTGGGCCTCAGGGGCTCCCTCCCACGCCCAGTGGCAGCACTTAGCTCTGCCCTGGTGAGAAGACGTTGAAGAGTAGACTAGGTCCCAGACGCGACTTTTCATTTGCTTTCCGCAGTTGGATTGTTCTCCCTCATTTGAACTTTTATTGGAGTTGCTTCTAGTGTTTTTTGCCGTCCCCTACCCCTGTTCGCTGTCTCTGGCTTTTGCTCGGCCCGTTCTCCTTCTCGCTAGCCTCGCGAGCGGGCTACGCGGGCGCCCTCGTGAGCCTTTTCTCTCCTGATTTCGTGAGGCTCCCTCACTCAAGTTCACAGCGGGAGCAGCCCTCCCTGTCCATGCCCCACGGGCATCGCGACGCGAAACGCAGGACCTAGGCCGGTCACCCACGTGACAAAGGTGCGAAAGCTATTCTCCCGACTAATTTTGCAGACCTTAAGACGCCCAGCGAGGCCTCAGGCACATACCTCGCGAGGCGGAAACTGCAGTAAACCCCCTAAGCTAAGTTGTTCCTACGTGCAACCACATAGCCACAACACCACAACACAGCATGGGAATGGTAGAAATAGCATGCTAATTAAGGGCAATAGTATTCGCCCACACGGGGCTCCATACTTCTCTCTCTCTCAATGCAGGAAAAGGAGGTAAACAAAATAAACGCGGCGTGCCCGAGGACGGCTCGCTAGGAGGGATCCACACCGCCCTCCCGAGCTCAATCAGATCCTCCTCGTGCTTCACCGGGGAACGACGGTGGGACGACCTGCTACCACCCTCGAAGCGGGCGGGGCGGCGCGGTGGTTGATCGCGGCCACCGCTGGAGGAGCTGTCACCAGAGGGGGAGCCACTGAAGCTTGGCGAGCTGCGGACGCTGCCAGGAGCGGGCTCGCATTCGTCCTCGTCGCGGCCATCGCCAAGTCCATGCACCTGGTCGCCGTCACCGTCTTCAGGGCAGCACCCGACACGGCGGCCATCTTCTCCGAACACCCTCACATAGAGGGTGGCCTCGCTGTCAAACTTGAAGTGCAGGGTGTACCGCCGGCCCAAGCCACGCACACGGGCAAAGTCTGCCAGCCGCGGGCCAAGGCCATGTTCCTGGCGACGGAGATCTCCACCGAGACCCAGGAGGCCCTGCTGCAGCAACCATCTACCAGCAGCCAGAGCCCACCAGAACTGGCGGCCGGCAGTTCGCCGACAAAGAAGCGGGGGAGCCGGAGCCAGTTGCCGGCCGGATCTGCCGACCACACGACGAACTCCGGCAGCACCTCTGCTGAGTGAAAGCGTGGCCGAGGCGGCCGTCACCACCTTCCCTCACCGACCGGGCAGCTGTCACCGCGCGAAAGACCACCGCCCCTCCACATTTATAACCCAACGGAGGCCAACCGTCGGCCTCCACGATCGTAGGTAATCATGACTCTTTTTGCATGCAGCAGGGACTCGTCAAATCGGGCAGTTGCCGAGGCAGCATGGGGAAGCGAAGACGCCCACGTCCAATCAACCGCCACGCGGCGACCAAGGCCGCAGGCTATTGGGGCCCGCGGCGCTCCGCACTTGCCCTTTCGCTTCGCTGCTAAGCCAAATCCGAGCGCGCCTTCGGCCTGGGGGCTACTGCCGGCGTTCTGGGAACGGAGGTCCCCAGACTTGCCTGCCTGCGGCCAGTGGCATGGCTCAAGCAGAGGCCCAGTACGACCCGTCTTCATATCCCCAAGCTCAAGACCCTCGCGAGGGGCCAAGCCTCATGGGGCGGACGACACAAGGCTTCCTCAGGGGCGGCCTCACCAGGCTAGCTAGCGAGGAGGCAGAGAGATCAAGGCAGGGTTACCTCGCGAGGTGCTCATGGCGCAAGCCATGAAGATTGAGACCAGGCGGGCGCCAGGCGGGTGCCAGCCTGCGCAGTGTCCTTGTTTCCTCTTTTGTGCAAAGGGGGCAAGCGTAGGTGAAGAGTACCGAGGCATCAAGCAAAGGTTACCATATCTGTGCAACAAGACCAAGACCATCAGAGCGGTAAGACGGAGGTCACCGTGGAGCCCCAGACAACGTCATCGCCAGTGCCTTTGGCAGTCGAAGACCAACTTTTAGTTAGGATAACTTGTACTAGATGTTCCCTTTCAAAATGGCCGTTGTTGGCTCCCTTCCCACTCAATATTGGGAAGAGGACCAGGGCCTCTATAAATAGAGATAGCCGCCACAGTACAAGGCATCAAAACCTACCCGAGAGATCATCTCATCCAGAGACGATCGAATCCACCCAAGCAGAGTACCACTCAAGCTCAAGAACACCCCTCGCGATGTTGTTCTTCCTCTGTACTGTTCATCATCAGCCCCAGAGGCAATCCACCACACCACAAACTAGAGTTGGGTATTACACCACAACTGTGGCCCGAACTAGTATAAACCTTGTGTCCCTTGTGTTGTTCATCGTGTAGCTAGATTCGTGGCAAGGCGTTGGGACGTGGATCGGTAGGGGGAAGATCTTCACGTGCACCCAAGAGTTTGAACCTTAAGGGTTTTGCCAGAACCCGATATCCGACAAATACCCCAAGAGGAAGTTTGTTCCTCAACAAGAGAAGTACGATCCTACTTATTTCGAAGGAAGACAAGCTCAAGATGATCTTCCACCACAAGACCACAAGCAAAAAGGCAACGACAAGCTTCAAGAAGAGATTGATGCATTTGAAGAAGCTCCTAAGGCCTTGGTCAAGTGGGTTACCAAGACTACATCAAGTTCTACTTCAACAAGTACAACTACAACTCCAAGGATTCCCATCAAGATGATGTGGATCCCAAAGAAGAAGAACTAGAGAGTTCTTGAGGGTGACTCCTCCAATATAGTTCACTCATATCATTTTGGCAAGGACAAGTGCAATCAACTTCCACATCTTGCACTAGTTCAAGGAGTCACAAACCCTCTTGTTGGTAAGACAAGGGACAAGGTAACCTAATGCTTTTATGGACATCATCTTGTGTATGCATCACTCTATGTCTTTGGATATCCTTGTTTGTTCCTTGTGGGACTAACCCGTGTAGGTATTGAAAGTGCAACTCACTCCAATGGATTGCTCTGAATGATCTACACCAACATTGAGCATCCACATCTTCAACACCGACATGAAGTCATCATCGACAAAACCAAAGGTTAGTTCATACCTCTTAGGGGGATCTCACATCTAGGGGGAGCTTTACTCTAAGAATTGAGCTAAAGCAACTCTAATGGTGTGAACACAACAATGCTTTATGTAAAAGTGGTAACCCCACTTGTGCTTAAACGATGAGTATGACCTATGATCAAATGTTCTCATTTGACTCCTGAGTTAATATACTCATATATAGATGACCCAGTCATCGCCAATTGCTTGATAGATGCTAGAGTGTTTGTGCATGCTTTGCCACATATTTCATTTGCCTATATTGTGTGAGCATGTCGATTGCATACTTTACTCATTCGAGGACATCCACTTGTTGTTTTGATTGTTTGGTTTCTTTTCTTTTGCCAAGTGGATGGACAAGAATGCCTAAGAACCTTCTCTAGCTATCTATGCTTTTTATCGTCTCAAACTCTATTCATGCTACATCACAAAGTTTGATCAAGTCAAATTCGAACCACTCTGTGTGAGGAGCACTCGGAGTCCCCGATTCGTCTTAGACTTAAACTTCCAAAACCTCTTTGTGCATTTCGGTCTGGCCAATTCATCCTTTTCGGTCATACCGAGATCACTAAGTTGATCAAGGTTTTCATACCGTCAATGGCATTCTGCCCCGCCGTTGCCGCCGTAGCAAGTTCACCGTCGAGTTAGGGTATGAACTTGATGCTTTGTGCTATTCTTTAACTCCGATTCCTAACACATTGCTTTGCCATGATTCTTGCCACGTTTAAAATCATCCTATCCAGCAAAAACGTCTTGTAGATTAGATTTGATTTGAAAATTTAGGGTTAGGTTTCCGCCGAACTCATCTCAGACCAACCGAGTTGTTGAAATCGGTCTGACCGATTTGGCTTAGGCCATTGCACATGTGATTTTTGGTTTGACCGAGAATTGCAAATCGGTGTGACCGAGTTCGATTATTTGTGAAACCCTAGCAGTCTCGATGCCACCGAACTATGACTCGGTCTGACCGAGTTCACTAGTTTAGGTTCCAAAAGCTGCTTCGGTATCACCAAGTTTACAAATCGGTAGCTCCGAAATGCTTTCTGTGGAAAACTAAAACTAAGTTTTTGACTCAATTATTTTGCAAAAACCTCTGTACTTTGTGATGCTCATCCACTCTACCTCATCTATACCTATTCACAGGGTCTGCTGTCAGTGAGTTTGCAGAGATGTCTGATCAATGTGATAGCCAAAACAAGTCTGAAGAGCAAGCTCAGATGAGTGAGGGCACTAGTCCCTCAAGAAGCTATGATGAAGGCAGCAGGAGCACACCCAGCAACTTGCCAAAGGCAGCCACCAGGACAAGGAGGAAGAACACCTCAGATTCTGAAGATGAGGACTACATTGCTGTTGAGGATGAGGCCACCTCAAAGAAGAAGTTGAGGAAAAAGGAGTATGGCACAGCTGCTACCACAAAGCCAGGCATGAACAGGAAGGCATCTGCCACGAGAGTGCCTACATCCAAACCCAGAAAAGTTGCCACAGGTGAAACTATGAAGTTCACCATTGAGTCTGAAGAAGAAGCTACTGGTGAAGACAAGAAGAAGAAGAAGAAGAAGAAGAAGAAGAAGAAGAAGAAGAAGAAGAAGAAGAGGGTAAGAACAACTAATGCCAAAGTTCTTGGCAAGCCCTCCATGAGGAGAGATTATGATGAGGAAGATGAAGAGGAAGAGGATGCTGCTCCAGCACCCAAAGCTCAGAAGCTCATGGGAGATGCAATCAGATCAGGGGCTGCTCCATCTAAGCCCAAAGCTACTCCCAAGGCTACTGCTCCAGCTCAAAAGCCTAAACCCAAGAGGAACACCAGAAGTATACCTGCTGAGGAGAAGAATAAGGGCCCAGTGCCTGAAGCTGCAGAAGAAGATGATTCTCTTGTTTTGAGAATGCTGAAGCCCAAGATCCCTGACCACAGTGATGCAAATCTCATTGCAGAGAACATGAAAATCAGAAAGGATGCAGGACTGAGATTATGGAGACAGTCTGATCCATATGCTGTCAGGAGAAGAACTGTTGTTGACTACGGATTTCACACTAAGGAACAACAAGACTTTTATGAGACAGTTTTGCTTGAAAAGAAGCCTATTGTCTGTGACATGAGATTGGTCAACTAGGAGTACATCAAGGAGAATGAAGATCACTATCCAGGAGTATATGATAGCTTCAAAGCATGTGGAGTTGATGCATTTGTTGCGCAGAAGCTCGCCAAGTGGAATGATGAGCTGATCATGTAGTTTTACTCCACTTCCCACTTCTACCCAGATGGGAAGATCATATGGATGTCAGAAGGTACTAGGTACCAATCATCTGTGGAACAATGGGCTCAGTTGATCAATGCTCCAAATGAAACTGAAGATGACTTGGATGTTTATGCTGAAAAGAAGATAGACCATAACACTATGGCACACATGTACAAGGAGAACCCAGATGATGCTACATAGACTCATAAATTTGGATCTGTCCATTTCTTGTTGTCTGGTCTGCCTACCATCAACTAGATCCTAAGGCACACATTGCTGCCCAAGTCAGGTGATCACAAGATGATCGGAGGACATGCTATCAATTTGCTACATTTGCTTGATGTGCCTCAGAAGTTCAAAGTCATGAGTCTGATTGTGGAGACAATCAAAAGAACAGCAGCTGATCAGAAAAGATCTTGTGGGTATAACCCACAAATTCAGGAGCTCATCAACTCCAAGGTGGGCACAGGCAAATATCTATTGGATAAGGAGCACCTGCCCATCTACCCTGAATTTGAAGGTAACACTGTTGTTATGAACAAGAATGAACCATCATCGGCTCAAGCACATGAGAAGAGAGAGAAGGTAAGGCAAAGAAAGCTGCAAAGATGGCAACTGCTGAAGAGGCATCTCAAGTATTCCTGAAGAGCAAGCAAGATCAGCTTGGCTATCTGATTGCCTCCACCTTGAGGATTGAGAAGGGCTTGGCCATCCTGACTCAAAACCAGGAGAGTTTGGAGAGGATCACTGAGCAGAAATTCTATGCTCTTGATGTCAAGGTTACTGAGATCCAAACTGCAGTTGAGCAACTTCAGGAGGATGTTGAGGAGAAGAAGGGCAAGTCTACTACAGAGGCTTTTGCTAGAGTGCCCAGAGGACAGAGATCTGCTGCAGTGCCAGTCACAAATACTAGAGCTACTACATCAGCACTAGCTGCAACACCTTCAGTGCCACCAGCTCCAGCAGCCACTCCACCAGCTCCAGCAACATCTACAGACGCTTTCATCCTTGGAGTCATCTCTACGCCACCTCATGAAGACCAAGCCTAAGAGTCGATTAGCACTATGCATTCTTTGAACTTTTTGGTAACTTGTTGCCAAAGAGGGAGAAAATGTATAGATCATAGGCTTCGAGAGAGAGTGTTGCTTTTGATCTCTCTTGTTTTTGGTGGTTGAACTTCTTTATTGTGTGCTTGCTTGATACATTATGTCTTTTGTGAGATACTTGGATGATCATGTGTTTGATCATATGCTACCCTTAATGCTTGTTGGATGATACTATCTCTTATATCCTTATACGATCATTCACTTTGCTTGGTGATGAGTGCAGGTGTTCAATTATTATCATTTTGAGCGCTCCACCAAGATGTATGTGACATGAAAGAGTAACCCATGATCCTAACACATTGTGCATTTGCAGTCCAAAGAAAATTTTAAATAATGCACTTATCACATACTTCTCAAAGAAATGATGTTTTTTCAATCTTATTATCATTTGTCGAAGCTTTGATCTATATGTTGTCATCAATTACCAAAAAGGGGGAGATTTAAAGTGCAACTATCCCTGGGTGGTTTTGGTAATTCCTAACAACATATAGCTCATTGAGATAATGCTATTGCAAGATAAATATTTCAGGAAAGCTCAATGATTGGCATGGCATGGATGAGAAAAGTGGACCCCTCAAAATGCTAAGGACAAAAGGATTGGCTTAAGCTCAAAGCACTAGACTCTACATTTTACTTTTAGCGATCCAAGATCACATTGATTCCATAGGAAAAGCCAATACTATCAAGAGGGGATGAGGTGTTGCTTAATGAGTTTCTTGCTCAAAGTGCTTAGTGATATGCTCCAAAAACCCTCAACTACTTTCTCACATCCACATATGTCCCAAACCAAAAGTCAAACTCGGACCTACCAAAACTTTCTATCCGGCGCCACCGAGTTCAGTGGACATAGCCATTGCCACAAACCCTAGTCTTTTCGGTCTCACCGATAGGGATCTAGGTCTCACCGAGATGGGATTGTAATATCTCTGTTTCCCTTCATAATGTTTCGGCCAAACCGAGATGAGCGATCGGTCCCACCGAGATTGCAATGCAAACTCACTGTTTCCCTTTCGTAACGTTTCGGTCCAACCAAGATGAGCGAATCGGTCCCATCGAGTTTGCCTGACCAACCCTCTGCGTGTCTATTACCAAAATCGGTCTCACCGAGTTTGTGTAATCAGTCTCACCGAGATTACGTTATGCCCTAACCCTAACCATATCGGTCCCACTGAGTTGACATGTCGGTCCCTGTGAAATTCCTAACGGTCACATTATGAACTAAATCGGTCTGACCGAGTTTCACGATTCGGTCCCACCGAGTTTGGTAAGTTGTGTGTAACGGTTAGAATTTGTGTGGAGGCTATATATACCCCTCCTCCCACTCTTCATTCGTGGAGAGAGCTATAAGAACATGCCTACACTTCCAACATACATTTTCTGAGAGAGAACCACCTACACTTGTGTTGAGGTCAAGATATTCCATTCCTACCACATAAATCTTGATCTCTAGCCTTCCCCAAGTTGCTTTCCACTCAAATCTTCTTTCCACCAAATCCAAATCCTCTGAGAGAGAGAGAGTTGAGTGTTGGGGAGACTATCATTTGAAGCTCAAGAGCAAGGAGTTCATCACCAACACACCATTTGTTACTTCTTGGAGAGTGGTGTCTTCCTGATTGGCTAGGTGTCACTTGGGAGCCTCCGACAAGATTGTGGAGTTGAACCAAGGAGTTTGTAAGGGCAAGGAGATCGCCTACTTTGTGAAGATCTACCCTAGTGAGGCAAGTCCTTCGTGGGCGACGACCATGGTGGGATAGACAAGATTGCTTCTTCGTGGACCCTTCGTGGATGGAGCCCTCCGTGGACTCGCACAACTGTTACCCTTCGCGGGTTGATGTCTCCATCAACATGGATGTACGATAGTGCCACCTATCGGAACCATGGATAAAAAATCTCCGTGTCAACATTGCGTTTGCCTCCTCAAACTCCTCCCTTTACCTTCATATGCAATTGTTTTACATTCCGCTGCTATACTCTTAGAATCGCATGTGTAGGATGATTCCTTGACTTTGTGCTAAGTTGCTAAAATCTGCCAAGAACTAAAATTGGGAAAAGGCTAGATTTTTATATGTCAAGTAGTCTAATCACCCCCCCCCCTCTAGACATACTTTTGATCCTACAGGCACACCTTGCTAGAGACCGCTACCAACCGTGCAGGTCGGAGGTGATCCGAACTATGACCAAGCCGACTTGAACCTAAGGGGTCGCACGCTTAAGGGAAGGAACCTATGAGGTCGGTTTGGAGGACACTGGTCGGATTTGATCCGAGCTGGACTTAGAACGCGATCGAGTAGACTTTGGGCTTTAGGGTCCGTGCAAGGCCCAAGTGTTGAGCCCGCTACAGATGCCTATAAATAGTGGAGGTGTGGCACACTTATTCAGTTGATCGCTTCGGTGCTGTCACTAGGGTTTGCATGTGTTGTGAATAGCCACCTCCACTCGCCGCCGACAGTGTGATCAGACCTAGTAGTCCGCCGCACGGTGTTCCTCCAGCACGCGCGGATACCGTTAGAGGCGGTGCACTTGCGCCGCTCCGGCGAACTTGTACGTGGGATCGGACGACCGGTTGTTCGAGGGAGATCGGACGAGGAGGAGACGATCCAGGCTGATGTACTGCCCTAACTCTTCTTCCACTGCACGACACTGTGCGTCTAGTGGTAATGAACTGTGATCCATCTCCTGTAGCATGTTCCTGTTGTTCTGCGCATAGGAAATTTTTAATTTGCAGTCGCCGCACCCTATCGTTGAACCCAAAAAACATCCTGAAATCATCACTTGTAACTCCGTTCTTGTCCTCCTTGCACATGCCATCATCTCCATACTTGTTCTTGCTCCAATGTTCATCCTTCTCCAAGCTATGCCCTTCATTTGTAAGCAGAACAAATGTATCCAATTTAGGCAGCATCATATTCTCATGAACATTAGAATCATTACCAAGAAATGAAAGTACCTGGTAATTTAATTGGCATGCGCGAGCTCTAGTAATTGGTCCAGTATGTATAGCAGCAGGGGCTGTGGGTGTAACAATGGTATTGATGTCATCATCATCCTCTCCTTGAAATGAAATCGTCCTCAACGGAAGCTCATCTTCCTCACCCAAATAAGGCTTCAAATCTGCAATGCTAAAAGTGGGACTAACCCCAAAATCTGCAGGCAGCTCAAGTTTATATGCATTATCATTTATTTTCTCTAACACCTTAAAAGGACCATCAGCACGTGGCATTAGCTTTGATTTGCGCAAATCAGGAAATCTATCCTTACGCAAATATAACTAAACAAGATCTCCAGGTGCAAACACAACATGTTTTCTACCCTTATCTCTAGCAAGTTTATATTTAGCATTCATACGCTCAATGCTTTCCGTAGTTAACTCATGCATTTTTAAAATCAATCCAACACATTGTTTAGCATCAAAATTAACCTTCTCCGAAGATGGAAGAGGCAACAAATCAGTAGGTGCACGAGGTAGGAAACCACACACAATTTCAAAAGGGCACATCTTAGTAGTGGAATCCAAGGAACGAATATAAGCAAATTCAATATGAGGCAAGCATTCTTCCCACATTTTCTTATTATTCTTCAAAACAGCCCTAAGCATAGTAGACAATGTTCTATTGACTACTTCAGTTTGTCCACCAGTTTGTGGGTGACAAGTTGTACTAAAAAGCAGTATAGTCCCGAACTTAGCCCATAAACATCTCTAAAAGTGGCTAAGAAATTGAGAATCATGATCTGAAACAATAGTATTTGGCACACCATACAAGCGAATAATTTCACGAAAGAACAAATCAGCAACATTAACGGCATCATCGCTTTTATGACATGGTACAAAGTGTGCCATTTTCGAGAACCTATCCACAACAACAAATATGCTATCCCTCCCTGATGCGAAACATCCCACGATCATCCCCATGGACATACCTACATCTCCCATGACACAGCTTGGACCTATGACAAGAGCTCAAGCAAAGGCTATCGAAGATAAGGTGAACTCGCTCCTCTCCGAACTACCCCTTTCTACACATGAGACATGGCTACTACCTCAAGCGGAAACACTATGTGTGATCAGGTAGTTAGAAGGAGGCCACAGAACAGCTACATCCAATGGCCACAACGGCGAGGACACCAAGTACGAGAGACAAGAAGAAGAGCTGCCATTGAAGCTACAGCCACTGGACGACCGGTCGGGACCGGACGTCCGGCACCTGAAGCCCAGCCTGCCCAAGTCCCAGCCAACGCACGCTACAGTGAGCGGACGTCCGGCCAGGACAGGACGACCGGCCACACCTCCCAGCGAGCTGGCGTCCGACCTGCACCAGACGACCGGCACCATCACCATCGAAGGGAAATTAGCGGAAGTCCTAAGTGACTGGACGTCCGGCACCACCATTACATAACAGGAACAGCGGAAGTCCGGCGACTACCGGACGTCCGGACGCACATGAGCCACAGGACAATCGGTCCCCAGCAGACGTCTGTTGCCTGTGTGCACGCAGCTTCGGGCTAAAGCCCATGTACCCCTTCACTTCAACCCCCATTTGTACTACGACTATAAATAGACCTCTCCCACCTCCTAGCTAAGGTTAGCATTGTGATAGCTCATTTTTGAGATAGAGACTCGCTCATCCATCTGGATCTGCTCCTCCGAGAGATACCATGCCTCTACGGAGAAGATCCACTTGGATTGAAGGCCCCTAACGCGATGAACTCAAGACCTCCCCTTGGAGAAGAACCAATTACCTTATGTATCGTCCCTTGTTGGGTTCGGATCGTGTATCTCATTGTGTTTCGAGAATCTAGTTCATGTGTGATTGATCTTGTCGGTTGAGTGTTTTCTGCTTCTCCTTGTTTTTCCCTTGTGTTCTTTGTGTTCTTGGTAGGATTCCCTCCAAACGTGAAAGATCGGGCGTCTAGGGTTATCATGAGGCACGTTGATCATGTTTTTGGAGCCCCTACCCTTTGTTTTCTAGCTTGATTTTGTTGATTTCGTCCTAAATCTGAAAATATCCACCAAAAATAGCACCAAATTGTTTTTTGTGATTTGTTGGTGTGATGAAGTTTTGTTGGATTTGATCCATGGATTTGCTTTGTCATGCGTCGATCTAGCTTTCCCCCATCTTTTCCATCCACAAAATCACTCGGATTTGACCTCTCCACCTTCCTCCGCCACGAACCTGAGTGTTCATCCCATGCCCAAGTTCACCCAGGCACCGGACAACCGCTGACCACTGGACGTCCGATGACCGGACGACCACTCTCCACCAGACGTCCGCTGAACCCTGAGGAAACTGTAAAATTTCAGTTCGGCCACCACCACCTCTCTACCTTCCACCACCTTTTGCGAACGCCAATACCACCACCGCTTTCCGCAAGCACCACCATCGCTCACCGCTACCACCTACGATGATTTTGACACATTTTGGTCTTTGAGAATTTGAGTTGTGGTTCACGTGTCCCATTGTGTTTCGGCGATATAGGTACGGTTTGACATCATCATCACCACCGCTCATCATCGCCAAGGACTCGACATCGCTAACAACCGTCCGTGCCTACAAATGACTACCGCGACGCTAACCTCGACGACATCTTTGTCTTACCATGCCATTTGCATTGATAACCACATAGCCTTACTTTTTGCGTTGCTTATCCATCGAGACTAGCCATTGAGTATTGTCAGCAACGTGACTTATGCACATTAGTGATCATACTCCACATATAATACATACCATATCATTGTAACGTCCCAATTTTCAATTTGGATGTTATACATAGATTATCATATGCATATCATATTTATTCTTGCATTTGGTTGAGATCCTAGAAATCTTAAGCAACTCAAGGACCTAAGGAGAGAGTTGGAGGTTTCACAAAATTCATATTTGAATTTATTTCAAATTTGAAAAAAAGGATCAATTTGATTTTAATGTTTTATCTGCAATTATTTCCAATATTAAAAATATATGAGGGAAGATATATGACTTCTTCAACCTAAGAGAAATATTGGAGAAAGAATTTTAAAATCAAATTATGATTTTATTGGTATTTTATTTGCTATTTTATTTGAATTAGAAAAATATTGCATTTTTGAAAATTGCATCTTAGTCCAGAAAAATGTTCATTTTGTCCTAAATATTAGGTTTGGACTCTGAAAATTGTTTTTGGAATTTTTAGAATTGTTTTATTTTATTAGAATTTTCTTTCGGGCGTCACTATTTTTAAAAAAAATCTTCCCACCCGACTAAGCCGAAGGCCCAGCCAGCAGTCGCCCAAGCAGCCCAAGCCGCCACCGACTCATGGAGTCCGCTCCGCCGCCGGCGATGTCCGAGGTCGCACGCTCACGAGGATGGCCCTTCCCAAGACGAGGCTGAGCCCCCCCTGAAATAGCACGCCGCCCCACTGCCTCTTGCCAGCAGCAGCAGCAGCCCCGCTGCCGTCACCCTAGCGCCGCCCCGCCGCCTCTCGCCGCCGACGCATCGCTGCCCAACTCCGTCGTCCGATCTCGCCATCGCCGCCGGTTTTCTCATAAACCGGTAAGACTGCTTGGAACCCCGTTTTTTCGGTTTTTGGGTTCGGCTTAGTTCGGTTTTATTTGTTAACGAACGTCCGTTCATTCATTATAACGAACGGTTTTCACCGTATAAGTTCTGTTAGCGAATGTTTGTGCCGTAGGTTTTTTCTTTTTAGTTTATTTTCGGCCAGGGACCTATCCGCTAACAGTTTTATCGTGATTTAGCCCCTGATATTTAAACTAGCATAACTTTTTACTCGTTTATCCAAATTAGATGCAACCAGCGCCTAAATCTTCGTATCGTTCTGTTCTTTACAGTTAACTAACTTGAACATGATTTTGATATAGTAAATTTGAGTTTAGTCCAGATTAGTAAACGATCTTGTTTCATTCATATTTTGAGTTTCGTTGCTCCGCTTGAGTTGAATCTTTTTGCAAATCGTAGCTAATCACATGTACCTACTGTTAAGATCTAATCAACTTGATAAGATTGTTGTTAGGTTTGACTTTTGTTGGTTTAAGTCGTTTGCTTGTTTCGTGTTCGATTTGGAACTTTTCTCGGTTTTTCTCGTGTTTCGTTTGAGTGATTGCTTATGTATGCTACTGTTTGTCTACACTAGATTACCTGGAGTGCGAAGCTCGTTAGTACGAATCTCTAGAGTTTGCAGATCGTCAGCAAGGCAAGTCATACTTTGACCATACTCCTTTATACCCAGTTTTTACTATGCATTAGTTCTGCCCCTCAAATATTTGCATGAGTAGGATTGGGAAGATGTTGTTTTGGTTGTAGCACTACTAGGAAAACGGCTATAGATGAAATGGACACTAATGGCGCACCACATGTGTGGTGCGCCATTAGTATATAGCAATGGCGCACCACATACAGGTGCGCCATTAGAAGTTTTGAAAATAATAATAATAATAATAATTGTTACTAATGGCGCACCATGGGATAGTGCGCCATTACTAGTTGACATAGTAATGGCGCACCACACCCACCGTGCGCCATTAGTAGTTTTGGAAAAAAGTAAAAATAAATAAATAAAAATTTGTTAGTAATGGCGCACCTGTGGACAGTGCGCCATTACTTGTTTTAACTAGTAATGGTGCACTGTCCACTGGTGCGCCATTACTAAGTTTTTTCAAAAAAAAAATTCAAAAAAAAATTCAAATTTTTTTTATTTTTTTTCAAAACTAGTAAGGGCGCACCGTGGGTTTGGTGCGCCATTACTAGTTTAACTAGTAATTGCGCACCACCCCACGGTGCGCCATTACTAACTTGGCCCAACACCGAATGCACCCCCCCTGTGGACCGCCTTTTCAGTTTTAAAAGAAATAAAAGAAAATGATGGAAATGTCAAAAAAAATAAAAGAAAATAAGTTTCCCATGTGATATGTGGTCTAGTTGTTGGGAAAATTTACAAATATGAATTTCGACTTTATTTGCAAAATCTCTCTGGAAATTTGTAAAATGGGCATAACTTTTGCATACGAACTCGGATTAAAAAGTTTTTTATATGAAAAATCATCTACTCGAAAAGTTACATCCGAATTTAACCAGGGAACCCCGTTAAACAATTTCAAAATCCCCAAAAACCTAATAGAAAAAAGGTACGGGGCATTCAAGATCTAGAGGCAAAAAAATTCAAACTTACTAGTGGCGCACCGTGGATGCGGTGCGCCACTAGTAACAGAAAAAATGGTTTTGAAATTTTTATGATTTTTTTTTCAAAAAATGATACGTAATATGACCGGGAAATTTGAAATATTTTTCAAAATTTCATCATAGTCATGAACATGAACAAAGTCCTAGACATCAACAAGGTATAATAGGATAGATATGCTAGATATATCAACAAGTGCCTGTGAAGTGAGCTGTTGTTGTGGTTGGATAGAACTCTGAAGTTAACCGTGCTTGGGCTGGAGTAGTGTGAGGATGGGGGACCTTTTGGGAAGTTTGACCACGGAGTGCGATTTGACCTAAGATTAAGCATATTGACCCGAGATTAAGCCATAGTGACCTGAGATTAAGAAAAAATGGATTTTTTTGGAAAAAAATTTAAAAAAAAATCTGAATTTTTTTGAATACTAATGGCGCACCGTGGGCTATTCTAATGACGCACCAGCGGTGCGCCATTAGTATACAGATACTAATGGCGCTGACAAAAGCGCCATTAGAAAAAATCCTAATGGCGTAGTGTTAGTGGCGCACTTTGTAGTGCGCCATTAGTAGCGTAAAAGTCTTGGCATTTAGCAGCCCTTTTTCTAGTAGTGTAGTGCTTGAGGTAGGAAGCTGATACCTTTTGATCACCCCGGGAGTATACGTTATGCTTATTATTGCTTAGCCATGCTCGTAGACGGGGATTGGGTCATGATTCACACATGGAAATTTGAGAGTTATTTAATCATGGATAACATTAAGGTGGCAACTTTAATATACATCTGGGTGGATTGGTTGAGGCACCTGGGGAACCCAGTGTTGCCTGTTTTGGGAAATCCCGGAGTACCCGTGTGATTTTTCCTATGGAATGCCACCCAGGCTCAAAGGGATCATAAGATTATTCATGCTAGAAACTTCCATGTGCAGCCACAAGCCATTATGGGCTCTGGCATAGTTGAGTAAGTTGCGTGAGCTCTTGAAGAGGTGGACTAGCAGACGTAGGGGAATGTAGTTGTACCGGTCCTCCCGGAGTAGAGAGTTAATGCTTCAGAAAGGCTATGTCTCGATGATCCGATCATTGACGCGGTCGAGTCTTGTGGGGAAAAGTGCGCAAACCTCTGTAGAGTGTATAAACTAATCATAGTTAGCCGTGTCCCCGGTTATGGACATCTTTAGTATCTAGTACTTGAATCTATTGATGTGATCTCATCATGTTACTTTAATTAATTTGATTTGGGATAATGATGATACTTTTAATTGGGATTTGAGTTCGGGTGACCTTCTCAAATTTTGGCCAACTTGGGAGTAGTTAAATAAATTTTATTCCTTTGTTGTAAGGAAAAACGAGCTTTATGAAAAATCATAAACTTACAACCTCCACCAGCCAAATATTGCATGTAGATATAGTTCTTGCATTTCATTGCTTTACAATGTAACTCTGCCAGCATATTCAATGTGCCGACCTACACGGCTGCAATGTCTCAAGTTGCACACTACTCAGACGATGAATAAGGTGCGATAGGTTATTGTTTCACACTCAGCTATGTCGTTGGAGTTGATGGACTCATTTACCTCCGAAGCTTCCGCAGTTATTTAGTTTAGATGGCCTTCAGCCATGATATCTTTGTGTAATCATACTCTTTATGAGGACTCGATGTAATAAGTGTGTGATTGAAACTCTGTTGTAATTCCTTGAGTACTGTTTGTGTCAGCATTACCGATCCAGGGATGACACTGATGCACAGAGACTCGACCGTTCGAGGTTTGGTCCCTACAAGATGGTATCAGAGCACATGTTGACTGTAGGATGCGTCCAATAGAATAAGCCACATGATTTCTCTTCTCTACTCATTTCTAATTCTCCTCTCTTTCTACTCTATAGATGGCGGATCCCAAGGACAAGTTCACTCAGCCGGATGACGACACCCCTTTCGGCCGCCACTTGAAGGAAGTCACTAAGTATCTGAACATCGGACTACCAAGCTTCACGAGGGCTTTCTCTACATCTGTACCGGAAGAGGAGCGCTGGAAGATCAAATTTTGGGTACCTAGGAGGACGTTTGCATCAACAATGGAGCCTATTGATGTCTACCTGGATGCACCAAGCTAGATTATAGGAAAGAGCATGGCAGCACATATCACCTTTGGACGCATATGTGAAGTGTATCACGAGGAGCTGGAGAATACCGTTTATCGAATATGTGGCCGCCAAGATGACAAATGGGAGATGATTCGTACCAGGAGGGATGGATCAATTGCAGCCTACATTCAAGAGATGGGAGATCATATCTATCAACAAGAGAATCAACAAATTATCCACATGAAGAAGATGAAGAAGCTGGTGAAGAGAAACAACGGGCTAGAAGAGGAACTCAAGTCTACACACGATGTATACGAGGAAGAGATTGATGTACTACTGGAGAAGCATGAAGACCTGAAGAGGAAGATGGGAATAAAAGTGGAGAATATCAAGCGAGCAACGGAGATCCGTTCGGAGGACTACATCATCGAGGACGACACCAACCTGGATAGTGATGCAAATGATGACAGCGATGCCGACTACATTGACGAAGCTGGAGCAGATATCATGGAGTCTTCCTCTGATGAAAATTTCTAGATGACCACCATTGTAACTAGTAGTATTTCCCTCCAAGTAGTTAGCAACGATCGAGTTTGTAATCCTAGGTTAGACCGATTGTGTGATCTTGTGTGCTATTGAATGAAGTGAAATTGATTGTGTTTGTCTCATGAGCATTTTGGGTAGTGAATCTCTCTTAGACCTCATTCTATTCTGTTTTCTCACCCCTTCTAACCCATCAAATGCCTCCGAGACGTCACAATGGATTTGCCTTCACACCGG
The DNA here is from genome assembly GCA_021437245.1 of Aegilops speltoides. Classification (NCBI taxonomy): domain Eukaryota; kingdom Viridiplantae; phylum Streptophyta; class Magnoliopsida; order Poales; family Poaceae; genus Aegilops; species Aegilops speltoides. Next base: position 197,375,243 of record CM038141.1, read on the forward strand.
AGCTCACTCAGTTGATCCAGCAGCATAATGCCTTGATGCAGATACTAGTTCAGAACCAGAACCAAGGCAACAACAACAACAACAACAACAACCCACCACCTCCACCCCCTGTTGATCACCTAGCCCGCTTTCTAAGGTTGAATCCGCCGGTGTTCTCTAGTAGCACCGAGCCGATTGTTGTAGATGATTGGCTTCGCAAGATTGGAAGAGAGCTGACCACTGCAGGATGCACAAATGCGGAGAGAGTGCGCTTTGCCGCACATCATCTTGATGGACCCGCAGCATCATGGTGGGAGAATTTCACAGCCACTTACCCCATTGACACTGTTACATGGGATCAGTTTCAGTAGGCTTTCTGCACTGCCCATGTTTCAGCAGGAGCTTTTACCATGAAGAAGCGCGAGTTTTGCAACTTGCGCCAAGGAGGACGTATAGTGTGCCAGTATGTGGATGAGTTTAGCAAGTTAGCACGCTATGCCCCTGATGACGTAGCCACATTTGTCGCTAAACAAGAGAAGTTTCTGGAGGGACTGAATGATGAGCTGAGCATGCAGTTGATGGTGGCATCCTTCAACAACTACTAGGAGTTGGTAGACAGGGCTCTCATGATTGAAAGCAAGAAGGAACAGATTGATAATCACAAGAGAAAGTATGGACAGGGGAGGTACACTTCAGGAGCTCAGCAGAAGCCCCGCTATTCCCCGTACTCAGGGGGACATAACCACAAACATGGAGGCCATAACCATGGAGGACATACGCACAATGGAGCAAGTTCGCATAACCACAGTGGCTCCAAGAATGACAATGGGAATGGAGCGAGCAGCAGCCAGAACCGTTCCAACACTTCAACACCAGCCAAGAGTGATCTGAGCCACATTACCTATTTCAAGTGCCAGAAGACGGGACATTACGCCACAGAATGTCCTGAAGCTAAGAATGGAAATGGCAATGGAGATTCTGCCAAGAAGCCCAACCGCTTCGCCAAAGGTCAGGTGAACCACGTCAGTGTGGAGGAGATTGAGGATCAACCCGACGCAATTGTCGGTAAGTTTTTGATTAATACATTTATCTCACTTGTTCTTTTCGATATTGGTGCATCGCACTCATACATATAAAGGGGATTTGTGGATAAGTATAACCTGCCCACCGTAGCCCTTAAGTCACCTATGTTAGTAAGTTCCCCAGGAGCGGAGTATATGGCTAGTAGGGGATGCTATTAGTTGCCACTAACCATAGGTAGACATGTTTTCCCCACCGACCTAATTGTTCTAGAGTCACAAGGATTGGATGTGATACTGGGAATGGATTGGCTATCCAAGTTTGAAGGGGACATTGACTGCTCCAGTAAATCAATTCTTCTCACCACCCTATAAGGAAAGAGGATCAAGTATGTGTCTCGGCATGCGCCGAGGAGGACTCAAGTAAATTCCTTATAAGGATTTGTACAGGAGGAAGTACCAGTGGTGAATGATTACCCCGACGTATTTTCGGAGGAGTTACGAGGCATGACACCGGATCGAGACATTGAGTTTTTAATTGAGCTATTGCCAGGCACCGGACTAACATCAAAGAGAGCGTATCGGTGTTACTGGAGAAAGGTTACACCGCAAAGGATCTGGAGGAAATTAAGACATAGATAAAGGTGTTACTGGAGAAAGGTTACATTCGACCAAGTTCATCACCTTGGGGAGCTCCAGTGCTTCTAGTGGAGAAGAAGGATGGATCTTTAAGGATGGTAGTTGATTATCGTGCGCTGAATGAGGTGACGATCAAGAACAAAATACCCTCTGCCGATGATCAATGATTTGTTTGACCAGTTTCAAGGAGCTAAAGATTTCTCCAAAATTGATCTTCAATCAGGATATCACTAGTTGAGGATCCAAGAGCAGGATATACCTAAGACAGCTTTTACCACAAGGTACGGGCTATATGAGTATACCGTTATGTCATTTGGTTTGACTAACGCGCCTACCTATTTCATGACTATGATGAACATAGTGTTTATGGAGTTTTTGGATAAGTTCATCGTAGTGTTCATTGATGACATATTGGTCTACTCGAAGAATGAAGAAGAGCATAAGGAGCATTTGCGCTTGGTTCTTGAGAAGCTCAGAGAACATCAGTTGTACGCCAAGTTCAGCAAATGTGAGTTTTGGTTAAAGGAAGTTGGATTTCTCGGACATGTTATATCCGGGGAAGGAATAGCAGTTGACCATACCAAGGTTACTTCTGTTACTAAATGGGTGGCACCCACATCAGTTGGAGAGATCAGGAGTTTTCTTGCACTCGCAGGTTATTATCGGAGGTTCATTGAGAATTTCTCTAGGATTGCAAAGTCCATGACGGAGTTATTGAAGGACACCAAGTTTAAATGGACTGAAGAGTGTGAAGCTAGTTTTTAGGAGTTGAAGAAATGTTTGGTTACAGCCAGAGTGCTCATTCTCCCAAACCAACGTCAGGATTGCCAAGTATATTGTGACGCTTCACGACGAAGACTTGGAGCTGTACTTATGCATGAAGGAAGAGTTGTTTCATATGCCTCACAACATCTTAAACCTCATGAGCTGAATTATGCTACGCATGATTGGAGTTAGCAGCCGTAGTGCATGCGTTGAAGACATGGAGGCATTTTCTCATCAGAAACCATTGTGATGTATACACGGATCATAAGAGTTTGAAATACATCTTCACGCAGAAGGAGTTGAACCTCTGGCAAAGGAGATGGTTGGAGCTCATCAAGGATTATGATATGAAATTGCACTATCATCCTGGAAAGGCCAATGTCGTAGCAGATGCATTGAGCCACAAGAGTTATGTTAACACGCTCATAACCGGAGGATTACCTAAGGAACTAGTAGATGATCTTTGAGAGTTATGCTTGGAGATAGTTCCGAGAGGTTATGTTGCAGCATTGGGAATTCAGTCTACTCCTAGAAGACTAACAAGGAGATTGTCGAGATAAAGGAAAGGATGAGCAAAGGAAAGGCTAAAGGATTTCGTGAGGATGAGCACGACACTTTATGGATTGAGGATCGCATATATGTGCCTAACGACCCTGAGATCAGGAAGTTGATTCTGCAGGAGGCCCATGATTCACCATACTCGATTCACCAAGGGAACACCAAGATGTATTTGGATTTCAAGGAAAATTTCTAGTGGACAGGAATGAAGAAGGATATTACCGAGTATGTAGCAGTATGTGATGTATGTCAGAGAGTTAAGGCAGAGCATCAGAAGCCAGCGGAATTGCTACAACCATTGCCGATACCCGAATGGAAGTGGGTTAAACTTTGCATGGATTTTATCAATGGATTACCCAGGACTCGTTCAGGCTATGACTCTATTTGTGTTGTAGTCGATCATTTGACAAAAGTAGCTCATTTCATCCCGGTGAAGACCACCTATACGAGTGCTAAGTTGGCAAAGATATACATGACAAAGATCGTTTGTCTGCACGGAGTTCCGAGGACCATTGTATCAGATAGAGGAACCCAGTTTACTTCAAAGTTTTGGAATCAGTTGCATGAAACTTTGGGTACCAGGCTAGAGTTCAGTACAGCCTTCCATCCACAGACAAATGGACAGACCGAGAGAGTCATTCAGATTCTAGAGGACATGTTGAGAGCTTGTGCGCTAGATTATGGATCTAGTTGGGATGACAATTTGCCATATGTAGAGTTTTCTTATAACACTTATCAAGTCAGTTTGAAGAAGGCCCCTTTCGAAGCTTTGTACGGAAGGAGGTGCAAGACATCATTATCGTGGGATGAAGTTGGAGATCGACAGTTGTTCGGACCAGATTTAATCAAAGACTCGAAGAGAAGGTTAAGTTGATTCTCGACAGACTCGAGGTAGCCTACTCCAGGAAGAAGAGTTATGCGGATACTAAACAGAAGGAGATAGTTTACAAAGTCAGAGACAAAGCATATCTCCATGTGTCCCCACTTCGAGGAGTGAAACATTTTGGCGTCAAGGGAAAGCTAGCACCACATTTTGTGGGACCATACAGAGTTTTGGAACGCATGGGAGAAGTTGCATACAAGCTGGAATTGCCAGAATGATTGTCAGGAGTTCATGTTGTGTTTCATGTTTCCCAGCTGAAGAAGTGCCACGCTGAGATGGCCGATATTCCTCTGAGAGATATAGTGCCACTGGAAGCAATTCAGTTGGATAGTGATTTGAGCTATGAGGAGAAGCCAGTCCAGATTCTCGAGTTTTCCAGTCGAGTTACTCGCAGCAAGGTTATCAAGTTTCGCAAAGTTCAGTGGAGTCACCATACCGAGGAGGAAGCCACCTGGGAGTGAGAAGAAGATCTCCGTAGAGACCACCCAAACCATTTTGCTAACCAACCCGAATCTCGAGGGCGATATTCATCTTAAGGGGGATAGGTTTGTAACATTCCAGTTATTAATTTGGATGTTATACATAGATCATCATATGCATATCATATTTATTCTTGCATTTTGTTGAGATCCTAGAAATCTTAAGCAACTCAAGGACCTAAGGAGAGAGTTCGAGGTTTAACAAAATTCATATTTGAATTTATTTCAAATTTGAAGAAAGGATCAATTTGATTTTAAAATTTTTCTCTCCAATTATTTCCAATATTAAAAATATATGAGGGAAGATAATATCACTTCTTCAACCCAAGAGAAATATTGGAGAAAGAATTTTAAAATCAAATTATGATTTTATTGGTATTTAATTTGCTATTTTATTCTAATTAGAAAAATATTGCATTTTTCAAAATTTAATCTTAGTCCAGAAAAATGTTCATCTTGTCCTAAATATTAGGTTTGGACGGTGAAAATTGTTTCTGGAATTTTCAGAATTTTTTATACATTTTTTTATGATTTGTCTTTCGGGCGTAATTTTTTTAAAAAAATCTTCCCGCCCGACTGGGCCGAAGGCCCAACCGAGTAGGCCGCCCCAGGAGCGTCGCGCGGCTGCCAACTCCACGCGGGAGTCCGCCCCGCCACCGTCGGCAGTGTCCGAGGCGGGCACGCCTCCCGAGGCCAGCCCCTTCCCCAAGACGAGGCCGAGCCCCCCCCCTTAAATAGCACGCCCCCCGCCGCTCCTCCATCAGCATCGCCGCCCTCTCACAGCCAGAGAGTCTCTGCCGCCGCCGCCTCGCCGCTTCCGCCCACGCCAGCCGCCTGCGCTGCTGCCGCCCTAGCGCCGCCAGCCGCCGCCGCTTCGCCGCTTGCGCCGCCGCCCGCCGCCGCCGACGCCGCCGCTGTTCGATCTCACCATTGCCGCCGGTTTCTCGTGAATCGGTAAGACCGGTCGGAACCCCGTTTTTTCAGTTTTTTGGTTCGGCTTAGTTCGGTTTTATTTGTTAACGAACGTCCATTCGTTCAGTCGTTATAACGAACGGTTCTCGCCGTATAAGTTCTATTAGCGAACGTTTGTGCCATAGGTTTTTTCTTTTTAGTTTATTTTTGGCCAGGGACCTATCCGTGAATAGTTTTATCGCGATTTAGCCCTGATCTTTAAACTAGCATAACTTTTTACTCGTTTATCCAAATTAGATTAAACCAGCATCTAAATCTTCGTATCGTTCTATTCTTTTTAGTTAACCAGCTTGAACATGATTTTGGTACAGTAAATTTGAGTTTAGTCCAGATTAGTAAATGATCTTGTTTCATTTGTATTTTGTGTTTCGTTGCTCCGCTTGAGTTGAATCTTTTTGCAAATCGTAGCTAATCACATGTACCTATTGTTAAGATCTAATCCACTTGATAATATTGCTGTTAGGTTTGACTTTTGTTAGTTTAAGTCATCTGCTTATTTCGTGTTCGATTTGGATCTTTTCTCGGTCTTTCTCGTGTTTTGTTTGAGTGATTGCTTATGTATGCTACTGTCTGTCTACGCTAGATTACCCAGAGTGCGAAGCTTGTTACTACGAATCTCTAGAGTTTGCAGATCGTCAGCAAGGCAAGTTACCCTTTGATCATACTCCTTTATACCCAATTTTTACTATTCATTAGTTCTGCCCCTCAAATATTTGCATGAGTAGGATTGGGAACATGTGGTTTCAGTTGTAGTGCTTGAGGTAGGAACCTAATACCTTTGGTTCACCCCGGGAGTATATGTTATACTTATTATTGCTTAGCCATGCTCGTAGACGGGGATTGGATCGTGATTCACACATGGAAGTTTGAGAGTTATTTAATCATGGAAAACATTAAGGTGGCAACTTTAATATACATCTGGGTGGATTGGTTGAGGCACCTGGGAAACCCAGTGTTCCCTGTTTTGGGAAATCCCGGAGTATCCATGTGATTTTTCCTATGGAATGCCACCCAGTCTCAAAGGGGTCATAAGATTATTCATGCTAGAAACTTCCGTGTGTAGCCACAAGCCATTATGGGCTCTAGCATAGTTGAGTAAGTTGTGTGAGCTCTCGAAGAGGTGGACTAGCAGATGTAGGGGAAAGTAGCTGTACCGGTCCTCCCGGAGTAAAGAGTTAATGCTTCAGAAAGAGTATGTCTCGATCATCCGATCATGGATGTGGTCGAGTCTTGTGGGAAAAAGTGCGCAAACCTCTACAAAGTGTATAAACTAATCATGGTATGCCGTGTCCCCGCTTATGGACATCTTGAGTATCTAGTACTTGAATCTATTGATGTGATCTCATCATGTTACTTTAACTAATTTGATTTGGGATAATGATGATACTTTTAATTGGGATTTGAGTTGGGGTTACCTTCTCAAATATTGGGCAACTTGGGAGAAGTTAAATAAATTATATTCCTTTGTTGTAGGGAAAAACTAGCTTTATGCAAAATCATAAACTTACAGCCTCCACCAGCCAAATATTGCATGTGGATATAGTTCTTGTATTTCATTGCTTTATAGTATAACTCTGCCAGCATATTCAATGTGCTAACCTACATGGCTGCAATGTCTCATGTTGCAGACTACTCAGACGACGAATAAGGTGCGATAGGTCGTTGTTTTGCACTCAGCTATGCCGTTGGAGTTGATGGACTCATTTACCTTCGAAGCTTCCGCAGTTATTTAGTTTAGATGGCCTTCAGCCATGATATTTTTGTGTAATCACACTCTTTATGAGGACTCAATGTAATACATGTGTGATTGAAACTCTTTTATAATTCCTCAAGTATTGTGTGTGTCAGCATTACCGATCCAGGGATGACACTGATGCACAGAGACTTGACTGTTTGAGGTCTAGTCGCTACAATCATAGTGGTGCTATCTTGGTATGCTCTTTTGTCTCACAAAGTTGTCATCGCATACACAATTGGTATCTTAGTTCATGAAGTTTTGCATGAGAAAAGAGCTCCAAAGTGAAAGAGCCAAACAATCTTTTAAGCAAAGAGGGAAAGAAAAGCAAAGAGCTTAGAAGCAAGAGCCATAGCATCATACTACATTAAGATTCTTATATCCGATCATCTTGGATCATGCAATCGAAATACCATACATATATCATACTTGGGATAGAAGTCATTGCATTTTTGCTTAGTAGGCTGTGCATAAGTTCCGTATCCGCCTATTGTGCAATCGTGCTAGCGTCTCTCTAGTGTTGTGCAACACGAGCATTTTCGTGGTCTCCACATTTTGGCTCATTCCTTGGTTGCACGACCCCACTTATCTATTTGCATGTGTGTTTCCATGTACCACATCTTGCTATTGGTCTACTCATTGCATTTGCAAACTTGTGAATCTTTTCCAACATTATTGAAGCTCACTAACAATTGCATCCCATTTTGTTCCACCATCCTAACCGAGCTCCACCATAAGCTGTTACTTGTGTAGGTGTGAGAACCGACAAGAATCGGTACCAATTCCGCATTTGAGTGATCATTGATCCATCTTCAACATCGTTCAAGGTACACATGGTATAAGTTCTTCTCTTTCTCCCACTCACATATTTGCTTGGAATGATGGATATGACAAGTTCTTCTACCAACCCACTCTTCGTCGAGCAAGACGACGACATGTCATCCTACGTCACCAAGAGCCACATCTTTGGTGCACAACAAGCTTTGCATCAAGAGCAACAAGCAATGAGAGACCGGATCGAGAATATCGCCACTGATTTGTGACTCTCCGAGCAACGAACAAGAGACTACTTCGACAACATCTCTCGGACGTCCGACGACCTCCAGATAGCCGACGATCTCTAGACGTCCGACGCCTAGAGACTCCACCAGCTAGATTGACTCCAGACGAGGCACCCTACAGTGCCCGGACCATCGCCCGACACCGGATGTCCGACCCTCAAAAGCGCCCGGACGACCGACGCCGACCAGATAACCGACACTTCTGGACCAGAGCCAAAACGTCGGAAGTCCGAAGACTTCTGGATGACCGGACGCCCGCGAGCGACCAGACGACCGATAGCCATCGGACGTCCGACACATGTCTGTGCACAGCTTCGGGCCCGAGGCCCATGTACCCCTTCACTTTTCCCCCAGTTGCACTATGACTATAAATAGGACACCTGTAGGATCGTTGAAGGCAAGAGTGTCTAGAGGGGGGGTGATTAGACAATCCGACAAGATAAAAGATTGTGCCTTTTGATTAGCATAAGTTCATAGTACATTCTCAATGAAGAACAAGTCAAGCATCATGCATACAAGTCGAGCAACATACTAAACATGCAATTCTAGAGTAGAGGGCAGCGGAAAGTAAATTGCATGAAAAGTAAGGGAGAGATTGTGAAGAGCAAACGCAATTGGAGACACGGAGATTTTTCTCGTGGTTCCAATAGGTGGTGCTATCGTCAATCCACGTTGATGGAGACTTCAACCCACGGAGGGTAACGGCCAGCGAGTCCACGGAGGGCTCCACCCACGAAGGGTCCACGAAGAAGCAACCTTGTCTATGCCATCATGGCTTACGCCCACGGAGGACTAGCCTTACTCGGGGTAGATCTTCACGAAGTAGGCGATCTCCTTGCCCTTACAAACTCCTTGGTTCAACTCCACATCATGACGGAGGCTCCCAAGCGACACCTAACCAATCTAGGAGGCACCACCTCCAAAAGGTAATAGATGGGGTTGGTGATGATGAACTCCTTGCTCTTGTGCTTCAAATGATAATCTCCCCAACACTCAACTCTCCTCACCGATTTGGCTGTGGTGGAGGAAGGGATTGAGTGGAAAGCAACTTGGAAAGACTAGAAATCAAGTTTCATATGGTGGGAGTGGAGCAACTTGATCTCAACACAAGGGTAGGTAGTTTTCTTCTCGTAAATGTAAGGTAGGAGTGGTAGTTCTTTCGATGGCTCTCTCCACGAATGAAGAGGAGGTGGAGGGTATTTATAGCCTCCACACAAAATCCAACTGCTACACACATTTGAGCAATCTCGGTCGGACCGAAGTTGACAACTCGGTGAGACCGAAAGTTCAAATCTTGTGAACGTTGGGATTTTCGTGGGACCGAAAATACAATCTCGGTTAGACCGATTCTTCCAAAGTCTAGGGTTTGCCAATCTCGGTGGGACCGACTTTCTCATCTCGGTGACACCGATTTGAGTACGTATGTTCTGAAGCTTGGCAACACCATTTTCGAATGACCGAGTTTGGAATCGAAAATCCGAGATTCTAGGGTTTTGGCTATATGGTGAGGTGGTTCATCTCGGTGTGACTGAGTTTGGAATCGGTGGGACCGAGATTACTTATGGGTTTATGTTGGAATGAAAGATTGCTGATTGTTTGAGAGATAAATCACTAAGCACTTTAGAGCAACCAGATCATCATCATAACCTCATCCCTTTAATAGTATTGGCTTTCCTATGGACTCAATGTGATCTTGGATCACTAAACCAAAAATGGAGTCTTGAGCTTTTGCCAATGTTTTCCTTAGCATCTTAGGGGTTCACCTCTCTAGTCCTTTTGCCATGCCGAGTGGTTGACTTTCCTGAAACATACTTGTTAAAAGCATTAGTCCAACCACGAGTATGTTGTCATTAATTACCAAAACCACCTAGGGAGCAAATGTGCTTTCAATCTCCCCTTTTGGTAATTGATGGCAACACACGTAAAAGGATATCAAAGCTTACTAAAAGAAAGACATGATTAACATTAAAGCTTTGATGACATGTAGTACACAAGCTCCCCTACAAGTGTGCAAGATTTTAGATTTTGGTTTTGGACTACCACAAGCACACATGAGAGAAAAGCAAGGTGTGCTACATGCAGCTTGGCTATATGCATCGAGCAGATAAGGTAATGAGATATGATGCATATGTGCATGGTGATTTCTTGCAAAAGTATTCACAAGCAAGCTACCATCATGCACATCCTGCAAGATGCATATACTTACCTTGAAGTTCCTTGGTGATGTACCAAGAAATAAACTTGGGAAAACACGGTTAGATAACACAAGAGTAGTTCTTCAACCAGCAAGAAGAGCATCAAGAGTACCAAGCCAGGGATGACATGTATAAAGAGTGTCTCATGTTGAGCATTAGCTTGAATCAGCCAACATGTCTCCCAAGACTAAAAAGTTTTCAAAGAGCTCGAGAGATTTTATGTTTCATAGGATACCAATTGTATTTTTCAGAAAATACCAATGGTGAGAGCAAGAAAACAAAATTAGAAGAATAATGCCAAGAGAAGGTATTATCACAAAGAAGTATATGGCAAAGCTTTGATGTGATCCTCTCCCCTTAAGGTAAGGATGTTTTTCTTCCTTTAAGATATCTTTTCTCCCTTGTTCCTAGCCCCCAGCTCCCCCTAAATCTTCTCCCCCTTTGACATCAAGTGCCGAAAAGGACAGTAAACCAGGAGGGGCAGGAAAGATGGAAGGAAAGAAATGGGTTCATTAAGAATCACATCTGAGCAAATTTAGATATAAAGCATGTAAATCATTCAGATGAGCTGTAGATGATGATATCCTGATGAATGTAAATCGGTGACACCGAAATGATATGGATCGGTGAGGCCGAAAGTCAGAGACTTAGGCCTGATCCCTTTTCGGTCAGACCGAAAAGATTGAATCGGTGACGCCGAGTTTAATTCCAAGGAAATGTAGAAGTAATTCAGCTCACTTTGCAAGAAATGTTTCAGAAGATTTGCAATGAATTTGTAAAAGATTTTCAGGGAATTTATCAGAGCTAAAGGATATACACAAGAACAGAAGAAACAGAAATGAAAAAGGTTGCTAGATGAAGTTTTTTTTTAAATAAGCAAGGAAACTCAATGAGAGAGCATAAGAGAAAAACAGTAAACTCCAAAACATATGTACTTCATCTAGATAGGGGTCGGCGACAAAGTCACCTATGTTTGAGTATATTGACTTAGGAGTCAAATGAGAACATTTGATCATAGGTCATACTCATCGCTTAAGCTCAAAATGGGGTTACCATTTTTGATTAAGCATTTGATGTGATCACATCTTTTGAAGCTGCTTGTTCTCATGTCTTTGAGCAAAGCTTCTTCAAGATGTGAAAGACATACCTTGGGCTTGTTGTTGCTTGTTCTCATGTAGGTGAACTTGATGTTGATGCTCATAGGATGTGAAGTTGGAGCATCATTTTTCAAGTGTGTAGTTCATCTTCCTACATGGGTTAGGCAAGCAAGGAAATACTCAAGAATATCCAATATGACATGAGTGAAGTACTAGAAGTATATGGTGTCAAAAGGATATGTGGAATTTTGTTCCTTGAACTCAACATCCCAAAGAGCTAGATACTTGGTTAATGACAAGATTACTCATGATTTGAGTGAGTGTGATAATCTTGTAGAATGTAGACCATCCAAGTACCTGCAAGGAGTTAGATGCAATACAAGGGGGCAAATGTATCCAAGATATATGATCATCATCATAAGAGAGGTATCAAGGATTAGTCAATTAGGCTCATGCCTTGCATGCATCAATGGAGTTTTCACTCCAAGTTTGAAGCATCAATGATGTTCAACTCACTCCTCAAGCGACAAAATACTTTCTCATCAAGTGGTTTTGTGAAGATATCTGCAAGCTGTTTGTCAGTGCGAACATGCTTAAGATCAATGTCACCCTTAGCAATATGATCACGAATAAAATGGTGACGAACTTCAATGTGTTTTGTGCGAGAGTGTTGCACGGGATTGTGTCCAATCTTAATTGCACTCTCGTTGTCACAAAGCAAAGGAACATGTTTAGCATGTATCCCATAGTCCTTAAGCATTTGTTTCATCCATAGCAACCGAGGCACAACACGAACCAGCAGCAATATATTCTCGCTTCGCGATCGATAATGATATCGAGTTTTGTTTCTTGGATGACCAAGACACAAGGGATCGACCAAGAAATTGACATGTACCCGAAGTTGACTTTCTATCTATCTTGTCTCCGGCATAGTCCGAGTCGGAGTAGCCAACAAGATCGAAAGAGGCCCTCTTAGGATACCAAATGCCAAAGTTAGGTGTGTGTATCAAATATCTCACAATTCTTTTAACAGCTTTAAGATGACATTCTTTAGGAGCAGCTTGATATCGAGCACACATGCATACACTCAAAGATTATATCGGGACGAGAAGCACAGAGATATAGTAGAGAACCAATCATGGATCGATATACCTTTTGATCAACAGGTTCTCCATCTTTAGTCAAGTCATTATGTCCATTAGTAGGCATGGGGGTTCTCATACCTTTGCTCTCTTGCATGTTGAACTTCTTGAAGAGATCCTTAGTGTACTTGGTTTGTGAGACAAAAGTACCCTCCTTAGATTGCTTGATTTGCAACCCAAGGAAGAACTTGAGTTCACTCATCATGGACATCTCATACTTCTCGACATAAGCTTCCCAAACTTCTCACTTTGAAATCGGGGTTAGTTGATCCAAAGATAATATCATCGACATATATTTGGCACACAAATAGTTCTCCGTCAACCCTTTTGTGAATAGCGTTGAGTCAATTTTACCAATTTCAAATCCTTTTTCAAGAAGAAAGCTAGTCAAACATTTGTACCAAGCTCTAGGGGCTTGTTTAAGACCGTAAAGAGCTTTGTGCAATCTGTAAACATGATTAGGCTTTTAGGATTCACAAATCCGGAGGTTGTTTCACAAATACTTCCTCCTCAATTTCACCATTTAGGAAAGCACTTTTAATGTCCATTTGATAGAGAGTAATGTTATGGTGGTTGGCATAAGCAAGAAGAATGCGAATGGACTCAAGTCTAGCAACGGGGCGAGGTCTCACCATAGTCCATACCTTCGACTTGTGTGTAACCTTGTGCTACGAGACGAGCCTTGTTGCGGATGACTTGTCCATCTTCATCTTGCTTGTTCAAACACCCATTTGGTTCCAATGACGTTTTGGTCATCATTGGGCTTCTCTACCAATGACCAAACGTTGTTCCTCTCGGTTGTGCAGCTCTTCATGCATAGCATTCACCCAATCCGGGTCCTCAAGCGCTTCTTCTACCTTCATAGGTTCAAGACTTGAGATGAATGAGTAATGCTCACAAAAGTTAGCTAAACGAGTTTTAGAGCGAGTGATTCTCCTGAGTCGATGTCATTCATCATTTGTTCCACGGATGGTCCTTCTTGACTCTTTCTCGAACTCGGGATAGCTTTTGTCGTGGCCGTGGCTGAGCTTCCTCATCATCCTCATCTTCTTCTTCATCTGTGTTGTTGGTGTTGTCTTGAGGTGGTGGAGAAGGAGGTTGTGGTGGATCTTCTTGTCGCACTTCCTCATCTTGGTGAGTTCCACTTGTGGAAGCCTCCATGTTGCCTTGAGGTTCACCTTGCCGTGAGGTAGGGGCTCCACATATGTAGATGAGGTACTCTCCTTCACTTCCATGGGACTAATCTTTCCAATGGATAGATCTTGAATGGCTTCCGATGGGTCCTTGTCTCCTACATCAATAGGCATTTGCTCTACTTGCGAGCCATTAGATTCATCAAACTTCACATCTACCGTCTCTTCAACCTTTCGAGTGAAATTATTGTAGACACGGTAGGTGTGAGAGTTTGATCCATAACCGAGGAAAAAGCCTTCATGAGTTTTAGGAGCAAATTTAGACCGACGATGCTTATCAAGAATATAGCATTTTGAACCAAAGACACGAAAATATCCCACTTGGGGTTTGTTACCCGTAAGGAGCTCGTATGAAGTCTTGCCGAGAAGCTTGTGAAGATAAAGTCTGTTGATGGCATGACAAGCTGTCTCAACGGCTTCACCCCAAAAGTGTTTTGGTGTCTTGTATTCGTCAAGCATTGTCCTCGCCATCTCAATGAGCGTTCGGTTCTTCCTCTCAACAACTCCGCTTTTGTTGAGGTGTGTACGTAGTGAGAACTCATGTAGGATTCCTTCCTCATCGAGAAAGGAGTCTACATGGGCGTTCTTGAACTCCGCTCCGTTGTCACTCCGAACCTTCTTGATCTTCACCTCAAATTGATTCTCGAGCCTTTCTAGCAAAGGTTTTGAAGATTTTCGAACTCGCGATTTGTCATCAAGTAGAAATACCCACGTGAATCTGGAAAAATCATCAACAATAACTAGACCAAAGGAGTTACCACCAAGGCTTTTGTAAGCATTGGGACCAAGAGATCCATATGAAGAAGCTCAAGCGGTCTCCTTGTGGTCATGATATTCTTCACGGATGACTTCCTCCAACCTGTTTTCCCGCTTGACATGCATCGCAGAGTCTATCTTTGTCAAAGAAAACATCTTTAACACCAAGAATGTGATCACCTTTGATTAGCTTATCTAAATTTCGCATACCAACATGTCCAAGCCTTCTATGCCAAAGCCAACCTTTTGCAGATTTAGCAATAAAGCAAGTTCTAGGTTGAGCTTTCTTAGTGAAATCGACAATGTATAGGTCACCTCTCGAATGCCAAGAAGACCATGTTATGATTGTCACTACGAAAAACTTGGCAATCTACTTTGGTGAATAGCACATTGTATCCAAAGTCAGCTAATCTAGACACGGAAAGTAAATTGTATCCAAGTGATTCAACAAGCATGACATTTTTAATGGAGCTATCATGAGATATGGCCACCTTACCAAGGCCAAGTACCTTACCCTTGGAGTTGTCTCCAAAAGTCACATACTTGCGTGGACCATCATTCTTTGCAAGCTCTCGAAACATGTCTTCATCTCCGGTCATGTGATCGGTGCATCCACTATCGAGAATCCATTCTTTGCCACCGGATATGTAGTCTCTCATATTTGCCATTAGATTGAGACTCTTCATGATCTTGTCTAGCTCGGTGTCCGAATCGTCATCATCCTCATGCTCATCATCATATTGACCCATAGATAATTCATCATCAATACGCAGGTCAATTTGACAATGACTTGCATCAGTTTTATCAACGTGATAATAGTCATCGGAATGCAAAACAAGAGCATTTCTTATTCGAACATTGATAAAACCGGGATCACCCTTCTTTTTCATAAGATCACGCAGCTCAAAGAGGCATTTATCAAAGTTAGGATCTTTGGGGCGCAACATATCAAATTCAACAGTCTTGTATAGAATTTCATCAAGACCTCTCAACGAGTAGTCCGGATAAAGTTCTTCCAAGAACTTCCACATAGCATGGGCGCACTCAAAGTTCGTGACAAGCTCAAGCAAGTTATCAGGCAACCCTCTAATGATAAGATTGACAGTTCTAAGGTTACGAAGCAAATCAAGCTCTTCATCTGCAGTAGGGTGCAAGGGATCAAATGGTGGTACATATGGGGTTTCAACATATTTGCGCAAGTTGTATATCTTAAAGATAGCAAGCATTTCAATCCTCCACGAGTTATAGGACACTCCATCAAGAATAGGCACTCTATGACTAACACTCCCAAACGTGACACGCCCATCTTCCTCCAATGGTGTGCAAACCAAAGCAATGGAGACCAATGCTCTGATACCAATTGTAGGATCGTTGAAGGCAAGAGTGTCTAGAGGGGGGGTGATTAGACAATCCGACAAGATAAAAGATTGTGCCTTTTGATTAGCATAAGTTCATAGTACATTCTCAATGAAGAACAAGTCAAGCATCATGCATACAAGTCGAGCAACATACTAAACATGCAATTCTAGAGTAGAGGGCAGCGGAAAGTAAATTGCATGAAAAGTAAGGGAGAGATTGTGAAGAGCAAACGCAATTGGAGACACGGAGATTTTTCTCGTGGTTCCGATAGGTGGTGCTATCGTCAATCCACGTTGATGGAGACTTCAACCCACGGAGGGTAACGGCTGCGCGAGTCCACGGAGGGCTCCACCCACGAAGGGTCCACGAAGAAGCAACCTTGTCTATGCCATCATGGCTTACGCCCACGGAGGACTAGCCTTACTCGGGGTAGATCTTCACGAAGTAGGCGATCTCCTTGCCCTTACAAACTCCTTGGTTCAACTCCACATCATGACGGAGGCTCCCAAGCGACACCTAACCAATCTAGGAGGCACCACCCTCCAAAAGGTAATAGATGGGGTTGGTGATGATGAACTCCTTGCTCTTGTGCTTCAAATGATATCTCCCCAACACTCAACTCTCCTCACTGATTTGGCTGTGGTGGAGGAAGGGATTGAGTGGAAAGCAACTTGGAAAGACTAGAAATCAAGTTTCATATGGTGGGAGTGGAGCAACTTGATCTCAACACAAGGGTAGGTAGTTTTCTTCTCGAAATGTAAGGTAGGAGTGGTAGTTCTTTCGATGGCTCTCTCCACGAATGAAGAGGAGGTGGAGGGTATTTATAGCCTCCACACAAAATCCAACTGTTACACACATTTGAGCAATCTCGGTCGACCGAAGTTGACAACTCGGTGAGACCGAAAGTTCAAATCTTGTGAACGTTGGGATTTTCAGTGGGACCGAAAATACAATCTCGGTTAGACCGATTCTTCCAAAGTCTAGGGTTTGCCAATCTCGGTGGGACCGACTTTCTCATCTCGGTGACACCGATTTGAGTACGTATGTTCTGAAGCTTGGCAACACCATTTTCGAATGACCGAGTTTGGAATCGAAAATCCGAGATTCTAGGGTTTTGGCTATATGGTGAGGTGGTTCATCTCGGTGTGGTGAGTTTGGAATCGGTGGGACCGAGATTACTTATGGGTTTATGTTGGAATGAAAGATTGCTGATTGTTTGAGAGATAAATCACTAAGCACTTTAGAGCAACCAGATCATCATCATAACCTCATCCCTTTTAATAGTATTGGCTTTCCTATGGACTCAATGTGATCTTGGATCACTAAACCAAAAATGGAGTCTTGTGCTTTTGCCAATGTTTTCCTTAGCATCTTAGGGGTTCACCTCTCTAGTCCTTTTGCCATGCCAGAGTGGTTGACTTTCCTGAAACATACTTGTTAAAAGCATTAGTCCAACCACAGAGTATGTTGTCATTAATTACCAAAACCACCTAGGGAGCAAATGTGCTTTCAACACCCCTCCTAGCTCGGGTTAGCAATTGTTTAGCTCATTTAGAGATAGAGCTTTGCTCATCCTTGTGGTTCTTCTCGATCGAGAGACCGCGGCCTCTTCGGAGAAGATCCACCCTGGATTCAAGACCCCTCACGGGAAGATCCCCTCGCGGATTCAAGGCCTCCTCACGGAGATGAACTAGTTACCTCTTGCATCGTCCTTTGTTGTATTCGGATCGTCTATCTCTTTGTGTTTCGAGGATCTAGCATATGTGTGACCGAATCTTGTCGGTTTGAGTGATTCTCTTGTGTTTTCCCTTGTGATTCCCCTCGTGTTCTTTGTAGGATTCCCTCCATTTCGTGAAATATCGGCCATATAGGGTTCTACCCTACTTCATTAATTCCTGCTCATCCTCGAGTAGTTAAATTATAAAAACATAATTTTTGATGTCGAATGCTGCCTATCATGTTCATCACATTCTTTTCTTTTGTAGCATGGACATATGGAATTTTATATGGTTCAAAGCAATAGTCTAGTTTTTACATGAAGATTTCAATACTCAAGCATATCAACAAGCAACCATGTCTTTCAAAATATCAACACTAAAGCAAGTTATCCCTAGCCCATCATGCTCAATCATTGATCCATTCATGAAACACACTCACATATTCGCTACATCCAATGCTCAAGTACGATCATAGTGCTCCCTAGTTGGTGCTTTATAAGAGAAGATGAAGACTCAAGTAAAAATAAAAATTGCATAAAGTAAATAGATAGGCCCTTCGCAGAGGGAAGTAGGGATTTATAGAGGTGTCAGAGCTTAAAACGAAAAAAGATAGAGATACAACATTTTGGGTGTCATGCCTTTCCTGTCAACAAAAACGATCGAGTAGTTCCCAATACATTCCTTGCTAGATATATCATAGGCGGTTCCCAAACAAAAAATAAAGTTTATTCCTTTTTCCACCAAACTTTCACATTCTACGGCTAACCGAATCCACGGGTGCCGTCCGTACCTACATTTTCCAAGGAATTTATTATTTGACAACATAAAGTAAATTCATTTTTCATTTCGGGACTGGGCATCCCTAATACCTTTGTCGTACTCTCGTGCAACGACAAGTGAATAAACACTCATCTAGAGAATAACACATCTAGCATGGAAAAATATCAGCCACCCCCTACCCTTTCATGAGCAGTACGAGCACACAAAAAGGAAATTAATTTTAAAAATTAAAGATGGCAGATACAAATATGCTTAGAACGGCACGAGCATACCGCATATAGGTAGGTATGGTGGACTCATGTTGCAAAACTAGGTTTAGGGATTTTGGATGCACAAGTAGTATTCCCACTTAGTACAGATGGAGGCTAGCAAATAGATTGAGAAGCAACCAACCAAGAAACGAAAATTGTCATAAACGAGCACTTAGCATAACTAACACCGAATAATCCACCATAAGTAGGATGTAATTTCATTGAATAACTATTGACTTTTGTGCTTGCATAGGGAATCACAAATCTTAACACCAATATCCTCATTAAAGCATAATTACTCATCAACATGACTCACATGTTATTATGTCCATATCGCAAAACTATTGCAAGGAATCAAACTTATCATATCCAATGATCTACATGAGAGCTTTTATTATATCCTTCTTGGATATTCATTATATTAGGACCAATTTCAAAGCTTGTGCAAATTGTCATCACTATTATCAACTCTCGAAATAAGATAAGTGAATCATGAGAGTGTTCGACAAACTACTCCAAAAAGATATAAGTGAAGATCAATTGAGTAGTTAAGTAAATAGGTAGCTATTTGAAGACTCTCTCTTATTTAAAAACATTCATATCTAAGTATTTTATGAAAACAGCAAGCAAAACAAAATAAAATGGCATTCCAAGGATAACACAAATCATGTGAAGAAGGAAAAGCTTAGGCTCAACCGATACTAACTGATAATTGTTGAAGAAGGAAGATGGGATGCCTACCAGGGCATCCCCAAGCTTAGATGCTTGAGACTTCTTGGAATGTTAACTTGGGATGCCTTGGGCATCCCCAAGCTTGAGCTTTTGTGTCTCCTTAATTCCTCTCATATCACGGTTTCCCTAAATCCCAAAAACTTCATCCACATAAAACTCAACAAGAGCTCATGAGATAAGTTAGTATAAATCAATGCAACACCTTATCATTCTCTACTGTAGAAAATCGCTAAAATTATAATTTATCATTGCATACTAAATTCCTCTGCATATTTAATACTTCTATCCTCAAATAGATTCATTAAACAAGCAAACATATGCAAAAAAAAGTTAAACATAACAGCAATCTGTCTAAACAAAACAGTCTGTAAAGAGTGCAATATTCATCATACTTCCATAACACCAAAAATTCTGAAAAATTACCACACCGTAGAACATTTATTATATCTTACTATGCAAAAAGTTTCAACATTTTATCACTTCCTGACTTTTCTATAGAATTTTTGCAACATCGATAAACTTTCTGTTTTCAAACAGCCACATATAGACTTGTAAAATAAGCATGACAACGGCTATACTTGACATTTTTATTGAAATAAAAGATGCAAAACATTATTATATATAGCGGCAAGCAAATCAAAACAATATAAAATGACGCTTGATGAGGACATCAATACCGTTGTTACACCCACAGCCCCTGCTACTATAGATACTGGACCAATTACTAGAGCTCGCGCACGCTAATTGAATTACCATGTAGTTTTGTTTCTTGGTAATGATTCTAATGTTCATGAGAATATGATATTGCCTAAATTGGATACATTTTTTTGCTTACAAATGAAGGGCCTAGCTTGGAGAAGGATGAACATTATACCAAGAACAAGCATGGAGATGATGGCATGCGCAAGGGAAACAAGAACGGAGTTTCAAGTGATGATTTTAGGACTTTGAAGCCACCGTATTGAGTGCATGAAGTCTTGGATGAAATATACAAGATGCCACTTTTAAATTTCGTCCAGAGGCTATTAAGGTGTTGTGTCACCTTATTATTGGGCCAGGCCCATGTAATTTCCAAATACATAAATATAGACTATTTTTAGAGTCCGTATGTGTGGGGAAATAAGAGATAGGGTTGGTTTCAGACCCCTTCCCCAAGGGCCACGAAAGTCCCCGCTCTTCCTTCATATATACAGCCCTTAGGGCATCGTTTAGAATTTGAATTTTGTTTAGATTAAAAGTTCGCCATAGCTGCAACTTCAAGTACTTCGTTTGTGTTCAACGACCAAACCAAGACGTCACAGAACCCCATCTTGATCAATAAAGCTTTCATCTTATATTCGCAATATTCAGATTGCAATCTCAGTTTCTTGCTTGTTCTTCGTTTACTCGTAGGAAATAGACCTTCATGATCAGGTTGATCATGCTCCGGCATGGTCAATAACCTCTCGGAGTTGGTTTAGCGATTGCTAAGGCGCGACGTCCTCGCACGTACGTAGTCGGATCGTCAAAGTCTACTCCTCCAAAACGATAATCACCTTCTCATCGAAAGACATGACACCTTTTCCTCCGTCAACGCTCCAAGCAAAACTCATATCATGTGACGAATGAAAATATAGCCCCATGTAAGATTATCGATAATGTTGAAGACGAAAGAGGGAATGCCTTCCAGGGCATCCCCAAGCTTACTTGCTTGGATCTTCCTTGAATATTAACTTGGGATGCCTTGGTAATCCCCAAGCTTAGGGTCTTGTCACTCCTTATTCTCCTCATATCGATATCTCATCCAAAACATGAAAACTTCAACCACACAAAACTTAAGGGAATGTCAAGACATAGGTTAATATGATAAAGAGCAAACCATTTCACTTTGGTACTGTCAAAGACAAGATTCATAATTGCTATCACACAATTCCTACTATACCTTATTATTTCCACAATTTATATTGAGCAATATAAGCCATAAAAATTAGGAAACAAGCAAACTATGCATTGAAATAGAATCTGTCAAAAACAGAACAATCTTTAATGATATGGGAAACAACCATACTTTTGCTACTCCAAATATTCTGAAAAATTAGGACAATGTAGGGAATTTGTATATCTGTCACCTTTGAAAAATTCATATCAAAATAACGTTCCAGTGAATTTTTAACATTCCTGGACTGAGCGCAAAAGTTTCTGTTTTTGCAGAGATTCAGGTCAACTATCATCCACACTATCTCAAATGCTTTACTTGGCACTTTATTGAAAGAAAAGCAATAAAACATGATTACTACAGTAGCCTAATCATGTGAACACATAGAAACAGTAGGTAAAAGTGTTGGGTTGTGTCCCCACAAGAGCTTTTCTTGAATGCATTTTAGCTAGGCATGATAATTTGAATGATGCTCACATAAAAGATAAGAATTGAAACAGAAAGAGAGCATCATGAACTATATGACTAGCACATTTAAGTCTAATGCACTTCCTATGCATAGGGATTTTGTGAGCAAACAACCTATGGGAGCAAGAATCATCTAGCATAGCAAGGCAAAACAAGCAATACTTCAAAACTTTCAACACATAGAGAGGAAACTTGATATTGTTGCAACACCTAAAAGCATATGTTCCTCTCTCATAGTAATTTTCTGTAGCATCATGAATGAATTCAACAATGTAACTATCACATAAAGCATTCTTGTCATGATCCACAAGCATAGAAAATGTATTACTCTCCACACAAGCAAATTTGGTCTCATCAATAGTACTGGGAGCAAACTCAACAAAATAACTATCATGTGATTGAAAATTAAAATCATGATGACAAGTTTCATGGTTATCATTATTCTTGATAGCATACTTCTCATCACCATAATCATCATAGATAGCAACTTTGTTGTCATAGTCAATTCAAACCTCTTCCAAAATAGTGGATTCATCACTAAATAAAGTCATGATCTCTCCAAATCCACTTTCATCAATATAATTATCATAAATAGGAAGCATGCTATCATCATAATATTTTTCTCATCAAAACTTGGGGGAATAAAAATATCATCTTCATCAAATATAGAATCCACAAGCTTACGGCTTTGCATATTGTTAGTATCATGGATATTCAAAGAGTTCATACCAACAACATTACAATGATGCTCATCATTCAAAGATGCATTGTCAAACAATTTATAGAATTCTTTTCTATCAATTGGGCACAATTTTTCCTTTCCATCATTTTCATGGAAGACAATATAAAGATGGATAATATGATGCAACCTCAATTCCATTTTTTGTAGTTTTCTTTTTATAAACCAAACTAGTGATAAAACAAAAAACTAAAAGATTCAATTGCAAGATCTAAAGATATACCTTCAAGCACTCACCTCCCCGACAACGGCGCCAGAAAAGAGCTTGATGTCTACTATGCAACTTTATTCTTTTAGACTCGTGTTGGGCCTCCAAGTGCAGAGTTTTGTGGGATAGTAGCAATTTTCCCTCAAGTGGAAGACCTAAGGTTTATGATGCGGAGCATCCCTTGACCATCCCCATGGATGGCACACTGCCACCGCAAGCACAGAGAGGACCTACAACGAGAGCTCACGCACGCGCTGTCGAAACCGAGGTGAACTCTTTCCTCTTCGAGTTTCATTCGGATTCACACAAGAGTCGGATTCTACCTCAAATGGAAACTCTATGCAATATTAGGTACCAAGAAGAACTCCATGAAGATGCTTGGAGGGAGACCCAAGCACCCGTGAAGGAAGGGAAGGAAGAAGGACGCGAGAAGCATGAAGCCACGGAGGCTCTAGGACCCCCTGGTGCCCGGCCCTCCATGCCCCCGAGTGCCCGGGCTTCGGCCACTACCCAAGGCCTACACGTTGTGCACCCCGGGTGCCCGGCTATGGCCTGGGTGGTTCCCCTGAGCAGCCCGGGTGCCCAGCCACCTGGCCCCGATGCCCGTCCCCCCTCCCCCGGGCTGGGAGCTGCACCGCCGCCCCGGGTGCTCGCCCTCCTCCTGCTGGCTCCCCACCGCCCAGGGTGCCCGGGCCAGCACCCCCCGGGTGCCCGGTCCCATCTGCCACTTGGCCACGGCATCCCTGACCGAAGCGGGTGCCCGGTTCTCCGCACCCTGGGTGCCCACCCCCCTGGCACGTCTCCCTCCGGGTGCCCGGACCCCTTTACCTCGGGTGCCCGGACACGTCCGGTTTGTGCCTGCGTGCACTAAGGGCGAATGACCCATGTACCCTTGTTTTACCCCCAGTTCGTCCCTAGACTATAAGTAACCCCCACCTAGCTCATTTAGAGGGATAGCAAAGTATTGGATAGACAAAGAGAGAGCCTTGCTCATCTTCCTCCTCATGGATATCATGACATCCTAAGGGAGAAGATCCTCTTGTGGATATCAAGACCCCATCTAGGGAAGGATCCCCATCATAGGATCATCAAGACCTCTCTCCTCATAGGATTGGGATGAACTAGCTTCCTCTTGTATCTTCTTATGTTGGATTTGGACCTTTGTATCTCTCTTTGTATGATTGGATCTAGCATATGTGTGATTGGATCTAGTCAATTTGAGTGTTTTCTCTCTCTTGTGTTCTTCATGTTCTTCGTGTTCTTGGGGATTTTCCCTCCAATTTGTGAAAGATATCCATCTAGGTTTCACCCTACAACATCTTGGTATCATGAGCCATGGTTTCTCATGATTAGAGCCCCCATCTTGTTCTCTATCCTAATTTTGTTGTGTTCTTCCCCAATTTCAGCAATTCCCCACCAAAAATAGCCCCAAACGTTTTTTGTGATTTGTTTGTTTGATGAAGTTTTGTTGGGTTTGATTCATGGAGTTGCTTGTTTTCAAGTGGATCTAGCATTTCCCCCATGCATCTCCACCTTTGCCTCCATGAAATCCACCAATTTCTCCCATTTTCCCGCAATTTTCAACCCAAATCCGCGACCCCCGGGCACCCGGACCCCCCCTCGCCAAGATCCTCACTGACCCGGGTGCCCAAGACCCGAGCCCCGGGCACCCGCACCCTCGGGCAATTTGCCCCTGACTACCCCGGGCACCGGCACCTCCCAGTTTTAGCTCACCAACGAAAACCGTTTCGGCCATAACTTTTGCTCCCGGAGTGCGATTTTGGCGTTCTTTAGCTCGTTGAGTAGATATTGACATCCCCCATCCATCTAGATAGGTTACAACACCATTTGACTCCATAAATGTTTTGGCATTTTGGCATCTTTGCATTGGCCATCCACTATATCATTCGCAAAACCACCATCGCTTTCCGCCACCGAACCCATTTTTGACCCTTATAGCATTTGTGGCTGCTTGAGAGGTGACTTGAGTCTCCTAAGGTGTTTCGGCTACTTAGGGACGGTTTCTTATCCATCACCCACCACCACCACTTCCGCATTGCTAACTCCGGAACCACCAACGCATTATGCTACCACCTTTTGACATTTTCCTTTCAGATTTTGAGTTTGCGGTTTTTCCGTTTCCTAGGGTGTTTCGCTAACTAGGAACGATTCAACATCGACAACACCGCCGCTCACCTTCTACAAGGACTCGACATCGACCACTTCACCAATTTGACACCCTAACCGGCAAGAACGGTAACCTCCATATCACCTTGGTATTGTGGTATCCCATCATTATACATTCTTGCCATTACATTGGTAAGCCCTTAGCCCATTTTGCGTCACTTGCCTATCGAGACTAGCCATTTGAGTATTGCCAGCAACGTTACTTGTTTACATTAGTGATTCGTACCTAACATTGCATACATACCATATCATATTGGTATCATCTTGGCATCATATCATCCCTTGTGTCACAAGATTGTTCCCGCATGTACACAATTGCTATCTTGGTTTGTGCTTTTCGCATAAGTGGCCATATAAAAAAGAATAATCTTTTAAGCAAAAAGAGAGCAAATAAGCTTGTAAGCAAGAGCCATAGCATCGTACCACATTGCACATAAGATTGTCATATCCGATCATCTTGGATCATCTTGAGAACAACATCAGGAACATCATACACATAGCATACTTGGGATAGAAGGCTTATACATTTTGCATCTTATAGGTTGTGCACAAGTGTCGTGTCGACCTGTTGAGCAATCGTGCTAGCGTCTCTCTTGAGTTGTGCAACACGAGCGTTTTTCGTGGAAACACATTTTGTGCTCATCCCTTGGTTGCACGACCCCATTTATTTATCCCTGTGCCACATATTGCTATTGGTCTACTTGTTTCACTTGCGAATTTGCGAATCTTTTCGAACATTATTGACTATTGCTAACATTTTGCATCAAATTTTTGTGCCACTATCCTCACCGAGATCCACCATAAGCCTTATTTGTGTAGGTGTGAGAATTGCCAAGATCCGGTACCAATTTTCTATTTCCTTGATACATTATTGAGTGATGATTGATCCATCTTCAACAATGGAAAGGTACATTTGGTCTAGTTCTTTCATTTCTTCCACTCACATTTTCTCGAGTCTTGTGATGGATAGGAAAGTCATTTCATCTCTAGTCTTCCACGACAACGACGGCGCGATCAACTACATCAACAAAACGTCCACCTTCGGTCTATAACGAGCAATGCACGGCATTCAGAGACTCGCCATCGACATTCACCAAAATGAAGCAAGGAAAAGGGACTACATCGACACCAAGGTGGCCGAACAATTGGATAAAGTACGAGAATTGGTAGCCAACTACAAGTCTTCTTCCCCTTCGTCATATTCAAGGCGGCGACGCTCAAGTGGCCAATCTTCGAAATGTCATCGAGCTCAAGCACTACAACACCATCAAGATGAAGATGCTCGGTATGCGTACACCTACAAGTCCCAAAAAGCTCTACATAAAGCTACGGACAAACTTCATGAGCACAAGAGAAGACTGTGAGATGAGTACCAACAAGACGGATCTACGACTACTACCACCACTTCGGCATCTTCGCCAAGTGTTCTCAAGGCATCTTCTCCTTTGGACATACGGCATCTTTGCCGACCTCCGACGAGTAAGCCTACATCATCTTTCATCCACGACGTCGGTGACGAGATGATCGAGCATGAGATTTTCCCTTCGGTCATGGAGGAGAGTGATGATGTGCCATCTTCGGCCTTCATCCACGGTGATGGCTACGAGATGGTTGAGCATGGGATTTTCTCTTCGACCACGGTGACGTATGATGACTTGAGTGAATTGTGCCACCGTACTGAGATTGAGAGTAACTTCACCACTAGCCCCATATATGACAAGTTTCCCCAATTCCCATGTGAGGAGAGCCACCACCACCACCACTTGAGTGATTTCAGTGACTCTACCATATGTGACATTAAGTGCACCTACCTTGAGGGAGTGAGTGATCCACCACCACATAGAGAGAGTGACGTAGTTGATAGGGCATGTCAGGCCACTATGATTTCTAACGACTTATCCTCTACCTCTATTGTGTCTTCCCTCTGGTGCTAGGTCCTATTTATGATGACGCGCCGATCCTCGATGACTTCGTCCTTACTTTGGACAAGACGATGGCCATGGTGGAATATGATATGCACCCCCCACATGGTTCCATCAAGATGAAGATGATGACCACCATTTGGTCTTTGCCACCTCACCTACACCACTTGAGTGGAATGAACAAGGTAAAATAGGTGAAGGTGATGCTCTAGTCCCACTAGTGGACATTCTTGACATTGATTGCTTGCATGATGTTGATCCACCTATTGTCATGCTTCATGCAAGTGCGACTTCCCCATGCGATGATTTACCCATTTATGATGAGTTTGATGATTGCCATGTGGAGTCTATTAGTTGTGATGCCTTGTTACTTAGGGTTTCTTGTGATAATTCTCTTGGTCACATCATGTTTGAGAATCCACTTGACTTGTCATATGCTATGCATGAGATCAACAATATGTCATATTTGCAATCTCGTTGTAGTGACTATGCATATGCCATTAAAATTAACCCAATTTGCACATATGGCATAGATGATAAGCCCATGGTTTTTGGCATTTGTTTTTCTTGTGATTATATTGATATGCTCCCTTTACATCATTTATCTCATATGCCATGCCATGACCACCTAACTTCGGAAATGCACTATTTGCCATGTTGTCAATATTCTCCATATTATGCTTCCATTATTGCTCACGAGGAGACCCCCATAGTTTCCTCATACCCATTAGGATATTTTGCTACATCCCATTCTTTGCATAATTCCCTTGATTGTGTGCACCATATGCTCCCCATGAATGAAAATGATATTGTTGTGCCACACACTTGCTATTATTTGCGTCCCAATCATGTTGAACACAATAACTATCATGGCATGATGGATGACATATTTCTCTACCATGCCTCAAATTTCTTTGAGCGATGCTTATCTTGTGCTAACACTCACATGCACATACACATCATGATGGATGATGTGTACATTTACCATGCACACACTTTCTTTGGTTTGTGTCTCTTTTGTGTAGGTACCCATGCATACTTGTCAACCTCGCAATCCCACGAGTTGACAAAACAAGCTCTAGAGAGCAATGATGACCTGGGATCCCATGGATTGCCTTTCCCACCGTTCTCTTCGCGCAAAGTCTTCGCGCATTTCTTCTACATGGCCCTCACTTGGCTATGGGTTATTGCACATTACATATTCTAAGCCCATCTTGCCATGTTCACTTTGCATGATATACTCATCCCTATACCTTTGCCATACATTTGTGACCCATGCTTTGCATTACACATGATGATTGATTCTAGTACTTGTATGTGTATTTGCAAGCTTGGTGGAGATATCACTTGTTATTGCCATGTTTGCTTTGTGCCCTCTGCCTATGATGATACCATGATCTTTCTTTGTGTTTGTGCTTGCGATATGTCATGTGCATTGCCTATGCCTATTATTTTCTCACATGACATGATTGCCATAATTTCTTCTAGTATGTCGAGACTAGCCATTTGAGTATTGTCGGCAATGTTTCTTGTGCACATTAGTGATCCGTACCCAACATTGCATACATACCATATCATATTGGTATCATCTTGGCATCATATCATCCCTTGTGTCACAAGATTGTTCCCGCGTATACACAATTGCTATCTTGGTTTGTGCATTTCGCATAAGTGGCCATATAAAAAAAGAATAATCTTTTAAGCAAAAAGAGAGCAATTAATCTTGTAAGCAAGATCCATATCATCATACCAAATTGCACATAAGATTGTCATATCCGATCATCTTGGATCATCTTGAGAAGAACACCGGGAACATCATACACATAGCATACTTGGGTTAGAAGGCTCATACATTCTGCATCTTATAGGTTGTGAACAAGTGTCGTATCCACCTATTGAGCAATCGTGCTAGCGTCTCTCTTGAGTTGTGCAACACGAGCTTTTTCCGTGGAAACCCATTTTGTGCTCATTCCTTGGTTGCACGACCCCATTTATCTATCTGTGTGTGTGTGTTTCCGTGTGCCACATATTGCTATTGGTCTACTTGTTTCACATGCGAATTTGCGAATCTTTTCCAACATTATTGACTCTTGCTAACATTTTGCATCAAGTTTTTGTGCCACTATCCTCACCGAGCTCCACCATAAGCCTTACTTGTGTAGGTGTGAGAATTGACAAGATCCGGTACCAATTGTGCTATTTCCTTGATACATTATTGAGTGGTCACTGATCCATCTTCAACATTGGAAAGGTACATTTGGTCGAGTTATTTCCTTTCTTCCACTCACATTTGCTCGTGTCTTGTGATGTATAGGCAAGGCATTTCATCTCCGGCCTTCCATGACAACGACGGCGCGATCAAGTAAATCAACAAAACGTCCACCTTCGGAGTACAACGAGCAATGCACGGTATTGAGCGACTCATCATCGACATTCACCAAAACAAAGCAAGAAAAAGGGACTACATCGACACCAAGTTGGCCGAACAAATGGATCAAGTACGAGACATGGTGGCCAACTAAAAGTCTTCTTCCCCTTCGTCATCTTCAAGGCGGCGATGCTCAAGTGGACAATCTTCAAAACATCATCGAGCTCAAGCACTACAACACCAACAAGATGAAGATGCTCGCGATGCGTACACCTACAAGTCCCAAAAATCTCTACATCAAGCTACGGACAAACTTCATGAGCCCAAGAGAAGACCGCGAGATGTGTACCAACAAGACGGAGCTACGACTACTACCACCACTTCGTCATCTTCGCCAAGTGTTCTCAAGGCATCTTCGCCTTTGGACTTACGACATCTTCGCCTACCTCCGACGAGTAAACCTACATCAGCTTTCATCCACGACGTCGGTGACGAGATGATCGAGCATGGGATTTTCCCTTCGGTCATGGAGGAGAGCGTGATGTCCCATCTTCGGCCTTCATCCACGGCGACGGCTATGAGATGGTTGAGCATGGGATTTTCCCTTCGACCACGGCGACGTACGATGACTTGAGTGACTTGTGCCACCGTATTGAGAGTGAGAGTGACTTTACCACTAGCCCCATATATGACGTGTTGCCCCAATTCCCATGTGAGGAGAGCCACCACCACCACCACTTGAGTGATTTGAGTGAGTCCACCATATGTGACATTGAGTTCACCTACCTTGTGGCAGTGAGTGAGCCACCACCACATAGAGAGAGTGACGTAGTTGATAGGGCATGTGAGGCCAATATGATTTCTAATGACTTAACCTCTACCTCTATTGTGTCTTCCCCTTTGGTGCTAGGTCCCATTTATGATGACGCGCCGATCCTCAACGATGTTGTCCTTACTTTGGACAAGACGATGGCCATGGCGGAATATGATGGACCCCCACATGGTTCCATCAAGATGAAGATGATGACCACCATTTTGTCTTTGCCACCTCACCTACACCACTTGAGTGGAATGAACAAGGTAAAATAGGTGAAGGTGATGCTCTAGTCCCACTAGTGGACATTCTTGACATTTATTGCTTACATGATGGTGATCCACATATTGTCATGCTTTATGCTATAGGTAGTGCGACTTCCCCATGCGATGATTTACCCATTTATGATGAGTTTGATGATTGCCATGTTGAGTCTATAACTTGTGATGCCATGTTACATAGGATTTCTTGTGATAATTCTCTCGGTCACATCATGTTTGACAATCCGCTTGACTTTACATATGCTATGCATGAGATCAACAATATGTCATATTTGCAATCTCATTGTAGTGACTATGCATATGCCATTAAAATTAACCCAATTTGCACATATGGCATAGATGACAAGCCCATGGTTATTGGCATTTGTTTTTCTTGTGATGATATTGTTATGCTCCTTTTGCATCATTTATCTCATATGCCATGCCATGACCACCTAGTTTCGAAAATGCATTGTTTGCCATGTTGTCAATATTCTCCATATTATGCTTCCGTTATTGCTCATGAGGAGACCCCAATAGTTTCCTCATACCCATTAGGAGACTTTGCTACATCCCATGAATGAAAATGATATTGTTGTGCCACACACTTGCTATTATTTGCGTACCAATCATGTCGACCCCAATAACTATCATTGCATGATGGATGGCATATTTCTCTACCACGCCTCAAATTTCTTTGAGCGATGCTTATCTTGTGCCAGCACTCACATGCACATACACATCATGATGGATGATGTGTACATTTACCACACACACACACTTTCTTTGGTTTGTGTCTCTTTTGTGTAGGTACCCATGAATACATGTCAACCTCGTAATCCCACGAGTTCACAAAATGAGCTCTAGAGAGCAATGATGACTTGGGATCCCATAGATTGCCTTTCCCACCGCTCTCTTCGTGCAAAGTCTGTGTGCATTTCTTCTACATGGCCCTCACTTGGCTATGGGTTATTGCACATTACATATTCTATGCCCATCTTGCCATGTCACTTTGCATGATATACTCATCCCTCTACCTTTGCCATGCATTTGTGACCCATGCTTTGCATTACACATGATGATTGATTCTAGTACTTGTATGTGTATTTGCAAGCTTGAGGACATATCACTTGTTATTGCCATGTTTGCTTTTGTGCCCTCTGCCTATGATGATACTATGATCTTGCTTTGTGTTCGTGGTTGCGATATATCATGTGCATTGCCTATGCCAATTATTTTCTCACATTACATGATTGCCATAATTTCTTCTAGTATTTTGCATCTTCATGCTACTAGCTTGCACGACTTGATTACTATGGTTGCTTGCCTTGTTGCATCACCCATGGTTCATACTTGCTCACTTCATGTGGTTGATGACAACCATCTACATGCTTTGGACATGATTGTTATTGCTTCTTGTCATATATCTCCATGTGTTGCCTCTCTCATGCTAAATGATTTGCCATGTATTGCGTGCAACAATGCTTTTAGTCTTGATAATGAGATTGCCACCATAGCATTCTCGAATATTGGAGATTTTGACATATTTCTTGTGAAGCATGCTTGTCTTACCTCTTTGCACCATATACCTAGTGTCATGAATATAGCCATTGTTGCATCTTTTATTCGTGCACTTGTGCTTCTAACGGTTATGTGCAAGGAAGAGAACCATCATTATGGATGATGTGTTTATCTACCATGCACATATGTTCTTTGTTTTGTTGTGTGCATGTGTAGGATACTTGGATTTCGTCTCTACTATCTCTTCACGTGAGTTGACCATTCGAGCTCTTGAGAGCAAACCACCTTCGATCACGACGCTTCTACATCGCACTTACTTGTGTTTCGGCATTGTGAAGAATGCACAAGGACACGCCTTCAAGGTGACATCTTACTTGAGCATGGATATTGAGGATCATACTAGTGTTGCTTGCACGATGAGACTTATTGGTCATCTTGGACCACTTGATTGCGCACTTGTTAGAGGTCTTGCTTTGACTTGCCATTTTCACACTTCCATGCATCATGATATATAATACTTGTGCATTGCATCCACTTCTTGGATTAGTTGCTCCTATCACATGTTTGGTTGCAACAATGTCATTCCTTCACATATGCCATGTCCCATTGATTGCTACATGCTTGCCTTTATTGCCTCACACATGATGAACAATTTCTCTTTCTATTGTGTGGAGTGCCACTCGATTTTCACTACACCCTATGCACATTATGCTTGGATTGTCTTGCACTTGACGCATGTGTTTAGACATATCATCTTATTTGGTGTTGTGAATGATTCTTATGCCTACCATCGACCATTTGTCGAGCGCTTTATGCATGTTTGCTATGATCTTGAGGTAGATGCTTATTCTCGTGAAACACATATTTGCATCGCTACCTCACATTTACATGCTTGTTTCCATGATGTCCTTGATTTGGCTCAATTTATGTGCTTACATGACATGTCACAATCGCTTGTCACACCATATGCTATGCTTGATGATGACACTTGTTTGGTGAATCACCTCTCGAATGCTTGGTTTTTCACTAATGCCAACCACATTTGTTTTTCCAAGTGTTTGCTATCTTTGCTCTGTTTGAAGGAATCACAAGAAGGTGCAACATTGGAGAGTGACCATTTCGAGCTTGAACATGATGAGTGCTTGGTGTTCATCCACCTCTAGATGGCGACGCCCTTTCTTTCCCATGGTGATGAAGATCACGATCCGTGGAGGGATCTCTCCAAAGGGGGGGGATGCTGCGGAGCATCCCTTGACCATCCCCATGGACGTCACACCGCCACCGCAAGCACGGAGAGGACCTACGACGAGAGCTCGCGCACGCGCTATTGAAATGAGGTGAACTCTTTCCTCTTCGAGTTTCATTCAGATTCACATAAGAGTCGGATTCTATCTCAAATGGAAACTCTATGCAATCTTAGGTACCAAGAAGAAGTCCACGAAGAAGCTCGGAGGGAGACCCAAGTACCCGTGAAGGAAGGGAAGGAAGAAGGACGCGAGAAGCACGAAGCCACGGAGGCTCTAGGACACCCGGGTGCCCGGCCCTCCATGCCCCTGGGTGCCCGGTCCTTCGGCCACCGCCCAGGGCCTGCCCGCTGTGCAACCCGGGTGCCCGACCATTGGAGCCTCGGGCGCCTGGCCATGGCCTGGGTGGCGCCCCTGAGCAGTCCGAGTGCCCAGGCAGCTACCCCGGGTGGCCACCCCCACCCCCGGCTGGGAGCTGCACGGCCGCCCCGGGTGTCCGGGCCATCAACCCCGGGTGCCCCCCTCCAGCCGGCTCCCCACCGCCCCGGGTACCGGGGCCATCACCCCCCGGTGCCCGGTCCCTTCTGTCACTTGGCCGCGGCCTCCCTGACCATACCGGGTGCCCGGTCCTCCGCACCCCGGGTGCCCGGCCCCCCTGGCACATCTCCCTCCAGGTGCCCGGACCCCTTTACCCCGGGTGCCCGGACACGTCCGGTTTGTGCCTACGTGCACTACAAAAAAAGAGACACATCCATGACATTTTGGGCCGAATGAATAAAAATTCTGTCATACTTATGACACTTCTATGATCATAATTGTGACAAAACCCGGTATCATCATAGATGTGTTGGGTTCCTACTTCTATGACAAAAAATCATGATAGAAAATGGACTTTTCGTCCTGGGCGGGCCGGAGACGTAGCTGCATGACATTCTTTGGGCCGTCCACGACAGAAAAAACCGTGGTAGAAGCGAGGGCGAGGAAAATTTCGGGGAGTTCCCGGTTAAGGTGGGCGGTCGGGGCGGCGATCGTGTTTCTCGTACACGCGTCTGCTGCGTGTGTGCGGCGTTAGCTCTAATCAACCCGAAGCGAGGCGTTGGCTCTAATCGAACCCGGCGATTGCCGCAGCAGCTATCGTTACTAAAACCGAGCGATCGATCGATGGCTGTTAACTGAACCCGATCGAGCGATTCATTCGCTACTGCTGCTAACTAAAGCCGATCGATGCTGCCTTTGGGATGAACAATGAGTGTTGTAGGGGATGGATGAACAGTGAGCGGTGGCGTTGCCTCTGGATGAACAGGACCCCGATCGATCGAGCCGGTTGGGGCTGGATGAACAGGACCCCGTGGAGGGCTGGATGAATAGGACGACCCCGTGGAGGGCTGGATGAGCGATGAGCGGTGGAGGGTGGTTGAGCGAGAGCCGGTGGAGTAGCGCGCGGTGGAGGCTGGATGAACCGAAGCCCATGGAGGCTGGAGGAGGTCGACGGTAGCCCGTGGAGGCTGGAGGAGGTCGACGGTGGAGATGAACAGTATCTCGTGGAGTCCCGTTTTGCGGTACGCCACACCCCTCCCGATGAACAGGACCCCCGTTTCGACCGTAGCGCTCCAACACAAGTCCATTTCGTCCGTTTTGCGGTACGCCACACCCCTCCCGATCAACAAAACCCCGTTTTCGACAGTAGGAGGTCCTTTTCCTCTGTTTTGCAGTACGCCAGAGCCCTCCCGATGGACAGGATCCCGTTTCGAACGTGGTCGGTCGAACACAAGGCCGTTTCCTCCGTTCTGCGGTACGCCAGGCCTCGTTTCCATCGCGTGTTCCGTCCAAGCCATCCCGATGAACACAACGACGCATTCCGTTCCGACCCAGCCGGTTGCCTCCCCATGAACACGACGACGACACTATTTCTCCGTTCCGACCCAACCATGTACACGAGCCCTGGCCGTACATATGCGCGAGTAGGCATTTGAGCTCCCGTCCGTATATAGACATACGTGGCCGTATTTTCTTTCTTGCACACTAGCCGTTGTACGTACATGTACATGCTACGTGCGCGCCTCTACTACGACACGTGCACGCCTCTACATGGACCAGTATATATGTACGTACACGTTCGCGACCAGAATGACAACGCTACGTACGCTTCAACCAGGTGGGTCTCGACTGTTAGGCACTTCGTTGCGTGCGAAGATGTAGCTGGTGGGTCCCAGCAGTCAGGGGGTGAATCATTTTTTTCGGACGCACTTCCTTGTGTGCGAAGATGTAGCTGGTGGGTCCCAGCAGTCAGGGGGGCGAATCGTTTTTTTTTGCCCGGACACACTTCCTTGCGTGCGAAGATGTAGCCGGTGGGTCCCAGCAGTTAGGGGGGAAACATTTTTTCGTGAAATACGATGGCCCGTCCGGTGGGTCCCTGCTGTCAGGTGGAGGTATCATTATTTTCCATGTAATAAGGAGGCACTTCCTTGTTGCGGCCTTGACCCAGCTGTCAGCCTCTCCACGTACAGTCCACGTCCGATGGAAGTCGTTCCTTGACCACGTTGACCACGCCGCACTGAGAGCACCAGGGCGGTGGACGAAGGCGAGGCCTAGGAAGGGGACGACGCGGAGTCGGGGAAAACGCGGTAGTGGAAGCCCGCGCGGAGAGGAGTACGAGGGTTCACTGGTTCGGCTGTGGTGTGAGGCTACCGTCACCGTAAGGCCTGGCCAGCGTTGGGAATAGTAGAGGCGATGAGGCCTCCAGGCAGCATAGCCGCCACGGAGGCGAGCAGCACGCAACACGACCGGGCGCTGGTTTGGGTGGCTGGAGCAAGAAGACCAGAGGTTGAAGAAGCACTACGGCCATTGGATGGACATCGTACGGTCACTGGAGCTAGAGTTGTTCATATTGACTAAGTTGACAAAGCCCTCCGTCCCCGTCAACTTAGTTGGCCCACAAGTCATCCTCCCACTATGGTGGGCCCCATCTAGCAGGGGGGTATTCATTTTTTTGTGCGTGATAAGGAGGCACTTCCTTGCGTGCGAAGATATAGCTGGTGGGTCCAACATGTCTGCACGGGGAACATTTTTTTCGCGAAATACAGAGGCCCTTCCGGTGGGTCCCAGCTGTCAGGTGGAGGAATCATTATTTTGCACGTCATAAGAAGGCATTTTCTGGTGTGCGTCCATGGACCCAGCTGTCAGCCTCTCCATGTACAGTCCACGTCAGATGGATGTCGTTCGTTGACCACGTTGACCAGGCCGCGCCGAGAGCACCATGGCGGTGGACGACGGCGAGGCCTAGGAAGGGAACGACACGGAGCCGGGGAAGACTCGGCAATGGTTGCCCATGCGGTGGGGAGTACGAGGGTTTACTGGTTCCGCTGTCATCGTTGGAAAATAGCAGGAGGTGTGGATGCGTAGAGGAATGGCCTAGCCAGCAATGAAGTAGGGTGGGGCGGTGCGGCCTGTGCGGCAGCACAACCGGCCACGGGAGGCGGGAGCAGGCTGTCCCACCGGAGCTGGTTTGGGCGGCTGGAGCAAGAAGATCAGATATTGAAGAAGCAGCACGGCCGTTGGATTAACATCCAACGGTCACTACTGCTAGAATCGTTTGTGGACTAAGTTGACAAAGCCAAAGTACACGTCAACCTAGGAGACCCACAAGTCAACCTCCAAATCTATCCCAAATAGCATACAACCCGAAATTTCTAGCCAGATTCAAATTAATTTTAAATCTAAATATACCTTGATTTAAATCCAATGAAATTTTACCCGCACAAAAACAATGAAATTTAAAATATCAAAATCCGAAAGAAAACAATATTTTGGAACTAATTGCCTGTTCGCTGTATTTTTTCATTTTACAACCCATTTATTATTACTTATAGCCCATTTCTTATTACTTATAGCCCATTTTCTGGGCACAATGCATCCCTCCTCGTCTTGAAAGATTTCCGGCCCAGTAGGGCGTAGAAAAGCAAGTAGGCCTACATTGGTTATTCTGCAAAAAACAAAATAGCTGGATAGCCATTTTCAGAATTAAAAAAAACAAATTGGGCTGGTCATGTGCTAAACATATGAAATAAAAGCCTGGGCTATACGGGCCACGGGTCCCGCACAAACCAAATGATACCCTTCTCCGTCCAGAAAAAACAAAATTACTGCACGCGCTGCTGGGTCCCTACTGTCATCCTCACCATGTACAGTCATATCCTTATTCCTCTCAGTTGTTGACCATGTTGACAACACCGGAGGGCGGAACCGTGGTGAGCGAACCAAGGCGAAGGATGATGGTGAGGCCTCGGACGGGAACGAACAGGAGCCGGGGAAGATGCATAGAGTTTTAGGGTGCGATGTGGCCACGATCCGTGCGCGGCAACACAGCCAGCCGTGGGAGGCGGGAGCAAGTGGTCCCGCCGGCGCTGGTTTGGCTTTGGCGGCTCGAGGAAGAAGAGACTGAAGAAACATGACAGACGTTGAATGTCAATCCAATGGTCAAGGTTGGCACAATTGTTTGTTAACTAAGCGGACACCAAGTAGCATACTTTTTATATATATAGGAAGAAAAGAAAAACTGGGCTCGTTGGCCTGATAACATTCCCGAAACTGCGACAGTTCGATCTTGTGTCGCAAATAAAACTTCGAGGAAAATGTGTTCGTCTGTCGTCCTCCTCACAGGGAACGTTCGCCACATAAGTGACTAGCACCCTTGGTTTTCAATCGAGAGGTCTTGGGTTCGAGTCCCAGGAACTCTCAATTTTGTCCTCCTTCCTTCGTCGCAAAAAAAGGGAAAGAAAATCAAAGACTTGGGAAGGCGTATAGAACAAGCTAGTGTACCAGTAAAGAGACGTTGCCGAGTGTTAGAAAAAAGAGAGACGTGCTCCTGTAGCTGGTTCGAATCCAAACCTAGACTACGACTATATATGGTGCTATGCTACCCTACAAGTAATGAAACTAACATATAAAACATTCGCTTCTCCTCTTCTCTACTTACTCTGCCTAGCATCAGAATCTCTGACCGCGACAACCATGTCCGCTGACTGCTCATCCACCTGCTCTTCAGCAGGCAACAACCAGATATGCGCCAAGTCGCCGCCCGTACCATTGCCTGTAGGTCTCATCACACCCCCGCCGGCACACGCACCGCAGCCGATTGCTCAACGCAACCCGCTGCCGTTGGTGCGGTGCCACTGCTACAAATCACGCAGAGTCATCTGTCGCGTCTCAATCACAATCCTCAACCCTGGCCGAGTCTTCTACCAATGCCCGAATCATGGGGTAATAATATGTTTAAGTGTTGTTCTACTGCTTTCAGTTGCTGGTTTTTTTAATAGTTTGGTTGATGATCTTCCAATTTGATTCGTGCAGAAAAGGGAAGATTCATGTGATTTGTATTTCTGGGAAGTTGCTGATGTGGGGGAATGCAACTACTCTGATTATTTGGTTAGCCGAGGAATCCCAATACCAGCAGGTTGGGGTGTTGGACAAGTAATCAAGGAACGGCAGAAGAGGAAGATGCAGAGCGAAGGTTAAAGATGCGCCTCGATCATGGCCAAGAAACAGTGCTGAACGGCCTTGACAAAGAATGAGGAGATGAAAGAGCTTGTGAAGATAATGGGCAAAATCGATGTGCTCTGTAGGATGATTGTCTCTTTATTTGCAGTGTATGTAGCACTCGTGATGTATTCAGTGGCTATGACATGAGCACTTTGCTGAAACTAGTAATGAATGAAACCTGTGTAGTAGGATGGGCGTAGTGTTGTGAACATCTAATGATTTCTTTTAAAGGAAATCAGGGGGTATCCCCTTTTGCTCATAAATAAATAAATAGCAAAGGCCCTGTCGGGTCAGCTTTGTTCTCATTCGAAGACGTCGAACAAATTGCAGTCCAACATCAAACTATGTCATGAAATTCAAGTTTCACAGCCAAATATGAGTAAAACTAAACAACAATGTCATCATGTTTTAGTTGTCATACAATCACCAAATACAAATCAGCATACATAACAAGTGATGTTCTCATAGCAAAATACTAAACAACATGTTCATCAGGTTTTAGTTGTCATAGCAAACACAATTTCACATAGTAGATAAAAAAATGTCTTCTGACAGGCAAATACGACAAAAGCAATGTAATCATCATCCGCAGCAGGAGCGTCAACATCTTCGCCATGTGTATCAGTCTGAGTCGTAATTCCCCATGGTGTCATCTTCTTCTTCATCCTCAACGTCCTCGAACGTTGGCTTCTTCTTGATCAACTCTTGTATGTCCACAGCATGACATGCAATCTTTTCGCCAGCGTCATTGACATGATGGTTCTCAAAGATATTAGGAACATCTGTGTTATCTCGTACATTAGGAGCAATGTAAGCATCATCTTGTTGTGCAACTTCATTAAACGAATTCCTCTGCTCAAACCTTTGCAATACTCTCCAGTCATTGCTATGTGCGAATGTGTCTCCCAAGAAAAATATCTATGTTGCTTGATTTGCCAAAATAAAAGGCTCATTGGTCTGGTACGCCGCCTTGACATTGATGGATTTGAAATAATCATCAGCTCTGGGTTTTGCGACCCTGGAAAACAGGTTATACCAACGACAGCACAACAGAACCACACACAGATGATACTCGAAACTGGAGATATACTGCAACTGAACAATGTCTGTTATGTTAGCATACATTTCAGTTGTCTCTTTGTCATACATATCCGTGCTCAAGACTGGCACTGTTTTGTGTCTTCCTGCCTTCGTCTCGTTCAAGGGTTTTGTAGCGCACATCTCCAACAACGCAAGATTCATAATGTCTTACCCGAGTATCCGGACCCATTGCTAGTGAGTAAAGGGCATCATCAACTGCCTGCCCATCCTCCCGTATCTTCTTAACCTATGGTTAGAAAATAGACAAGCTGATCATCTTATGTACTCAATATATAAAAAAACTGACAGTGCAATTCAAAAGCCTGCATGGCTCTTGAACCATTTCGCAAATCCTGCCATAACCAGTTTGTCAATGTTTCTTGGATTTTGCGGTAGTAACTCCTTTTTGTAGATGCTGCACAACATAGTGATCACGTCAAAAATTAATATATAAGAATGTGCTGCAAGTTTAGTGGATTACAATGTATAAGCTGCAGTACTGCACTTACTTGATATAAGGTAGTATCTCAAGACAGTTGTTCAACACATACCAAACCATTTTATTCAAATCTTTAGGTTTGTCCTCTTGTTGACTCTTCCTTGTAACTCGAACAGAATAATCGAAAACATTGAGCCTGGGATTGTCTTCACCCACCTGTTTGCTAAGCTGATCAGCTGTTTCAATGTATTTTGAGCAGAATGTCAACGCTTCTGTAGCAGTGTAGGCCTCTGCAATGGAACCCTCAGGTCTAGCTCTGCTCCTAACATAGCCCTTAAAAGTTCCTAGCCGCCTCTCAATAGGGTACATCCAGCCATAATGTACTGGACCTCTAAGTAGTGCCTCATCATGTAGATGAACAGCCAAATGCACCATCACATCAAAGAAGGCTGGAGGATATATCTTCTCAAGGTCGCATAGGATAGTTGGTATCTTCTCTCTAAGACG
This sequence comes from Aegilops speltoides, assembly GCA_021437245.1. Classification (NCBI taxonomy): domain Eukaryota; kingdom Viridiplantae; phylum Streptophyta; class Magnoliopsida; order Poales; family Poaceae; genus Aegilops; species Aegilops speltoides. Next base: position 197,415,766 of record CM038141.1, read on the forward strand.
CTCCAAAGCATCTATCCTAATATTTCTAATGCAGAGTTCCCTAAAGAATTGTCCCAACTATGCATCTGATCTGTATAAGTCAGGGCGGCCCAATCCTCTAAGGATAACAGGTAAAACCCTTTGAAGTAGGACATAGCAGTCATGAGTTTTCAACCATTGTACCTTGTTTCCATCTGCACTGACTCTCCTTTCAGGGTTGGAAGCAAATCCATGTGGGAATCTCACACGTGACAGGACCTCGCATAATTCTTTTCTTTTTACCTTGTCCAAGACGTACACAGCTGGTGCCATATCCCATGGTTTACCTTCATCTTGCACCTGCAAATCCTTTCTGATACACAGGTGTGTCAAATCAATCCTAGATTTTAGGGTATCTTTCGTCTTGCCTTCAATATTAAGAAGTGTGCCGATAATGCTATCACATATATTTTTCTCGATGTGCATCACATCAAGATTATGCCGTAGATCCAAATCTTTCCAATACTCTAAGTCCCACAAAGTGGACCTGTGGGTAAACAATAATGTCTCTTCTGCCCTGCCATGCTTCCTTTTCCCGCTACCATTACCAAGATGGTTTCCTGGTGTAATATGCCTGACCTTCTCTAATTCCACTTGCAACTCATCGGCGGTGAGCCTCTTTGGCGCATCACGGTTTTCATGCTTTGCATTGAACACATGTCTTCGGTATATTCTAGGATGCGGCTTGTCCTTGGCAAGGAAACGGCGGTGTCCAATCTAACAAATCTTGCTAAGTATTGCATATGACAGCGGATTCCTGTCATAGCGAACACATGCATTGTAACCATGTGTCGTTCGCCCTGACATAATGCCCAAAGCCGGATAATCATGGATGCACCAAATTATAATAGCACGCAGAAAGAAATCAGCTGGTGGGCTGCTATATAGGTCTCAAGTGAGAACACCCCTCCATAGCTGTTGAAGTTCCTCCACAAGAGGCTCCATGAACAAATCAAAATCCTTTGCAGGAATTTTTGGACCTGGGATGAGCAAGGCCATCATGTAGTTTGATTCTTTGGTGCAGACATTTGGAGGCATGTTGTAAGGGATAACAAGCACTGGCCACATGCTATATGTGGCGCTCTGGTGGCCATATGGGTTAAATCCATCTAAAGCTAAGCCAAGTCTAATGTTTCTCGGGTCAGCAACAAACTTTTTGTGTTTATCAATGAAGCTTTTCCACTCACTACCATGAGATGGATGGCTCATTACATCCTGCTCTCTAGACTCCTAGTTCCAAGAATGCCACAGTACATTCTCTCTTGTTTCAGCATCATGAAACAACCTTTGCAATCTTGGTGTAATTGTAAAATGTCTCAGAACATTATGAGGAATCCTCTTCACAGCATCGCCATCTTTCCATCTTGATGATTTGCATTTCGATCATTCACCTAAGTTGGCATAATCCTTCCAGAATAGAACACAATTATTCTTACAAACATGGATCATATCATATCCAATTCCAACTGCACGAAGGAAATTCTTCATTTTACTGTAGGTGTGTGGTAGCTCAGACGCATCTGGGAAAGATTTGCGGAAAGCAGCCAACATCGCATCGAATGATTTGTTGGTCATTCACTCTGATGTCTTCACTTGAAGAAAGGTGACCATAGTTGAGAATACTGACAGCTTATTTCCTGGGGTGACAGCCATGTTGCATTGTTCCAAAATGCGGGCCCACCGTTTTTCTTCTGCAGGTGAAAGTTCACAGAATTCACAAGCATTTCGTAGCATTGTTTCAATGTTGGTCAAACTCACTGGCTCGGCCACCACCACCTCCTCCTCCTCTTCCACCTGAGCATCAGGCAGATCAAGATGGTGATCTGCTGCTTCCACGAAGTCAATAACATTTACGTTCAAAGTTTCACCATGATGAACCCACCTAGTATATGTGACCGACATCCCTTACAGGTGTAGATGATTTTTCACAGTTGACTGGGGTCTTGTAACTAAATTCATACAACTACTACACGGGCAGAGCACATCTGATATCGGACCACCGTACTCAGCTCTGATAAAGTTCATGAAGTTTTCAACCCCCTCGACATATGCAGCGGAGCATCTTCGAGAAGAAGTTATCCAGGTCCTGTCCATCTGTTAGACATACAAATTAGTTCTTCTACTAGATATTACAGCAAAAACATATATGCTTTTTTATGAAGTCCAGAAAAAAATACCTAGGTCGACGTCTAAAGCTATGGCAAGATATTTGGACGAGCAAATCTAAGTAACAAAATATATGTAAAGCTAATTCAGCAAATAGATTTGAGTGCTAAATTATGGCAGGATGTTTCAACAGTCAATGAGGCTGAGCACACAGCCATCGCGCTATCGAAGGCCAACGCAGCAACAAAGATTGAGTATAAAATGGTGTAGAGCTATTTCACCTAACAGATTGGCTACTAGACCATGGCAATCTACGTCACAATAAATATATGACAGGATATTTTAGCAACTAATCGGCCTTGGCATGCCATCTCAGCTAAGCAGATTGAGAGTAGAACAGGGCAAGGAAGCTTCTTAAGTAGAGCATATTGACTGTAAACTACTTCGGCAAACAGTGAAATTAACAGCGTCTATCAGCTAACATTCAGCGCTACACCGACATGAACGGGGCCTTAGTCTAGAATGCGCGTACCGTGGGAGAAGATTACCGCCGTGCGTCACCACACGAACATCGCCAGCGATGGCGGCGCTGACCGCCGTGCGCCCCCACAAGAACGTAGCCAGCGGTGGCGGCACGACTAGAGGACGGCAGTCTACGAGAGCGTACTGTGGGAGCGAGAGGATCACTGTGCGTCCCCTCGATGAACCGTGGTGCCAACGTGTCGGCGCGGCAGGGAGGGCGGCTTTGGCGAAGCGAATGGAGTGGAGGGGGGCGGGGGGAGGGAGTTTGGGGAATATTATTGGCTAGTTGGCCGAAGGGCGGTTGAATCGGATTTGGGGAGAATTTTTGGGTGGGGGGGGGGGGAGGATTTTCGTGGCGGGCGAGGGGAGTTTGGCGCATGGTCGGTTTTTCCAAGTGCAGTCCCACATCTTAGTGAAGATGCAAGCCGAAGCGCATTCCATTTGCGTGAGCCGTGTGCAGGACCGACGTGTGTGGGGTGCGACCGCGACAGGAGTGCTTTGAGTGTACAACCTTTTTTCCTTTTAAACTAGGTGCTTTGCCCCCTCAAAAAAAATTTGTTGCTTCACGTGATCCATCGATACTACTACTAGTAATCCGGTAATCCCGACTAAAATGGCGCGGTCGGGTCTTTTCCCGCGCGATATGCTGGGAGGTTGGCTTAGTTGGGTTTTTTAGGATGAGTAATGCTACACCTACATAATCCTAGTTACATAATTAATGTAATGTGAAACGTGTGAGCTGTTGATTGTAGATTGTGGGGAGGGAGGGGCCCACCACCATGAAAATCAGGGGAGGAGAGAGAGAGGCAATTTACGTTAACCCTTTCGTAGGTTCCCGTAGATGTAGAAAGATGTGAAATGTGTGAATGTGTAGTGGACGTACTATTGGAGTGCCTAAGATAAATTGTGTATGTAAAGACCCTATGTGTTTATTTTACTTTGCATGTTAGATTTGTCTCGGTTCAATAAAAAGCAGAGTTTGTGATGATGGTGTGCCTATCATCCTGCAATATAGGTCGTCTGATCTATATCTAACGGATAAGAAGGAAACTATGAAAATTTACTCGCACTCCTATCCACATTTGCAGATAAGGCTTTCCCTCGTTCATCCTTTTCTCCCACAAGATCTTGATCTTCCGTGCAACACACGGGCATCTTTCTAGTACTCCTACAATATACTATATTATTGTGAAAGTTCATATACACCGGCCGAGATTAATGCAAACCCGGCAGATTTTCATTACATTTCGAACTTCTATAGGACAGAAAAATAAAAGAAACCCAACCCTAAACCTATTCTACGACGGCGAATGACGTCCTCCATCTACAATCTCTATGTACGGGGGCGGGGTTCAAGACCCGTGAAGTGAAGGTGCGGTCTCCGACGAGGAAGAGTAGAACACGGGATACAGACCGGCCAGTTGGCATACCATGCCCTGCCGCCTCCCATGCCCTACTCATCCTCGGAGGAGTCCCCGACCTCGGCGGTGTCGGACTTTGGACGGCGGCAAGTAGGACGCGTGGCTGACGGTGCTCCCGTCGTCGGCCGCCAGCGTGGCCACCGCTTGTGCGGCCGCGTCTGCGTCCGGCTAAGCCGCTATTGCCTCGCGAGAGGTGACTTGAGTGAGGGCGGTGACCTCGAGCTTCATCCCCGAAGACAAGATCTCCCACAAAGCGTTCGCACTTGCGGTCATGGAGGATGTGGTGCCAGGTAGGAGGACGATGCGCTATGGTGTGGAGGTTAGCTGGGCGTTGCCGCTTTAAGTAGCGCATTCCGGTGGCCAAGCGTCTGGGTGCGTCATTAAGTCGTCGGAGTTGGTTCCTCGGGCACCGAGCCTATTAACGACGACATACAAACGGACAACATGAATGCGGGCAGCTGGCGCCGGCTGGGAACGCACCGCGCGACGGTGCGAGGGACGAGGGTTTTGTTGTGCCCGGGTAATCAGTTGCGGTCGTGGCAACGATGGAGATGCCCTTTTCTCACATGCGATCCCTACATGTCATTGAAAAAGCAATACGACCCAGAATGGTCTCAGGTCCTGAGGATGCAGTTGGCTGCGCTACACCACTCCATGGACGCATCGTGGCGCCCCGTGCATCCGCGACGAGCCAAGTGTTGGGATGTGTTTGGATTGTGGCCAAAGTGCACCTTACCAAAATTTTGGTCATGACCCAAAGATTGGTCTTTGTTTGGATGGTTGCCATTTTTTTTGGCATGCCAATGAACTCTAGCCAACTCTAGCTCATTTTTCTTGCCAATGTCGGCCAAATCATGGCCAACCAATACCTCAACCAAAATTTTGGCTACCCAATGCTTTGATGGGGCAACCTTGGGCACAAACCAAACATACTATTGGTCATGCAATAGCACTAACGCCACCCTCGGCACACTGAAACCGACCGTGTCTAGCGACGATATGAGCGTGTCGCTCACCACGGTCGCTGTGTCCAGAGGCGGTGTTGGAGCTGCGCAACGTTGTTTGCCCCAACGACCCACATGAACTGTTGTCGGTGGTGAGGAGGTCGTGGGTCAGCTCCTCCATTGGACTAGTTTGCGCTACGTCATCCCGACGGGTGTGCCCCACATGTCGGTTTCCCTGTTTTCCCGGCCATATTCGAGCATCACTGCTCCGCTCGCGCATTAGACCTTTCACTATGTAGGCCAAGCGAGACAACTTATTGTTTATTTGAGCCGTTCAAGTATAATCATGTGGCGTTTGCTTATTTCTCATTCCTCTCCAACCCTCTTCTCCATCGATCATGTCGCCCTCCGGTCGAGTCCATCCTCCCGCATGCCTCATTTGAACATTGCGCCGAGTATCATTTGCATGTACCCACCCTAGTCCTCTTTCAATCGATCTCCAGACCCCGAGATGAAATCGAGAAAGAACGAGTGGGGGCACGTGATACCTAAGGCGGATTCAAAATTTTGAACCGGTGATCATAGCATCTGCAAATCATATATAAAGGGTATTCAATGTTCGTTTCATTTTTGAACGTACAATATACACCCTCCTATCCTTTCTAGTTTACATATAAGTTTTATGTGTAGTCAAAGTATATCTACTTTGATCAAAAAGATATCAACATTCAACAACGCCCAATCAATATTGTTAGATTTGTACGTATACTCGAGATGGTTTCCATATTGTTTTCAACCACGTGAATGTGCTTGTTCTTGCGCATGCTCTTCCTACTAGGATTTCGCCACTTATTGCCAGTCCAATAGTAACTTTTTTAAGCTCCCTGTCCAATAGTACACATGGAGTACTGACAACATCCGTACTCCCTCATTCCATTTATATAGGGCCTATGTGGAGGGGAGAGATGTGAAAAAGTAAGGGGAGTGAGCTCTCATGCAAGAGCCTTAGCTATATGCGCATTCCTAGTTAAATAGTACAATAAATACGAAGAAAGAGATAGAGAGGAGATGGAAAAAAGTACTAATACAATAGCCAACCTTATATTTTTTTGCGGGAAATAGCCAACCTTATAGCCCATACTACCGTATGAGTGCATATAATTGATGATGGCTATAGATGACATGGCAGTCCCTCATAGCCATCGACTGGCTATATTATTAACCATGCTCTAATGCGTTTTCAAAACCGCATTTGACTATTGACAAGATTAATAGTACATGAGTTGTATAATGTGAAAATTATATCATTGGAAACTCCTTTCACATACGAATTTGACCGTATGCTTTATGTAAGTTGCATGTCATATATTATTACTCTAATATTTGGTTAAAGTTAGCCTCGTAAAACGCATTAGGCCTTGTATAGTAAATGGAAGGAGGGAATAGTAGTAGAAGTGGATCCTCTGACGTAGGTATCCCTGCCTTACCCTCCCTTTCAGTCCCTTACTGGCGGACCCCATGCTTGCTAGGCCCCGCATGTCAGTTATTCAATGGGTTCGGCCATGTAAGGGGATCCTCATTCGTAGTATACTCCCTCTGTTTTTATTTACTCCGCATAAAACGGAGGGAGTGGTAGTATAATAAATGACGCGGGCGGGGGAGGGGGAGGGACGTCGGTTTGCTCTCAACTGCAGTCCCACAAGCGAGCGAAAACGCAAGACAAAGCGCATTCCATTCGGTGAGCGACGTGGAGGGTCCAGTGTGCCGGGCTACAACGCGAACCCGACAAGAGCGATGTACAGTCAAAACCGATTGACCGGTCGTCACCGGAACCACTATTCACACCAGAACCTTCGCTGCTCGGCCTACGCCAGCCACTGCCCTAAAACAACACCTAATATCCAGCCGATTCCCCCACCTTTCAATCCCCTAGCCCGCATCAAGCGTCCCATAGTTTGCCGGAAAGCCATGGTGCGCCGCAAGATCACTTACTACAAGATTCTGACGCCGGAGCGCCGTGCAGAAATCGCAGCGGCGGTCGGCACCACAGACCTCCGTTCCAAAGCTCGCTTTGCGGCGGGCCAATCCCCGAGTTCTCTGGAGCCAAGCTACGAGGAGGAGGAAGCCGATCCAATGTTCATGGCGGAGGTTGCGGCGCAGAAGGCCCCAATGGGTATGAGACGATGGACGTCGACTTCGTGTCGGCGTCCGAGTCCCCCATGGTGCAGGCGGACCAGCGGTTCAACATGGCGATACTAAAGGAGGACCGGGAGGCAGAGGCTCAACTGGATGCGGAGCGCGCGCATTCCGCTGCCATCGAGGCTCTCCTGCAGGCGGCACCGGATGTCGTGAATGTGAACCGGGCGGCGGATGCTCAACTTGACGCGGAGCGCGCGGATGCCGCTGCCATCGAGGCCCTCCTGCAGGCGGAACCGGACGTCCTGGACTTGAACCGGGCGGCAGAGGCTCGACTCGACGTAGAGCGCGCGGATGCCGCTCTCATTGATGCCCTCCTACAGGCGGATTCGGACGTCCTGGACTTGAACCCGGAGGCGGAGGCTCGACTCGACGTGTTGCGTGCGGATGCCGCTGCCATCAAGGCCCTCCTGCGGGAGGAACCGGACGTCCTCGACTTGAGCCGGGCTGTGCTCTCGTCCGTGCAGAGCGCCCACACGCTCGGAGTCAACGAGTAGCTGGAGACCGAGGACAACCACGGTGCGGAGACACACGTTGGCGGCTATGGCTGGTTCGCGCCGGCAGCCAAAGACGACGAGGCCATCTCTTTCCGCGAGCACCGATAATTTTTCTTTATGTTGTTCTCTTTATGGATCTTTTGCTGTGTAAAAACATATATTTGTTATGCAAGTCGCCTGACTTGGGTTAGTCTACCATTTCAGGCGGTTGGATGAATATCCTACGTCTCCTAACCCTTCTTTCCTTCTTCCTCGCCTCTTCTTCTTCTCCAACAGACCACCTCACGGGCCGTACGGATACTCCCCAACATGCGGTTGGATAAACATACTCTATGAACGAAAATTATGTGTCAGCGATAGGATGGCTGAGTTTGGTTTGTTCACATGCGACAGCACGTGTCAGTGGGGGTGCGTTCCCTTGGTTGGGTTTGCAGCGTGCAGGAGGGACTGTGTGAGGGTGCGGTGCGACCGCGGCGTGCAGGAGCGACCGTGTGAGGGTGTGGTGCAACCACGACAGCCACGTGCAAGTGTACCTCCTTCTCATTTTGAAAACTTTAGGCAAGCTTGGCAAAAATGTGTGGCGAAGTTTGGCAATTCAAGGCCTAGACCCAAACAGGATATGTACGTACGTACTAGGAGTACTAGTGTTAAAAAAGAAAGGCAGGGTTTTCCTTCGCGGGATTTAATCGATACAAATCCTCGTTTCACGTGTCAATTAATGCGTATTTTTTCTCCAAAGACCAAAGAGCTAACCATCTCACTCCTCATCCCTTGATTAATGCAGCGCCATGCAAACCAACCTTCTCACTTCCGCATGCATGCAGGGGATATTAATGTCCTTGGTTGCTAGTACGAGGCAAACCGCATCAATTTTGCCTCGGTTAGTGTTAGTGGACTTTTGAAAATTGTAATTTTGATATACTGGCCTTGTGTACAAAAAAATGGAGGTAGTAACTACATTTGACTTCCATCCCCATTGCGGGGACGTCGACGATATCTTTTTTTTTGTGGTTTGGCGAAGTGCGTTCGACGGAGAACACCATTGAGGGAGACCACGGTAAGTCGTTCGCAACTGCCGCCTGCAAGCCGAGACAACCGCCTTATTTGCATCCAGGAAGTCCGTTGAACCAAAGGACTAGTACTACCAGGAGTACACAATAGTGTCATCCGTCCATCTTAGTGCGGTGAGATGGTTTCTCGAAGACGACGATGGAGAAGCGGAGTTAGCGAAGAGTAAAATGATGGTTGCTTCGTCCGTGATTTTGTGATTTGACACCTCACTGCTTTATGATTTGTGATAGAAGCGACAGGGGAGTCGACTCTGTGCTCTATACTGTATTACATGCGTCCAAGCATGGGAGAAAGAGGAGAGACGTTGCATTTTTCTATTCCTTCAATCAATCAATCAGGGAGCTTTGGTTCCATCTTTTTGGCTTTGGCAACACCATCCACAATGGTTCCCACGATTACCCATTTTTCTACACATTGTGGATGCCCTTAACCATACCACTTGGTTTTGCTCCTATGTGCTATCTATACAAATCTCAATTATATTGATCTAAAAAAATTATAGAATCAAGATTAGTAAAAAGGAGGTGATTTTGCCGCGTGGATGGAAGGGGAGGTTTCTTATTTTCAAAGGACGTTGTCCTGGCAGTTTGCTAACATCCGGTCCCACGTTGCAGTGCTTTACCAAGCCAAACCGTGTCCCACATGAGGCAGAACAACGGTAGAAGCAACGCGTGGTTAAGTTGAAGAAGATGAGGGAGAAGCGGATTTAGCAATGATTGAAATGATGCCTGCTTCGTGCCTCCAACTTATTTTTTTAGCATTATTACTTCGTCCGTCCAACTTAACTATGGGAAAGGTGCAGCTTTGTGATTTGACGCCTCATTGCTCATTACTACGTCGGCGCCCTGACTGGGGTGCTTCACCCCGGTTGCTTTGCACTGTATTCCAGTATGGCACGTCAACCCGGTAGCTTGATGTCCCACATGTCGACGAAAGGGACTAGAAGATTTATGAAAGCGAGCGCTCCACTCTTACGACGAAGGAGTACACGACACGACGCCCAAAGGAATCGTCACTTGTATTGATAGTATCTTGTAGTTTTGCTGTTTCGCACGATCCATCGATACAAACCCGATTAAACAGGAAAGGGCGGGGTTTTTCCCGCGCGGTATATGATACTGGCCATAAATTTCAAAGGCAATTTTAATGTATGCAAACTAAATAATTAGGGCCTTTCCCAGTGCTCCACAGTGTACAGGTGCTAAGGATGCCACATAGGTAGAAAAATGATGTGGCAGAGCAATTAAAGAGGAGAGAGGATTATGGTGACCCCAACAAGAACCAATGCTAAGCACGTGAACCTAGACAGAAAGACTATCAACCAATACATGAAGGAGTTTTATTACTAAACAATTAAATGGAGAAGGCTTAGCTACAAAACCTAAGCACTGATGCATTGGGGACGTTAGTTGCTAAGCATTTTAGTGCACTTAGCACCCCACTTTAGCACCAATGCACTTGGAGAGGTCTAAGTAACAATATGATATCAAGTAAACTAAAAACACATATGATTTATTGTGTTAGAGTGTAGTAGTAGTGCTGTATTGCATAGTTGTTAGATGTAACATGCGAGAACTTGTAGAGATGTAGTTTTGGAGGGCCTACTGAGAGAAAAGCATAATATGGTCACTGAACTTCAGAATAAGCTGATTACGGTCACTGTATATGTTTTGCGGTGATTATATGGTCACTTGCTCACGGTTCAGCATCGGATTGCACTCTGTTGACCGGCCAAATAGTCTGCGTGGCGCCATGTTCACTAGTTAAATTGACCATGTTCCTTGTGGGTCCCACCTATCAGTGTGCATAGGGAAAAGGTCAGATAAACACAAATTTACGCAGGCACGACAAGACACCAACCCGTGCGCGGGAATCACCTGGTTGTGTATGTGTCTGTCAGGGCCTGATGTGTGCGCGTGCACGTGTAGGTTGAGCACTTGAGCGTGACAGTGTGTGTTGGTCGTGTGGTGTACTGGTGTGTGCATGCATGCGTGCGTGTGTCCGTGTGAGTGTTGTGTGCGTGCGTGGCTGCGTGTGTACGTGTGAGTGTTGCGTGCATGCGTGGGTGCATGTGTTTTCTGAGTGTTGCATGCATGCAGTTCGTGTGCATGCGTGCGTGTGTGTATAATCACCACACCAGCTCATATGTGTTAAAACAGACGGCTCAGCATACCAATACAAGGCTACCTTGTCCAATGTGCCCGCGGTCATGACTTCGAACCACCTTCCAAATATATTTTTGTCATTTTTTTTTCATTCTTACTAGCAAGATGCCCGTGCATTGCACATAACATCAAGATGCATTTGTATGACTAGTTTATCTTGTGAGAGAAAAGGATGAACGAGGGAAGGCCTTATTTGCAAATGTGGAGAGGTGTGAGGGTACCTTTTTACAAAATTGCCATAGTTTCTTTCCTATCCGTCAGATATAAATCAGACGGCTTATATTGCAGGATGGCAGGCACACCATCATCACCAACTCTGTTTTTTATAAAAGTGTATTTTATGTATTTTATAAATGTGTAGACGTAGAGTAGATACAAGCCGACAGGTGGGCACGATGGTAGTGAGATAATGTGATGCAACACTAGAGGTGCCACGTGGAGCGTTTAACTGGTCACCAAGTCATGTCATGAGCAAATACAGAGTTGTACGGTGAGCCCGTGACTGTATTATAACCACTAAACATAAATGGGGACCATAATGAGTGAATTCTGAAGTCCATTGTATGTATCGTGCTTTCGCTTCAAATACAATGATCGTCATTGCATATATCGCGAGAGAAAGATGAAACATGCGTGAATTTTCTGGGGGCTTACTTTTAGAGGACCTGGAGATAGTTTTGTGTGCATACGTGAAAGGGGCGTATAGGGGGGGGGATGCAACGGAGAGAGAGATGCTCTTCATTTCTCTTTATTATGACTAACTTTGTATATAGTATAAAAATATACAAATTCACAGTGCGGAAAAAATATCATTGTGGGCGCCATGCAATGCAAATTAGCGTTCGTACTCCTCCATATAACTTTGTAATGTTGTATATATGTAGAAACTCTAAAATAATTTTTTGGCCACACTTTATTCAGAAGGAATGTTGTATGCGAAATAAACGTGAAGAGAGGGCTTTTTAAATCAATGGGGTACGTGATGTAACATGTGTGTATGTGTAGTTGATGCATTTGGCGGGGCCTAGATAGGTATGTGTGTGTATTACATATTCGAGAGAGGCATGGATAGAGGGGCAATGGGGGGCGGGAGAGCTAGCACGAGAAATGAGAGTGGTCTAGAGAGAGACGAATATGACGTCACGACGAGAGATACCATTCCCTTGATTGTGTATATGCAAGGGGGAGGGAATAGAGGCACCAAGAGATTTTTTTTGTGTGTGTGGTGTTTGTGTTGGTATGTGTGGTTGTGAGAAGATAATGAGACATGGGGGCAGAGGGTGTGTCTCCGCGTGAGGTCCAGTGGGTCGAGGTGAGGCCCTTCGTTCGGTTCCGTCCAGCGCCACATTGGTCGGCCCGTGACGTGTTTAGGAAGACCCATGGATGACTAGTCATACAAGCCAAAGATAGCAGAATTGTGAAGGACTCTGTGTCCACTGACAAAGCCGGCTAGGATTTGTAACCCTAGGTTCTCGGACTAAGGTAACCCCTTTATCTCTGGTATTACTATTCATCCAACCTAAATTTAAGGGACATCCTACAGAATGCTATACTAGAATCATACTTGTCGATTAGGAAGAGAGGTGTGAGACAATGCGTGACAGACAGGCCTAAAGATAATGTGCGTACATGAGACACGTAGGCAGGTCCATGTATATGGAAAGGGTCGATGGGGATTGTGCGTGTGTATGCTTGCGAGAGGAAGAGTGCTTGTGATAAAGGTTAGAGAAAACAGTTGTAAATGGTTACGAGAGGGAGGGAGGGTTATATCTGGAGCATGTGTGCGAGAAAGACACCTCGGGAGAGAGTGTGTGATCATGTGTGAGAGACCACCGATGGAGAGTGAAACTACACATAAAAGGTTGTACACATTGATTAAAAATATAAATTGTATCCAAATATTAGGATGGGATCATGATATTTGCAATTCGCGTAAGGAGCGGTCATGGATCCATCACACATCTAGATTCTATCGAATTTGAGCATGTCTATGTTATTATTCGACACAATTGATCCACATAGTTAGTATTTTGAACTCCAGACAATGCATCGCTTTAGCAATCGAATATAAACGTGAGTATAGTTAATGTTGTGTGTGTAAAGCACATTATACATATGAAAGTTACACAATGAACATTATAAATAGCTACCTATGAACTAGCATACATTTGAATTCAACTTAAGATGGTTTAAAAAAATCGAATTCAACATGAAGTCCATTCAATTACTTGAATTTGATATCATGGCATTTTTAAATCATACCTAAATTATGGGGGCACCAATCTTTGCTCTGATTTTGTACATAATAGCATATCTAGTCTTGTACAAAATAGATTCAAATTTAGCTCCTCCATTCCAAAATAATCGTAGTTATAGGATTTTCAAGTGTCAAAATGTCAAAAAGAAGCGGATAATTTAATGAGGTTTTCAAACATACAAGGTCAAATATAACGTTGTCTATTTAGGTCAATCCTCATAGTTCAAGGGTACTCTAAACATGAATGCTTGTGTTTCAAAATTTCGAACGAAGCGCCAAAAGAGCCTCTACTCGCCCGAAACCGCGTGAGACCAATGTTTGGTAGTACAAGGAAATTACTTTTCTAATAACTCCGACCCGTGAAACCTACCGGCCCGACGTCCAAAGGTCTAAACCGGGGTAGGTTTGTAGCTTCATCTAGACGCCATGCAACCGCCTCCGAAAAACATTCATACACAATGGCTGCCTAAGCACACATGCGTGCGGCCGAAATCGCTCCCGCCCACTATTTGGACACCTGGGATTACCATCCTACCCCTGACCCACAATAGGTGCGAAATGTAAGAGGGGGGCAAAGTTTGTACTTTCCCCAAATTTCGAACAAGCGCGTCCCATCTTCTATTCAAAAAAGCCAAAGACAAGTGCGTCCCAGACCGAAACATGGTTCCCCCCACCCATCCGATTCCCCATTCGTACTCCGTGGGCGCCAAAACTACCTCTCCACCACCATGAAACCCGGCGCCCTCCGTCCGCCACCCCATCCCACCCATCAACCGCCGCCCTCCTCCATCACGCCGGAGCCGATACCCCGATGTCGTCGTCCACCGACAACCTCAACCGCAACGCCCTCCACGGCTAGTAGTTGAAGCTGAGGCTGAGCCGTCCGTACCCGAGCCAGTTCAACCATGCCGTCCCGTGCCTCACCGCTGCCGCTCCAACTTCGCCACCGTCCACCGCACCGGAGTTGTTCCTGCTACGCCGTCCTTCGCCGCCTCGGATCTGCTTCCCCTCCGCCGATATACGGCCATGGCAACACAGTCAACAATTCGGCCATGGGTTTGTCCAAGGATCCACGGCTCATCGGTTCCCCCGGCAAAAACAAGAAGATCACCGCGACATATCGACACCACACAGGCAACCGATAACGGTACTCCTCTTCCCTTATTCGTGCAAATCTTACGTGTTTGCTTGCACGGTATTCATCACAAAAGACACTAGTTGACCGCTTCTTCTTCATACTAGATGTTCCTAGTAACTCGCGATGCACAAGGTTTCTCCACATATACTATTTCACCTTAGCTAGAGGTCCGTCGCCCCCCTGAATTTCAATTTTTGGCCAGTTGATTCCCAATTAATGGAAGCATTACCCGGCTTAATAGGCGGTAGTACGCCTATTACACCGGGGAAGCAGCGCCTTGGTGTTTATCTTAGGGGCTTGTGCGGCCTAGAGCTACTGGCGCCCGATCTGGAGGTCGGCCGGGATTAAAGGGATGGCCTGGGGGCGCTGCCAAGCACGGCGGTGGTGTGAGGTCGAGGGGAGGGTTGGGCAGCGGAGGCAGGGGTCTGGGCCGGTGGTCGTTGGCGGTTCGAGAAAGATCGTCAATAGTGACTGGCGGGAGGTAGACGAAGTCTATCTACCCGTTCCTTATAGATCAGACAGTTCATTAAAAAAATCGATTGACCTATTTATTTTCAGTCAACTGTTATCTTAGATATGACCACATGTGGTGGTGTGCTGGAGGTGTACCTGCATTTCCTGTGCTCATATATTACAAAATCATACGGAGTTGAATCTAATTTTGTTTGCCATGCAATGTAGTAGAGCTATCATATGTCTCCTGTCATTTATTTTTCAGCCACCTGCTATCTGCTACTTTTACAGTGCACTAGTTTTGCACACACTTCACCCATACTCTCACTATTGTGTTTTTATGTAAGGGTATTTCAGAGTCTGCCTCGAGAGAAGAAAAAAAGATAAGAGAGAAGTTGACCCTGCTTTGTTCGCGGTTAGGCACGACACGTTACAGCTCTATAAAGGGTGCAGTGTTAGTAGATGGAGACGGTAAACGTAGCTCTGGAGTTGACGACCTCGCTTGCAATGAACCACCATCCCAGGTGTTTGCTTTAACTTCGCGGTGTCATATGTGGTTGCATGTTCCATATGGTGTCTAGCTTGTATTCGAAAGGCCGAAGTCAGCCTTATTAAGATAAGGAAAGATATATTTTTACATGAACCACCATCCCGTGAGCACCAGAAGACAAATAGCTAGTCGTAATCGGCCGAGCCAAGGACAAGCCCAAAGAATGATAGGCATCACCTGGAAGCCAACTAAAAAGCTGCGATGGTGGCGAAGCAGCCCGCCTCCCATCAGGCTCTCAGGTCCTAGACGATCATGCTCACCACTCTAGCCGGATGTCTAGCTTGTATTGCTTCCAATTTGGTTAAATTGCATCTTCTTAGCTTACACATTATACCTTTGAATATGACATGCCTTTCTGTTTTTGGTACATACTAGTACATCTATGTATTAACCATGTTCTTACATCAAACTAATGTTCTTTTGTATCCCTCATCAATCACTTATGATGAGGCAGGCAGGCAAGGGGACTACTCCTCATTTAAAGAATGCAGCGTCAGCCTCCCGACATGATTCTCAAGAAACAGAAATGCTAGACGAAGATAGTGAACGTAGCTCTGTAGTTGATTACAGCATTTCCCCTACACTAGCATCGCATGTGCTTCCTCTAACTTGGCAGCGTGATATGTGGTTGCATGTTGCATATGGTGTCTAGATTGTAATTCTTCCAGTATGGTTAAACTGCATGTGCTAGTCTGCTTAGCTTATACATTATACTTGTTAATGTGACATGCCTTCCTATATTTAGTACATAATACATCTGTCTATTAAGCATGTCCTTACATAAAACTATTGTTTTTTCCCGCATCAATCAATATGACGAGACACCTTTAGTATATGTAGTGCGATATTAGTTGCATCTTTCATATGTGTTATAGCATGCGCTACTTCTAATTTGTTGAAATTCCATTTATGATGGGACGCTTTTAACTTGGCAGAGTCATATTGGTTGCATCTTTCATGTGGTGTCTAGCATGCATTGCTTCTTATTTGTTGGAATGGTTTCTACTTGGTTTACACAAACAATTGTGAACATGCCATGCCATCCTGTTTTTCGTACATATTCCATCTTGGTATCATGTGTTTGCCTTACATCAAAGTAGTGATTGTCAGTATCATGCATGAATGAGTTGTGAAGAGAGAATTTTATTTCTTTTTCTTGTCAGCTTTACTTGACAATTCAAAATCAATAAAGCGGAAGTTAGCAAGGCAGCGGATAAAGGTGCTCCTTCCAAACGTAGGGCCTCTACAGTTTCTACTCCTCCACACCCCCAAGATGATTTCCAAGACAACACATGCATAGGCACTCCACAAAGCCGTGTTTATGATGAGCACGTCTCCCCTAGTGCACCATCACTGGTGCTCCCTCTAACTTGGCACTGTTATATGTGGTTGCATGTTATGTGTGATGTCTAGCTTGTATTGCTTCTAATTTTGTTGAATTCCATCTGCTTACTTTACACATTATACTTGAATAAGACACGTGTTCCTGTTTCTAGAACATATAATATCTGTCAATCACACCATGTTCTTACATCAAATTACTACTGTTGTGTAACCTGCAACAATCACTTATCATAAGACACGTTTGACTTTGGAGTGTGATATAGGTTGCATCTCACATTCTTTTCTAGCTTGTACTACTAATTTATTGAAATCACACTTATGATGAGACAGTTTTAACTTGGTAGAGTGATATTCATTGCATCTTTCATATGGTGTCTAGCTTTCATTGCTTCTAATTTGTTGAAATGCCTTCTCCTTAGTTTACACATCATAAGCTGTGAATATGCAATGCTGTGAATATGCAATGGCACTAATGGCGAGAGACCTCTAACATGGTAGTGCGATGTTGTTTGCATCTTGCATATGATTTATTTCTTGTACTTCTTAACATTTGTTTAAATGCCATTTATGATGAGACACTGTTAACATGGCAGAGCGATATTTGTAGCATCTTTCATATGGTGTCTACCTTCCATTGCATTGCTTCTAATTTGGTGAAATGTCTTCTTCTTAGTTTATACATCATAGTTCTGGTTATCTCTTCCGTCCTGCTTTTCATACATATTACATCCTCCTATCATGTGGTTGTCTAACATCAAAGTTCAGTTCATCTACATCACGCATCAGTTTGTTCTGAAGAACTAAATTGTTATTCTTTTTTTTGTCGACTTGACTTAACATGGCACAGAGAAAGAGGAAGAAACACAGAATGGCAGGGAATGAGAATCGGATGAATCCTGCAGATTCTGCTTGTACTGATGGTGCAATAGAAGGTCAAAGTCTAGCGGAAAATTCTACAAACACGGCATCCCATGCTATACGAGGTGCAAAAAATGCCAAACAGAAACAAATATGTGACGCCCTCGATTCAATCGTACACTAATCATGCACGCAAATGTGTACGATCAAGATCAAGGACTCACGGGAAGATATCACAACACAACTCTAGACACAAATTAAAATAATACAAGCTTTATATTACAAGCCAGGGGCCTCGAGGGCTCAATACTTAAGCTCGAATACACAAGAGTCGTGAAGCAACAATATCTGAGTACAGACATAAGTTAGACAAGTTTGCCTTAAGAAGGCTAGCACAAAAGCATCTACGATCGAAAAGGCAAGGCCTCCTGCCTGGGAGCCTCCTAACTACTCCTGGTCGTCGCGGTCTTCATGAGGTAGTAGGCACCCTCGTGGTAGTAGTAGTCT
Source organism: Aegilops speltoides (assembly GCA_021437245.1). Classification (NCBI taxonomy): domain Eukaryota; kingdom Viridiplantae; phylum Streptophyta; class Magnoliopsida; order Poales; family Poaceae; genus Aegilops; species Aegilops speltoides. Next base: position 197,433,813 of record CM038141.1, read on the forward strand.
TCGTCAAAGGTGGCGTCTGGATCCTGGGCTCCGACATCTGGTTGCATCAACCGGAAAGAAGAAGAAAGGGGGAAAAGGGGGAGCAAAGCAACCGTGAGTACTCATCCAAAGTACTCGCAAGCAAGGATCTACACTACATATGCAACATTATCAAAGGAAGGCTGTATATGTGGACTGGGCTGCAGAAATGCCAGAATAGAGAGAAGGCCTAGTCCTATCGAAGACTAGCATCTTCTGGAAACCACCATCTTGCAGCAAACAGGAGGGAGTAGAGTAGCATAAAGTAAAGTAGTAGTAGTGTTATCAACCTCGGCCAGAGATCCTTTCTCGACTCCCTGTGAGAAAGCAATCCCAGAGCCATACTATCCGGTTATCACCTCATCACAATCCATTACTCATCACCATCCAATTCTCATCACAAGTATCCAGTTCTAGTTGTATCGATCGATACAACTCCAAGTGTCCGCTATCAGAGGACAGGCTATGCATAGATTAGTTCTTCCCTGCAGGTGCACCAACTTACCCACCACGCCGCTTAACTCCGCCGACACACTTTCCTGGTCATGCCCGCCTCGCCAAACAATACGCCGCAACCCGACCTAGACTTAACAGAGAGGTCAAGACGCGGACTAAACCCTATGCCCCAGGGTCATGGGCCATCTCCCCGAACTCCTCAAGACGCTATGCGTCGCTGGTGGTGAGCGACCTAGCTACCTCCTTAAAAGGAAGAAGCTTACCAGTCCAACCCAGTAGCGCCACTCGATCGCCGACGCCTATTAAGCTTCGCTGATGCATACGACGCAGAACGCCCATACTATGCCCACGTGATGGTTAGTGCTATCGGCCGAGGCCCTCGGATCAAATATCCAAATCATAGTGGATTAGGAGCACGCGGTAACAAGCGAGACTCACGAAAGATGTGACCCGTTGCCCGCCTCGAGGACCTGCGGCAAGGGCTAAGAATGCCCGCCACGCCTCGTAATTATCTCTCGCACCTTCCAGTCAACCCGACTCCACATCACTCGCAATTATGCTCGCGGGTACCCTCGTATGGACCCGCTTTTAGTAACATGGTTCGATGTAAAGTCATAGTAATCATAGTAATCGTGTGTCTAAACATCAAGGGTAAAACCCGAGGAATCACCCCGTGAACTCCACTCAATGTAATCATCAAGGTGAACGAAGAGGAATCACCCTCGAAATTCACACTTGAGGGGGTTGCACGACAGTCGTGTCGAAGTGGTTAAGGAGGAAATCACCCTCGATGACCACGAATCAATGACTACACTACTGTGGTTAACATCGGCGTCAAGAGGTTCACCCTCGGTACTCGATAGTAACCCAGCAAGGTGTCGAGCAACTAATGGGAAAGTGATGTGCGGTGTCGGGCCTGGTCTTCGATCCCGCTGATCGGGTCTTCAATGATGAAGCAGGCAACAAGGACAAGGTGGAGGTCACTGATGGATCACTAACCAACCTATACTAATCAGTTTAGGATAAGCAGGTAAGGTACAACAGCAGATACAAAAGTAGGCTATGCATCGTAATAGGAGCAATCAATAACAAAGAGCAAAATCTAATGCAAGCATAAGAGAATGGAATGGGCGATATTGGGATGATCAAAGGGGGGGCTTGCCTGGTTGCTCTGGCAAGGAGGGGTCGTCGCCGACGTAGTCGATCACAGGGGCGGCATCGGTCTCGGGGTCTACCAGAGAGAAGAGGGGGAAGAAATAGTAAATATAAAGTAAACATAGCATAACAGGATAACAGCAGAGCTAGACGTGTCCTAACGCGGTGCTACACGATACCGGCGAGGGGAAAGTCAACCGGGAATGTTTTCCCGGTTCCAGACCTGTGTCAGACAGATGACCAGAGGGGGAAGGTTCCATGTTCAGCATGCTAGAGACATGTGACAGATGAACGGACCACGTATTCGGATTCGTCACGTTTTTCTGAGCAACTTTCATGTAGAAAACATTTCCATCCGAGTTACGGATTATTTTATATGATTTATTGAAATTTTAAATGATTTTCTGAAATTATTGGAATTATCTTAAATTCGAAAATAACAGTAGAAACACTAGGTGCACCCGGTGTAGTGCACCCACAGTGCACTAGTGAGGCTGATAGGTGGGTCAGATGGCTCAGTTGACCCACTCAACAAAGACTGGTCAACAGGGTGAATAGGTGCTTGCAGGCCCCGCATGTCAGTTTCCTAATAATTTCTAAACTGATTTTATTTAAGTTGAAAAGGTGGGACCCAAATGTCATAAACACATTAAACTAAATAAGAACTAATCCCAATCCTAATCTAACAGGGCCGGCCAGAGGCATAGCAAGCCTCACGCATGTTCATCCATAGGCATCAAGACAGGCACTCGGCCATGGCTACAGCCAAAACCGAGGCCAAGACAGAGCGCCAAAGAACGGCAAAAGCAAAGGGAGCAGCGGTGTGGCTATGAGCAAGCAGCGATAGAGCAGCAATAGCAAGCAGCAGTCCAAAGAAGCGAGTAGCAGCAACAAAGAAAGCCGCATCAGCAAGCAAAATCAGCGGCGAGGGCGAAGGCGTGGCGGCGAGCAACATGCCGCGACAAAGAAGAAAGCGCATGATCTTTGAAGCAGCAGCGACGGGCGACGCGCCGGCCGGCGAATCTTGAGGCGGCGGCGCGAGACTAGGGCGCGCAAAGGGCGGCCACGGCAGCGGGCGCGGCTGGAAGCGGACGAGGCTAGCGAAGGGGGCTGCGGATGCGGCCGGCGCGGGCGGCTGCGCGACATCAGCAAAGAAGAAGTAGCAACGGCAAAAGAGCAAATGTATGGCAACAGAGTATGGAGGAGAAGTAGCAAGGAGTAGCAGTAGCAAACAGACATGATTGCAACGTCTGCGTCACGATGCAGAGCTACTGATGGCGACTTACGACGACTAATCGACAACAGGAGAGTGCGGTTTGGAAGAGTGGCTCACAGCGGTGCAGGGACGAGGTCGTGGAGGCCGGGTGGACCGAGCACGCGCGTCGGCGGCGAAGTTGGTGACGGCCGGTTGAAGAAGACGGTGATGGCAGCGTTACGCTGCTCCCGCTCGAGATGGTCCCGAACGACGAACCAGAGCACGGCGATCCTCCGTGATGTTCCCCGAGCAACGACGACGACGGTGGCTGCGGTAACAAGGGCGAGGCAAGGTGACCGCGCGATTTCGAGCTCGATTTTGAGCGAAGAAGAAGCGGGCGACGGGGAAAGAGGGGGGAATGGACGCGCCGATCTAGGGTTTTCATTTGGCATGCTTATAGGACGAGTGGGGACGTGGAGGCCATCCATGGCCAGGATGCCGTGGATGCTCGACACGGAGGCACTCTGTCTCCCTGTGAACAGAACGATTGAAGAAGAGGCCCTAGGTGGGTTGGGCAATGGGCCAAGCGAAAAATTCAAACTCTTGTTAAGTATTGTTTCCTAAATGGTTTAGTGATCAAACGAATTTTGTTAATCATGAAACTTTGCACAAAAATGGTATGCAATATTCTAGGGTTGCACAAAAAGTTTGAGCACCTTTGTCATTATTTGAATTTGTGTTGAATTTAAACGGCCAACTTAAACGCTGTTGATCCACTTTAATAATTCCCAGGGGCATTTTTGGAATCCAAATGAGGTGGGTTTCATCCTGACAAATACTTATGGAATATTTGCCCAAAAGTGAACTATTTTTCAGACATGTTTGTGAAACTGTAAATTTCACTTATTGGTTTGAATTTAGAATTTGACCAGGGTATGAGAGTTGAATTATTTCTTATGGTAATTTAACTATAATAATCATGATGACATGGCCATTAGTATGGGATTACTGTAGCATGATTCTTGGGGTGTTACAAATCTCCTCCACTACAAGAAATCTCGTCCCGAGATTTAAGGGGTGGAGCAAGGGGGAAAGACTCGGGAAGGACGGAGTTCAACACAAGGTAGGTACCTGGGGGCTATCTCAGTGAACGTGGCATAGAGGCACCTCTTGAGTCGAAATTCAAGAAAGACGTCGAGAGCGAGGTAAGGAGGTGCAAGAAGAAGCTTCAACCGGGTAGGCAATCATTTGTTGCCTGAAATAGAGCGTGAAAGGGGTTCAGAGCAATTGGAATAAGTATTGCGTTTGATACCAGAATAGATTGTCTCTCGAAAGGTGGCTCGTGATTTTCATACGAAGAGAAACGTGAGGAATAACTTTGGAAACAGGGGTGTACAGGGGAGTCAGGTTTTGATCTTGTGGAACTGTGGGTTATGGGCCCACCATGTGGGTTAAAAGTAGGAAGGGTGCTAACATTTTGCACGGCCATGACAGCAAGGCATGTCAGGGGATAGTCTGTTAGTTATGTCGGCAACAACGTTGGTACCAAGGGCGAGGGACGAAGAGAACCATTTTCCTGCTCGTAATACGAGGCAGACCAATAGGCAAAGTTCTCGTCCATCGGTGGTTACCGGAATGTCATCAACAATAGTAACAGGGTCTTACTGACAGAGTTGTACACCGAGGTGCTTACTTAAGCAGGGATTTATCCCTGCTCAGACAAGTTAGATGACAAGAAAGGTGAAACAAAACAATGGAAAGAAAATGTGATTATTATGATAACCATACCAATGGAAAAGAAAGATGTTTATACCCAAGTGTTAGAGTATAACTTTCCCAAGGAAAGGCAGAGCATGATAGGGCTCCAAGTATTAAGCCATTTAGACAAAGGGGCAAGGAATTTATGAGGTTTACCCATACAACGGTGTTTGGATAATTGATCAAGAACAGTTAGCATTGCGCTCCCTATGTTCTTGTTGATGATCGGAGTACCACACACATGCTTCGGGATAGTGTTGACATGGTCATCAGGGAAAGGTCAGACTTCGGATACACAAAGGATCCATCGGAACAACTTTTAAAATAAGTCATACAATTTCAGCAAGGAAAAGATGAGGATGGGGCCCACGGGCTCAGCAACAATTCATCGAGGGGGCAAGGATGGTATTTCTCATCACATTTGTCGAGAGGTTTCATGAAGATGTAATCGATCAACGACGACATTAAGCAAAATAAATGATGAAGCGTAAGGTTAATTGAACCACGAGTACGACACAAACTCGAAAGCAAGCTTGCTGTTCATGGCAAAATGGTATGACGAGGAAGATCGACATAAGCTTAGCTCGTCGTCGAAAATTGTGCTCCGGAAAGGACCTGGTAGCACAGTTAAAATTTAGCATGATAATGATATAACCGATCAAGCTAGGAATGATGCGATGGAATATCATTCCAATGAGAATTCACAAGTGGTAGTGCAATGACACAATATACTTGAGATAACAAGGGGCAATACTTGAGGTAGATCAAAAATAGAGGTTAGACATATGAAATGATCTACAGAAGACAAGTATCTTAACTTGTCCGGGAAATGGAGTTAAGGAGAAACTATGGTCGGAACCACGGTTACGAATGATCAAACCACCGATACAAGATGAACTTATAACAAGGGGTAATCATTTTTATGAGCAGCTTCCATGATGAGTTCTACATCGGGTCCATGGGCATGAACACAAGGGTTCAAGGTCGACTCCCACTTCTTCAATGCATAGCCTTTCATTCACTCCTCGTTTTTTTCAAAGAAATTGTAGTGCAGATGATTTATCTGGTGAAGTACCAGAAGAGTAAGACTCGCATCTCTTTTGAGTTCACGCGGATTAGGGAAGGCATAGGTTCAACCCATCGGGGCATTTCTACGAATCTATACAACCATCAACCAAGCAAAAGATACGAGTTCAAAAGCTGAGTATCGGAGTCAAAGCAGATGATACAATTTACCGAAGGTATTTTGTATCAGGGAAAACTCATAAGACTTTGGATGTGAAGGACATTATTGGATAACAACCCAGCACTGGATCTGGCGATTCACGACAGAGTTGATGTGAATATTGGTAATCAATCAGATGAAGGGGATGCAAAGGCATCGGCTTATAGAAATGTCTGAATGATTCGATGCTTGGGTACAAAGGAAATTATGATTTCAAGACGAAGGATCAGAAGCAGAGGCTTTGATCAAAAGTTGACTAAGTTGAATAGACTTACAGGTGCACTCAATCAAATCTTGATTGGGCAAGAACCAGCTCATATTCGAAACAATGCCTGAGCAGGAAAGAAAATTTCCAAGGATTAATTGATGATCGTGTGCATTCTCACACATGCTGAATCAACAGGATCAGAATGTTAATCCCAAAGGATTTTAACGAATATCGCTAGACAAATGGAATTAACCAGAAAGCAAGTATGCAAGAATTCCAAGAGCAACAGGTTGTAGAGGATTTTCGAAAGATCAAATAGTATTTCGAAGAATTTTGTGAATCATACGAACAACTGAGGATGAAATGATCCTCGGTGAGTGCGAGGAATTATTCGAAGGGGGGTATTCATGGGGCAAAGAACTGCAAGGCAGTAAGCTCAAAGCATTCTTGAAACAATAGAGAATTTCGGGGCATCTTGTAATATCAGAAGCAACTAGGGATGAAGGTACAAGCGGCAAGGATGTTATTCAAGGGGATTATCGGTGGTCAGGAACTGCAAGGCAGTTGGTACAGGGTCTCGAGAAACATTGAGGAGTATCCGCAGAATCTTCTGGCGAAGCAAGCGATCATCGATAATGTCGAGGCTCTCCGGGAGGAAGTGGGTACGAGAACCTAATGTCAGAGTTTAGTAAAATGGTTAACCCGAATAGAAGAGAGATCAGAGTCCCAGAGTATAGACGAGGAATAAAAGATCCTAATACCACCTAATGGCGACGTGGGCCCGTAAGCCACACAGCCAATGTTAGTAAAAGTTTTTCAGTGACTAGACTCAACTTCGTCCAAGGAGTTGGAAAGGGGGCTACCTACAGCAGCTTGCTCGATACCAACTTGCAGACGCCGATTCAATCGTACACTAATCATGCACGCAAATGTGTACGATCAAGATCAAGGACTCACGGGAAGATATCACAACACAACTCTAGACACAAATTAAAATAATACAAGCTTTATATTACAAGCCAGGGGCCTCGAGGGCTCGAATACTTAAGCTCGAATACACAAGAGTCAGCGGAAGCAACAATATCTGAGTACAGACATAAGTTAGACAAGTTTGCCTTAAGAAGGCTAGCACAAAAGCATCTACGATCGAAAAGGCAAGGCCTCCTGCCTGGGAGCCTCCTAACTACTCCTGGTCGTCGCGGTCTTCATGAGGTAGTAGGCACCCTCGTGGTAGTAGTAGTCTTCACAAAAGGTGGCGTCTGGATCCTGGGCTCCGACATCTGGTTGCATCAACCGAAAGAAGGAGAAAGGGGAAAAGGGGAGCAAAGCAACCGTGAGTACTCATCCAAAGTACTCGCAAGCAAGGATCTACACTACATATGCAACATTATCAAAGGAAGGTTGTATATGTGGACTGGGCTGCAGAAATGCCAGAATAGAGAGAAGGCCTAGTCCTATCGAAGACTAGCATCTTCTGGAAACCACCATCTTGCAGCAAACAGGAGGGAGTAGAGTAGCATAAAGTAAAGTAGTAGTAGTGTTATCAACCTCGGCCAGAGATCCTTTCTCGACTCCCTGCGAGAAAGCAATCCCAGAGCCATACTATCCGGTTATCACCTCATCACAATCCATTACTCATCACCATCCAATTCTCATCACAAGTATCCAATTCTAGTTGTATCGATCGATACAACCCAAGTGTCCGCTATCGTAGGACAGGCTATGCATAGATTAGTTCTTCCTGCAGGGTGCACCAACTTACCCACCACGCCGCTTAACTCCGCCGGACACACTTTCTGGGTCATGCCCGCCTCGCCAAACAATACGCCGCAACCCGACCTAGACTTAACAGAGAGGTCAAGACGCGGACTAAACCCTATGCCCCGGGGTCATGGGCCATCTCCCGGAACTCCTGCACGACGCTTGCGTCGCGCCGGTGAGCGACCTAGCTACCTCCTTAAAAGGAAGAAGCTACCAGTCCAACCCAGTAGCGCCACTCGGTCGACGCCTATTAAGCTTCGGCTGATGCATACGACGCAGAACGCCCATACTATGCCCACGTGATGGTTAGTGCTATCGGCCGAGGCCCTCGGATCAAATATCCAAATCGTAGTGGATTAGGAGCACGCGGTAACAAGCAGAGACTCACGAAAGATGTGACCCGTTGCCCGCCTCGAGGACCTGCGGCAAGGGCTAAGAATGCCCGCCACGCCTCGTAATTATCTCTCGGCACCTTCCAGTCAACCCGACTCCACATCACTGCAATTATGCTCGCTGGGTACCCCTCGTATGGACCCGCTTTTAGTAACATGGTTCAAAGTGTAAAGTCATAGTAATCATAGTAACTGTGTGTCTAAACATCAAGGGTAAAACCGAGGAATCACCCCGTGAACTCCACTCAATGTAATCATCAAGGTGAACGTAAGAGGAATCACCCTCGAAATTCACACTTGAGGGGGGTTGCACGACGAGTCGACGGAAGTGGTTAAGGAGGAAATCACCCTCGATGACCACGACCGAATGACTACACTACAGGGTTAACATCAGAAGTGCTGAAGAGGTTCACCCTCGGTACTCGATAGTAACCCAGCAGTGTCGAGCAACTAATGGGAAAGTGATGTGCGGTGTCGGGGCCTGGTCTTAGATCCCGTTGATCGGGTCTTCAATGATGAAGCAGGGGCAACAAGGACAAGGTGGAGGTCACTGATGGATCACTAACCAACCTATACTAAGCAGTTTAGGATAAGCAGGTAAGGTACAACAGCAGATACAAAAGTAGGCTATGCATCAGAATAGGAGCTATCAATAACAGTAGCAAAATCTAATGCAAGCATAAGAGAATGGAATGGGCGATATCGGGATGATCAAAGGGGGGGCTTGCCTGGTTGCTCTGGCAAGGAGGGGTCGTCGCCGACGTAGTCGATCACAGGGGCGACATCGGTCTCGGGGTCTACCAGAGAGAAGAGGGGGAAGAAATAGTAAATATAAAGTAAACATAGCATAACAGGATAACAGCAGAGCTAGACGTGTCCTAACGCGGTGCTACACGATACCGGCGAGGGGGGAAAGTCAACCGGGAATGTTTTCCCGGTTCCAGACCTGTGTCAGACAGATGACCAGAGGGGGAAGGTTCCATGTTCAGCATGCTAGAGACATGTGACAGATGAACGGACCACGTATTCGGATTCGTCACGTTTTTCTGAGCAACTTTCATGTAGAAAACATTTCCATCCGAGTTACGGATTATTTTATATGATTTATTGAAATTTTAAATGATTTTCTGAAATTATTGGAATTATCTTAAATTCGAAAATAACAGTAGAAACACTAGGTGCACCCGGTGTAGTGCACCCACAGTGCACTAGTGAGGCTGATAGGTGGGTCAGATGGCTCAGTTGACCCACTCAACAAAGACTGGTCAACAGGGTGAATAGGTGCTTGCAGGCCCCGCATGTCAGTTTCCTAATAATTTCTAAACTGATTTTATTTAAGTTGAAAAGGTGGGACCCAAATGTCATAAACACATTAAACTAAATAAGAACTAATCCCAATCCTAATCTAACAGGGCCGGCCAGAGGCATAGCAAGCCTCACGCATGTTCATCCATAGGCACCGCACAGGGCACTCGACCATGGCTACAGCCAAAACCGAGGCCAAGACAGAGCGCCAAAGAACGGCAAAAGCAAGGGAGCAGCGGTCGTGGCTATGAGCAAGCAGCGATAGAGCAGCAATAGCAAGCAGCAGTCCAGCAAGCGAGTAGCAACAGCAAAGCCGCATCGCAAGCAAAATCAGCGGCGAGGGCGAGCGAAGTCGCGGCGAGCAGCATGCCGCGACAAAGAAAGCGCGGCAAGATCTTTGGGCAGCAGCTGACGGGCGATCGCCGCTGGCGAATGCGGAGCGGGCGTGGCGCGAGACTAGGGCGCGCAAAGGGCGGCCACGGCAGCGGCGCGGGCTGGGGCGACGAGGCTAGCGAAGGGGCTGGCGGATGCGGCCGGGCGCTGGCGGCGAGCGCGCGACATCAGCAGCAAGAAGTAGCAACGGCAAAAGAGCAAAGGCGGCAACAGAGCATGGAGGAGAAGTAGCAAGGAGTAGCAGTAGCAAACAGACATGATTGCAACGTCCGCGACGATGCAGAGCTACTGATGGCGACTCGACGACTAATCGACAACAGGAGAGTGCGGTTTGGAAGAGTGGCTCACAGCGTGCAGGGACGAGGTCGGGGAGGCCGGGGTGGACCGGAGCACGCGTCGGCGGCGAAGTTGGTGACGGCCGTTGAAGAATACGGTGATGGCGGCGATTACGCTGCTCCCGCTCGAGATGGTCCCCGAACGGACGAACCGAGCACGGCGATCCTCCAGATGTTCCCCGAGCAACGACGACGACGGTGGCTGCGGTAACAAGGGCGGGCAGTGGTGACCGCGGCGATTTCGAGCTCGATTTTGAGCGTAAGAAGAAGCGGCGACGGGGAAAGAGGGGGAATGGACGCTTTCGATCTAGGGTTTTCATTTGGCACGCTTATAGGACGAGTGGGGGGCGTGGAGGCCATCCATGGCCAGGATGCCGTGGATGCTCGACACGGAGGCACTCGTCTCCCGTGAATGTAACGATTGAAGAAGAGGCCCTAGGTGGGTTGGGCTCCTCATCATGCAATGGGCCAAGCGAAAAATTCAAACTCTTGTTAAGTATTGTTTCCTAAATGGTTTAGTGATCAAACGAATTTTGTTAATCATGAAACTTTGCACAAAAATGGTATGCAATATTCTAGGGTTGCACAAAAAGTTTGAGCACCTTTGTCATTATTTGAATTTGTGTTGAATTTAAACGGCCAACTTAAAGGCTGTTGATCCACTTTAATAATTCCCAGGGGCATTTTTGGAATCCAAATGAGGTGGGTTTCATCATGACAAATACTTATGGAATATTTGCCCAAAAGTGAACTATTTTTCAGACATGTTTGTGAAACTGTAAATTTCACTTATTGGTTTGAATTTAGAATTTGACCAGGGTATGAGAGTTGAATTATTTCTTATGGTAATTTAACTATAATAATCATGATGACATGGCCATTAGTATGGGATTACTGTAGCATGATTCTTGGGGTGTTACAAAATAGCTGCCACCAAACAAGCAGAGACAACCCTAGTTCTTGCAACACCTACCATAGTACTACCAGCTGCACGAGTTAATCGTGTGTCAACTGAGCTAGCAGCACGTTCCCAAGCTCCCTTGCAACCTGACACTACTTCCCAAGCACTCTTGACACAAGACGAGTTGGTGATACGTATCCAACGTATCTACTTTTCCAAACACTTTTGCCCTTGTATTGGACTCGAACTTGCATGATTCGAACAAAACTAACCCGGGCTGACGCTGTTTTCAGCAGAACTGCCATGATGTTGTTTTATGTGTAGAAAACAAAAGTTCTCGGAATGTCCTAAAAATCCACGGAGGCACTTTTTGGAAAATATAAAAAATACTGGCAAAAGAATCAAGACCAGGGGCCCCACACCCTGCCCACGAGGGTGGGGGGTGCGCCCTCCCACCCTGGGCGTGCCCCCCTGTCTCGTGGGCCCCCTGAGGCTCCGACGACGTCAACTCCAACTCCATATATTCTGTCTCGCGGAGAAAAAAATCAGAGAGAAAGTTTCATCGCGTTTTACGATACGGAGCCACCGCCAAGCCCTAATCTCCCTCGGGGAGGCTGATCTGGAGTCCGTTCGGGGCTCCGGAGAGGGGGATTCATCGCCATCGTCATCATCAACCATCCTCCATCCCCAATTTCATGATGCTCACCGTCGTGTGTGAGTAATTCCATCGTAGGCTTGCTGGACGGTGATGGGTTGGATGAGATTTACCATGTAATCAAGTTAGTTTTGTTAGGGTTTGATCCCTAGTATCCACTATGTTCTGAGATTGATGTTGCTATGACTTTGCCATGCTTAATGCTTGTCACTAGGGCCCGAGTGCCATGATTTTAGATCTGAACCTATTATGTTTTCATGAATATATGTGTGTTCTTGATCCTATCTTGCAAGTATATAGTTACCTATTATGTGTTATGATCCGACAAACCCGAAGTGACAATAATCGGGATACTTCTCGGTGATGACCATAGTTTGAGGAGTTCATGTATTCACTATGTGCTACTGCTTTGTTCCAGTTCTCTATTAAAAGGAGGCCTTAATATCCCTTAGTTTCCGCTAGGACCCCGCTGCCACGGGAGGGTAGGACAAAAGATGCCATGCAAGTTCTTTTCCATAAGCACTTATGACTATTTACGGAATACATGCCTACATTACATTGATGAATTGGAGCTAGTTCTGTGTCACCCTATGTTATAGCTATTACATGAGGAATCGCATCCGACATAATTATCCATCACTGATCCATTGCCTACGAGCTTTTCACATCTTGTGTTTCGCTTATTTACTTTTCCATTGCTATTGTTACAATCACTACAAAACCCAAAAATATTACTTTTTGCTACCGTTACCTTTATTATCATACTACTTTGCTACTATATACTTTGCTGCAGATACTAAGTTATCTAGGTGTGGTTGAATTGACAACTCAACTGCTAATACTCAAGAATATTCTTTGGCTCCCCTTATGTCGAATCAATAAATTTGGGTTGAATACTTTACCCTCGAAAGCTATTGCGATCCCCAACACTTGTGGGTTATCAAGACTAGTTTCGGGCGCCGTTGCTGGGGAGCATAGCTCTATTCTCGGTGTCACTTGGGATTTATATCTGTTGATCACTATGAAGAACTTGAAAGACGACAGATTTTTACCTCAACTACGAGGGGAGGTAAGGAACTGCCATCTAGCTCTGCACCAGATTCTCCTTCTGTTTTGAGTAAGCTTGCGACACCTAAACCTACTACTGCTATGAATTCCGATATGTCGCATGTTATTGATGATGCCACTTCTGCTATGCATGATACTTATGATGAAACTACTTCTGTGCATGATACTACTTTGCCATTAGGTGAATTTCTTGATGAACAACTTGCTAGGGTTAGAGAGAATGTAATTATTGAAGATGCTATTATTGATGATAGTGATGATGAAAATTCTCCCAATGATTATGAATTGCCTATTGTTCCTGATGGTTATGTTATGAATGAAAAAGCTGCTAGAGCTATCTTTGCTTGCAATGATAGATATGATCTTAAGAAGTTATTAGCTAAATGGAAGCAACAGTCTCTTAATGCTAGAATGAAACCTGACCCTGCTTTTGCTACTTCACCTATCTGTGTTACTGATAAGGATTATGAATTCTCTGTTGATCCTGAAATTATTACTTTAGTTGAATCTGATCCTTTTTATGGCCTTGAATCTAAAACTATTGTGGCACATCTTACCAAGTAGAACGATATAGCCACCCTGTTTACTCATGATGATAAATCTCGCTATTATTATATCCTTAAGATATTTCCGTTCTCGTTAAATGGTGATGCTAAGACTTGGTATAATTCTCTTGCTCCTGGTTGTGTGCATAGTCCCCAGGATATGATTTATTACTTCTCTGCTAAATATTTCCCTTCTCATAAGAAACAAGCTGCCTTGCGGGAAATATATAATTTTGTGCAAATCAAAGAAGAGAGTCTCCCACAAGCTTGTGGGAGGCTTCTCCGATTACTTAATGCTTTGCCTGATCAACCTCTCAAGAAAAATGAAATACTTGATATCTTTTATAATGGACTAATCGATGCTTCCAAGGACTACTTGGATAGTTGTGTTGGTTGTGTTTTCTGGGAAAGAACAGTCGACGAAGCTGAATTACTATTGAATAATATGTTGCCTAATGAAAATAACTGGACTCTTCCTGAGCCAATTCCCGAGGCAATTCCTGAACCAATTGACCCAACTCCTGAGCCTACTCCTAAACCCACTCCAAAGAAGAGAGGTGTTTTATTTCTTAGTCCTGAAGATATGCAAGAGGCAAAGAAATCAATGAAAGAAAAGGTATTAAAGCTGAGGATTGCTACATCTCGAGCTTGCATTGGTTTTCCCCGAAGACGAGAGGATGATGCAACACAGTAGCGTAAGTATTTCCCTCAGTTTTTGAGAACCAAGTTATCAATCCAGTAGGAGGTCACGCGCAAGTCCCTTGTACCTGCACAACACGATAGCAACTCGTAACCAACGCTTAGGGGTTGTCAATACCTTCACGGTTACTTACGAGAGTGAGATCTGATAGAGATAATATTTTTGGTATTTTTGATAGATAGATGCAAAGTAAAAAGTAAAGGCAAAGTAAAAGCAAAGCAAGTAAATAAAGTGATATAGATTGATATGATGAGAATAGACCCGGGGGCCATAGGTTTTACTAGTGGCTTCTCTCAAGAGCATAAGTATTCTACTTGGGTGAACAAATTATCGTTGAGCAATTGATGAATTGAGCATAGTTATGAGCATATCTAGGTAATGATCATGTATATAGGCATCACGTCCGTGACAAGTAGATCAAACGATTCTCCATCTACTACTATTACTCCACTCATCGACCGCTATCCAAAGATGCATCTAGAGTATTAAGTTAAAAACAAGTAACGCTTTAAGCAAGATGACATGATGTAGAGGATAAATTCATGCAATATGATAAAAAACCCATCTTGTTATCCTCGATGGCAACAATACAATACGTGCCTTGCAACTCTTTCTGTCACTGAGTAAGGACACCACAAGATTGAACCCAAAGCCATGCACTTCTCCCATTGCAAGAACTACCAATCTAGTTGGCCAAACCAAATGGATAATTCGAAGAGACTTGCAAAGATAAGTCAATCATACATAAAAGAATTCAGAGAAGAATCAAATATTTTCCATAGATAATACTGGATCATAAACCCACAATACATCGGTCTCAACAAACACACCGCAAAAGGAAGATTACATCGAATAGATCTCCACGAGAGAGGGGGAGAACATTGTATTGAGATCCAATAAGAGAGAAGAAGCCATCTAGCTACTAGCTATGGACCCGAAGGTCTGAAGTAAACTACTCACACTTCATCGGAGGGGCTATGGTGATGATGTAGAAGCCCTCCGTGGTGGATGCACCCTCCGGTGGAGCTCCGGAACAGGCCCCAAGATGGGATATCATGGATACAGAAGGTTGCGGCGGTGGAATTAGGTTTTTGGCTCCGTGTCTGGTCTATTGGGGATACGTAGGTATATATAGGAGGAAGGAGTACGTCGGTGGAGCTCCGAGGGGCCCACGAGGTAGGGAGGCGCGCCCTCCACCCTCGTGACCTCCTCGGAAGCTTCTTGGAGTAGGGTCCAAGTCTCCTCGATCACGTTCGGTGAGAAAATCACGTTCCCGAAGGTTTCATTCCGTTTGGACTCCATTTGATATTCTGTTTCTCCGAAATACTGAAATAGGCAAAAAATAGCAATTCTAGGCTGGGCCTCCGGTTAATAGGTTAGTCCCAAAAAATAATATAAAAGTGGAAAATAAAGCCCAATATAGTCCAAAATAGTAGATAAAGTAGCATGGAGCAATAAAAAATTATAGATACGTTGGAGACATATCAAGCATCCCCAAGCTTAATTCCTGCTCGTCCTCGAGTAGGTAAATGATAAAAAAGAATTTTTGATGCGGAGTGATACTTTGGCATAATTTCAATGTAAATCTTCTTAATCATGGTATGAATATTCAGATCCGAAAGATTCAAGATAAAAGTTCATATTGACATAAAAATAATAATACTTCAAGCATACTAATCAAAGCAATCATGTCTTCTCAAAATAACATGGCCAAAGAAAGTTCATCCCTACAAAATCATATAGTTAGGCTTCGTCACACAAAGATGTTCCCAACTTCTATACCCCCGATGACAAGCCAAGCAATTGTTTCATACTCCAATAATCTCAAACTTTTTCAACCTTCACGCAATACATGAGCGCAAGCCATGGATATAGCACTATGGGTGGAATAGAATATGATGATGGGGTTAGTGTGGAGAAGACAAAAAAGGAGAAAGTCTCACATTGAAGTGGCTAATCAAAGGGTTATGGAGATGCCCATCAATTGATGTCAACATGAGGAGTAGGGATTGCCATGCAACGGATGCACTAGAGCTATGAATGCTCAACAAAAGAAAACTAGTGGGTGTGCATCCAACTTGCCTGCTCGTGAAGACCTAGGGCATTTGAGTAAGCCCATCGTAGGAATATACAATCCAAGTTCTATAATGAAAAATTCCCACTAGTATAAAAAGACAACTTATGAGACTCACTATATGAAAAACATGGTGCTACTTTGAAGCACAATATATGAGACTCACTACATGAAGAACAAGGTGCTATTTTGAAGCACAAGTGTGGTAAAAGGATAATAACATTGTCCCTTCTCTCTTTTTCTCTCATTTTTATTTATTTATTTATTTATTATTATTTTTTTATTTGGGCCTTTTCTCCTTTTTTTGTGGCCTCTTTTTTTTATTTGGGCTTCTTTGGCCTCTTTTTTTTCGTCCGGAGTCTCATCACGACTTGTGGGGGAATCACAGTCTCCATCATCCTTTCCTCACTTGGGACAATGCTCTAATAATGAAGATCATCACACTTCTATTTTTCTTACAACTCAACAATTACAACTCGAAACTAGAACAACATATGACTCTATATGAATGCCTTTGGCGGTGTACCGGGATGGTGCAATGAATCAAGAGTGACATGTATGAAAAATAATGCATGGTGGCTTTGCCACAAATACGATGTCAACTACAAGATCATGCAATGGCAATATGACAAAAGTAAAGT
Source organism: Aegilops speltoides (assembly GCA_021437245.1). Classification (NCBI taxonomy): domain Eukaryota; kingdom Viridiplantae; phylum Streptophyta; class Magnoliopsida; order Poales; family Poaceae; genus Aegilops; species Aegilops speltoides. The sequence continues at coordinate 197,450,598 of CM038141.1, forward strand.
ATGTCATGATGAACGGAATGGTGGAAAGTTGCATGGCAATATATCTCGGAATGGCTATGGGAATGCCATAATAGGTAGGTATGGTGGCTGTTTTGAGGAAGATATAAGGAGGTTTATCTGTGAAAGAGCGTATCATATCTCAGGATTTGGATGCACTGGCGAAGTTTTCACCAACTCTCAATGTGAGAAAGGGCAATGCACGGTACCGAAGAGGCTAGCAAAGGCGGAAAGGTGAGAGTGCGTATAATCCATGGACTCAACATTAGTCAAAAGAACTCATATACTTATTGAAAAAATTTAGAAGCCATCAAAAATCAAGTACTACGCACAATGCTCCTAGGGGGATAGATTGGTAGGAAAAGACCATCGCTCGTCCCCGACCGCCACTCATAAGGATGCACAAGCCAGGTGTCGGTGTCAAAACCGGCGGATCTCGGGTAGGGGGTCCCGAACTGTGCGTCTAGGCGGATGGTAATAGGAGACAAGGGACACGATGTTTTTACCCAGGTTCGGGCCCTCTCGATGGAGGTAAAACCCTTCTCCTGCTTGATTGATATTGATGATATGGGTAGTACAAGAGTGGATCTACCACAAGATCAAGGAGGCTAAACCCTCGAAGCTAGCCTATGGTATGATTGTTGTAATGGTTGTTGTGTCCTACGGACTAAAACCCTCCGGTTTATATAGACATCGAAGAGGGCTAGGGTTACACAGAGTCAGTTACAATGGTCAGAGATCTACATATCCGTATCGCCAAGCTTGCCTTCCACGCCAAGGAAAGTCCCATCCGGACACGGGACGGAGTCTTCAATCTTGTATCTTCGTAGTCTTGGAGTCCGGCGGACGATGATAGTCCGGCTATCCGGACACCCCTAGTCCAGACTCCTCAAGAGTAGCCCCTCAACCTCGCTTCAATGACGATGATAGTCCGGCGCGCATAATGTTCGGCATTGCAAGGCGGGTTCCTCCTCCGAATAATCCATAGAAGATTGTGAACACCAGGATAGTGTCCGGCTCTGCAAAATAATTTCCACATTCCACCGTAGGGAGAATATCATGTACACAGGTTCAATCTGCTGACATATCTTGTAGCATGACGTCACGCCACTACCAAGCCTTTACTTGAATCGTTTTTTATTATATCACCTCAGCGCGTTTAGCAAAGCGGTTTTCTTGGCACGTCTTGTCGAAGTAGAGGTCGTGTTCCCCTTATTCTGGGATTCTCATCAATACGGACGTGGGTAACCCAACCGCGCCATTGATGGTGGCGCTTGGGAGATAAGCGAGTTTTACTAGGCCGGTGGGGACGCATAGTCTTCGTCCACCTATATATAAGGGGATAAAGATCCACCTTTTCACCTACGCCTTCTTCCTCCTTTGCTTATCTATCTCCGCGCACTCTCGAGCTCCAGCGCCCAAGTCCGCGCGTCTCGCCTCGACCTTCTCCGACCATGTCCAGAGCGGGAGGCAAATGGCTGGCCTCCACCGTTAAGGAGGAGCACATCGAAAAGCTGCGCGGCGCGGATACCTCTCCAAATGACATCACAAGACCGGCCGCCCGACAAGGGCAGCTCATCCCACCCCTGTGCCCCATGAGAGGGTCGCTTTCCTTCCCCACTTCCTCGCCGGACTGGGCTTTCCACTTCACCCTGTTGTCCGGGGGCTCATGTTCTACTACGGCCTGGATTTCTACGATCTGGCGCCGAACTTCGTCCTCAACATCTCGGCGTTCATCGTCGTGTGCGAGGCCTTCCTCTGCATCCAGCCCCACTTCGGCTTGTCGCTCAAGACCTTCAATGTCAAGCCGAAGGTAGTGAAGGGCACTCAAGCGGAGTGCGGAGGCGCTATGTTGGGCAAGATGCCCAACGTCCTCTAGTTTGAAGGGGCCTTTGTGGAGTCCGTCAAGGGGTGGCAATCGGGGTGGTTCTATATCACCGAGCCGCGCGACCCTAAATGGGCGGCAGCCCCCAAGTTCAGATCTGGTATCCCTATGTAGCTCACCTCCTGGAAAAAGAAGGGCTTGCTATGGGGTAGTTCGGAGGAGCTGACGGGACTCCAAGCCTGTATCCCGAAGCTGGTGAGCAAGAAGCTCAGGCTGGTTAACGTGGTCCAAGTCATGCTCATCCGCCGGATCCTCCCTTGCCAACAATGGGTGTTTAATTTCTGGGAGTTCAATCCGGCACAGCACCAGGGCTCTTTGACACGACGTACGAAGGCGCTTGGAGAGTGCTGTTCAAGGGCGCCGAAGCTCCCGCATCCGCTACTGAAGATCGCGGATTTCGCTCGCAGCAACCAGCCGACGAGGCAAGTGATTCTACCCCTTTACGGGACACTTGTTTTTAACAGTTTGTCCCTATGTGGGTTTCAATCTTCCTTTTCCTTTGACAGGACTGGATGAAGAAGGCCAGGCAGATCATATTCCCGGCTCCCATGCCAGAAAACCCAGTAGATGCCCGTCTAGCGGGGCTGCTGGTTCCGGCACCGCACGTGGTGCCGGAGAAGAAGGCCAAGAAGGAGGCCACGGTACTCGAAAGAGTTCCGTGCTGTGTGTCCGACGACTCCGAGGCGGACTCCTCCCGGCGGCGAGGAGGAGGAAGAAGACTCTCTCCCGAAGAAGGAGAGAGGAAGAGGAAGGCTTCCCGATGTGGGAGGCCGAGGGGTCCAAGAGGGAAGAACTATTCCCGGACAGCTCCGCCAACGCCAACGTTGGCGAAGAAGAGTGGCCCTCGAGGGCCAGGCCTCCGGCAAGATCGTAAGTATCCTGATTCTGAATGATCTGTAATTTTCTTTTGTGTCACATAGTGTCCATCTAATGCCGCATACTGCCTGTAGTCCGGCCGACGATGATCTCCCCGCTTCGTCGAGCGGGTCGTTGGCTCCGTCGGATGTGGATTCCATCCCGACTGCCTCCACTCCTTGCGCCGCTGAGGACGCCGAGGTGGGATCCCAGGAAGGGACCCATCAGGAGGAGTGTCACGCCCTCGATGCGGCTATATCTCCCACGTGTCGAAGCACGACTTAGAGGCATAACCACATTGAAAGCAATGTCGCAAGTGAGGTAATCTTCACACAACCCATGTAATACATAAGGGAAAAAGATACATAGTTGGCTTACAATTGCCACTTCACACAATTACAAGAATAAAGCATTACATCATCCAGATACAATCAAGGTCCGACTACGGAACCAAAATAAAAGAAGAACCCCAAATGCGATAAAGGTCCCCGATCGACCCCAACCTGGGCTCCACTATCGATCAACTAGAACGAAACAACACAAAGGGCAAGATCTTCATCGAGCTCCTCCTTGAGCTGGGTTGCGCCACCGCCGATAACGTGAGGCACCGCAAACTGGTTTTGAAGTATCTGTGAGCCACGAGGACTCAAAGAATCCCATTACCATGGGTATCAAGACTAGCAAAGCTTAGTGGGAAAGGAAGGAGTAAAGTGGTGAGGTTGCAGCGCAATGACTAAGCATGATATGGTGGCTAACATACGCAAATGAGAGCGAGAAGAGAATCAAAGGAACGGTTGTGAAGCTAGCAATGATCAAGAGGTGATCCTGAACACCTACTTACGCCAAGCATAACACGTAAACCGTGTTCACTTCCGGACTCCGCGAGAAGAGACCATCACGGCTACACACGCGTTGATGCATTTTAATTCGGATCCGTGTCAAGTTATCTACAACCGACATTAACAAATTCCCATCTGCCACATAACCGCTGGCACGGCTCTTGAAAGTTTATACCTGCAGGGCGTCCCAACTTAGCCCATGACAAGCTCTCGCGATCAACGAAGGAATAGACCTTCTCCCGTGAAGACCCGATCAGTCTCGGAATCCCGGTTTACAAGACATTTCGACAATGGTAAAACAAGACCAGCAAAGCCGCCCGATGTGCCGACAATCCCGATAGGAGCTACACATATCTCGTTCTCAGGGCAACACCGGATGAGACATCCTACAAGTAAAACCAGACTCGAGTTGCCCGAGGGGCCCCGAGCTACTCGGTTCGAACCAACACTTAGACAAGCACCGCCCGGGGGCTAAATAAAGATGACCCTCGGGTTGGCCGACCCAAGGAAAGGGATAGGTGGTGGTGAGGCAAATGGTAAAACCAAGGTTGGGCCTTGCTGGACAAGTTTTATTCAAAGCGAACTATCAGGGGGGTCCCATAAATCACCCGACCGCGTTAGGAACGCAAAATCCGGGAACATAACACCGGTATGACAGAAACTAGGCGGCAAGAGTGGAACAAAACACCAGGCATAAGGCCGAGCCTTCCACCCTTTACCAAATATATAGATGCATTTATAATATAAGAGATATTGTGATATCCCAACCAAAATCCTGTCCACCATGGAGAAATCTTCAACTTCACCTGCAGCTAGCAACGCTATAAGAGGGGCTGAGCAAAGCGATAACATAGCCAAACAACGGTTTGCTAGGAATGGTGTCAAAGGTTAGAGGTTCATGGCAATTTGGGAGGCTTGAAGAGCAAAAGATAGGTAACGCAGCATAGCGATAGAACGAAGCAACTAGCATAGCAATGATAGTAGTGAGATCCAGGGTAGCGGTCATCTTGCCTGAAATCCTGCTAGGAAAAAGAACGAGTCCATGAAGAAGACAAGCGGACGCAGTCGAACGAATCCTCACAACTCCGGAACGAAACCGAAGCTAACGAGAGAAGCAAACCGGAAAGAAGCAAACCACATGGTAAACACACAAGCATCAACATGTCATGATGCACAATCAAGTATGATGCATGTCCGGTTTAATGAGGCATGGCATGACAAAGTGCAACAAACAATGCTACAAGTTAAGTGGAGCTCAATATGCAACGAGTTGCATATTGACGAAACACCACATTCAAGTATTTGGTTCACTCGCTTATGCTACTCATCAATATTAAATGTTGTTAAACATGGCAAGGGGTGAAACAAAAGTAAACTAAATATTTAGGCAAGTTTAAATGAGGCCGGAACAACAAACAACATTTCCGGAAAAGCCTCATATGCAATTTATGAATTTGGTACTGTTCTGCCCTAAAACATATTTTAAAGTTGTTAAACAGGAAAAAAAGTGGACCATGTTAATCTAGGCAATTTTCCACCCCATTTACATATAAAGTTTATTAAATTCGGAGTTACGGTTAAATAGTTATGAAATAAATCATTTTAACATGGCATTGAGAAAATTTAAACAAATGACATTTTTAAACATTTTAAACATGGATGAAAGTGGCATATTATTAATCTACACAATTTTCTGAGCATTTTACATATATAAATCGTTTTAATCCAATGCACGGTTAATTAGTTATTATATGCATGATGCTTAGGGGGTTTTCTGTAAAACAGTAATTCACCGGATAATAGCTAAAATCGCAGAACAGGAAAAAAACGTATGCGGGCTGAAACTGCAGGCTGGCCCAACTGGAGAAAAAAAAACAAAGGAGGGGCGCTGGGGGTGGCCTCACCCATGGGCTTCGCCCGGACGGAAGGCGGCCCGGGAGGGCGCGGGGAGCAGCAGGCCGAGCCGGCCGGGCGCTGGGCCGGGCCGGCAGATCCGGGCCACGCAGAGACAGAAGGTTCAACGCAGACGCGTCAACGACGCGTCGAAGGCCGCCGATTCCCTCAGAGACGAGAGCGAGCGGGCGAGAGAGACAGGCACGACGGCGGCAAAGGGGACTTGGCGCCAGGGGTCTCGAGCGCAGCTGGCGATCCAAGGTGGGGATGCAAGGCTCGCCGGATTTGGCGGAGACGGCGACGAACGGAGTAGGGCGGCGGCAGGAGCTGCAAAGACAAGGCAGGGGAACACATTCAGAGAAGTAGCGGTGCGGGAGAAAAGCGATACGAGCAGGAGAGGGACGGGCAGAGGGAGGCGGACCCGGATCCGGTCACAGGAGGTCGCCGGTGTGCCCGTTCCCTGCCGGATCAAAGCGGTGGCGGGCTGGCAGAGGAGCTGCAAGCTTCGATTGGGCGCGGCCATGGCGCGGGGTGGTCGCGGTCAACGCGAGCTAGGAGCGGGACGAGGTGCTGTTCGTCGCGCGGGGGAGACAGCAGCGCTGGAGCAGAGCGCTCGATGCAGAGGAGGTCCAGGACGAGGCAAACGGTGGCGCGGGGAGTTGGTGGAGCGGCGGGGACCCGAGCCGATCCGGCCGGAGTTGAGGCAAAGGTGCGGCTGGGTTGAGCTGGATCATGGAAGCATCCATGGCGTCCTGCAGGACACAGATAAAACGAGAGAGCGTTTCAGAGACAGAGAGAGACCGGGGGGAAGAGAAAGAAGAAGGTGCACGGCCTGGTTCTTGTCACCGGTAGCAGGTCAAGCTCCTGCTGGAGGAAGGAGGCGCGCGAGGGGATTGGCTCGAGGATGAGAACGAGGAGGAGATGCTACGCGATCTGGTTGGGCGGCGCTGAAAGCAAGGTGGCCGGCTCGATCGGATCTGGAGGATCCTAGGGGAATGGAGACAGCGGCGGCGGCTGAAGTGGATTTGGTGGATGGGATAAGGTTCCTAAATTCTAGGGTTGGACTATTTATATAGCAAGTGGATAGGCTTAGGGTCATTTGGTCCCTTCGATTAAAATCGGACGGTCGCGAATAAAATAGTTAGGGAGCCCAAATAACAAAACAGAGATGTTTTGTAGATGTTAGGGGATGATCCGGATCCAACGGTGACGACTGCTCGGGTCGGGTTCGGGGCAAGTTTCGGACGCGTGCGAGGGGGGCTGCGAGTTGGCAAGAGAGGTTAGGTGGTCGGACAAAAGTGAAACGAAAACACAGTTGGTCTCGGGGCGGTCAACAAAATAAAGGGGGGGACGCGGCAACTACGAACGGGTGCGAGTTTTATGAAAAACGATGCCGATGCAATGCGAATGATGCGATGATGAAATGCATGACATGAACAAAATGCAAAAACGGAAGACAAAAACCCAACCACGGAGAAAAATAAGATATCACATATCCGGAAAAGGCAAGAGTTGGAGTTACGAATATGGAAAGTTGTATCCGGGGCGTTACAACACTCCACCACTACGAGAGGATCTCGACCCGAGATCTAGGATGGCACCAAAGAGAAAAGGAAGAGGAAAAGAAGAGGTAAAACTAAGTTGCTTCTTTGATGAACGAGTGAAGCCACGAACCTTGAGAGGTTGAGCAATTTAAAAGAAAGAGCACAACTGAGATTAATGAGATTGCAAACAATCCGTTAGAAAAAAAATGAACAAGGAACATTATGGAACTTGAAGGTTGCAAAGACATGAATCAAGAGTTTAATGGACAAGATAGAATTCGAAACCACTCTGGTTAAAACAAGATGAGAGGGGAAGAATTCGGGCAACACTCTGGTTGAACATGGAAGGAATAGAACATGAACTTGACAAGATGAGAGGATACTTGATGAAATGAAAAACACACTGCCTCCGGAACTATTGAAAGAATGGCACAAGGGGTAAGAAGGATTTCAGACAGCACTCCAATTGAAACGGGAGGCAAAACTTGATAAGATGAAAGAACTTGAAGAGATGACATAACACTTCGGTTAAATGGATAAGCAAGAAAAGAACATGGTCTTGAGAAAGCGATATGATGGGTGAAGAGAGCAACATCACAAAGCCTCCGAAAGAAAAGAATAGAAGACAGATAATTGAAATAGAAGAATGGAGAAGAAAATGCCCTCTTATGCCACAATAGGGCTTGAGGAGGCATCCTTAGGAGACGGGTCGAGCGGAATTGCTGGAAAACCAACAACGAAGGAATAAGCTTGATACGTGTGACGCCCCCGATTCAATCGTACACTAATCATGCACGCAAATGTGTACGATCAAGATCAGGGACTCACGGGAAGATATCACAACACAACTCTAAAACATAAATAAGTCATACAAGCATCATAATACAAGCCGTGGGCCTCGAGGGCTCGAATACAAGTGCTCGATCATAGACGAAGTCAGCGGAAGCAACAATATCTGAGTACGACATAAGTTAAACAAGTTTGCCTTAAGAATTCTAGCACAAACCGGGATACGGATCGAAGAGGCGCAGCCTCCCGCTCGATCCTCCTAAACTACTCCCCGGTCATCGCCGCAGCCTGCACGTAGTAGTAGGCACCTCCAGTAGTAGTCGCCATCGACGGTGGCGTCAGCTTCGATTCCAAATCTCGGTTGCGACAACCGTAAAAAAAGGAAAGGGGAAAAGGGGAGAAAGCAACCGTGAGTACTCATCCAAAGTACTGCAAGCAAGGAGCTACACTACATATGCATGGGTATATGTAAAGGGCCATATCGGTGGACCGAATCGCAGAATGCCGTAATAAGAGGGGATAGCTAATCCCGTCAAGACTACGCTTCGCAGCCTCCGCCTTCGCCTTGCAAAGATGTAGAAGAGAGTAGATTGAAGTCCTCCAAGTAGCATCTCCAAGTAGCATCTCCAAGTAGCATCTCAAGTAGCATCTCCAAGTAGCATCTCCAGTAGCATCGCATAGCATAATCCTACCCAGCGATCCCGCCCTCGCCGCCTCGTGGAAAAGCGATCACCGGGTTGTTCGTGGAACTTGGAAGGTGTGTTTTATTAAGTATCCGGTTCCAGCTTGTCATAAGGTCAAGGTACAACTCCAAGTCGCCCTGCATCAAGATCACGGCTATTCAATAGATTAACTTCCTGCAGGGTGCACCACATTACCCAACACGCTTGATCCCATTTGGCCGACACACTTTCTCGGTCATGCCCGCCTCGAAGATCAACACGCCGCAGCCCCACCTAGGCACAACAGAGCGGTCAAGACGCCGTCCAAACCTAAGCGCACAGGGTCAGGGCCCATCGCCTTAGCACACCGCATGTTGCGAACGCGCCGAAGCGTAACTAGCCCCTTAATACAAGCGCAGTTTATGCTCCAATCCGCGCGCCACTCGCCGCCGACGCCAAGAAGGCTTCGCCGATACCACGACGCCGGATACCCATAACTACTCCCACGAGATGGTTAGTGCGATAGACCAAATGGCCGACTCGGATCAAATACCCGATATCGTTAAGCGTGTTAAGTATCCGCGAACGCCGAACAGGCCAGCCCACTGCCTCCTAGGTGGTCTCAACCTGCCCTGCCGCCCGCCACAAAGTAACAAATGGGGCCGTTGAACCCAGCCCCCTCTACCGGATGGAGCCACCGTCCTTTCAAACCCCTCATCGAATCGCTATGGTACTCAATGAGCTTACCCGACTTTAGTCACCATCTCAGATAGTATGTATGTATGTATAGTATATACCGTGATCACCTCCCAAGTGATCACGGCCCGATAGTATAGCAAGGCGATCGACAAGAATGTAGGGCCAATGATGATAAACTAGCATCCTATACTAAGCATTTAGGATTGCGTAAGGTATCAACAGATGTAGCAACAATGTCGCTATGCATCGTAATAGGATCAACTAAAGCAAGAATATGCTACACTACTCTAATGCAAGCAGATAGAGGAGAATAGGCGATATCCGTGATCAAAGGGGGCTTGCCTGGTTGCTCGGGCAAGAGAGAGGGGTCGCCAACTCCGTAGTCGAACCGGGTAGTGGCGGCGCTTGGTCTCGGGTCTAGCGAGAGAAGAGGGGAAGAAACAAGAAATATTTAAGCAAGCAGATGTATAGCAAGGCATGACATGACAAGTATCGGTGCTAGAGGTGCCCTAACGCGTATGAGGTGATACTGGTGAAGGGGAAACATCCGGAAAGTATCCCTGTTTCGTTTTAGCAAAGGAGCCGAGGGGAAAGTTGCAAGTTCGATAGGTTAGGGGGTGTGGCGACGAACGGGTTGCGATCCGAATCGCCTCGCCGCTCGAGCAACTTTCATGTTGAAATTATTTTAATCCGAAGTTACGGATTAAAAGATATGATTTTCTAAAGATTTTATTAATTTCGAATTTAATTAATTAATTAAGTCCAACATTATCCAAAAAAGTGTTTGCCGACGCCAAGATGAAGTCAGCAGTCAACAGGTGTTGATCGTCAACCGACGGTGGGTCCCGCATGTCATCGATCGCTTAACCTAATCGTGTTTAACTAACCTAACTCATCGCTTAATTAAACTAATTAATTAATTAGGTTAATTTAATTATGATTAATTAATCTTAATTATTTCCTTGATTAATTAATTAACTTAATTATTATTATTTATTTAATTATTTTTATTACTATTATTTTTACTTAATTATTTATTTTATTATTTATTTTATTTCTTATTTTTTTTTTAAAATGTTCCAGGGCTGGGGCCCATTCGCCATAGGCCCGTAAATGGCGCGGTTAGCGGTTACGGGCGCTGGGTGCCCAAAGACCTGCTCGTTGGGCGCACGCCTGTGGGCGGAGCGGCAGCCAGAGCGCGGAGCAGGTAGGCCGATGGCCACGGCGGGCTCGCCGGCCGCCACCTCCGGCGGCGAAGCCGCACGAGGGGTGCGGTTGCGGGCGAATGGGCACAGGGCGCGGGTGTCGCCCGGATGCAGGGGCACGGCGGGGCGCCGACGTGCGGGCAGCCGACGTCGATGACAGCCGGTGACAACGGTAGGAGGCGGAGCCGTGGGTGCACGAGGCGAGGTCGTGGCCTCGCGGGGCACCAGCGCGTGGCAGCAGAGGCCGGTGCGGTGCGGCTCGGTGCGAGGCATCGCGGCGAGCAGGAGTGGGGAGCGCGGGGCGCGGCCAGTGCGAGCGCGCGCGCGGACGGGCAAGGACGGCCACGCGCGGGTGGTTGCGGACAGGGGCTCGCGATGAGCGTGTGCGACGGGTTGCAGAGAGTTGCAGGGGGGTCGCCGGGCGCTGTGAGCATGCGCTGGGCGCGGTGAAGTACAGCGCCGGTGCGCGTGCAGGACAGGGGAGAGAGGGGAGGGCGTGGCCCTCACCAGCGTTGGCGAGCAGGGGGTCGGCGTGGCTCGATGGAGCCGTTGAGGGGGAGACGAGGAAGGGGCGACGAACGAGGCGGAGGAGCTCCGGGCGGCGTTGACGAGCAGCGGCGGTGGGGTGGTCCGTCGATGTGGAGGCCTTCGGGCGACGGCGGACGAGGCGCCGAGTGCGACGAGTACGGCGGGGACGAGGTGGTGTTGGAGGAGGCGAGCGGTGACGCGGGCGCGGCATCGGGGTTCAGGCAGCGATTTGCGGCCTCCTCCTCTCGATCCCGATCCAAATCGGGCGAGAGGGGGGGAGCGAGTGGGGCGAGTGGGGCGTGGGTGCAGGTTAGGGTTTGCGGGGGTGGGGGAATAAGGAGAGGGAGTGGTGGCCGGTTGGGCCGGTGGGTTGGCCCAGTAGGGCTGTGGCCTGCTGGGCCGAAGCCCAGTGGAGGGGGTTGCTTTCTCTTTTTTTTGTTAGTTTGTTTTCTGTTTTTCTATTTTCTTTCTTTTATTTATTTTCTATTCTGTTTTGTTTCATGTTAAATCATTTAGGCAATTTCTCAAATGGAGTTTGCTACACTATAATTACCTATGCCATTTTTGGCACAGCCCGAACATTTTTGTTATATCTTTTGAAAACTTTTATCGTTGACATTAATTTAAATTTGAATTTTGAAGCGGTTTCGAGTTAACCCGAGATTAACTACGAGACAGAGGTGACGTGGCACCATTAACGGAGATTACAGTAGCATGATTATCCCAAGCATAAATCTCCTCCATTACAAGAAATCTCGCCCCGAGATTTAAGAGGTAGTGAAATGGGGAAGGTTTGGTAACTAATCTAGCGGGTCTTCTCATTCGGCTTGCTCTTCTCAAGAGATCGCTCCAAAGACATTGATATCTTCATTTCTCCGCTTTAGGTCATCATGATGAAGTCGGCATCCTTTCTTCGTGATCTTCATCGTATTCTTAATAGGTAACGAGGCAGGTCGGCAACGCAGTAATGTTATAAGGGTAATGATCTAGGATTAATCCATGAAGGAGATATGAGTACCTCTCGAGTTGAACAAATAAAACACATCGAGAGTAAAGTTGGAAGGTACAATAAGAAGTTTCGAGCAGCCAGCAATCGCTCAATGCCTAGATGTAAGGTGAAAGTGGTTTCAAAGCCACGGAATAATTATTGTGTCCGATGCCAGAATTGATGATCTCATCGGAAGGTGGCTCATGAATTACATACGAGTCCACGCGGGAGGAATAACTTTGGAAACAGGGGTGTACAGGAGTGCCAGGTTACGATCCTGTGGAACTGTGGGTTATGGGCCCACCATGTGGGTTAAAAGTAGGAGGAGCGGTGATATCTTGCACGATCATGTAATCAAAGTATGTCAGGGGATAGCCTGTTAGTTATGTCGTCAACAATAGTAACAGGGTCTGACTGATAAGGTGGTACACCGAGGTGTTTCCGTAAGCAGGAAAATATTACTGCTTTGATCATATAAACCTCAAGAAAGGTTAAACCAAACAATGGAAAGGATAAGATGATTATCAAACTAATGAGAACAATGGAAAGGAAAATGTGTTTAAACACATATATCAGGGGTATATCCTTCCCAAGGATAAGCAGGGCATGATTTCCATGGCATGATAGAACGTAGAAAACCATTTAGGTAAGGGGAGAGGAATTTTCATGACATTACCCATACAGCGGTGTTCGGATAATCGAGCAGGAAACATTTAGCATTGGGCTTCAAATGTTCATGTTGAAAAATCAGAGTACCACCGACATGCTTCGAGACAGGATTGACATGGTCTTCAAGCAAAGGTTAGGCTTTGGATACAAAGGATCCATCAAAAACAACTTATTAAACAAGGTATTCAATTTCCTCATGGAAAAATGATTAACCTTGTTAAAAGGAAACTTATAACAATAAGTCCTCCGTCAGCGTATAGGCATGACATCACCTTACCGGGTCATAAAAGACCAGTGTTATAACTCTTGGAAAAATGTTCCAATCATCATATCTGACCGAGATTCAGCTCGGATAGGTGGCAGGATAACTCAGACTCACGATGCCTGAGAAGAAAGGTGCAACACAAATTGACGAGATGACATCGAAGATTCTCGGGAAATGAACTATGGAAGCGAGTTCCGAAACAAGAGTTCATCATTAAATCAACAAGAGGATGAGGAGGTGACTGATGGACTCAGCGATAACTCATCGAGGTATTCAAAGATGGATCTCCACAATTATGTGGATAAGGAGATAACATTTGTCATATCAAATGATGTAATGAAGTATGCTCGAGGAAAACATACACAATTAAACATTGGTTGAAAGGTGCGCCAAATATGGGTTGGGTTGCACGACCAATGTCGAATGGTCATTCAATAATCAATAGTCTAAGAATGAACGGCCGACCATTAACTTGAAAGCAATAGGGTTGCTAGAAGGTAAGAATCTAAACAACACCGCTCACTTGTTGGAATCAACACGGGACCAAAAAGAATGGTGACGGTGAGAAGTATCACTTGTATTAAGAGTTCAAGAGGTAGTGAAATTTCCCACTACATCTTGTCATAAAAGGTGGTAATATTCCAAGGTAAAGAAGAACAATGTTGGATAGCAAGGCACTCAAGGTATAACACAAAACACCATCAAGTTTGTGTTGGAGGGGAGGCATTAAAGTGGTCGATGACAACACAAATCATCGAGGGCAAGGATGGTATTTCTCATCATGAATTCGATTGATATCCAGGAAGGAGTCAAGACGTTGATGATGATCACGACAAATTTTGTCGAGAGGCTCCACGAAGATGTAATCCATCGGCGATGACATCATGTTAAAGGAATTATGAAGCAAAAGGTTATTGGAACCATGGGTACGACACAAACTTGAAATCAAGCTTGTTGTTCAAGGTGAAATGATATGACGAGGAAAATCGACGTAAGCTAAGCTCATCGTCGAAAATTGTGCTTCGGGAAGAAAGGACCAGGTAGCATAGTTAAAATTTAGCACAAATGATATAGCCGATCAGGCTAGGAATGACGTGATGGAGTATTAAACTCGTACTTAAAGAAGATTACTAAGAGTTGTTGAACCGTAGTGCGGACTCGGTTCAGTTATCGATGTCTTTGAGTGTTTAATAACTCAGAGCCCATGAAAAATTGTAATCAGTGAGAATGTAGTACTTGATGAAGAACTCATAAGGAGTTATGCAGTTCCAAGATAATCTCGAGATACCAGGGGTAATATTTTATTTACGTCCAAAGTTGAGCTTGGACCGGGTATTGCTCTACGTAAGACAAGTGCTAAAACTTGCACGCTAAATGGTATTTAAAAGAGAACATGGTCGGAACCACGATTGCAAAGGCCGATCCTCGATATAAGATGAACTTATACCAAAGGAATAATTAATTTAAGAGAAGCTTTAATGATAAGATCTACATCGTGTCCATGGGCATGAACACAAGTTCAAGGTCGACTCCCACTTCTCCAATGCATAACCTTTCATTTACTTCTCACGCTCGATGAAGTTGCGTTGTTGAAATTTTATCCGCGAAGCACCGTAAGAGTATGATTCGTGAAAACTTTCGGTTCACACGGTTTAGAGAAGGCATATGTTCAACCCATAGGGGCTTTTTAGAAACATATACCACAAGTTTCAAGAGTAAATATCACAAGCCCGAAAGCAGAGCATGGTTGGCCAAGCAGAGGATACAACTTAACAAAGGCATTATGTATCAGGGAAAGAACTCACAAAGTGATCAAAGGTGAAGGACACGGTCGGATAACAATCCAACAAAGGACTTGACGGTCCACAAAGGATCTGATGTGAGTATCGCTACTCAACCAGAAAAGGAAAGAATGCAAAGGCATCAGGTTATAGAATCATCTGACTAATTCGAAGCATAAATGCAAATGAATTATGAATCCAAATCAAGGATCAGAAGTAATGCTCTGATTAAAGATGGATAAGTTGGATAGACCAGAGGCACAATTGACGACAAATAGTTTGGTCGGGAACCAGCTCATGTTCAAAATGATGTCTGAGCCGGAAGATAATTTATAAGGATCAACTGATGATTGCGTGCATTCGCTCACATATAGAATCAATGGACACAAAAATGATAGTGACAAGGATGCCAATAAGATTACTATACTTATGGGATTAATCATAATGAAACCAAACAAGAAATTCCAGAGTAATAGGTTGCTGAGGATTTCCGGAAGATCGAATGGTATTTCGAAGACTTTGGTGAAACACATGAACATCTGGGGGATGAGCGGATACTCGGAAAGTGCGAGAAATTATCCTTAGGGGTATTCAGGTGGCAAAGAACTGCAAGGCAGTAGGCACAAAATATTCTCGGGGTATCTTGTAATAACCAGATTGACTGGGCATAAAAGTAAGAGCGACAAGTGTATGTATTTATCCATAGGGATATTTCGGTGGTAGGGAATTGCAAAAGCAACAGGCTCAAAGTCTCGAGAGAACATCGGAGAGTATCTTCAAAATCCTTCGATGCACCAAGTAATCATCTGGACAGGAGAGGCTCTGCGGGAGAAAGTATTATCGAGAACCTAGAGTCAGAGTTAGTAAAAATTGTTTAACCCGAATAGAAGAGAGATCAGAGTCCCAGAGTAAAGGTCGAGGAGTAAAAGATCCTAGTACCACCCAATGGCGACGTGGGCCCTTAAGCCACACAGCCATGTTAGTAAAAGTTTTGCAATGTCTAGACTCGACTTCGGCCAAGGAGTGTGGAAGGGGGATTCCTACAGCAATGGCTCGATACCAATCTCAGGACGCCTCGATTCAATCGTACACTAATCATGCACGCAAATGTGTACGATCAAGACTGTGGACTCACGGAAGATATCACAACACAACTCTAAAACATAAATAAGTCATACAAGCATCATAATACAAGCCGGGGGCCTCGAGGGCTCGAATACAAGTGCTCGATCATAGACGAAGTCGTGAAGCAACAATATCTGAGTACGTACATAAGTTAAACAAGTTTGCCTTAAGAAGGCTAGCACAAACCGGGATACAGATCGAAGAGGCACAGTGCCTCCCGCCTCGATCCTCCTAAACTACTCCTCGGTCGCCGCCAATCAGCCGCACGTAGTAGTAGGCACCTCTAGTGTAGTAGTCGCCATCGACGGTGGCGCCTCGCTTCTAGATTCCAAGATCTGGTTGCGACAACCGTAAAGAAAGGAAAGGGGAAAAGGGGGAGAAAGCAACCGTGAGTACTCATCCAAAGTACTCGCAAGCAAGGAGCTACACTACATATGCATGGGTATATGTGTAAAGGGCCATATCAAGGACCGAATCGCAGAATGCCGTAATAAGAGGGGATAGCTAATCCTGTCAAGACTACGCTCGCAGCCTCCGCCTTGCAAAGATGTAGAAGAGAGTAGATTGAAGTCCTCCAAGTAGCATCTCCAAGTAGCATCTCCAAGTAGCATCTCAAGTAGCATCTCCAAGTAGCATCTCCAAGAGCATCACATAGCATAATCCTACCCGCGATCCTGTCCTCGCCGCCTCGCGGAAAAGCGATCACCGGGTTGTTCGTGGAACTTGGAAGGGTGTGTTTTATTAAGTATCCGGTTCTAGTTGTCATAAGGTCAAGGTACAACTCCAAGTCGCCCTGTTATCAAGATCACGGCTATTCAATAGATTAACTTCACCGCAGGGTGCACCACATAACCCAACACGCTTGATCCCATTTGGCCGACACACTTTCTGGGTCATGCCCGCCTCGGAAGATCAACACGCCGCAGCCCCACCTAGGCACAACAGAGCGGTCAAGACGCGGTTCAAACCTAAGCGCACAGGGTCCGGGCCCATCGCCTTAGCACACCACTGCACGCTGCGTAACGCGCCGAAGCGTAATCTAGCCCCTTAATACAAGCGCAGTTTATGCTCCAATCCGCGCGCCACTCGCCGCCGACGCCAAGAAGGCTTCGATCGATACCACGACGCCGGGATACCCATAACTACTCCCACGAGATGGTTAGTGCGATAGACCAAATGGCCGACTCGCATCAAATACCCGATCTCGTTAAGCGTGTTAAGTATCCGCGAACGCCGATCAGGCCAGCCCACTGCCTCCTAGGTGGTCTCAACCTGCCTGCCGCCCGCCACAAAGTAACAATGGGGCCGTCGGAACCCAGTGCCCACCTCTACCGGGATGGAGCCACTGTCCTTTCAGCCCCCTCATCGTAATCGCTATGGTACTCAATGAGTCAATTCGACTTTAGTCACCTTCTCAGATAGTATGTATGTATGTATAGTATATACCGTGATCACCTCCCAAGTGATCACGGCCCGATAGTATAGCAAGGCGATCGACAAGAATGTAGGGCCAATGATGATAAACTAGCATCCTATACTAAGCATTTAGGATTGCGTAAGGTATCAACAGATGTAGCAACAATGTCGCTATGCATCGTAATAGGATCAACTAAAGCAAAGAATATGCTACACTACTCTAATGCAAGAAGTATAGAGGAGAATAGGCGATATCTGGTGATCAAAGGGGGGGCTTGCCTGGTTGCTCTGGCAAGAGAGAGGGGTCGTCAACTCCGTAGTCGAACTGGGTAGTGGCGGCGTCGGTCTCGGGGTCTAGCGAGAGAAGAGGGGGAAGAAACGGTAAATATTTAAGCAAGCAGATGTATAGCAGTGCATGACATGACAAGTATCGGTGCTAGAGGTGCCCTAACGTGGTATGAGGTGATACCGGTGAAGGGGGGAAACATCCGGGAAAGTATCCCCGGTGTTTCGCGTTTTCGGGCAGAGGAGCCGGAGGGGGAAAGTTGCAATTTCGATAGGTTAGGGGGGTGTGGCGGACGAACGGGTTGCGTATTCGGAATCGTCTCGTCGTTCTGAGCAACTTTCATGTTGAAATTATTTTAATCCGAGTTACGGATTAAAAGATATGATTTTCTAAAGATTTTATTAATTTCTGGAATTTAATTAATTAATTAAGTCCAACATTATCCAAAACAAAGTTTGTCGACGCCGCCAGCCAATGTGGTGTTGACTGGTCAACTGACGTGTGGGTCCCGCATGTCATTGACTGTTTAACCTAATCAGTGTTTAACTAACCTACCTACTGTTTAATTAAACTAATTAATTAATTAGGTTAATTTAATTATGATTAATTAATCTTAATTATTTCCTTGATTAATTAATTAACTTAATTATTATTATTTATTTAATTATTTTTATTACTATTATTTTTACTTAATTTTTTATTTTATTATTTATTTTATTTTTTTAATTTTTTTTAAAAATGTTCCAGGGGCGCGGGGCCCATCTGTCATAGGCCCAGGGGGGCTGGAGTTAGCGGTTACGGGCGCCGGGTGCCCAAAGACCTGCTCGTTCGGGCGCACGCCTGTGGGTGGTGTGAGCAAGAGGCGCCGAGCAGGGAGGCCGGTGGCCTGGCCAGGGGCTCGCCGCCGCTGCCGCCCCGGCGAAGGAAGCCGCACGAGGGGCGGTTGTGGCGAATGGGCATGGGCGCGCAAGGCCGCCGGATGCGGGCGCGGGGGCGCCGACGTCTTGGGCGGCCGACGCCGATGACAGCCGGTGACGACGGCAGAGGCGGAGCTGGTGCACGAGGTGAGGTCGTGGCCTCATGGGCACCAGCAAGGCAACAGAGGTCGGTGCGGTGCGGGCTCGGTCGAGGCATCGCGGGCGAAGCAGAGTTGGGAGCGCGGGCGCGCCAAGCTGAAGCCAAGCTACGACGGGCAAGGACGGCCACGCGCGGGTGGTTGCGGATAGGGGCTCGCGATGAGCGTGTGCGACGGGTTGCAGAGAGTTGCAGGGGGGTCGCCGGGCGCTGTGAGCATGCGCTGGGCGCGGTGAAGTACAGCTCCGGTGCGCGTGCAGGACAGGGGAGAGAGGGGAGGGCGTGGCCCTCACCAGCGTTGGCGAGCAGGGGGTCGGCGTGGCTCGATGGAGCCGTTGAGGGGGAGACGAGGAAGGGGCGACGAACGAGGCGGAGGAGCTCCGGGCGGCGTTGACGAGCAGCGGCGATGGGGTGGTCCGTCGATGTGGAGGCCTTCGGGCGACGGCGGACGAGGCGCCGAGCGCGACGAGTACGGCGGGGACGAGGTGGTGCTGGAGGAGGCGAGCGGTGACGCGGGCGCGGCATCGGGGTTCAGGCAGCGATTTGCGGCCTCCTCCTCTCGATCCCGATCCAAATCGGGCGAGAGGGGGAGCGAGGGGCGAGGGGGCGTGGTGCAGTTTAGGGTTTGCGGGGTGGGGAATAAGGAGAGGAGTGGTGGCGGTTGGGCGGTGGGTTGGCCCAAGAGGGTTGTGGCTTCTTGGGCCAAGCCCGAGGAGGGTTGCTTTCTCTTTTTTTTGTTAGTTTGTTTTCTGTTTTTCTATTTTCTTTCTTTTATTTATTTTCTATTCTGTTTTGTTTCATGTTAAATCATTTAGGCAATTTCTAAAATGGAGTTTGCTACACTATAATTACCTATGCCATTTTTGGCACAGCCCGAACATTTTTGTTATATCTTTTGAAAACTTTTATCGTTGACATTAATTTAAATTTGAATTTTGAAGCGGTTTCGAGTTAACCCGAGATTAACTACAGAGACAGAGGTGACGTGGCACCATTAACGTGAGATTACTGTAGCATGATTATCCGGGCGTTACAATACGGTCTTGTGGAATACATGTCAAATTATGAGGTGACAAACTGCCACTCACAGGAAAAGAATTTGATTGGTAAGAACAAGGAGACAAGAAACTATTTTACCGAGAGGATAAAGAAGAGCTTGGATCATTTATGAGCACCATAGATAGCAACAGTCCTTAGGGAAGGCTTTAGGTGAAATCTATACCAAGATAACTCCAATGAAGAGATTGACGGTTGAAAAGATCTCTCATTCGTGACAACAATATGAATCATGAAACATGAAGGAAATTGTCAAGAGTGACATAACACCATCTCAAAAGATAAGATAGAAGGAATTGCACTATGGAATGCAAGACAGAGAATACTTGAGCTTCTCAAAACAAAACAAGTGTTGGGCACCCTGTTAAATTTTGAGTATATCTTGGCGGATCATAACTTCGAGCGAAATCTTGAAGAACAATTGAAGAATGAAGAGAATCCTTGATGAACCACCATGTAGAGCCTCCATGAAGAACTCCGATAATAAAAGGATGATAGAAATAAAGAGAAGTTAAAAACACAAGGTGAATCCTTGCAATGATTTATATGGAGCTTCGCGACGACATAATTGAGAGAGCTTGAAACTCCGAAAAGAAAGATGAAGCCTCTCGAACCGAGAATGTGATATGATGAACAACTCTAGAAAGAAGAAACTAGATCACTTGGATGAAACAACAATAAGAATTATGTTATGCGTATCCTTCACCAATATAAATTGATGACAAGCAACGGATTTGGCATACTACTTATTCTCGTAGAAAGGATTAAAGAGATATGGCGTAAACTTGAGAAGGTCTTCAACGAACCACCGGTAGGATTTGGAAAGAACGAATGAATTGATATGATAACAAAGAAAGAGAACTCTTGAACGAACCACCGTAAGAATTGAAAATGAAAGTAGCAAATGCACAAATCACCGGGAAGAATTGCAAAATGAATGAAGATACTTGAGGGTATTTAGATACAAATGAACTAATAGATCACGAGCTGATTAGAGAATACTTGAATTATCCACCGGTATGATTTGGAGAACGAGAGCTGAAAGATTGAATGAATAATTCTGAGATGATTGGCTCCGGAGAATGAAACTGAAAAGACTCCTAAAATGCTCCGGATGGGTGAAAAAGATTCTCACAATCGAAAACAATTAAGAGAGGACGGCAACAAGCTAGCACCATGAATCTTTAAGAGAATAGAGCAAGGTTAAAGAGAAACTCTTCTTCGGTCTTCAAATGATGAGAATGACAACGAGAAACACCACCAAGAATTATTGAGGCACACCGGAAGAATCAAAAGCGAAGAGGTTGAGCCAACCATGAAAAGAATTTGAAAGATCTTGGAGAAAAGCATTTGACTGATGATAACTCATTCTTACGTCAAACTTGGAGAAGAATTTAGGATATCTCTGGGAAAATAGAAGAGTCAGGTAATATCCTGGGAAAAGACCTGCGGGTTAGGGCCCACTCAAAGGAAAACACCGTAGAAAAGATTTAAAAGAGATGTTGCACCGGTTGAATTAAATGACCTGAATGAGATACCAATCTCGAAAGAGCTTGAACGAATGCAGAGTGGAAACACGAATCTTCGAGATATCTTGAGCACTCCAGAATAACAAATAGCGAGAAGTAGAATGATAATGAGGTGCACCGGTATGAGAAGACATTGAAATGAGGAAAAAGGTATGATCAACAAAACTTGACTTGAATCCACCGGAGAAGAGAAAGGAATGAGGAATGACGAACTAGTAGAACATCTTCTTGAGAACCACCGGGTAAGAACATTGATGGAAAAGAATGAAGAGACTTCACATGAATAAATGGATACTTGGTAAAGAAATCTTAGTCCTGGAGGAAAAAGGGTGGGTGGGCGGGAAAAACAAAGGCAACTTGGAGACGCATGAAACAAACACCGTTGAGAAGAAATGATAATTGGTCTTGCTGATGTTGAAGTGATCGGATCCACTTGAAGAGAAACACGCCGGTTGAAAAGGATTTACATGACAATCTCGATTGTCGAGAAGGATTGGTATTCACATCGGAGTATGAGAACACCATTTCGGAAAGGTATGGAATCAACACTTGACATTGAAGCAACTCAATACGACAACTCAAAACAAAAACAAAGGGCTGGCTTGCAGAATAAGCCGAACAAACATATGATAGAGATTTCGTCCGGTTTTTTAGTGGTGGGGCCTACACGGCTCAATCAGACAAAGACCATCATGTACAAGGCAAGGCACATGACATACGAAGCGCCCCGAGTCGGCATAGCCAAGGACTCTTTAAGACACAACGAGACCATCAGAAACCAACCGTGAATAGGCGGACCACTAGATGTCGAACCCCAATTTCATATCATACATCCGCCGGAAAGATATCCTAAGAGCTACTTGAATTCCCACCTATGAAACTCCCAAATTTTCCGGTTATGCAATCAGTGTTGGGGATACAGGGAAGCATAATATCTCACCCAAAACTAGCAAATCCTACATCCAAATTGTATCCATCCTTCAACACATAACCAAGAAACCTTCGAAATCGTCTACCTCAACCTTCAAAAGCATCCGTTATACAAGTTATGGCGATACTCCCGCACTCACCTCAAGATCGGGTTATCGGGTTATCTCACCAACAACTGCATAAAAGAGATTTTCGATGTCGGCGCATTAAACTCAGTATTCCAGAACTGCAACGATAAAATTATGACGACAACACCTCGTAGCTCAACACCCCGACACTTCCACTAAACCCCGACAGGAGGCACCAAGACAATGTTCTCATCATAAAACCATCGGAACGATTCCAAAATACCCGCGTGATCCTAAAAAAAATTAGTGAAATTTGAGAAGAGAAGAGTCAAAACTCTACGTAAGGAAGCCTTACCAGAGCGATGAAGAGACTGGGGATTAAAAAGAATTCCTAACTCTCCGATATATATAATCCTAAATGACTCAAAACCTTTTCTAGACACAACTCGCCACTAAAAACGATCAAGCAAAGGGGCTCCTAAGGTCGGGAAGGCTCGATTACCAACTTGTCACGCCCTCGATGCGGCTATATCTCCCACGGTCGGGCACGACTTAGAGGCATAACCGCATTGAAAGCAATGTCGCAAGTGAGGTAATCTTCACAAAACCCATGTAATACATAAGGAAAAAGATACATAGTTGGCTTACAATCGCCACTTCACACAATTACAAGAATAAAGCATTACATCATCCAGATACAATCAAGGTCCGACTACGGAACCAAAATAAAAGAAGAACCCCAAATGCGATAAAGGTCCCCGATCGACCCCAACCGGGCTCCACTCATCGATCAACTAGAACGAAACAACACAAAGGGCAAGATCTTCATCGAGCTCCTCCTTGAGCTGGGTTGCGCCACCGCCGGTAACGAGGCACCGCAAACTGGTTTTGAAGTATCCGTGAGCCACGAGGACTCAAAGAATCCCATTACCATGGGTATCAAGACTAGCAAAGCTTAATGGGAAAGGAAGGGGTAAAGTGGTGAGGTTGCAGCAGCGACTAAGCATGATATGGTGGCTAACATACGCAAATGAGAGCGAGAAGAGAATCAAAGGAACGGTCGTGAAGCTAGCAATGATCAAGAGGTGATCCTGAACACCTACTTACGTCAAGCATAACACAGAAACTGTGTTCACTTCCCGGACTCACGAGAAGAGACCATCACGGCTACACACGCGTTGATGCATTTTAATTCGGATCCGTGTCAAGTTATCTACAACCGACATTAACAAATTCCCATCTGCCACATAACCGCTGGCACGGCTCTCGAAAGTTTATACCTGCAGGGTGTCCCAACTTAGCCCATCACAAGCTCTCGCGATCAACGAAGAATAGACCTTCTCCCAGAAGACCCGATCAGTCTCGAATCCCGTTTACAAGACATTTCGACAATGGTAAAACAAGACCAGCAAAGCCGCCCGATGTGCCGGCTAATCCCGATAGGAGCTGCACATATCTTGTTCTCGTGGCAACACCGATGAGACATCCTACGAGTAAAACCAGACTCGAGTTGCCCCGAGGGGCCCTGCAGCTCTACTCGGTTCGAACCAGACTTAGACAAGCAATCGCCCGGGGGCTAAAATAAAGATGACCCTCGGGTTGGCCGACCCAAGGAAAGGGATAGGTGGTGGTGAGGCAAATGGTAAAACCAAGTTTGGGCCTTTGCGGACAAGTTTTATTCAAAGCGAACCGTCGGGGGTCCCATAATCACCCGACCGCTAGTTAGGAACGCAAAATCCGGGAACATAACACCGTATGACGGAAACTAGGCGGCAAGAGTGGAACAAAACACCAGGCATAAGGCCGAGCCTTCCACCCTTTACCAAATATATAGATGCATTAATAATATAAGAGATAATGTGATATCCCAACCAAAATCCTGTCCACCATGGAGAAATCTTCAACTTCACCTGCAGCTAGCAACGCTATAAGAGGGGTTGAGAAAAGCGATAACATAGCCAAACAACGGTTTGCTAGGAATGGTGTCAAAGGTTAGAGGTTCATGGCAATTTGGGAGGCTTGAAGAGCAAAAGATAGGTAACGCAGCATAGCGATAGAACGAAGCAACTAGCATAGCAATGATAGTAGTGAGATCCAGGGTAGCGGTCATCTTGCCTGAAATCCCGCTAGGAAGAAGAACGAGTCCATGAAGAAGACAAGCGGACGCAGTCGAACGAATCCTCCCAACTCCGGAACGAAACCGAAGCTAACGAGAGAAGCAAACCGGAAAGAAGCAAACCACATGGTAAACACACAAGCATCAACATGTCATGATGCACAATCAAGTATGATGCATGTCCGGTTTAATGAGGCATGGCATGACAAAGTGCAACAAACAATGCTACAAGTTAAGTGGAGCTCAATATGCAACGAGTTGCATATTGACGAAACACCACATTCAAGTATTTGGTTCACTCTCCTTTATGCTACTCATCAATATTAAATGTTGTTAAACATGGCAAGGGGTGAAACAAAAGTAAACTAAATATTTAGGCAAGTTTAAATGAGGCCGGAACAACAAACAACATTTCCGGAAAAGCCTCATATGCAATTTATGAATTTGGTACTGTTCTGCCCTAAAACATATTTTAAATTTGTTAAACAGGAAAATAAAGTGGACCATGTTAATCTAGGCATTTTTCCACCCCATTTACATATAAAGTTTATTAAATTCGGTGTTACGGTTAAATAGTTATGAAATAAATCATTTTAACATGGCATTGAGCAAATTTAAACAAACGACATTTTTAAAAATTTTAAACATGGATGAAAGTGCCATATTATTAATCTACACAATTTTCTGAGCATTTTACATATATAAATCGTTTTAATCCAATGCACGGTTAATTAGTTATTATATGCATGATACTTATGGGGTTTTCTGTAAAACAGTAATTCACCGGATAATAGCTAAAATCGCAGAACAGGAAAAAAACGTATGCGGGCTGAAACTGCAGGCTGGCCCAAATGGAGAAAAAAAAACAAAGGAGGGGCGCTGGGGGTGGCCTCACCCATGGGCTTTGGCCCGGACGGGAAGGCGGCCCGCGGGAGGGCGCGGTGGAGCAGGCCAGCAGAGCTGGCCGGGCGTGCTGGGCCGGCTGCGGATCTGGGCCACGCGCAGGGCAGAAGGTTCAACGCGTGCGCGGTCAACGCACGCGGTCGAGCGCTCGGTTCCCTCGCTTACAGAGACGAGCAGGCGAGGCGGAGACAGGGCACGACGGCGGCAGCGGGGACTTGGCGCACAGGGGTCTCGAGCGGCAGCGTCGATCTGAAGGTGGGGATGCAAGGCCTCGCCGGATTTGGCGGAGACGGTGACGAACGGAGCAGGGCGGCGGCAGGAGCTGCAAAGACAAGGCAGGGGAACACATTCAGAGAAGTAGCGGTGCGGGAGAAAAGCGATACGAGCAGGAGAGGGACGGGCAGAGGGAGGCGGACCCGGATCCTGTCGCAGGAGGTCGCCGGTGTGCCCGTTCCCTGCCGGATCAAAGCGGTGGCGGGCTGGCGGAGGAGCTGCAAGCTTTGATGGGGCGCGGCCATGGCGCGGGGTGGTCGCGGTCAACGCGAGCTAGGAGCGGGACGAGGCGCTGTTCGTCGCGCGGGGGAGACAGCAGCGCTGGAGCAGAGCGCTCGATGCAGAGGAGGTCCAGAACGAGGCAAACGGCGGCACGGGGACTTGGTGGAGCGGCGGGGACCCGAGCCGATCTGGCCAGAGTTGAGGGGAAGGTGCGGCTGGGTTGAGCTGGAGCATGGAAGCATCCATGGCGTCCTGCAGGACACAGATAAAACGAGAGAGCGTTTCAGAGACAGAGAGAGACCAAGGGGAAGAGAAAGAAGCAGGTGCACGGGCTGGTTCTTGTCACCGGTAGCAGGTCAAGCTCCTGCTGGAGGAAGGAGGCGCGCAAGGGGATTGGCTCGAGGATGAGAACGAGGAGGGAGATGCTACGCGATCTGGTTGGGCGGCGCTGAAAGCAAGGTGGATGGCTCGATCGGATCTGGAGGATCCCGAGGGGAATGGAGACAGCGGCGGCGGCTGAAGGGGATTTGGTGGATGGGACAAGGTTCCTAAATTCTAGGGTTGGACTATTTATATAGCAAGTGGATAGGCTTAGGGTCATTTGGTCCCTTCGATTAAAATCGGACGGTCGCGAATAAAATAGTTAGGGAGCCCAAATAACAAAACGGAGATGTTTTGTAGATGTTAGGGGATGATCTGGATCCAACGGTGACGACTGCTCGGGTCGGGTTCCGGGCAAGTTTCGGACGCGGGCGAGGGGGGCTGCGAGCTGGCAAGAGAGGTTAGGTGGTCGGACAAAAGGGAAACGAAAACACAGTTGGTCTTGGGGCGGTCAACAAAATAAAGGGGGGGACGTGGCAACTACGAACGGGTGCGAGTTTTATGAAAAACGATGCCGATGCAATGGGAATGATGCGATGATGAAATGCATGACATGAACAAAATGCAAAAACGGAAGACAAAAACCCAACCACGGAGAAAAATAATATATCACATCTCCGGAAAAGGCAAGAGTTGGAGTTATGAATATGGAAAGTTGTATCCGGGGCGTTACAAGGAGGGTCCAGAGGCGCCGCAAGGCAGCCTCCCGGACTTTGCGCCGGACTCCACGCCGGAACCCGCAGTGGTTCCGGAGTCCGGCAAACGGCCCCTTCGCAAGAAGGGCAAGACCGTGACGCCGGCGGCCCCCGTCCAACCGGAGGCGCCGGACAACTTGTTGGAGGCGCTCAAGGGCGCTTCCATCGAGGAAGAACACCGCACTATCATGAGTGCGGTGATTCAGAAGGTTCAGCTTGCCAAGAGTGGGCTAACCGAAGCCTGCAGCAGCCTTCTAACAGGCTTTGAGGTAAGAAGTTAGAATTATGTAATGTAATACCGCATAGACAGTAGCCCCTGATGCTCGGTTCGGTGTTCGGAAAGAAAAGCCGGACTGAGGATCTAAAAAGATACACGCGGGATTGCTAAAAATTATGTCAATATGGGTTTGCAGGCTGCGCTGCTGACCTCTGCCGCACTGACTGCGGAGGTCGGTGCATTAAAGCAAGATCTCGAGCGGTCTGAGCAAGAGCTCGGCCGTGCAAAGAAGCAACTCGAGGACAAAGAAGGTGAGTAACACCACTTTGAATATTTACCTTACAGAAAGGATTTCGGTTGCAATAAAAATAAAAAGGATAACGTGGGTACTGCAGGGGCCACGAACGAGGTGGCGGCCCTGAAGGAGGCCGTATCCGCGGCTGAACGCAATGCGGCCACGGAACGAGCGGAGCGAGAGAAGCAGGAGGCGCGGTTGGCGGAAGTGCGGCAAGAGCTCCAGGCTCTCATGGAAAAGCATGAGGGTTTGGAGCGCGACTCAAAGACTCGAGAGTCCGAGCTTGCCTCGGCTCTCGAAAGTGCCAAAGCCGCCAAGGCCGAGGCCCATAAGGCCCTTTAGGAGATTGAGGCGGTGAAGAAAATAGCGGCGGGTAAGGCATTTTTCATGCAAAGCAAGCATGTTAATGTAAACTACCTGACACTTACCCGAATTCGGAGCTCTCCAAGGGCGTTTGCAGATCTGCCTCGCAGTGCGTCCGATGCCGCCGCATTCTACCGTGGCGAGGAGGGGAGCTCAATGGAGAAGGTCTTCTGGTCTCAATACGTTGAGGCTGGCCATCCGGTGCCCCTTAGCGACTAGCTGAAGCAGCTGGTCGAGCTCCACAAGGTAGCCGAGCAGGCCATGAAGGGCCTCATAGTCCGGTTGTGGCCTGGAGAGGCCATGCCTGGTAGCTACTTTGGCCTCGTGCGGCGGCTGGTGGATGCATGCCCCTGGGTGGAGGTCATCAAGCGCCCGCTTTGTATTGAAGGTGCTCGTCGGGCCTTGCCCGCAAAAAGGTGCACTGGGCAGGCTGGATGCGGAGAAGCTTATCATCGACGCGCCGCCAATGGGCAAGGAGCATCGTGACGCCGAGATGTACTATAAGACTGTCTCAAGGGTGCCCGCAAGATTGCGGATGAGTGCCCCGTAGATGTAATTATTGAGTAAACTCGCTATGTATTATCCTCGCAATGAAAACTTTGTTCATATGCGCAAGCAACGCTTTTTAATTTAAAATATTACCTTCATGCGATCGCTTATAAAATCGAGAGATGGCAAGTCGTCGGCTTCAGCCCCCATCCACTAGTGCCGGGTGTTCGGATAAACTTGAGCACTCTTGTTCCCATTTTTGGGTCCATCTAGGAGGCGCCAACACAACGAACAAGGCAATCGGACTTATAATGCTTGAACACTCTCACTTAGCCATAGAATTCTATAATTTTAAATTTCGCGAAGCCCCTAGTATTCGGAAGACCGAGTTCGGTCGCTATCCACGCCTTGGCCGACATTATCCGTTCTTCGCTTGAAGCGCATAAGTCTTTAAGAATCGAAAAGACCTCTCGAGCAGGACCAGTCTCTCGCCTTATCATGACAATCGGTTTTAGCTTTCCATCGAGGCGCCGCCAGCTCAACCGGGGCGCAATTGCAGTGGTTCTCTTAGTGTCACCTTAGCCGACAAAACGGAACGTAAGGCACCAAAACATGGGAGCCGGGCAAACCCAACTATTGACCCAAGACATGATTCGGAGCCGATTCATATAATCCTATAAGTTCGGGGTGCCGCACTTGTGAAAGTGTTCGGACTTATCACACCATAATGCGGGGAACATAAGCCCCTGGTATATTCAGCCGTACCAAAATATACGGGTGCAAGATGTCATTAGTGAACATATATGTAATGTAATGCAATTACAGGCAAAAAGTGCTGCATTATTTATTCAAGGAATTCTGCTATGAGTGCGGAATGATACAAATAGTGCGGTAAGCAAGGGATTGGACTAATTAACCATGTCCCCCTCCAGGGGTGGGCTGTGGACTGGTGTATATAATCAAATTTAATGCTCGTAATGGAGACCACCTGAGTGTTTGTCGCAGCCTTTTTCCCTCCCTGGCTGTTGCATCGTGAGTTCGGCGGGTTCGCCGCCGGACAGGGCCTCTGGTGAACGGAGTCCTGTATATACAAAGATGGGAAAATAAAAAATAAAAAATAAAAAAGAGCGACACACTTGTGAGCCCCTGGTGTGGTCGAGCCGCACTCTGGGTTTGTTGTGGTCGTGCCCCTCCCCCTAGGCCCGTGGTATCTCCAGAGCGTAATGATGTACGTGGAGGGTTGGTCTTGCAATCATGCGAGGGTTGGGGTTAGCCGCATTGCTACGCTGATGCTCGGGCGTGCGGTGTGATCTTGGTTGATGTTGCTCGGGCGCGCTTTGTCGCGTTCCGCCGCTTAACGGCCGGACTCAAAATTGCCTTAGAAGGCTGCTCAGATTTCGCCGCGAGAGCTGCTTGTATGTTCCTCCGCTCGAGGGAGCGCTCAGATTTCCGCTGCTCGTGATGACTCCACGAGGGCCTCGCATCTTGAGCTTGAGGTATGCGTACGCGGCACCGCGTTGAACTTTGAAAACGCGGTTTGTCCGAAAGCAGAGCATGATAGCCGCCATGAACGGGACTATGTCAAGATTAACTCCTCGCCCGAAATTATTCGGGATCCGAAGACCACTTCAGCAGGATCGAGCTCGCATAATTGGCCTCCACACCTGGTATGACGCCTTTGAAGGTCGTCTTTGTAGGTTTAATCCTTGAGGGTCTATGCCCATCTTGCGACCGTATCCCGATAAAGCAGGTTCAGCACGCCGCCGCCCATCGTGACTCGTGAGGTGAAATCCATCGACGATTGGGTCTAAAACCACGCGCGAATCCGCCATGGCGGATATCGGTCGGATGGTCTCTTCGATCGAAAGTGATCGGGCAAGAGGACCATGGATTGAACTGGGCGATCGCTCCATCGCATATACGCCCCTTAGTGCACGCTTCGCTCCCTCTTGGGTATATGGGTTGCGATATCATGTTTACCGTCCGCACTTGTGGGGGAAACCTTCGTCCTCTCTGTTCGGGCGGCCGGTCTCTTCCTCGTTGTTGCTTTGTGCAGCCCTTGTCGTTGTTTTCGCAATTAACTTGCTGCTCGCTTAAATACCCAACAATCTCTGTTGGTGTGGTTAGCTGGCTTTTGAAGTGCCATGTATTTGGCATGAGCGGTCCAAAGATTCGGTCCAAATTGGACGGACCTGAGTGGTTCTTTTGAATGGCTTCTTCCACGACCGGTTTAGAGCCTCGAATCCGCGCTGACCGCCGATCCTCCTTGTCGTCGCCGTTAACGCAGCGTTTATTTTTGTTTCGACGCGACCTGCCATTGTGGTCTTTAGTATCCGGACTACCAGCATTTTTGCTGAGGTTCTTGCTGCAAGCTAGCCAGCTATCCTCTCCCGCACAGAAGCGGGTCATTAATGATGTGAGGGCTGCCATGGATTTAGGCTTTTCCTGTCCTAGGTGCCGGGCTAGCCACTCGTCGCGGATATTGTGTTTGAAGGCTGCGAGGACCTCTCGATCCGGACAATGACGATTTGATTTTTCTTTGTTAAGAACCGTGTCTGTAATTGCTCGCCGATTCGTCTGCTGCTGGATTATGTGGCTTAGGTCATCGGTGTCCGTGGTCGCATATATGTGCCCCGGAATTTGTCGAGGAATGTGGCTTCCGTGTCCTCCCAACACCCAATTGACTCAAGGGCAGGCTGTTAAGCCAATGCCGAGCTGGTCCTTTAAGCTTGAGCGGGAGATATTTGATGGCGTGGAGATCGTCGCCGCGGGCCATATGGATATGAAGGAGATAATCTTCGATCCAAATCGCGGGGTCTATTGTGCCATCGTAGGATTCAATGTTTACGGGTTTAAACCCTTCGGGGATTTGACGATCCATTACTTCGTCGGTGAAGCATAGCGGGTGTGCGGCGCCTCTGTATGGAGCAATATCACGACGTAGCTCAAGGGAGCGTTGTCTGCTGTGTTCGGCCCGGCCAGAGTTGTTGTATCTGGCGTGACGGTATTCGTCGTGGGTCGTGGGGCACCCACGTGATCCATAGATGGATCTGGATTGCCTTGCTTTGTCGTCCAATATATCTCGCAAGTCTGGCGCGTTCCCTCGCTGCTTCGTACTTTTTGAGCGATGCCGGGGTACGGTCTTGGTGGAGGGCCTGGATGCCTCTTTGTCGCGACCACAGGGTGATCGGTCGGCCGTATTGTGCGCTGGTGATGAAGGTATATATGCTTCCTCCTCTAATCGGGGGAGTAACTCGCGTTTTGGGTAACTCTTGGAGGGACGTTCGAGTTCATACTCTTCGGCCGCGAGGACCTCGGTCCATCTGTCGGCCAGCAGGTCTTGATCAGCTTGAAGCTGCTGCTGCTTTTTCTTTAGGCTGTTTGCTGTGGCCATTAGCCTGTGTTTGAAACGCTCTTGTTCGACGGGATCCTCGGGCACGACGAATTCATCGTCGTCGAGGCTTGCCTCATCTCCGGAGGGAGGTATGTAATTATCATCCTCGACCTCTTCGTCTGCCACTCTCTCGTGAGGGCTTGCTTCTGCATCCTCCTGCGCTGAATCTTGCTGGAGGGGATTGTCTTCGGCACTTTCTGGGGTGTTATTGTCTCCTGTGCCGGAATCTCCATTCTTGGTGTGGCGGGATTTAGAGCGGCGCCGCTGACGTCGACGCTTGGGTTGTTTCTTTAAGGAACCTGCCTCCGCTGCTTCTTCGCCGTCCCCATCTTTTGGGGTGTCCACCATGTATATGTCATATGACGAGGTGGTCTTCCAGTGCCCTGTAGGCGCTGGTTCTTGTTCGCTCTCCGGCATCGTCGTCCATACCGTCGATGTCTTCAGAGTCATAGTCTAGCATGTCGGTTAGGTCGTCGACAGTGGCTACATAGTGGGTGGTGGGTGGGCTTTGAATTTCTTCGTCGTCCGCATCCCAACCATCTTGGCCATAGTCCGGCCAGGGCTCTCCAGATAGCAAGAGATGCTTTAGCGAATTTAGGATGTCGTCAAAGGGTGAATGCTGAAAGATGTCCGCGGCGGTGAACTCCATGATCGGCGCCCAATCAGATTCGATTGGCAGGGGCGCAGGAGGTTCAGAGTCCGGCTGGGAGTCCAGCACCTCGGAGTCACGAGCTTTATAAGGGACGAGGTCAGTGTTCGGCTCCATCCGTAGAAGTTGCAGCTCTCGAGGCGGTGTCCAGCCACTCTTCCTCGATCTGCACGATCGGCTCCGGACTATGGGTCGGAGCAGATTCATGTGCGGCCTCCAAGGTACTGTCCGGCGGCAGAGCTAGATCGTGCCCATCGCGACAGTGCGGCATGCTCGGCTGCGGATCAGATCCGTCGAAGATCAAGTCTCCGCAGATGTCCGCCGTGAAGTTTAGGCTTCCAAATCTGACCTGACCGCCAGGGGCGTAGCTTTCGATCTGCTCCAGATGGCCAAGTGAATTGACCCGCAGTGCGAAGCCGCCGAATACGAAGGTCTGTCCGGGGAGAAAAGTCTCACCCAGGACGTCGTTGTTGTTGATTGAAGAAGCCATCAAGCCTATTGGTGACGACACAGAGGAACTCTCAATGAAAGCACCAATGTCGGTGTCAAAACCGGCGGATCTCGGGTAGGGGGTCCCGAACTGTGCGTCTAGGCGGATGGTAACAGGAGACAAGGGACACGATGTTTTTACCTAGGTTCGGGCCCTCTCGATGGAGGTAAAACCCTACTCCTGCTTGATTGATATTGATGATATGGGTAGTACAAGAGTGGATCTACCATGAGATCAAGGAGGCTAAACCCTAGAAGCTAGCCTATGGTATGATTGTTGTAATGGTTGTTGTGTCCTATGGACTAAAACCCTCCGGTTTATATAGACACCGGAGAGGGCTAGGGTTACACAGAGTCGGTTACAATGGTAGGAGATATACATATCCGTATCTCCAAGCTTGCCTTCCACGCAAAGGAAAGTCCCATCCGGACACGGGACAGAGTCTTCAATCTTGTATCTTCGTAGTCTTGGAGTCCGGCGGACGATGATAGTCCGGCTGTACGGACACCCCCTAGTCCAGGACTCCCTCACCAGGTACACTTCATGCTTCAAATTTGTTACACAACTTTACTCATACGTGCATGCTACAGGACTTACAAACTTCAACACAAGTATTTCTCAATTTCACAACTACTCAACTAGCACGACTTTGGTATTATTACCTCCATATCTCAAAAAAATTATTAAGCATTAAATTTATCTTAGTATTCAATTCACTCAAAAGAAAGTTTCACATATCTTGAACACTAAGTATATTAACATTAAGCAAATTACCATGTTATTAATGACTCTCAAAATAATCTAAGTGAAGCATGAGAGATCAAGTTTCTTTAAAACAAATCCACTACCGTGCTCTAAAAGATCAAAGTGAAGCACTAGAGCAAAAACTATCATGCTCAAAAAGATATAAGTGAAGCACTATGAGCAGAACTATCAAGCTCAAAAGATATAAGTGTAGCACTATGAGCAAAACTATCAAGCTCAAAAGATATAAGTGAAGCACAATGAGCAAAACTATCAAGCTCAAAAGATATAAGTGAAGTAGTATGAGCAAAACTATCAAGCTCAAAAGATAGAAGTGAAGCACATAGAGTATTCTAACAAATTCCAAATCATGTATGGCTCTCTCAAAAGGTGTCTACAGCAAGGATGATTGTGGTAGACTAACAAGCAAAGACACAAATAATAGAAGACGCTACAAGCAAAACACATATCATGTTGGTGAATAAAAATATAGCTCCAAGTAAATTACCGATGGAAGTGGACGAAAGAGGGGATGCCTTCCGGGGCATCCCCAATCTTTGACTTTTTGGTGTCCTTCGATTATCTTGGGGGTGCCATGGGCATCCCCAAGCTTAGGCTCTTGCCACTCCTTGTTCCATAATCCATCAACAGAATTCACCCAAAACTTGAAAACTTCACAACACAAAACTCAACAGAAATCTCGTGGGCTCCGTTAGAGAAAGAAAACAAAAGACTACTTCAAGGTACTGTAATGAACTCATTCTTTATTTATATTGGTGTTAAACCTACTGTATTCCAACTTCCCTATGGTTTATAAACTAATTTACTAGCCATAGATTCATCAAAATAAGCAAACAACACACGAAAAATAGAATCTGTCAAAAACAGAACAGTCTGTAGTAATCTGTAACTAACGCGAACTTCTGGAACTCTAAAAATTCTTACAAAATAGGAAGTCCTGGACAATTTGTATATTGATCAGCATCAAAACGAATTAACGCAAAAGCACTCTCCAGTAAACAATGACAACTAATCTCGTGAGCGCTAAGGTTTCTGTTTTTCAGCAGAATCAAATCAACTATCATCGTAGGTTATCTATAGGTCCTACTTGGCACAAACACTAATTAAAACATAAAACCACATCCAAACAGAAGGTATATGGATTATTTATTCCTAAACAGAAGCAAAAACAAAAAACACAAAATAAAATTGGGTTGCCTCCCAACAAGCGCTATCGTTTAACACCCCTAGCTAGGCATAAAAGCAAGGATAGATCTAGGTATTCCCATCTTTGGTAGGCAATCCATAATTGGCTCTCATGATAGATTCATATGGTAATTTTATTTTCTTTCTAGGAAAGTGTTCCATACCCTTCTTTAAGGGAAATTGGAATCTAATATTCCCTTCCTTCATATCAATAATTGCACCAATCGTTCTAAGGAAAGGTCTACCAGACATGAGGGATTGCAATCTATATCAAGAACGATAAAATCTACGGGCACATCATTCCTATTTGCAACAATAAGAACATCATTAATTCTTCCCATAGGTTTTTTAATAGTGGAATCTGCAAGATGCATGTTTAGAGAGCAATCATCAAAGTCACGGAAATCTAGCAAATCACATAAGGTTTTGGGAATAGTAGAAACACTAGCGCCCAAATCACATAAAGCATGAAACTCGAAGTCTTTAATTTGAATTTTAATAGTAGGTTCCCACTCATCATAGAGTTTTCTAGGGATAGAGACTTTCATCTCGAGTTTTTCTTCATAAGATTGCATCAAGGCATCAACAATGTGTTCGGTAAAGGCCTTATTTTGACTATAAGCATGAGGAGATTCTAGCACGGATTGCAACAAGGAAATACAACCAATCAAAGAGCAATTTTCATAATTAAATTCCTTGAGATCCAAAATAGTGGGTTTAGCAATATCACGGTTTTTATTTATTTCAATCCCACTTTCATCAATTTCATCATCAAGATCTAAAAACTCAGAATTCTTAGAACGCCTTCTAGGTAAAGGAAGATCATAATCAGATTCATTAAGATTCATATTGCAAAACAAAGATTTAATAGGGGACACATCAATAACTTTTAGATCTTCGTCTTCATTTTCATAGGGATTAGAAGAACATGCTTTAATAAAGGCATCTTTGGAAGCACGCATCCTAGCGGTTCTTTCTTTGCACTCGTCAATGGAAATTCTCATAGCTTTGAGAGACTCATTGATATCATGCTTAGGAGGAATAGATCTAAGCTTTAAAGAATCAATTTCAAGAGAAATTCTATCAACGTTCCTAGCCAAATCATCAACTTTAAGCAATTTCTCTTCAAGCAAAGCATTAAAATTCCTTTTGTGAATTCATAAACTCTTTAACACTACTCTCAAATTCATAGGGCATATTATTAAAATTTCCATAAGAGTTGTTGTAGGAATTTCCATAATTGTTAGAAGGATTGCTAGGAAAAGGCCTAGGGTTATAATTCCCTCTATAAACGTTGTTTCCAAAACCATTCCTACCAACAAAATTAACATCCATAGATTCATTATTATTCTCAAGCAAAGTAGATAAAGGCATATCATTAGGATCAAGAGGAGTATTTTTAGGAGCAAACATCTTCATAAGTTCATCCATCTTTTCACTCAAAACATTGATTTCTTCTATAGCATGCACTTTTTTACTAGAAGATCTTTCGGTGTGCCATTGAGAATAATTAGCCATAATATTATCAAGCAATTTGGTAGCATCCCCTAACATAATTTCCATAAAGGTGCCTCCCGCGGCCAAATCTAAAAGTGTAACATCCCAAATTTCCAATTTGGCATGTTATACATAGATCATCCATGCATATCATATTTCACTGCTTTTTCTTTTGCAATCCTCGAAATCCTAAGCAACTCAAGGACCTTCGGAGAGAGTTGGGGATTTTCTAATTTTCATATTTGAATTTTTATCAAATAGTGAAGACGAGGATTTGATTTTAATTATTTTCTCTCCGAAAAAATATTTCATTTTAAAATAATAAATGAGGGGAGATAATATGACTTCTCCAAAATGTTGCATATTTTAAAAATTGCATTTTAGGGGCCAAGAAAAGTTCATCTTGTTCTAAATATTTTATTTAGACGGAGAAAACTTGTTTTGGAATTTTAGGTTTTTATTTATATTTCTAGGAATTTTCTTCGGCGGAATGTTTTTTTTTTAAATTTACCTCGCCGACCGGGTCAAGGCTCACCGAAAGCAGTCGGCCCACCACCACCCAGCATTCTCACAGCGCACAGGCGCAGGCAGACGGACGCCGAGGGCGAAGTCCGAGCCGACTCCACCCCGGCCTCTCGCCCAAGCCAGCCGCCCGCCCGCCCCTATAAAGCCGCCGCCACCACCACCCGCCGCCCACCCACCGCAGCCTCCGCACCACCAGCAGCCCGATCCGCCGCCGCAGCCGTCGCCGCCTCCGCCGCCAAGCCCCGCCGCCGCCGCCAAGCCCGCTGAGCCGCCCGCCCACGGACGAGCCCGGAGGTACCCGACCATTGCTGGTTTTTTTCAAAAAATAAACCCGTCGGTTTTTTGAAAACCCTAGATCGCTTTTTTTCTAGATCGGTTTATTTTATTTTCCCGGTTTATTTGTTTAGCGAACGTCCGCTCGTCTGCTCGCTTTAATGAACACGCTCTCGCTTAGTTCCTGTTAACGAACGCTCATCCGCTTAGCGCTTCGTCGTTTTTCTTTTATCGGATTTATTCTGCGATTATTCGATCGCGATTTCGATCCGATTTTCAAACGTGTTTTTCTTTTCGCTCGCTTATCGGAATCAGCGATTCAAGCGCCTGGAGTTTCATCTCAAAACCCTCTTTTCGAATAATCAACTCAAACAAGATTTTTCCTCTATAAAATTTGACCTAGATCCAGAATAGTAAAACAAAGTTGTTTCTTTTGCCGTTTGAGCTTCGTTGATTTGTTTGGTTTGATACTTTTTGCAAACTGAGTTCTTAAGTTGAACTCTCCGGTCAGACTCTTTTATTTGGAGTTCTACTTGTGCATCTTTGATTGTTGCTTATGTATGTTATTGTTTGCTTGTGCTAGAATTCCCAGAGTGCGAAGCGTGTTACTACGAGTCTCTAGGATACCCGGATCGTCAGCAAGGCAAGTAACACATTGATCATACTCTTTTCATACCCAGTTTTTATGCATTAGATTCAATCCTCAAACATTGCATGATTAGGATGCCTTTAACATGTGGGTATTGGGAATTAGTTGATGAGGTAGAACCTATTGCCCTGTTTATTATCAAGGGTCTTTTACATTTGTGTCCCTAACTCGAACCCACTACTCAGATTTGCCCCTAATTTCGAAGTGTGCTCAAATTTGCCCCTCTGCCGTTAAGTGTCCTTATAGAAATACCCTTTCGTCCCGTTACCGTCCAGTCAAAGCCATTTGACCGCTAACCAGCCGTTTCTTTGACATTTTTACCCTTGTGTCCATGTGCCGCTTACTGGTGGGTCCCACTCTCAAAAAATAAAACGAAAAAACACTTTCTCTCACCCCCTCTCTCTCACTGATAACTTACATGTGGGGCCAATCTAGAAAATGACTATTCAAACTTGATATTAGGCCCACTTTTATTAGATTATTAATATTTTATGAATATTTTGTTTCAATTAATTGTTGATTAGGCCAACAATGACCGACAACGACCACTTGCCGCGGCGGTGGCACGCCGGGAGGCCGCGAGGAGGCTGGACGAGGGAAGCAGACGATAGCCCTGGATCTACCGCATCCAGGGATGGTTTCTTCGGACCATATGGTGGCCGGAGCGGACGGCGGCGACCATTCCCGCGGCGAGGAAGAGCACAGAGCTCATGGGAAGACAACCCCACGTTATGGGGCTTGTCAGGAGGATGCCCCGGCCTCTGCCAGACACCATGACGCCTGTGGAGCGGCTAGGATCCGTCGGCGTGCTTCAACGGCATCAAATCGACGGCGGCAATCCGTGGCGGAGGCGGGCAGATGCGCCCCGCACTGCACAGGACTTTCTCTCGTCAAATTCGTCCGGTCAGGGCAGAGATGTCATGCCGCACGAGCATCTGGCGAGCTAGCGACGCCTGGGGTTTCCGTTTCCCATGTGCTGGACTGATGACGGCGACAGGGCGGCCTCCGGTGGGCTTGCGGGATAGGGCTAGAGGAGGGGAGAGAGAAAATGGGCGAGCGACGGAGAGAGAATGAGGGCAAGAGGGTTGTGGCATCAAGGAAGACCAGCAACGGCGGCGGTGGCCATTCAACACCCTCGCCGGAGTTGAGGGAGAGAGAGTGGCCATCGGCCTGTCGTTGGGAAGGGAGAGAGACGTCAGAAAGAGAGAGAAGTAGCTTGTCCTTTTCCCTTTTATTTTTTTTATTTTTTCTAGTTGGGTCCACCGGTAAGTGTGTGTGTGAGAGAGGGTTGAGAGAAAGGGTTTTTTGTTTTATTTTTTGAGAATGGGCCCCACCCGTAAGTGACACAAGGAGACAGGGACAAAAATGTCACAGAAACGGTGAGATAGCAGTCAAATGGCTTTGACTGGACGGTAACGGGACGAAAGGGTATTTCTGTAAGGGCACATAACGGCGGAGGGGCATTTTTGAGCAGGCTTTCGAATTAGGGGTATATCTGATTAGGTGGTTCGAGTTAGGGACAGAAATGCAAATGGCCCTATTATCAAACCCTTGGGAGTTACTTCTACGTTATGCTTATATTGCCATGCTATGCTCGTAGACGTGGATTGGGTTTGAGTGATATCCATGACAGATGTGAGATTGATAATTAATGGTTTACTTAAGGTGGCAACTTTAATACACATCTGGGTGGATTGAGGCACCTGGGGTTACCAGTGATTGCCTGTTTTATTTTTGGAAATCCCGGGGTTACCGTGTGATTCTCCTATGGACCGCCACCCATGCTCAAAGGGAACTGAGTCTATTCATGCTAGAAACTTCCGTGTGCAGCCGCAAGCTATTATGGGCTCTAGCATAGTTTGAGTAAGTTGCGTGAAGCTCTTGAAGAGGTGGATCAGCAGGTAGTGGGTTTGTAGGTTTGGTTTGGTCTGCCCGGAGTAGAGAGTTAATACTTCTGAAAGACTGTGTCTCGGTCATCCGTCTCTCAAACACCATGTAGTGCGAGAATCAACGGAGGCGATTGAGTCTTGCAGGGAAAAGTGCGCAAACCTCTATAGAGTGTACAATCTAATCATGGTTAGCCGTGTCCTCGGTTATGGACAATTCTGAGTATCTAGTACTTGAGTATTCGCATGTATCTCCACACTCTTAAATTAATATTGCTGGGTTGTTAATTACTTTTAATTGGGATCATTGAGTTGGGGTTTACCTTCTCAAATGATGTTTCAACCACCATGATAGTTAAATTAAAATTGATTCCTTTGTAGTAGGGAAAATTGGCTTTTTCAAAATCAGAACCATAGAGCTTTCCACCAGCCATATATGCATGTAGTGGTAGCATTATTCGTTATTGCTCTTTTGTGTTACATTGCAAGCATATTCCATGTGTTGACCCGTTCTCGGCTGCAACGTATTATGTTGCGCATTTTCGCACGAGGAGTAAGGTTCAGAGGTCGTTGCCGTGCAGCTCAGCTTATGCCGTTGGAGTTGATGGACTCACTTTATCTTCCAAGCCTTCCACTGTTATCGCATTAGATGGCCTTAAGCCATATTATTGTAATAAGTTCTCTTTGAGACATTCGATGTAATAAGTGTGTGATTGCTACTCTGTTATAGATCCTTCGGCATCTTGTGTGGTGTCAAGATTCTCGATCCAGAATGACACCTGAGCATAGAGACTTGACCATCTGAGGTCGGGTCGCTACAAGATGGTATCAGAGCACATGCTGAGTGTAGGACACGACCACTAAGCTAAACCATAGGTCACCCTTCTCTTCTCATTTCTGAATCCTCTTCTCTTTCCACTCTTTAGGATGAAGGAGATGAAGACCAAGTTTGCAGAACCGGATGAAGACACACCTTTTGGACGCCAATTGAAGGAAGTCACTAGGTACTTGAATATTGGAATACCAAGCTTCACTGGGACGAACAACGCCACTCTACCGGAAGAAGAGCGCTGGATGATTCAAGTACAAGTTCCAGGAAGGACGTTCTCGCCAAATTCTAAACCCATAGAATTTTCTTTCGAAGCACCCACTTGGAGCCGTGGCAAGAGTATGGCAGCTCATATTACCATGGGACGCATTGCAGAAATCTACAACAAGGAACTTGAGGATACCACCTATCAAATATGTGGGCGCCGAGATGAACAATGGGAGATGATCAGCACCAGGAAGGATAGATCTGTCGCAGCCTTTATCCAGGAGCAAAACCAGCACATTTGATGTCAGGAGAACCAGATGTGTGCAGACATGATCGAGTTGAAGCAGGTGAAGACCAAGATCATCGAGCTGGAGGAAGAACTTAAGTTCACACGCGATGGATATGAGGAGGAAATCAAGACGCTATTGGAGAAGAATGACGACCTAGTGGAGAAGATCGGAATCTTTATGGGAGGACCAGTTCCGAAAGAAGACCTCATACGTCCGGACAACTACATCATCATCGATGACACCGACTCGGAATCAAGTGATGATGATTACGAAGATGAAGGTGGAGCAGACATCATGGAGTCTTCCACCGATCAAAATTTCTAGATGACCGCCATATGATAGTAGTATTTTCCCCCATGTAACTCGTAGTAGTGAGCACTTTTGCGATAGTCTTAGACCGTTTTGTATGCCCTTGCTTGATTGATTGAATGAATGCTTGTGTTTTCCTCATATAAATATGGGTAGTGTTTCTCCCCTAGATCTTGTTCTATTCTAAATCTCTTCCATCTAAACCCATCAGATGCCTCCGAGGAGAGACCCCGAGTTTGTTTTCCCACCGGAGATCACCCAGTTGATCTAGCAGCAGAATGCCCCGATGCGCTTGTTAGTTCGTAACTGTGGCAATGCCAATAACAACAATGCCAACAACAACAAACCGCCGCCAAAGGATAACCTCGCCTGCTTTCTTAAGGTTACAACCGCCGGTGTTCTCCAAGAGCATCGAGCCAATAGTTGCGTATGATTGGCTATGTCGTATTGGAAGGAGTTAACCATCGCTGGATGCACAGATCTTTGAGAAGGTGCATTTTGCCGCACACCAATCGGATGGACTGCAGCAGCATGGTGGGAGAATTTCACAGCCACCTATCCTATCGACATCGCCACATGGGCTCGATTTCAGCGAAGCTTTTCAGACCGCCCATGTCTCGACTGGAGCTATGCAGATGAAGAAGCGTGAGTTTCATCCAGGGGAAGCGTACTGTTGGCCAGTACATGGATGAGT
Organism: Aegilops speltoides; assembly: GCA_021437245.1. Classification (NCBI taxonomy): domain Eukaryota; kingdom Viridiplantae; phylum Streptophyta; class Magnoliopsida; order Poales; family Poaceae; genus Aegilops; species Aegilops speltoides. The sequence goes on from CM038141.1 coordinate 197,492,277, forward strand.
TTAGCAAGTTGTCACGTTATGCCCCTGATGATGTGGCCACAGATGCCGCGAAGCAGGAGAAGTTTATGGAAGGGCTGAATGATGACATGAGTATGCAGTTGATGGTAGCAACCTTCAACAACTACCAGGAGTTGGTAGATAAGGCCCTGATGATTGAAGGGAAGCAGCAGCAGATTGATAATCGTAAGAGGAAGTATGGACAAGGAAAATACAATTCAGGAGCTCACCAGAAGCCCCGTTTGACCCCGAACTCAGGAGGACTTGTTCATAACCATGGAGGACATAACCGTGCTGGAGGAGGATCGCATAACCATAATGGTTCGAAGAACGGGAATGGGAATGGAGCCAACAATAATCAAAACCGCTCTAACCCATCCACACCCGCAAAGAGAGACTTAAGCCAAGTTGTGTGCTACAAGTGTGGCAAGACAGGACACTACGCCATGACTGCTCTGAAGAAAGAACGGGAATGGAAACGGGAGCGCAGGGAAGAAGCCCAATCCATTCAACAAAGGACAAGTGAACCACGTTAACGTGGAGGATGGTTGTTGACTACCGAGCTCTGAATGAAGTAACGATAAAGAACAAGTATCCCTTACCAATGATCAACGATCTGTTTGATCAGTTACAAGGAGCTAAGGTGTTTTCGAAGATTGATCTGCGATTGGGATACCATCAGTTGAAGATCAGAGAGCAGGATATACCCAAGACAGCGTTCACCACACGGTATGGATTATATGAGTATACGGTCATGTCATTTGGACTGACTAACACCCCTGCATTTTTCATGAGTATGATGAACAAGGTGTTCATGGAGTATTTGGACAAGTTTGTTGTGGTATTCATTGATGACATTATGATATACTCGAAGAACAAAGAGGAGCACGCGGAACATTTGCGTTTGGTTCTTGAGAAACTCAGCGAACACCAGTTATATGCCAAATTTAGCAAGTGCAAGTTTTGGTTGAAGGAAGTTGGATTTCTTGGGCATGTTATATCAGGAGAGGGTATAGCAGTGGATCCCAGTAAGGTTCAGTCGGTCACTGAATGGTTGGCACCCACTTCCATTGGCGAGATCCGCAGTTTTCTTGGACTGGCAGGATATTATCGGAGGTTCATTGAGAATTTTTCCAAGATTGCTAAACCAATGACGGAATTGCTAAAGAAGGATACTAAGTTCAAATGGACGGAGGAGTGCGAGACAAGTTTTCAAGAGCTGAAGGAGCGATTGACTACAGCCCCAGTGCTAACCTTGCCAGATATACATAAGGAGTTTCAAGTGTATTGTGACGCCTCTCGCTTGGGACTTGGATGTGTGCTTATGCAGAAGGAAAGGTTGTTTCAGATGCCTCACGACAACTGAAGCCACACGAGTTGAACTATGCCATGCATGATTTGGAGTTAGCAGCCGTAGTGCATGCACTAAAGACCTGGAGACATTATCTTATTGGAAACCGTTGTGATGTGTACACGGATCATAAGAGCTTGAAGTACATTTTCACACAGAAGGAGTTGAACCTCAGGCAGAGGAGATGTTTGGAACTTATAAAGGATTACGACATGAAGCTACACTACCATCCAGGAAAAGCCAATGTCATAGCAGATGCTTTGAGCCAGAAGAGTTATGCTAATGTTCTTGTGAGCAATGGAATGCCAAAGGAGTTAGCTGCAGAGATCATGGAACTACAATTGGAGATTGTTCCAAGAGGTTTTCTTGCAACAATGGAAGTTCAGTCGACACTGTTGGATAAGATTAGGGAAGCTCAGAAGGAAGACAAAGAGATTGCTGAGATAAGAGGGAGGATGGGCGAAGGTAAAGCCAAAGGTTTTCGCGAGGATGAGCACGCTACTTTATGGTTTGAGGACCGAATTTATGTGCCCAACAATTCGGAGATCAGGAAGTTGATACTACAGGAGGCCCATGACTCACCATACTCGATTCACCCCGAAAACACCAAGATGTATTTGGACTTGAAGGAACGTTTATGGTGGACTGGAATGAAGAAGGATATTGCCGAGTATGTAGCCATATGTGATGTATGTTAGAGAGTGAAGGCAGAACATCAGAAGCCAGCAGGACTGTTACAGCCTATGCCAATACCCGAATGGAAGTGGGATAAACTCCGTATGGACTTTATTACCGGATTACCCAAAACCAAGGCAGGATATGATTCTATATGGGTAGTTGTGGATCGATTGACTAAGGTAGCTCATTTCATCCCGGTAAAAACGACGTATACAAGTGCGAAGTTGGCCAAGATATATATGACCAGGATCGTATGTTTTACACGGAGTTCCGAGGAGTATCGTATCAGATAGAGGAACCCAGTTTACTTCAAAGTTTTGGCATCAGTTACACCAGACTTTGGGAACCCGATTGGAGTTCAGTACAGCTTTTCACCCGCAGACATATGGGCAGACAGAGAGAGTCAATCAGATTCTGGAGGATATGTTGAGAGCCTATGCACTAGATTATGGATCTAGTTGGGATGACAATTTGCCGTACGCAGAGTTTTCTTATAACAATAGTTACCAGGCCAGTTTGAAGATGGCACCATTCGAAGCTCTGTATGGACGCAGATGTAGTACACCATTGCTGTGGGACGAGGTAGGAGACCGTCAGTTGTTTGGACCAGATTTGATCAAGGAATCAGAGGAGAAGGTTAAACTGATCAGAGACAGACTAAAGGTTGCTCAGTGCAGACAGAAGAGTTACACAGACTCAAAACGCAAGGAAGTAACTTATGAAGTTGGAGACAGAGCCTATCTACGAGTATCACCCTTGAGGGGAGTAAAACGATTTGGAGTTAAGGGAAAGTTAGCCCCGAGATTTGTAGGACCGTATCGTATTTTGGAACGGATGGGAGAAGTTGCCTACAAGCTGGAGTTACCAGAAGGATTTTCAGGAGTTCACGATGTGTTTCATGTATCACAGCTGAAGAAGTGCCATGCTGAGATGGCCGATATACCGTTGAATGATACAGTACCTTTGGAGGCGATTCAGCTGGATAATAATCTGACTTATGAGGAGAAACCAGTTAAGATTCTTGAGTTTGATAGTCGAGTCACTCGCAACAAGGTGATCCAGTTTTGCAAAGTTCGGTGGAGTCATCATTCTGAAGAGGAAGCCACCTGGGAGCTAGAGGAGGATATTCGCAAGGACCATCCGCACCTATTTTCTAGCCAACCCGAATCTCGAGGGCGAGATTCATCTTAAGGGGGGTAGGTTTGTAACATCCCAAATTTCCAATTTGGCATGTTATACATAGATCATCCATGCATATCATATTTCACTGCTTTTTCGTTTGCAATCCTCGAAATCCTAAGCAACTCAAGGACCTTCGGAGAGAGTTGGGGATTTTCTATTTCATATTTGAATTTTTATCAAATAGTGAAGACGAGGATTTGATTTTAATTATTTTCTCTCCGGAAAAATATTTCATTTTAAAATAATAAATGAGGGGAGATAATATGACTTCTCCAAAATAATTAAAATATCGGAGGAAAAATGTTAAAATCATTTTTCGGATTTTATTTGATTTACTCGGGATTTTATTGCTCCTAGAAAAATGTTGCATATTTTAAAAATTGCATTTTAGGAGCCAAGAAAAGTTCATCTTGTTCTAAATATTTTATTTAGACGGAGAAAACTTGTTTTGGAATTTTTAGGTTTTTATTTATTTTTCTAGGAATTTTCTTTGGCGGAATGTTTTTTTAAAATAAAAAAATTACCTCGCGCCCGACTAGGACGAAGGCCCAGCCGAGCAGGCCGGCCCAGCCAGCCGCCGCCGCCTTCCCCGCGCGCATGCGTGCGCGGCATGGACGCCGAGGGCGAAGTCTGAGCCGGACTCCACCCCGGGCGCCCCCTCGCCCAAGCCAGCCGCCCGCCCCGCCTCCTATAAAGCCGCCGCGCCGCCACACCGCCACACCACCCGCCGCAGCCTCGATCCGCCGCCGCCGAGCCGCCGCCGCCCTCCGCCGCCGTCGCCGGCCCCGCCGAGCCGCCGCCCGCGGACGAGCCGCCGGAGGTACCCGACCCGCCGCGGGTTTTTTTTCAAAAAAAATAAACCCGTCGGTTTTTTTGAAAACCCTAGATCGTTTTTTTCTAGATCGGTTTATTTTATTTTCCCGGTTTATTTGTTTAGCGAACGTCCGTTCGTCCGTTCGTTTTAATGAACACGTTCTCTGTTTAGTTCCTGTTAACGAACGTTCATCCGTTTAGCAGTTCGTCGTTTTTCTTTTATCGGATTTATTCTGCGATTATTCTGATCGCGATTTCTGATCTGATTTTCAAACGTGTTTTTCTTTTCGCTCGTTTATCGGAATCAGGCGATTCAAGCGCCTGGAGTTTCATCTCAAAACCCTCTTTTCGAATAATCAACTCAAACAAGATTTTTCCTCTATAAAATTTGACCTAGATCCAGAATAGTAAAACAAAGTTGTTTCTTTTGCCGTTTGAGCTTCGTTGATTTGTTTGGTTTGATACTTTTTGCAAACTGAGTTCTTAAGTTGAACTCTCCGGTCAGACTCTTTTATTTGGAGTTCTACTTGTGCATCTTTGATTGTTGCTTATGTATGTTATTGTTTGCTTGTGCTAGAATTCCCAGAGTGCGAAGCGTGTTACTACGAGTCTCTAGGATACCCGGATCGTCAGCAAGGCAAGTAACACATTGATCATACTCTTTTCATACCCAGTTTTTATGCATTAGATTCAATCCTCAAACATTGCATGATTAGGATGCCTTTAACATGTGGGTATTGGGAATTAGTTGATGAGGTAGAACCTATTGCCCTGTTTATTATCAAACCCTTGGGAGTTACTTCTACGTTATGCTTATATTGCCATGCTATGCTCAGAGACGGATTGGGTTTGAGTGATATCCATGACAGATGTGAGATTGATAATTAATGGTTTACTTAAGGTGGCAACTTTAATACACATCTGGGTGGATTGAGGCACCGGGGTTACTAGTGATTACTGTTTTATTTTGGAAATCCGGGGTTACTGTGTGATTCTCCTATGGACCGCCACCTGTGCTCAAAGGAATCGAGTCTATTCATGCTAGAAACTTCCGTGTGCAGCCGCAGGCTATTATGGGCTCTAGCATAGTTTGAGTAAGTTGCGTGAAGCTCTTGAAGAGGTGGATCAGCAGGTAGTGGGTTTGTAGGTTTGGTATGGTCTGCCCGGAGTAGAGAGTTAATGCTTATGAAAGACTGTGTCTCGGTCACCTGTCTCTCAAACACCATGTAGTGCGAGAATCAACGGAGGCGATCATGTATTGTGGGGAAAAGTGCGCAAACCTCTGCAGAGTGTAGAATCTAATCATGGTTAGCTGTGTCCCCGGTTATGGACAATTCTGAGTATCTAGTACTTGAGTATTCGCATGTATCTCAACACTCTTAAATTAATATTGCTGGGTTGTTAATTACTTTTAATTGGGATCATTGTGTTGGGGTTTACCTTCTCAAATGATGTTTCAACCACCATGATAGTTAAATTAAAATTGATTCCTTTGTAGTAGGGAAAAATTGGATTTTTTGCAAAACTGTAACCATAAAGCTTTCCACTAGCCATATATGCTTGTAGTGGTAGCATTATTCTGTTATTGCTCTTTTGTGTTACATTGCCAGCATATTCCATGTGCTGACCGTTCTCGGGATGCAACGTATAATGTTGCAGACTTTTCAGAGGAGGAGTAAGGTTTGTAGGTCATTGCCGTGCAGCTCAGTTATGCCGTTGGAGTTGATGGACTCACTTTATCTTCCAAGCCTTCTGCTGTTATCGCATTAGATGGCCTTAAGCCATATTGTTGTAATAAGTTCTCTTTTGAGACATTCAATGTAATAAGTGTGTGATTGCTACTCTGTTATAAATCCTTCGAAGTACTGTGTGGTGTCAGCATTACTGATCCAGGGATGACACCTGAGCACAGAGACTTGACCATCTGAGGTCGGGTCGCTACAAAAAGATTTCTAGAAGCAAAATTCAATCCGGCATAAAAAATTTGTATGATAATCCATAAATTCAAACCATGAATAGGGCAATTGTGAAGCATTAATTTCATTATTTCCCAAGATTGGGCAACATGCTCATGATCAAGTTGTTTAAAATTCATGATATCATTCCTAAGAGTGATAATCTTAGCGGGAGGAAAATACTTAGAGATAAAAGCATCTTTGCACTTGTTCCAAGAATCAATACTATTTTTAGGCGAAGATGAAAACCAAACTTTAGCACGATCTCTAAGTGAAAACGGAAATAACTTCAATTTGACTACATTGTTATCCGTATCTTTTTTCTTTTGCATATCACACAAATCAACAAAATTGTTTAGATGAGTAGCAGCATCTTCACTAGGAAGGCCGGTGAATTGATCTTTCATAACAAGATTCAGCAAAGCGGTACTGATTTCACAAGACTCATCATTATTAAGACGAGCAATCGGAGTACTAAGGAAATCATTATTATTGGTATTCGAGAAATCACACAATTTGGTATTATCTTGCGCCATGGCAACAAGTAATCCAACACACAAGCAAACAGAAGGACGAGGAAAAGGCAACGGAAAGAGAGGAGGATATTGGGAAAGAGAGGGCAAATAAAACGGCAAGGGTGAAGTGGGGGAGAGGAAAATGAGAGGCAAATGGCAAATAATGTAATGCGAGAGATAGGGATTGTGATGGGTACTTGGTATGTTGACTTTTGCGTAAGCCTCCCCGGCAACGGCGCCAGAAATTCTTCTTGCTACGTCTCTAGCTTGCGTTGGTTTTCCCCGAAGAGCAGAGGATGATGCAACACAGTAGCGTAAGTATTTCCCTCAATTTTTGAGAACCAAGGTATCAATCCAGTAGGAGGTCACACGCAAGTCCCTCGTACCTGCACAACATGATAGCAACTCGCAACCAACGCTTAGGGGTTGTCAATCCCTTCACGGTTACTTACGAGAGTGAGATCTGATAGAGATAATATTTTTGGTATTTTTGATAGATAGATGCAAAGTAAAAAGTAAAGGCAAAGTGAAAGCAAATCAAGTAAATAAAGTGATATAGATTGATATGATGAGAATAGACCCGGGGGCCATAGGTTTCACTAGTGGCTTCTCTCAAGAGCATAAGTATTCTACGGTGGGTGAACAAATTACTGTTGAGCAATTGACAGAATTGAGCATAGTTATGGGCATATCTAGGCAATGATCATGTATATAGGCATCACGTCCGTGACAAGTAGATCTAAACGATTCTGCATCTACTACTATACTCCACTCATCGACCGCTATCCAGCATGCGTCTAGAGTATTAAGTTAAAAAGAGTAACGCTTTAAGCAAGATGACATGATGTAGAGGATAAATTCATGCAATATCATAAAAACCCCATCTTGTTATCCTCGATGGCAACAATACAATCGTGCCTTGCAACTCTTTACACATTGAGTAAGGACACCGCAAGATTGAACCCAAAGCCATGCACTTCTCACATTGCAAGAACTACCAATCTAGTTGGCCAAACCAAACGGATAAGTCGAAGAGACTTGCAAAGATAACTCAATCATACATAAAAGATTTCAGAGAAGAATCAAATATTTTCCATAGATAATACTGGATCATAAACCCACAATTCATCGGTCTCAACAAACACACCGCAAAAAGAAGATTACATCGAATAGATCTCCACGAGAGAGGGGGAGAACTTTGTATTGAGATCCAAAAAGAGAGAAGAAACCATCTAGCTACTAGCTATGGACCCGAAGGTCTGAAGTAAACTACTCACACTTCATCGGAGGGGCTATGGTGATGATGTAGAAGCCCTCCATGGTGGATGCCCCCTCCGGTGGAGCTGCAGAACAGGCCCCAAGATGGGATCTCGTGGATACAGAAGGTTGCTGTGGTGGAATTAGGTTTTTGGCTCCGTGTCTGGTCTATTGGGGATACATAGGTATATATAGGAGGAAGGAGTATGTCGGTGGAGCTCGAGGGCCCACGAGTAGGGGCGCACCAGGCGCGCCTCCACCTCGTGACCTCCTCGGAAGCTTCTTGGAGTAGGGTCCAAGTCTCCTGGATCACGTTCGTTGAGAAAATCACGTTACCGAAGGTTTCATTCCGTTTGGACTCCGTTTGATATTCCGTTTCTTCGAAATACTGAAATAGGCAAAAAACAACAATTCTGGGCTGGGCCTCCGGTTAATAGGTTAGTCCCAAAAAATAATATAAAAGTGGAAAATAAAGCCCAATATAGTCCAAAACAGTAGATAAAGTAGCATGGAGCAATCAAAAATTATAGATACGTTGGAGACGTATCAAAGATGTTAAGAATTTACCACCTATTGAAGAAATACATGGTCTTAATATACCGCCTGTCGAAGAACCACATTGTCTTGATAACCCGACACAGGTAGTAAAGGTAAATTCTCTCTATAGATATGATAAAGTTGAAATCCCCTCTACTAAATTTCATAGCCCATGCTTTGATGAATTTGATGACTTTATGGCTAGACAAGAAAGTTTTAATGCTTATGTTGGTAGAGAGTTAAAGAGAATGCTTTCAAGATAGGACGCATGAGCGATAATATGGCTAGAGTTAAAGGTGAACTCAAACTCATTAGCAAATATGCTTCTATGGTTGCTACTAAAGTTGAGAAAGTACTTAAAGCTCAAAATGATTTGCTTGATGAATTAAATAATAAAAATGACATTGCTGTTAGAGTGGCTACTAGAACTAGTAGAATGACTCAGGAACCTTTGTTCCTGAAGGCCACCCTAAGAGAATCGGGCAAGATTCTCAGAGAAATAATTTAGAGGCACCTAGTTCTTCTAAAAAGAAGAAAAAGAAAAATGATAGAACTTTACACGCTTCTAGTGAACCTACTGTAGACACACCTAAGAATCCCAATGATATTTCTATATCTGATGCTGAAACACAATCAGGTGATGAACATGAACCTAGTGATAATGTCCATGTTGATGCTCAACCTAGCAAAAACAATGAAGTAGAGACTGAACCTGCTGTTGATCTTGATAACCCATAATCAAAGAATCAACGTTATTGAGAGATTTTGTTGCTAGGAAGCACGGTAGAGAAAGAGAACCATGGGTTTAGAAACCCATGGCCTTTCCTCCTAAACCATCCAAGACAAAGGATGATGAGGATTTTGAGCGCTTCACTGAAATGATTAGACCTATTTTCTTACGTATGCGCTTAACTAATATGCTCAAAGTAAATCCTTATGCTAAGTATATGAAGGGTATCATTACAAATAAAAGAAAGATACCGGAAGCTGAAATTTCCACCATGCTTGCTAATTACACTTTTAAGGGTGGAATACCCAAGAAACTTGGAGATCCGGGGGTACCAACTATACCATGCTCCATTAAAAGAAATTATGTTAGAACTGCTTTATGTGATCTTGGAGCCGGTGTTAGTGTTATGCCTCTCTCTTTATATTGTAGACTTGAATTGATTAAGTTTACACCTACTGAAATATCTTTGCAAATGGCTGATAAATCAACTGCTATACCTATCGGTATTTGTGAGGATGTGCCTGTTGTGGTTGCAAATGTCACTATCTTAACGGACGTCGTTATTCTTGATATTCCCGATAATGATAGTATGTCGATTGTCCTTGGTAGACCTTTTTGAATACTGCAGGGGCTGTTATTGATTGCAACAAAGGCAATATCACTTTTCATGTCAATGGTAATGAGCATACGGTACACTTTCCGAGGAAACAATCTCAAGTTCATAGCATCAATTCTATTGGAAAAGTTCCAACTATCATTATTGGAGGTTTTGAATTTCCTGTCCCTACCATCAAGAAAAAGTATGATATTCTTATTATTGGGGATGTTCATATCCCCGTTGAGGTAACTTAGTGTTATTCGAAATTTCTTCGGTTCTGTGTTATTCGGAATGAGTTTGTTAACAAGACTTGATCAACCTTGTTAATAGATTCATTTTGATGATCACGAGACGGATGAAACAAGAAGGCACAACCTTCTATACCCTCTTTTTACTTTCTGTTATTTAGAATAAATAAAGCAAAAATAGTATTATCTGTCTGTTTTCTGAATTATCCGTGCAATAAAAAAATATCCCAAAAATAAAAGTCTCCAAATGCCCTCCAAATTTAGTATGATATTTTATGGAATATTTGAGGATTTTAGGCACTGAAATCACTCCAGGAGGGGCAAGCACCAGGCCACGAGAGTGGAGGGCGCGCCCACCCCACCTGGGGACGCCCTCCTGTCTCGTGGGCCCCTGGTGGCCCCCCTCCACTTATGCCAGCACCCACACACTCCATCTTCTTCCCAAAAAATCCCTATCCAGCTCAAGCACGAGTTCTAGCTCATTTTGCTACGATTTTCGATCTCCTTGCTCAAAGCTCCATTCATAAAACTGCTTTAGGAGATTGTTGCTTGGTATGTGACTCCTCCATTGGTCCAATTAGTTTTTGTTCTAGTGCTTTATTCATTGCAAATTTTTGCTGCATAGGTGACCATGTTCTTGAGCTTGCATGTTGAATTTATGAGGTCCCAAGCAATTCTAATGCATGATATAGGCTATAGGCACTTGTAGGAGTAGTTGCTATCAATCTTGTTTAGTTTTATTCACTTTTATTTTGAAGTTACTAAAATTTCAGAAATTTTTCAGAAAAAGAATTATGTCTAGGAGATTGTACCAAGGTGGTTCTTCGGTAAAGAAAGGACCCAGGATTGCTATACGTGAGCAAGATGTTGAATTACCAAGGGACGCAGATGTACGAGCTTGTGAGTGGCCATCCGATGATTTTATGGTCGAAGCAGGCTTTAAAGAGGAATTTGACGCGTATGTGCATAATGCTGAGCTGGAGGACTTCTTACAAGATAAGTGTCCTCAGTACTACCAATTGACTGATTCCTTTGTGCGGAGGTTTAAATATAACTGTACGCGTAATTCTCCTAGTGTCCTATTTGATATTTATGATACATCTTATAACATGGACTTGGAGGATTTTACAACTGCTTGCAAACTTCGGCAGTAGGGTAATATTAATGATCCTCACAAATTTGAATTTAGAGATTTCTTTGCTAGTATTACTGTGGCAGAATCCAGAGACATAGCACAAGCTACGATAGGGAGCATTCATTTTCCTGCGATACATTATTTTGCTCTCTTCATTGGTAGATGCATTAACGGTAAAGACGAAGCATGTCATATGTGTGTCCCTGATCTTTGTGTCCTCAAGAGTGCTGTGTTAGGTTATAAAGGGTATAACTTGGTGGCAATAGTTGCACGTAGGTTGCAGAACAATTGTAGAGCTGGAGATTTATTTGGAGGAATTTATGCAACCCGTGTGGCTAATTATCTTGGTATAGCCCCACGAGAGGGGGATATGATGTTACCTCCTGCTTATTTAGATTATGACGCTATTGTCAACCATCATTTTCTTAGGAGGAATGAACAATTCCTCCATTATCGACTAATCTATGATAGACGCAACGTCGTCCATGTTACTCTTCCTGCTCCTCTCCTTTTTGATTATTAGGCCAAAGGAAGATATGTTGTTACCAGGGAGGAAGCAGCTGAACACGAGGGTAGAGCGGAGGCAGCTCGCCAACATGCCGCAGCTCAGGAGGCAGTCGCTGCTGCATATCAGTATGAACCCAGCTACAACTACGGATATCAGCCAGGCGGTCCTTGATACTAGACCAACTTAGGCCAAAAGCCTAAGCTTGGGGGGAGTACTTATTTCTCACCGACTTTACATTCATGTTCACACACAATCCTAGTCGTCGGTGATCATACTCTTTCATTGTATTATCCATGTTAGTTTAAATTTATTTTTCTAGCTTTCTTCTTGTGTGTTTGATAAACCTTAAGAAAAACCAAAAAAATAGTTAGTTTAATTTCCATGCCTGTAGTAGAAATTAAAATGAAAACCCAAAAAGATTTCTCGTTCTTCTTCTTACTTGTTGGGAGCTTTCCCGTGTACAGAGTTTTCTTTTATTTTCTTTTCTTTGGGGGTCGAGAGTAGAAGACCATATTGAAAATGTTTAGTGGCTCTCATATGCATGATTGTTTATTTAACTTAGAGCCCATATTACCTTGTCTTCTCTCTTGAGTTGAATGCTTGCAGATTCCAGCTTAGTCCAATGCACGTGCACTATTATTATTATACACATCGTTCGGTCGTGCAAGTGAAAGGCAATAATGACAATATATGATGGGCTTATTGAGATGAGGAAAGCTGGTATGAACTCGACCTCTCTTGTTTTTGTAAATATGATAAGTTCATCGTTCCTGTTCAGCTTATTATGAAGTAAACATATTTGCAATGACATTTAGAGATTATAGTTGCTTGTGCCATGCTTGATTAGCTATGAGTTATAATGGTTTACCTTGCATGCCAACATGCTATTAGAATGATTATGATGTGGTATGATGGGATGGTATCCTCCTTTGAATGAATTGAGTGACTCGACTTGGCGCATGTTCACGCATGTAGTTGAAACAAATCAACATAGCCTTCATGATATTTATGTTCATGGTGGATTATATCCTACTCACGCTTGTACTCGGTGTGAATTAATTTTAATGCATTTTTATGACTGTTGTTGCTCTCTCGCTTGGTCCTTCCCGCCTTTTGCTAGCCTTCACTGTATTAAGCGGGAATATCGCTTGTGCATCCAAACTCATTAAACCCCAAAGTTGTTCCATATGAGTCCACCATACCTTCCTATATGCGGTATTTACCTGCCGTTCCAAGTAAATTTGTATGTGCCATACTCTAAACCTTCAAATGAAATTCTGTTTTGTATGCTCGAGCAGCTCATGTTTCAACTAGTTCTGCCTATATCTTCCATGCTAGGTGGGTTATTCTCAAGAGGAGTGCACTCTGCTCCTCATTCACGAGAAAGGGCGAACCGGATGCCCATCCCATGATCCAAAAAGATCAAAGCAAATCAAAATAATTAAACAAAACTCCCCCAGGGCTATTGTTAGTTGGAGGCACTCGTTGTTTCGAGCAAGCCATGGATTGATGCTTGTTGGTGGTTGCGGAGTATAAACCTTTACCATTCTGTTTGGGAACTGCCTATAATGCATGTAGTATGGAAGATACAGCCATCTCATAGTTGTTGCGTTGACAGTGAATGTATGCCGCTCAAAATGTTATTCCTCTCTATTTTAAAATTGAGCTCTGGCACCTCTACAAATCCCTGCTTCCCTTTGCGAAGGGCCTATCTATTTACTTTTATGTTGAGTCATCACCCTTCTTATTAAAAAGCTCCCGCTGGAGAGCACACTGTCATTTGCATTCATTATTATTAGTTTATATTGGGTATGACTTGACTGGATCTCTTTTACCATGAATTACAATGTTTAGTTAGTCCTTGATCTTTAAAGGTGCGCTGCATTTATGTTTTGCGGTCCCCGAAAGGGCTAGAGAGATACCATTTTGTTATATCATGTTATGATTATTTTGAGAAAGTGTTGTCATCCGAGTTTTATTATTATGGCTCATAAGCTGATTATGCTATTGATATGAGTAATTGTGAGACCTGGGTGTTATTGTGAGTATGGTTAGTTCATAATATTTGCTGAAACCTGAATGATGGCTTTGCATGTTTACAACAACAAGAGCAAATAGAGTTTGTAAAATTTTTTCTTTATCACTTTCAGTTTATCAACTGAATTGCTTGAGTACAAGCAAAGGTTTAAGCTTGGGGGAGTTGATACGTCTCCAACGTATCTACTTTTCCAAACACTTTTGCCTTGTTTTGGACTCTAACTTGCATGATTTGAATGAAACCATCCCGGAATGACGCTGTTTTCAGCAGAACTGCCATGATGCTGTTTTATGTGTAGAAAACAAAAGTTCTCGGAATGTCCTGAAAATCCACGGAGGCACTTTTTGGAAAATATAAAAAATACTGGCGAAAGAATCAAGACCAGGGGGCCCACACCGTCCATGAGGGTGGGGCGCCCTCCCCAGGGGCGCCCTGCCTCGTGGGCCCCGAGGCTTCCGACCTCAACTCCAACTCCATATATTCCGTCTCGCGGAGAAAAAAATCAGAGAGAAAGTTTCATCGCGTTTTACGATACGGAGCCGCCGCCAAGCCATAATCTCTCTTAGGGAGGCTGATCTGGAGTCCGTTTGGGGCTACGGAGAGGGGGATTCGTCGTCGTCATCATCATTAACCATCCTCCATCACCAATTTCATGATGCTCACCGCCGTGCATGAGTAATTCCATCGTAGGCTTGTTGGACGGTGATGGGTTGGATGAGATTTACCATGTAATCAAGTTAGTTTTGTTAGGGTTTGATCCCTAGTATCCACTATGTTCTGAGATTGATGTTGCTATGACTTTGCTATGCTTAATGCTTGTCACTAGGGCCTGGGTGCCATGATTTCAGATCTGAACCTATTATGTTTTCATGAATATATGTGTGTTCTTGATCCTATCTTGCAAGTCTATAGTCACCTATTATGTGGTATGATCCGACAACCCCGAAGTGACAATAATCTGGATACTTCTCGGTGATGACCATAGTTTTAGGAGTTCATGTATTCACTATGTGCTAATGCTTTGTTCCGGTTCTCTATTAAAAGGAGGCCTTAATATCCCTTAGTTTCCGCTAGGACCCCGCTGCCACGGGAGGGTAGGACAAAAGATGTCATGCAAGTTCTTTTCCATAAGCACGTATGACTATTTACGGAATACATGCCTACATTACAGTGATGAATTGGAGTTAGTTCTGTGTCACCCTATGTTATAGCTATTACATGAGGAATCGCATCCGACATAATTATCCATCACTGATCCATTGCCTACGAGCTTTTCACATCTTGTATTTCGCTTATTTAGTTTTCCGTTGCTATTGTTACAATCACTACAAAACCCAAAACTATTACTTTTTTCTTCCGTTAGCTTTATTATTATACTACTTTGCTACTAAATACTTTGGTGCAGATACTACGTTATCCAGGTGTGGTTGAATTGACAAATCAACTGCTAATACTCAAGAATATTCTTTGGCTCCCCTTGTGTTGAATCAATAAATTTGGGTTGAATACTTTACCCTCGAAAGCTGTTGCGATACCCTACACTTGTGGGTTATCAGTTGGCAATATCAGATGAACCTTGTGAGCTTCAACAGCAAGAAGGTAGTTGCTGGAGTCAAGTTACAGTTGCATGCTTCTTTATATGTAGTCTCACAGTTTGATGTACACTAACAATTCCTATGTTCGTTGTTGGACTAGCACCTAGGCGCAAGAGGGAACAAACATCAGGGATAATGCTCGATAGGTTAACTAAATCTAGAGGAGGAAGAATGGAGATCCGTTTTGAGGCAGGTTTAAAAAGGCCACGTGATGCTACAAAGTCAGCCAAGTTAGTATCAGAGGCAGCGGTTGCCGTTAGGTGTCATGTACGTTTTCTCCCAACATGGATTCAGTACGGGAATGACAAACATGAAACCCAATTCAACACCTTCCTCGACCATTTATCTATAAGTATGGTTATGTATGGAAACTAGTAATATCGTCTTGCTCATCCCATACTTTCTAGGTTGTCGATAATGAGACTCCCATAATTTTCAGAGATGAGGTTCAAGTTGGATAGCCAAGATGATGCAACCAGACAAGCTTGAACCCATGTTTTCAAGTCTGCTCT
The DNA here is from genome assembly GCA_021437245.1 of Aegilops speltoides. Taxonomy (NCBI): domain Eukaryota; kingdom Viridiplantae; phylum Streptophyta; class Magnoliopsida; order Poales; family Poaceae; genus Aegilops; species Aegilops speltoides. The sequence goes on from CM038141.1 coordinate 197,507,926, forward strand.
GCGACAATATCGGTATAACTTGAGGAAAACTCACTTTGAAAGCAAGGCTAACAGTGCACTTTCCCAAACATCTCCAGTGGAAAATATATCGGATGAAGACTGGAGGGGCCTTGTTAAACACTGGCCTGATTCAAAGTATTAGGTACATTATATATATGTGATCAGATCATATGTTGAAGTCCCCTTTACGCATGTGCCACATAAATCTATCTTCTTGTAGGTGAACTGTTCAACGAACAAGGCCAACCGTATGAAAGGGAAATTCCAACAGACGACAGGATCTCGTAGCTATATTGCACACTGTGAGGCTCTTGTAATTAGCTGTTGTTTCACTCTTTTCGCTGTACCATATTATCAGATCTATATTGACTTGTTCGAAATGCAGAGGAAAGCCCGCAAGGACCAAAAAGTACCTGAACCAAATGCTGTGGTAATCTCCAAGGACTATCACACCAGCAAGAAGAAGGGCATAAATACACCAGTCAAAGCCGCTATTGTAAGTCCTTAATCCTCATGCCTTTTAACTACTACTTACTCTGACTTGTGCCTTAACTGCATGGTTTGCAGCCAATGTCTATTACTCTTTTCAATTTTGTACACAATTGTCTTAGCGTATCATTGCACCTTACAAGGTTTAAAAGAGAGGAGTGATGTTCCTTTGATCTTGACCCGCAATCTAGTTCTGTGCTGGACTTGCCCACACAATGTTACAATTGCCTGTTTGTCTATTCTCAGTTGTTTTGTGATATGAATGATGTCATACTATGCTTACTATATTATAAACTTCATCTCTTTATCCTTAGCCCTCAATACAATGTGAAGAAATAGACAATACATTAGTGATGGTACATGGTCATATGTTTGGAACCTGGTTTTATTATGTACTTTGCAATAAAATACAACTAATATTTTACATGGGTTCACCAAAATAAGTTCTGTATATAGATCAAAGCTTTTTTTTTTGGTTTTGCTGCCTCCTTCATATCTTCTGTTGTGGTACTACTAATGTAAAACCTCAACTCTTCAGCGAGATATGGAAAAAATGGTGGAACCGCCACCTTCCGAAGGTGGCGAGGCAACTATAACCGCAATGTTAGCTCTTGCTGCAGTGGGTCAGTACTTGTCCACTAACAATGCCAAAATTACGTTCCTGCGTAATACTGGGTTGGTTGTTAAGGAAATATTGTCCAAATTGACTCATGATAAAGATATGCAAGCTCAAAGCAATGTTGTATCTGCGTTCCAGACACAAGTCCATTCCCTAACAGAGACCCTTTGTGAAACACGCAGAGACATTGTTTGATGTCGTCAAGATATGCATGGTTTTGAAACTAGACTATCACACATTTGCTATGTTGTTCAGGAGCCTAGGGGAAATGAAGGCGAGGGTTATGGTGCTCCATCGGACAATATATCATGAAAACATAACAGTTAGGTCAAATGAACTGAGCTTATGAACTTCTGGTGGTGCATTTATCTGCTAGACTGTTAAGTTTTATGCCAACCTTCCTTTTGTTATATAGTTGTAATTTGTTTTGGTGCGATACAAAATTTATTCTTAACATGCAGCCATCGGCTGAAGAAAACAGCAAGCCATTTTTGTATAGTGTAGGGTGTTCCCTATATTTTCATTGGTGGCGATCTTTGATGCCGAGTGGATGTAATCTGTGCAATCGCCTGAATAGCCTAGCGTTAGTTTCGGACTTATTTATTTCCTAGTCTTCTTTCTCCCTGGTTTGCTAGTGGCCGCAACAACCATGGGCCATATAGGGCCGTAGGATCCATGGGTCTCCTACGGTCCGTCGATAAATGGGCCTCCAAGAGGGCGGTAGAATCGGTGGGCCCCGGGCCATCGGATAAATGGGTCAACATGGGCCGTAAATGGGCGTAATTGGTATCGGCCCAGCACAGTAACGGGCCATTAATAGGTCGTAGGACAGCAAAGGCTTAATTCTGTCACAGTCATAACGGGTAGTTAATGGGCCAGAATATAGGACGAGCTAGAAACGGCGCAATGGGTTAACATGCCAGAAACGGGCCGACTCTTGCCATGGTCCGAATTTGGCCCATTAGGGGAACATGCCAGTAACGGGCCGACTCTTGCCATGGGCCTAATTTGGCCCATTAGGGGAACAGGCCAGTAACGGGCCTGAAGTAATCGAGGGCCGAAAAGGAGCCCAAGAATGTATGGGCCGTGAATAGGCCGAAAGCTAACACGGGCTGGAAAAGGCCCGTGTAAATCACGGGCCGTTAACGGGTACAAAGAAAATTACTGTTCATTATGGGCTAGAGTCCTCGTGGGCCTGTAAAGGGCCGAAAGATATGAAGGCCTCATATGGGCCGATAGACGTCGTGGGCCATACATGGGCCGAAAGTGAAATGGGCTGGTGTTATATTCGACGGCCCACATGACGTTGTTGGGCCGATTTCCTTTAGGGCCTAATGGGCCGTGAGTTACCGAGCCGTAAAATGGGCTATTTGTGAAGAGACCCTTAACAGGCTTTTCATGGGCCAGCCCGTTAATTTTTGACCAAGTCAACGGGCAGGCTTTGTAAGCTAAATGGGCCAGTGGTGGGCCGTGGCACGTGTCAACATATCATAGGCGCCTATCGGACCCACTGACGAGCCGACACGTGTTTCGTTCGGCCAATAAGAATTTTACACGTGGAAATTTCCCATTGGTCGGGGCTGTTAACGGGTTATCGGATCCAAAACCCGACCCGATAGCTTAACGACGTTCCGTTACGGTGGATGCCACGTGTCAGTCACCCTTGACGAAAGCACTTTTGTGACGCACGATTTATCATAATCGAAGTGGACACTTTCGTGATGATAATTTTGGTAATGTCATGGAACACTTCTATGACAGGACATGTATGACTATCTTGATTCTGTCATAAAATCGTCATGGATGTAGATGCATGACAAAAAACGCGACCTATTGTGACAAACACGTATCATCACGGAAGTGTATTTTTTTGTAGTGGTGCACTAAGGGCAAATGACCCATGTACCCTTGTTTTACCCCCACTTCGTCATTAGACTATAAGTAACCCCCACCTAGCTCATGTAGAGGTATAGCAAAGTATTGGATAGACAAAGAGAGAGCTTTGCTCATTTTCCTCCTCATGGAGATCATGACCTCCTAAGGGACAAGATCCTCTTGTGGATATCAAGACCCCATCTAGGGAAGGATCCCCATCATAGGATCATCAAGACCTCTTTCCTCATATGATTGGGATGAACTAGCTTCCTCTTGTATCTTCTTGTGTTGGATTTGGACCTTTGTATCTCTCTTTGTGTGATCGGATCTAGCATATGTGTGATTGGATCTAGTCAATTTGAGTGTTTTCCCTCTCTTGTATTCCTCATGTTCTTCGTGTTCTTGGGGATTTCCCCTCCAATTCGTGAAAGATCTCCATCTAGGGTTGCACCCTACAACAGTTTATCGATCCGTGGGAGGCGTAGGATGGAGATGGTCTCCCTCAAACAACCCTACACCCAAATAACAAAAAGTCTCTTGTGTCCCAACACACCAAATACAACGGTAAATTGTATAGGTGCACTAGTTCTATGAAGAGATGGTGATACAAGCATAGTAATGATAGTAGATATTGATTTTTGTGATATGAACAATCAAAAACAGCAAGGTAGCAATTGATAAAACGGAGCACAAACGGTATGGCAATGCTTGAAAATGAGGCCTAGTGATAAGGGGCTAACCCGGTGTAGGCCGATCTTTCACAATTGGAGTGGATTCCCTCGAAGAACACGATGAACACGGGGAAGAACGGAGAGAAATCACAAGGGGAAACACTCAAGAACAAGTCCAATCACACATCCACTAGACAATCAAACACACAAGATCACAAGGTACTTGAACACAAAAGGAAATATACAAGGTAAAGTTCATCTCCAAGAGGAGGTCTTGAGGGGGGGTCCTCCCGTGAGGCGGTCTTGATGATATCCCGCAGGATCTTCTCCTAGATGGAGGTCTTGGCCTCCAATGGAGTAGTGGTCTCTCTCTCTCTCTCTCTCTCTCTCTCTCTCTCTCTCTCAAGAGGAGGAGTGGTAGGAGTAAAGCTCACATACAAATGAGCTATCACTTTGCTAACCCTAACTAGGAGGAGGGGGAGGAATATATCTAGTCTAAGCCATGAAGGGGTAAGTGGGAAAGGGATACATGGGCCTTTGGCTCGACTCTGCGCTCAGGCCGGCGCTGGATGTCTGGGCTGCGGGCCGGATATCTAAGCTCTCATGAGACGCCGGATGTCCGGGGCGGTTGGCCGGATATCCGGCCCAAGCAGGGTGACCTTCTGGCTTGGGGTGCCTTACGCCGGATTTCTGGGGGTGATGTCGGATGTCCGGGCTATGTTATTGCGCCGGATGTCCGGGAGCACGGGCCGGATGTCAGGCCGCTGATGCTTCGGTCGACTGTTGGTGCAGCTCGTGGGTGACTGCACGGGCGCCTGATGTCCGGCCTCTGGCCCGGATGTCCGGCCGCTGTAGCTTCAGTAGCTTCGTCTTTTTCCGTCGTCGCTTCCATGCTTCCCTCGCGGATGGTGTAGTTGTTCCTTGGTGCTGGCACTCCTCCTTGTCGTCCATGAAGCTCTGACAATACATATGCATGCACACGGGAGAAGTGTCAAGTAGTTTACCATCCTCGAAGGGGTCAAGTGAGCACATGTAAAGGAGATGATTCACCTTTGTGTATGTGAAGTGTATGTCGCACGTGTCACTCGCCGAACAGACTCTTGACATGGTGATGTCCATAGGATGCTCCGCATCATCTCCCCTCCCTTGGGAAAGATCTGACCTCGGATCAAAAACCAAATCACCATGGGAAAGAGATGTCTTCGCCATGTCGAAATTGGCACTCTCCAATGCCGCACCTTCTTGTGCTTTCTTCAAAACGATTAAGGACAACAAACAGTTGGAAAAACAAGTGTGGTTAGCATTAGTGCGAAACCAAGCATTCAAGTGGTGATTCACCGAACAAGTGTCGTCATCAAGCATAGCATATGGTTTGACAAAGGATTGTGTCATGACATGTGTCACACCCTGCATTTTGTAACATTTCATTTTCATTAATAAAGCATGAAAATTTGGACCAACAAAAACTTTTTGCATTATTTGGCTTTTATTTGGAGTTGGTTTTCTCTCTGTGTTTCTTTTCAAGTGCTTCTTGAAGTCAACTACTCTACCCTCTATATTCCATCTCCTTACCCCAAGCTCCTGACCAATGACCATGCCATGTGAATAGTGCTATATGGAATTTTCTTACAAAAATAATTTGGCCGAAAGTATTTTCTAAAATTAGTTTTCCAAAACCCCTGAATTGAGGTTTGCAATTGCAAGTACTTGATTAAGGGCAGTAAAAATCTTTCCAAAAATATATTTGACTCCTATTAGATATAGGATGCCCAGAACCACAAAATATAATTTTAAAAGTTATTGTTCTATTTTATTTAAAAGCTTTTTCTTAAGGCCGAAATGGTCTTTAATAGGAAAAATTACTTTACTGTTTCAAAATATTTGACAAAATTTAGGAAACTCATAGGACATATATTGTCCATATATAAGAGTTTCAACACTTGGTCATGTTAAAAATATTGGTCAAATCCTCTAAAACCCTTTCTCGATATTTCAAGCTTTTGAAATATTTACAAAGGAAAGATTCTCCAAAATTCCAGGAAAATTCTATCATGTCACATATGACATATTAGATGATCTTGCCAAGTCTCATGACTTGGAGAACAAGATAACACCATCAAAACCCTCAAAACTATTTCTGTCCATTCGAAGTTTGATCAACTTTACATTGCCTAGTATGTCCAAATGTGCTCAAACTTGGTGGACATGCTTCATTGGTCTAATGATGCATCTGGACCAAATGGCACAGGTTGGAGAAGAGGAAATCTTTGTCAAAGTGCCTCAAAACCCTCTCTGACCAGAATCAAGTTTGAACTACTTTGCACTACCAACTTTTTCTCCAAGACCCCAACTATGGTGAGCCTGATCATGTGACCAAATAAGGCTACCACACCAAGTGGTACATCAAGGAGAAATGATTTACTCCACTGGATCTACACAAATCCATTTCTGCCCATTTCTAGGGTTTGCAAGAGTTGCATTGGCAACTTTATCCAAATAAGCTCTAAATGGGTGGAAGGCCCTAAATATATGTGACATTTCACCCCATGGAGTATCTTGGCCAGTGGAAGTCATTAGCTTATCCAAAACTCCATCAAACACCTTCTGGCAAAATACTAAAATGCCTATTTTGGCCACTTCCACAAATCTCCTTGAGTTCATCTTTTTGCCACAACCCCTCCTCACTCCCCTCTGTCACTTAGATGCTTTTCTACCCGAGGAAGCAATGTGGAAGAAGGGGGGAATCACGTTTGTCCTCTCTGGACAACAGTTTCCTCTCTCTCTCACAGCCACTCTCTCTCCCTTCTGCACCCAGAGCATCCAAGGCCCTTTCCTGGCTTTGCCCCCTTCCACTGTAGCTTCCAGACAGAAAAGGACGCGTGCGCGACGCGGAAAACCGCGGATGCCGGCCAAAGTCGCGCTCTGGAGCGCCTGCCAGAGCGCCGACCGTTGACACCGCGCCTCCCGACCGCCTCGTGCCTCCCCCTCGCGCCAGTCGATGTGTCTCGACGTCTGCGACACGCCGCCGTGCAGTACCCATTGTCTCTCCCTCTCTCTCCCCTCCTGCAGCGCGTGCCCGACGCCGCCCGGCTCGGCCAATGGCCGGCCTCACACGCGCGAGCGCCAGAACCCTCCCCGCTCTCTCTCCTTCTCCCTGGCGCCCTACTCCATCCCCACGAGCACCGTGGACAGCTCCAACCCCTCTCCAACGGCCTCCAGAGCCGATCCCATGGGCGCCAGAGGCCACGCCTCACGGTGAACCGCGGCCAGCCTATATAAGGCACCCCCGAGCCTCTCTCTTCCTCCTGTCCTCCTCCACACCCAATCAACCTCCGAACCACCCACTTCTCTCCAGAGCCGCCCGAGCTCGAGATCGAGCTCGAGCTCCGCCGCCTCGGTCGCCGTCGACTGCAGGTACAGCCTCCTCCGCCTTTTTTCTCTCTCGAATGGACTCCTCGCCTCCGATGCTTTCCCTCTCTTTCCCCTTGTTTTGCAGCCGGAACGGCCGGAACCACCGGCGCCCAAAGCGCCTCCGCCGTGGGACCTCGTCGCCGGCGAAGCAGGCCACTCCGGCGACCGTCTCCACCACCACCAGAACCGCGACTCGCCCCCGAGTCCAACGGTAGCCTCTGCACCCCTTCCGTGCCAGACGCCGCCGGCTTCGCGTCGCCTCGGCGGAGGTAGACGACGGCCGCCGTGGGGCCGCCCGTCGACCTCACGCATACGACGGGTGGGATCCACCGTCGGGTTTAAAACGTCTTGGCACACACCCGATCCGCCGTCGGTGAAGGCGATTCAGCCTTTACGCCTTGACGTGGCGGCAGCGTGGGCTGGGTTCCCCCCAGGCCTGCTGCTTGTGGCCTCTCGCCCAAAGGCACAAGTCTGCTTTTTTTTTTCCTTTCTCAGTATTATTTCCAAAAATTCCACAGATGAATATTAATCCAAATGCATTGATTCCAATTTCTAAATTCTTAGAATATTGCAACCTATTTAATGGTGCAACTTTTACTCAAATCCAACCACCTTTTCTTCTCTCAAATATTTAAATGTGGTTTTAGCATTTAAATAAGCCTTTGAAAATCCATAACTCCTATTTTGCTGCTCGTAACCAAAACCAAAAGTTGTCCCCTTCCTAGCCTTCCTCCTAGTATTTTACAAAAATAAGTTGACATTTTTGTGAGCACTTTGACTTTTCTGTTTTTATTATTGTCTTATTTTTTCCGTTGTTTTATTGCGACGTTAGATCCCGTGTTTGACGAGGTAGCTGAGGAAGGAGGAGCAGGGCCTGAAGACTTTGAAGATCAAGCCAACCAAGGCAAGCAGCCCTTTGACCATGACTATGATACCCCTTTATATGCATGTCATTTTTAGCTCTTTATTAATGATGCATCGGAATCATGATGAGATGGTGAACCACGTGGGTTGGTTGCCACGATTACTTCCTCGTTGATACTTGCATTGTGCATGGCCCTACCTTCTTATGAGGGTTATGCCGGTGGGAGTAGATAGGATGCTAAGTAGTGCTATGCAAAAGGGACGGGGATATGCATGGTGATGGGGGCAAAATATTTTCAAAACAACTTTCGAAAACCCCATCGGGTGCCATTTATGCCCGAGGGAGATAATGAGAAAGGTAACCACTTGATGACGAAGTGGTGTACCGAGGCAAGTGTGTGATGTTTTCGAAAACGGATTAGATTTAAGATTTGATGACTGTCCCAACCCTACATGCGCGACCACTCTACCCTTATATGGGAAAGGGCATTATTGAGTACCTAGTCGGATACTAGCTTGGAGCCCGCATTACTAGTGACGGGGGAGAGTTGGTGCTCTCTCTTGGGACGGGGTCGTGCCAGGTAGGGCGGCCATGACCATCTTTATGGGGCACCGGACACACCGTTGGTACCCCGTGCCAGTGGTATGTGATGAATATGGGAGCAAGGCTCCACGAAAATGTTATGTGAAATGTTGGGCACGGGGTTATCGCTAATCGAGTGGACTCCATGTTAGTGTCGTCTAGGGAAAGGTAGTGATCGGTGCTTACCCCGGTACTTGAGGTACCGCTGGTCGTGGATGACACGGAAGTTCCCGGATCTAGTGGGTAAAGTGTGCAACCTCTGCAGAGTGTAAAACTATTCAATAGCCGTGTCCATGGTCAAGGACGGTTGGCGGTCTTTGCTTAAACTATGTCCAGAGTTTTCAACCTAGTGTGTGTGTTGAAGGGAATGACTTGGGTCAAGTCAAAGGACTTGACACGAATGAGATGGGTTGGTGCCCACTCTGTTTATGATAAATGGGTTGGTGCCCATTCTATTTATGTTGATATCTGTGACCAGTACTCATGGTTACCTGAATTCTCTTGATGCATGCTTTATAGGATGTTGAACATGTCAATGCACTCAAAACTAGCTTTATGCAAAATTTACCTATGTCATGCATTGTTGTACCTTGAACCAAAACATGGGTTGCTTGCGAGTACATTCAAAGTACTCATTGGCTTGCCACCGGTTATTTAATTGACCGGGCATGGAAGAACCGGAGTTCGAAGAAGAGTTCTTTGGAGACGATCATGCGAACTAGGACGTTTTCCCAGTAAGAATGCCTGTAGGGTTAAGGCAGATGTCATGGGTTCTACTTATCGATGACGATTTCCGCTCCTTATGTTTCATTTGATGTTCAGCCCTTAAGGCTTTATCGATGTAAGACTTGACCATGTTGGTCACTATTTGTGTAAGACGGTATGTATGGATGTAAGACTCTTGTTATTCAGCTTCTGTGTGTTCAAGTGAGCATTGATCTCTGGGATCACTGACACGCAGCATTCGGTGATCACGACTTGCAAGTCGGGGTCCCCACAGAGCTGGTACCAGAGCCATCCTGACTGTAGGAAGCCTTAGTTAGCATGGACGTTAGTTAGAGCGAGACTATCCACCAGGTTACCCATATACCTATGTTTATGTTAGTATCCCAAACACAGGACACATTCCTTTATCGACCCTTCCCTTCCACTTTTTGTAGATGGCCGCATGCAGAGGACTTCGACCACTTTGGGTTTCCGTGCTTCTTGAGGATAGCCTCCGAAGTGCCAGTTCACTCGAGTCCCCACCTTCTCCTACCACGAGCACCGGGTCGACAAAGACCAAGAAGGAGTATCACGTGGAGGTAGTCGTGAGGCGAATGACGCCCGACGAGCTGGTTCTTTGAGGGACCCCAGATGGCGACACTGCTTCTCACCGTGGAGACTGCTGCCCTCAAGGCGCTGACTCGCCTCCGGGATCTCCTGCCAGAGATGGCGAGAGAGCCAGCCACTCATTACCTGCCTTATCGTAAGGAAGGTGATGACGAGAGCAGTGCACCAGCACCACCCTTGGACGAGGGACTTTCTCTCCGCTTCCAGACCTACTTCAGCTTGTGTGCCGACACCGCACAGCACCTGCCCTCGAGTCGACGGAGCTTGGAAGGAACTCCACGAGACCAAGGAGCTCCTCCATAGTTCGGATGAAGGCGACAGGATCAAGAAGGATGGAGCACCTCGACAGCCATGAGAAGTGTCGAGGCGACGACCCCACAGTCGCACATGCCGAGGATCACCTCAGCCACGCCAGATGACGGCAAAGGAGTACTAACCTCTTCACGACGCCACCAAAGAAAGCAGCGCCAGTTCAGCTCCTTCACTCCCCCGCTTCCTCAAGCGATGAGGAGACCAAGACAGATGAAGATGAGGAGGAAGACCCAGAGGAGCCAGAATACCCGACCGAGCATTCCACCACTTAGACTCCGTTCAGGACTAGGATAGGCTAGCTCGTAGCCTATGGTAGGATAGGTCGTGTACCCCTTTTGCGAAGTCGAGTCCTTGTAATGGTTCTTATGAAACCATGTTATGTTGCGTTTGCGTTCAACTTGCTTTCATGAAGTCGTACTTTCCCTTCGGGAACTTGTAAACGACTACATTCCCCATTTGGTTTTAACGCATGAGTTTGGCCCTTCTGGCCTTTGTTTAACTTAATTTGTGTCACACCACCCCCTTACTAGGCATTCCATCTATACTGCTTTCCCTCATTGTTGTTCCCAATCATGAGACCTTGACCGCTCCAACAGGATGCCTGTTGTAACACGTACTGGTACCTCTACCCAGCCGCAAGAAGCCGGAGGTTCTGCTGAGGCCGGAGCCAGCCAGGACCAAGCCCAAGGACAGACTCCACAACCACCACCTCCTCCAAGCATGGACATGGCTCAGCTTCTCCAAGCTTTCCGAGAGGAACGCCAAGCCAACACTGCAGCCCTCCAGATGATTGCTCAGGCTGTCAACCGCCAGCCGGCGGGACACGGCCATGGACGTTCCACGCTGGTGGAGTTCAAGAAGCATGCACCACCCACTTTCATCGAGACTGCTGAACCCCTGGATGCAGACGACTGGGTCCGCACCATTGAGGATCTGCTGGCACTAGTCAGATGCACTGAGGACCGTGATAAAGTGGCGTATGCTGCCCACTATCTCGGGGGGACTGCCAGAGCTTGGTGGGATGGATTCAAGGCTATGCATGTTGAGCAAGACATCACTTGGGACACCTTCAAGACGGAATTCCATAAGGCCCACATTCCTTCGGGATCATGGCCATCAAGAAGCGTGAGTTCCGAGCCTCAAAGCAAGGTAGTAGCACCGTCAAGGAGTACATGCAAGTTCGGTGTTCTCTCAAGGTATGCCCCGAGGATGTCAACACCGATGCTTTGCCAAGCGGAGCGCTTCATGGAAGGCCTTAACCCGAATCTGCAAGATGCTTCGCTTGTTGTGTGTGACCGCCCAACCTTTCTTGATCGGTGAACAAGGCACTCATGCTTGAGGACAAGCGACGTGCCTTGGATGACACTCAGAAGCGCAAGATGATCAGCAAGGGAAGCTCCAAAGAACGAAGCCTCGCCTGTGGCAGCCAAACCCGGTCAAGCCAACCTATCAAGAACCAAGAGCTCCTGCACCTCGCACCAACTATCCACCTCAAGAAGATGCCAACCCCTGTGCCAGCTTACAACAACCCCAATAACAATGTTGGCAAGGGCGTCGTCCCCAACCAAGTCACTTGTTTGGATGTGGACAGCCAGGCACTACTCCAAGAATTGCCCCAACAAGAAGCCCGACGCCCGCCCCCAATGCACGTAACCGGGACAAGGTCGTGGATTGCCACCGAGGAATCAAGCTCCCCGCAACTTGCCCAACAATGGCAGGGTCGTGTGAATCATGTCATCATGAAAGAAGCCCAGAAGACCGGACGTCGTCTTTGGTACGTTCCTTGTCAATTCAGCACCAAGAATCGTTTTGTTTGATTCGGAGCCACGCATTCTTTTGTCACCCAAAGTTTTGCATTAAAAGTGGCATGACCCCTACACCCCTGAATAACCCTATGGTGGTACAAACCCCCGGAGCAGAGATGAGAGCCAAGATAGGATGTAAAGGAGTCGGGGTTACCATTAACGGGGTAGACTTCCTAGCAGACCTTATCATCCTAAAATCACAAGGCTTGGATGTGATCTTGGGAATGACTTAGCTCAGCAAGCACCAAGGCTTGATTGATTGCGCCAACCGGACGGTCACTATGACCAATGACCGAGGAGTCGAAGTCAAATTTGCCTCCAACCCCTCTTCTGCTCAAGCCAACCAAGTCAACTGTCTGACTGAAGTTGGATTGGAACAAGTGCCGGTAGTATGCGAGTATCCCGATGTTTTTCCTAATGAGCTACCAGGAATGCCTCCTGATCGGGACATTGAGTTCATCATCGAGCTCATACCCGGAGCAGGACCCATCTATAAGAAGCCTTATAGAATGGGATCGGAGGAGTTAGCAGAATTGAAGAAGCAGCTGGAAGAGCAGTTGAGGAAGGGATTTATCCGCCCTAGTGCCTCCCTTGGGGATCACCTGCTCATTTGTGGCAAAGAAGGACGGTACCATCCGCTTATGCATTGACTACCGCTCCCTCAACGAGGTTACAATCAAGAACAAGTATCCACTTCCCAAGATTGAAGATCTGTTTGATCAACTCAATGGGGCCAAGGTGTTCTCCAAGATCGACCTCAGATCTGGGTACTACCAACTCAAGATCGACCCCAAGATATTCAAGACGGCATTCAGAAACAGATATGGCTCAGTATGAATGCACGGTCATGTCCTTTGGGTTGACCAATGCCCCAGCTTACTTCATGTATCTCATGAATAAGGTCTTCATGGAATATTTGGACAAGTTCGTCGTCGTCTTCATTGATGACATTCTTGTCTTCTCGAAGTCGGAAGAAGAGCACGAGCAACACTTGAGGATGCTCCTAGACAAGCTTCGAGAGCACCAACTGTATGCCAAGTTCAGCAAGTGTGAATTCTGGCTGCGTGGAGTTGGATTTCTGGGTCATGTTTTAATCGAAGAGGGATTGTCGACGACCTGCTAAGATTGAAGCCGTGATGAATGGCAATCCCGAGCAATGTGAAGGAAGTCGAAGCTTCCTCGGACTCATGGGATATTACCGCAAGTTCGTTGAAGGGTTTTCGAGCATTGCCCACCCATGACTCAGCTCTTGAAGAAGGACAAGAAGTTTGAATGGACGCCAAGTGCGAAGAAAGCTTCGGGAGTGAAGAAGAGGCTAACCACCGCTCCAGCTTCTGCCACACCAGATATACACAAGGAGTTTGTGATATATTGCGATCGCCAAGAATCGGATGGGAGGTGTTCGATGCAAGAAGGCAGAGTCGTGGCCTACCTTTCAAGGCAACTACGACCTCACAAAGAGAACTATGCTACTCATGACCTTGAGCTAGCAGCAGTGGTTCATGCCACAAGACTTGGCGACATTACCTCTTGGGGAAGCGATGTGAGATATACACGATCACAAAAGTCTGAAGTATATTTTCACTCAAAGGAATTGAACATGAGGCGAGAAGATGGCTGGAGTTGATAAAGGATTATGACCTCGGTGTTCAATACCACCCCGAAAGGCTAATGTGGTAGCAGACGCGTTGAGCAGAAGGCTTACTCCTTGAATGCTATACTAAAGCACAAGCTACCCGCCTTGTATGAAGAACTTGAAAGCTTGGGTTGGAACTGGTTGCACCAGTTCTTGGCCAACCTCGAAGTTAAGCCTACCTTGATGGATGATATCAAGAAAGCTCAGAAGGGGCATGAGAGTATCGAAGGCATCAAGAGGAAGATCAAGGCAGGCAAAGCCTCAGGATTCTCAGAGGATGAGGAAGGAATTGTGTGGTTTGGGAATCGCATCTGCGTGCCCAACAAGGTTGAGCTCAAGAACCTGATCTTGCAAGAAGCTCATGACAGCCCATATTCCATCCACCCTAGAGGCACCAAGATGTATCAAGACCTGAAGGAAAGATTTTGGTGGCACGGGATGAAAAGGGAGATTGCCACCTATGTTGCCAAATGTGACGTATGCCAGAGGGTCAAAGCTGAACATCAGCGACCTGCTGGATTACTCCAACCACTCAAGGTTCCCGAGTGGAAATGGGATAAAATCGGAATGGATTTCATCACTGGACTACCTAGGTCAAACAAGGGACATGACTCCATCTGGGTCATAGTCGATCATTTGACCAAAGTGGCCCATTTCATTCCTGTTAAGACTATTCATGACGGCAACCAGTTAGCCAGTCTCTACATCAACCGAATTGTGAGCCTTCATGGTGTTCCCAAGGAGATTGTGTCAGATCGAGGAACCCAGTTCACCTCAAGGTTTTGGAAGAAATTCCAGGAGGCCATGGGGACCAAGCTGTCCTTCAAGATCGCTTTCCACCCACAGCATCGGAGGTCGACCGAGCGAGTGAATCAAATACTCAAGACATGCTCCGAGCCTGTGTCTTAGCTTATGGAGCTAAGTGGGAAGATTGCCTCCCTTTCGCCGAAGTTCTCTTACAACAACAGCTTATCGTGCCAGCCTTCAGATGGCACCATTTGAAGTGTTATACGGGCGGAAGTGCCGTACACCTCTCAACTGGTCGGAGGCCGGAGAAGGACTTGTCTTTGGGCCTGATATCCTTCGTGAAGCAGAAGAGCAAGTCTAGCTTGTCAGAGAGCGTCTGAAGTCTGCCAAGGCAGAAGAGCTATGCGGACTTACGTCGTAGAGACATAAACTTCCGAGTTGGAGACCATGTCTATCTCCGGGTCACCCCTCTCAAAGGAGCCAAGCGCTTCCATGTCAAAGGAAAGCTTGCTCCGAGATACATTGGCCCCTTCAAGATCACTGAGCGACGAGGAGAAGTGGCTTACCAGTTGGAACTTCCACCTGAACTTTCTGATGTGCACAACGTGTTTCACGTGTCACAACTCCTAAGTGTCTCCAAGTTCCGCATAAGCCCGACCTCTACAAGGACGCCAATCACCAAGCCATTGATCTTCAACCTGATTTGACTTATCGTGAGAGGCCCATCTGCATTCTGGATGAGGCTGAACGACGCACTCGAAGCCGCACCATCAAGTACTTCAAAGTCCAATGGAGCAATCACACCAAGGTAGCAACTTGGGAGCGTGAAGACTACCTTAGATCCGAATTTTCAGATCTCTTTTAAGTTTAGTTTAGAAATCTCGGGGCGAGATTCTTGTAAGGGGTAGGTCTGTCACACCCTGCATTTTGTAACATTTCATTTTCATTAATAAAGCATGAAAATTTGGACCAACAAAAACTTTTTGCATTATTTGGCTTTTATTTGGAGTTGGTTTTCTCTCTGTGTTTCTTTTCAAGTGCTTCTTGAAGTCAACTACTCTACCCTCTATATTCCATCTCCTTACCCCAAGCTCCTGACCAATGACCATGCCATGTGAATAGTGCTATATTGAATTTTCTTACAAAAATAATTTGGCGAGAAAGTATTTTCTAAAATTAGTTTTCCAAAACCCCGAATTGAGGTTTGCACTGCAAGTACTTGATTAAGGGCAGTAAAATCTTTCCAAAAATATATTTGACTCCTATTAGATATAGGATGCCCAGAACCACAAAATATAATTTTAAAAGTTATTGTTCTATTTTATTTAAAAGTTTTTTCTTAAGGCCAGAAATGGTCTTTAATAGGAAAAATTACTTTACTGTTTCAAAAATATTTGACAAAATTTAGGAAACTCATAGGACATATATTGTCCATATATAAGAGTTTCAACACCTGGTCATGTTCAAAATATTGGTCAAATCCTCTAAAACCCTTTCTCGGATATTTCAAGCTTTTGAAATATTTACAAAGGAAAGATTCTCCAAAATTCCAGGAAAATTCTATCATGTCACATATGACATATTAGATGATCTTGCCAAGTCTCATGACTTGGAGAACAAGATAACACCATCAAAACCCTCAAAACTATTTCTGTCCATTACGAAGTTTGATCAACTTTACATTGCCAAGTATGTCCAAATGTGCTCAAACTTGGTGGACATGCTTCATTGGTCTAATGATGCATCTGGACCAAATGGCACAGGTTGGAGAAGAGGAAATCTTGGTCAAAGTGCCTCAAAACCCTCTCTGACCAGAATCAAGTTTGAACTACTTTGCACTACCAACTTTTTCTCCAAGACCCCAACTATGGTGAGCCTAATCATGTGACCAAATAAGGCTACCACACCAAGTGGTACATCAAGGAGAAATGATTTACTCCACTGGATCTACACAAATCCATTTCTGCCCATTTCTAGAGTTTGCAAGAGTTGCATTGGCAACTTTATCCAAATAAGCTCTAAATGGGTGGAAGGCCCTAAATATATGTGACATTTCACCCCATGGAGTATCTTGGCCAGTGGAAGTCATTAGCTTATCCAAAACTCCATCAAACACCTTCTGTTAAAATACTAAAATGCCTATTTTGGCCACTTTCACAAATCTCCTTGAGTTCATCTTTTTGCCACAACCCCTCCTCACTCCCCTCTGTCACTTAGATGCTTTTCTACCCGAGGAAGCAATGTGGAAGAAGGGGAATCACGTTGTCCTCTCTCGACAACAGTTTCCTCTCTCTCTCAGCCACTCTCTCTCCTTCTCGCACCCAGAGCATCCAAGGCCCTTTCCTGCTTTGCCCCTTCCATCAGAGCTTCCAGACAGAAAGGACGCCACAGACGACGCTGAAAAACTGCGGATGCCGGCCAAAGTCGCGCTGAGCGCTGCCAGAGCGCCGACCGCTGACACGCGCCTCCCGACCGCCTCGTGCCTCCCCTCGCGCCCGATCGATGTGTCTCGACGTCTGCGACACGCCGCCGTCAGTCCCCATTGTCTCTCCTCTCTCTCTACCCTCCTGCAGCAGCGTGTTCGACGCCGCCCGGCTCGGCCAATGGCCGGCCTCACACGCCATGGCGCCGTAACCCTCCCCGCTCTCTCCTTCTCCTGGCGCCTACTCCATCCCCACGAGCACCGTGGACAGCTCCAACCCCTCTCCAACGGCCTCCAGAGCCGATCCCGCGGGCGCCCGTAGGCCACGCCTACGGTGAACCGGGGCCAGCCTATATAAGGCACCCCCAAGCCTCTCTCTTCCTCCCTGTCGCTCCTCCACACACCCAATCAACCTCCGGAACCACCCACTTCTCTCCAGAGCCGCCCGAGCTCGAGATCGATCTCGAGCTCCGCCGCCTCAGTCGCCGTCGATCTGCGGGTACAGGCCTCCTCCGCCTTTTCTCTCGAATCGACTCCCCTCGCCACCGATGCTTTCCCTCTCTTTCCCCTTGTTTTGCAGCCGAACGGCCGGAACCACCGGCGCCAAGCGCCTCCGCCATGGGGACCTCGTCGCCGCGAAGCAGCCACTCCGGCGACTGCCTCCACCACCACCGTAACCGCGACTCGCCTCGAGTCCAACGGTAGCCTCCGCACCTTCCGTGCCTGTCAGATCACCGCCGGCGAGCTCGCCGTCGCCTCTGGCGGAGGTAGACGACGGCGCCGTGGGGCCGCCCGTCGACCTCACGCCGACGGGTGGGATCCACCGTCAGTTTAAACGCGTGTCTTGTGCACACAAGACCGATCCACCGTCGGTGAAGGCGATTCAGCCTTTACGCTTCGACGTGGCGGCCGTGTGGGTTGGGTTTCCCCCTCGGCCTGCTGCTGTGTGGCCTCTCGGCCCAAAGGGCACAGCCGTTTTCTTTTTTCCTTTTCAGATATTTCCAAAAATTCCACAGATGTAATATTAATCCAAATGCATTGATTCCAATTTCTAAATTCTTAGAATATTGCAAACTATTTAATGGTGCAACTTTCACTCAAATCCAACCACCTTTTCTTCTCTCAGAATATTTAAATGTGGTTTTTAGCATTTAAATAAGCCTTTGAAAATCCATAACTCCTATTTTGCTGCTCCAGAACCAAAACCAAAAGTTGTCCCCTTCCTAGCCTTCCTCCTAGTATTTTACAAAAATAAGTTGACATTTTTGTGAGCACTTTGACTTTTCTGTTTTTATTATTGTCTTATTTTTTCCGTTGTTTTATTGCGACGTTAGATCCCGTGTTTGACGAGGTAGCTGAGGAAGGAGGAGCAGGGCCTGAAGACTTTGAAGATCAAGCCAACCAAGGCAAGCAGCCCTTTGACCATGACTATGATACCCCTTTATATGCATGTCATTTTTAGCTCTTTATTAATGATGCATCGGAATCATGATGAGATGGTGAACCACGTGGGTTGGTTGCCACGATTACTTCCTCGTTGATACTTGCATTGTGCATGGCCCTACCTTCTTATGAGGGTTATGCCGGTGGGAGTAGATAGGATGCTAAGTAGTGCTATGCAAAAGGGACGGGGATATGCATGGTGATGGGGGCAAAATATTTTCAAAACAACTTTCGAAAACCCCATCGGGTGCCATTTATGCCCGAGGGAGATAATGAGAAAGGTAACCACTTGATGACGAAGTGGTGTGCCGAGGCAAGTGTGTGATGTTTTCAAAACGGATTAGATTTAAGATTTGATGACTGTCCCAACCCTACATGCGCCACCACTCTACCCTTATATGGGAAAGGGCATTATTGAGTACCTAGTCGGATACTAGCTTGGAGCCCGCATTACTAGTGACGGGGAGAGTTGGTGCTCTCTCTTGGGACGGGTCGTGCTGTAGGGCGGCCATGACCATCTTTATGGGGCACCGGACACACCGCTGGTACCCGTGCTGTGGTATGTGATGAATATGGGAGCAAGGCTCCACGAAAATGTTATGTGAAATGTTGGGCACGGGGTTATCGCTAATCGAGTGGACTCCATGTTAGTGTCGTCTAGGGAAAGGTAGTGATCGGTGCTTACCCGGTACTTGAGGTACCGCTGGTCGTGGATGACACGGAAGTTCCCGGATCTAGTGGGTAAAGTGTGCAACCTCTGCAGAGTGTAAAACTATTCAATAGCCGTGTCCACGGTCAAGGACGGTTAGGTGGTGCTGCTTAAACTATGTCCAGTTTTCAACCTAGTGTGTGTGATGAAGGGAATGACTTGGGTCAAGTCAAAGGACTTGACACGAATGAGATGGGTTGGTGCCCACTGCTTATGATAAATGGGTTGGTGCCCATTCTATTTATGTTGATATCTGTGACCAGACTCATGGTTACTTGAATTCTCTTGATGCATGCTTTATAGGATGTTGAACATGTCAATGCACTCAAAACTAGCTTTATGCAAAATTTACCTATGTCATGCATTGTTGTACCTTGAACCAAAACATGGGTTGCTTAAGTAGTACATTCAAAGTACTCATTGGCTTGCCACTGTTATTTAATTGACCAGGCATGGAAGAACCGGAGTTCGAAGAAGAGTTCTTTGGAGACGATCATGCGAACTAGGACGTTTTCCCAGTCAGAATGCCTGTAGGGTTAAGGCAGATGGCATGGGTTCTACTTATCGATGACGATTTCCGCTGCTTATGTTTCATTTGATGTTCAGCCCTTAAGGCTTTATCGATGTAAGACTTGACCATGTTGGTCACTATTTGTGTAAGACGGTATGTATGGATGTAAGACTCTTGTTATTCAGCTTCTGTGTGTTCAGTGAGCATTGATCTCTGGGATCACTGTACACGTGCATTCGGTGATCACGACTTGCGAGTTGGGGTCCCCACAGAGCTGGTACCAGAGCCATCCTGACTGTAGGAAGCCTTAGTTAGCATGGACGTTAGTTAGAGCGAGACTATCCACCAGGTTACCCATATACCTATGTTTATGTTAGTATCCCAAACACAGGTCACATTCCTTTATTGACCCTTCCCCTTCCACTTTTGTAGATGGCCGCGTGCAGAGGACTTCCTGACCACTGGGTTTCCCGTGCTTCTTGAGGATAGCCTCCGGAAGAGCCAGTTCACTCGAGTCCCCACCTTCTCCTACCACGAGCACTGGGTCGACAGCACCAAGAAGGAGTATCACGTGGAGGTAGTCGTGAGGGCGAATGACGCCTGACGAGCTGGTTCTTTGAGGGACCCCAGATGGCGACACTGCTTCGCCGTGGAGACTGCTGCCCTCAAGGCGCCGACTCGCCTCCGGATCTCCTGCCAGAGATGGCGAGAGAGCCAGCCACTCGTTACCTGCCTTATCGCAAGGAAGGTGATGACGAGAGCAGCGCACCAGCACCACCCTTGGGCGAGGGACTTTCTCTCGCTTGCACTCCTACTTCAGCTTGTGTGCCGACAGCCGCACAACACCTGCCCTCGAGTCGACGGAGCTTGGAAGGAACTCCATGAGACCAAGGAGCTCCTCCGATAGTTCGGATGAAGGCGACAGGATCAAGAAGGATGGAGCACCTCGGACAGCCCGCAGAGCGTATCGAGGCGACGACCCCACAGGTCGCACATGCCGAGGGATCACCTCAGCCACGCCGTATGACGGCAAAGGAGTACCGCAACCTCTTCACGACGCCACCAGCAAAGCAGCGCCGTGTTCAGTTCCTTCACTCCCCCGCTTCCTCAAGCGATGAGGAGACCAAGACAGATGAATATGAGGAGGAAGACCCAGAGGAGCCAGAATACCCGACCGAGCATTCCACCACTTAGACTCCGTTCAGGACTAGGATAGGCTAGCTCGTAGCCTATGGTAGGATAGGTCGTGTACCCCTTTTGCGAAGTCGAGTCCTTGTAATGGTTCTTATGAAACCATGTTATGTTGCGCTTATGCTCAACTTGCTTTCATGAAGTCGCATTTTCCTTCGGGAACTTGTAAACCACTACATTCCCCATTTGGTTTTAATGCATGCGTTTGGCCCTTCCGCCTTTGTTTAACTTAATTTGTGTCACACCACCCCTTACTAGGCATTCCATCTATACCGCTTTCCTCATTGTTGTTCCCAATCATGAGACCTTGACCGCTCCAACAGATGCCTGTTGTAACACGTCGGTACCTCTACCCAGCCGCAAGAAGCCGGAGGTTCTGCTGAGGCCGAGCCAGCCAGACCAAGCCCAAGGACGACTCCACAACCACCACCTCCTCCAAGCATGGACATGGCTCAGCTTCTCCAAGCTTTCCGAGAGGAACGCCAAGCCAACACCGCAGCCCTCCAGATGATTGCTCAGTTGTCAACCGCCACCGGCGGGACACGGCCATGGACGCTCCACGCTGGTGGAGTTCAAGAAGCATGCACCACCCACTTTCATCGAGATCTGCTGAACCCCGGATGCGCACGATCGGGTCCGCACCATTGAGGATCTGCTGGCACTAGTCGGATGCACCGAGGACCGTGATAAAGTGTCGATGCTGCCCACTGCTCTCGGGACTGCCAGAGCTTGGTGGGATGGATTCAAGGCTATGCATGTTGAGCAAGACATCACTTGGGACACCTTCAAGACGGAATTCGCAAGGCCCACATTCCTTCCGGGATCATGGCCATCAAGAAGCGTGAGTTCCGAGCCTCAAGCAAGGTAGTAGCACCGTCAAGGAGTACATGCGAAGTTCGGTGTTCTCTCAAGGTATGCCCCGAGGATGTCAACACCGATGCTTAAAGCGGAGCGCTTCATGGAAGGCCTTAACCAGACTCTGCGAGACTCGCTTGTTGTGTGTGACTGCCCAACCTTTCTTGATCTCGTGAACAAGGCACTCATGCTTGAGGACAAGCGACGTGCCTTGGATGACACTCAGAAGCGCAAGATGATCGGCAAGGGAAGCTCCAAAGAACTGTAAGCCTCGCGTGGCAGCCAAACCCGGTCAAGCCAACCTATCGGCAACAAAGAGCTCCTGCACCTCGCACCAACTATCCACCTCAAAGAAGATGCCAACCCCTGTGCCAGCTTACAACAACCCCAATAACAATGTTTGGCAAGGGCGTCGTCCCCAACCAAGTCACTTGTTTCGATGTGGACAGCCAGGGCACTACTCCAAGAATTGCCCCAACAAGAAGCCCGACGCCCGCGCCCAATGCACGTAACCGGGACAAGGCCGTGGATTGCCACCGAGGAATCAAGCTCCCGCAACTTGCCCAACAATGGCAGGGTCGTGTGAATCATGTCATCATGGAAGAAGCCCAGAAGACCGGACGTCGTCTTTGGGTAATGCCCTTGTCAATTCAGCACCAAGAATCGTTTTGTTTGATTCGGAGCCACGATTCTTTTGTCACCCAAAGTTTTGCATTAAAAGTGGCATGACCCTACACCCTGAATAACCCTATGGTGGTACAAACCCCGAGCAGAGATGAGAGCCAAGATAGGATGTAAAGGAGTCGGGTTACCATTAACGGGTAGACTTCCTAGCAGACCTTATCATCCTAAAATCACAAGGCTTGATGTGATCTTGGGAATGAATTGGCTCAGCAAGCACCAAGGCTTGATTGATTGCGCCAACCGGACAATCACTATGACCAATGACCGAGGAGTCGAAGTCAAATTTGCCTCCAACCCTCTTCTCGCTTCAAGCCAACCAAGTCAACTGTCTGACCGAAGTTGGATTGGAACAAGTGCCGTAGTATGCGAGTATCCCGATGTTTTCCCGATGAGCTACCAGAATGCCTCCCGATCGGGACATTGAGTTCATCATCGAGCTCATACTGAGCAGGACCCATCTATAAGAAGCCTTATAGAATGGGATCGGAGGAGTTAGCGAAATTGAAGAAGCAAATGGAAGAGCAGTTGAGGAAGGATTTATCCGCCTAGTGCCTCCCTTGGGGATCACCTGCTCGCTTTGTGGCAAAGAAGGACGGTACCATCCGCTTATGCATTGACTACCGCTCCCTCAACGAGGTTACAATCAAGAACAAGTACCCACTTCCCAAGATTGAAGATCTGTTTGATCAACTCAATGGGGCCAAGGTGTTCTCCAAGATCGACCTCGGATCTGGGTACTACCAATCAAGATCGACCCCAAGATATTCAAGACGGCATTCAGAATCAGATATGGCTCAGATGAATGCACGGTCATGTCCTTTGGGTTGACCAATGCCCCACTTACTTCATGTATCTCATGAATAAGGTCTTCATGGAATATTTGGACAAGTTCGTCGTCGTCTTCATTGATGACATTCTTGTCTTCTCGAAGTCGGAACAAGAGCACGAGCAACACTTGAGGATGGTCCTAGACAAGCTTCAAGAGCACCAACTGTATGCCAAGTTCAGCAAGTGTGAATTCTGGCTGCGTGAAGTTGGATTTCGGGTCATGTTTTAATCAAGAGGGATTGTCGACGACCGCTAAGATTGAAGCCGTGGTGAATGGCAATCCCGAGCAATGTGAAGGAAGTCGAAGCTTCCTCGACTCGCGGGATATTACCGCAAGTTCGTTGAAGGGTTTTCGAGCATTGCCCACCCATGACTCAGCTCTTGAAGAAGGACAAGAAGTTTGAATGGACGCCGGCGCGAAGAAAGCTTCCAGAGCTGAAGAAGAGGCTAACCACCGCTCGATTCGCCACACCAGATATACACAAGGAGTTTGTGATATATTGTGATGCGCCAAGAATCGGATGGGAGGTGTTCGATGCAAGAAGGCAGAGTCGTGGCCTACCTTTCAAGGCAACTACGACCTCACGAAGAGAACTATGCTACTCATGACCTTGAGCTAGCAGCAGTGGTTCATGCCACAAGACTTGGCGACATTACCTCTTGGGGAAGCGATGTGAGATATACACGGATCACAAAAGTCTCAAGTATATTTTCACTCAAAGGAATTGAACATGAGGCGAGAAGATGGCTGGAGTTGATAAAGGATTATGACCTCGGTGTTCAATACCACCGAAAGGCTAATGTGGTAGCAGACGCGTTGAGCAGAAGGCTTGCTCCTTGAATGCTATACTAAAGCACAAGCTACCCGCTTTGTATGAAGAACTTGAAAGCTTGGGTTGGAACTGGTTGCACCAGATTCTTGGCCAACCTCGGCTAAGCCTACCTTCATGGATGATATCAAGAAAGCTCGGAAGGGGCATGAGAGTATCAAGGCATCAAGAGGAAGATCAAGGCAGCAAAGCCTCGAGATTCTCAGAGGATGAGGAAGGAATTGTGTGGTTTGGGAATCGATCTGCGTGCCCAACAAGGTTGAGCTCAAGAACCTGATCTTGCAAGAAGCTCATGACAGCCCATATTCCATCCACCCTGGAGGCACCAAGATGTATCAAGACCTGAAGGAAAGATTTTGGTGGCACGGGATGAAAAGGGAGATTGCCACCTATGTTGCCAAATGTGACGTATGCCAGAGGGTCAAAGCTGAACATCAGCGACCTGCTGGATTACTCCAACCACTCAAGGTTCCCGAGTGGAAATGGGATAAAATCGGAATGGATTTCATCACTGGACTACCTAGGTCAAACAAGGGACATGACTCTATCTGGGTCATAGTCGATCATTTGACCAAAGTGGCCCATTTCATTCCTGTTAAGACTACTCATGACGGCAACCAGTTAGCCAGTCTCTACATCAACCGAATTGTGAGCCTTCATGGTGTTCCCAAGGAGATTGTGTCAGATCGAGGAACCCAGTTCACCTCAAGGTTTTGGAAGAAATTCCAGGAGGCCATGGGGACCAAGTTGTCCTTCAAAGATCGCTTCCACCCACAGATCGGAGGTCGACCGAAGCGAGTGAATCAAATACTCAAGACATGCTCGAGCCTGTGTCTTAGCTTATGGAGCTAAGTGGGAAGATTGCCTCCCTTTCGCCGAAGTTCTCTTACAACAACAGTTATCGTGCCAGCCTTCGATGGCACCATTTGAAGTGTTATACTGGCGGAAGTGCCATACACCTCTCAACTGGTCGGAGGCCGGAGAAGGACTTGTCTTTGGGCCTGATATCCTTCGTGAAGGTAAGAGCAAGTCCAGCTTGTCGAGAGCGTCTCAAGTCTGCCAAGTCAAGGCGAAGAGCTATGCGGACTTACGTCGTGAGACATAAACTTCCGAGTTGGAGACCATGTCTATCTCCGGTCACCCCTCTCAAAGGAGCCCAGCGCTTCCATGTCAAAGGAAAGCTCGCCCGAGATACATTGGCCCTTCAAGATCATCGAGCGACGAGGAGAAGTGGCTTACCAGCTTGAACTTCCACGAACTTTCGATGTGCACAACGTGTTTCACGTGTCACAACTCCGAAGTGTCTCCAAGTTCCGCATAAGCCCGACCTCTACAAGGACGCCAATCACCAAGCCATTGATCTTCAACCTGATTTGACTTATCGTGAGAGGCCCATCTGCATTCTCGATGAGGCTGAACGACGACTCAAGCCGCACCATCAAGTACTTCAAAGTCCAATGGAGCAATCACACCAAGGTATAACTTGGGAGCGTGAAGACTACCTTAGATCCGAATTTCCGATCTCTTTAAGCCTAGTTTAGAAATCTCGGGACGAGATTCTTGTAAGGGGGTAGGTCTGTCACACCCTGCATTTTGTAACATTTCATTTTCATTAATAAAGCATGAAAATTTGGACCAACAAAACTTTTTGCATTATTTGGCTTTTATTTGGAGTTGGTTTTCTCTCGTGTTTCTTTTCAAGTGCTTCTTGTCAACTACTCTACCCTCTATATTCCATCTCCTTACCCCAAGCTCCCGACCAATGACCATGCCATGTGAATAGTGCTATATGGAATTTTCTTACAAAAATAATTTGGCCGAAAGTATTTTCTAAAATTAGTTTTCCAAAACCCTGAATTGAGGTTTGCAATCGCAAGTACTTGATTAAGGGCAGTAAAATCTTTCCAAAAATATATTTGACTCCTATTAGATATAGGATGCCCAGGAACCACAAAATATAATTTTAAAAGTTATTGTTCTATTTTATTTAAAAGCTTTTTCTTAAGGCCATAAATGGTCTTTAATAGGAAAAATTACTTTACTGTTTCAAAAATATTTGACAAAATTTAGGAAACTCATAGGACATATATTGTCCATATATAAGAGTTTCAACACCTGGTCATGTTCAAAATATTGGTCAAATCCTCTAAAACCCTTTCTCGATATTTCAAGCTTTTGAAATATTTACAAAGGAAAGATTCTCCAAAATTCCAGGAAAATTCTATCATGTCACATATGACATATTAGATGATCTTGCCAAGTCTCATGACTTGGAGAACAAGATAACACCATCAAAACCCTCAAAACTATTTCTGTCCATTCTCAAGTTTGATCAACTTTACATTGCCAAGTATGTCTAAATGTGCTCAAACTTGGTGGACATGCTTAGTTGGTCTAATGATGCATCTGGACCAAATGGCACAGGTTGGAGAAGAGGAAATCTTGGTCAAAGTGCCTCAAAACCCTCTCGACCAGAATCAAGTTTGAACTACTTTGCACTACCAACTTTTTCTCCAAGACCCCAACTATGGTGAGCCTGATCATGTGACCAAATAAGGCTACCACACCAAGTGGTACATCAAGGAGAAATGATTTACTCCACTGGATCTACACAAATCCATTTCTGCCCATTTCTAGGGTTTGCAAGAGTTGCATTGGCAACTTTATCCAAATAAGCTCTAAATGGGTGGAAGGCCCTAAGTATATGTGACATTTCACCCCATGGAGTATCTTGGCCAGTGGAAGACATTAGCTTATCCAAAACTCCATCAAACACCTTCTGGCAAAATACTAAAATGCCTATTTTGGCCACTTTCACAAATCTCCTTGAGTTCATCTTTTTGCCACAACCCCTCCTCACTCCCCTCTGTCACTTAGATGCTTTTCTACCCGAGGAAGCAATGTGGAAGAAGGGGGGAATCACGTTTGTCCTCTGTAGCCACTCTCTCTCTCACAGCCACTCTCTCTCCCTTCTGCACCCCAGAGCATCCAAGGCCCTTTCCTGGCTTTGCCCCCTTCCACTGTAGCTTCCAGACAGAAAAGGACGCGCGCGCGACGCGGAAAAACCGCGGATGCCGGCCAAAGTCGCGCTCTGGAGCGCCTGCCAGAGCGCCGACCGTTGACACCGCGCCTCCCGACCGCCTCGTGCCTCCCCCTCGCGCCAGTCGATGTGTCTCGACGTCTGCGACACGCCGCCGTGCAGTCCCCATTGTCTCTCCCTCTCTCTCCCCTCCTGCAGCGCGTGCCCGACGCCGCCCGGCTCGGCCAATGGCCGGCCTCACACGCCGAGCGCCGTAACCTCCCCGCTTCTCTCCTTCTCCTGGCGCCTACTCCATCCCCACGAGCACCGTGGACAGCTCCAACCCTCTCCAACGGCCTCCAGAGCCGATCCATGGGCGCCAGAGGCCACGCCTACGGTGAACCGCGGCCAGCCTATATAAGGCACCCCCGAGCCTCTCTCTTCCTCCCTGTTGCTCCTCCACACACCCAATCAACCTCCGGAACCACCCACTTCTCTCCAGAGCCGCCCGAGCTCGAGATCGAGCTCGAGCTCCGCCGCCTCGGGTCGCCGTCGATCTGTGGGTACAGGCCTCCTCCGCTACTTTTCTCTCTCGAACTGGACTCCCCTCGCCTCACTGATGCTTTCCCCTCTCTTTCCCCCTTGTTTTGCAGCCGGAAACGGCCGGAACCACCAGCGCCCGAAGCGCCTCCGCCATGGGACCTCGTCGCCGGCGGCAGCCACTCCGCGACCGCCTCCTCCACCACCGTAACCGCGACTCGCCCCGAGTCCAACGGTAGCCTCCGCACCCCTTCCTGTGCCTGTCAGACGCCGCCGCGAAGCTCGCGTCGCCTCTGTCCGGAGGTAGACGACGGCCGCCGTGGGGCCGCCCGTCGACCTCACGCCAGACGGGTGGGATCCACCGTCGAGTTTAAAACGTGTCTTGTGGCGCTACAAGATCGATCCGCCGGTGAAGGCGATTCAGCCTTTACGCCTTGACGTGGCGGCCGCGTGGGTTGGGTTTCCCCCCTGGCCTGCTGCCAGTGGCCTCTCGCCCAAAGTACAGCGCCGTTTTTTTTTTCCTTTTACAGATTATTTCCAAAATTCCACAGGACAGAATATTAATCCAAATGCATTGATTCCAATTTCTAAATTCTTAGAATATTGCAACCTATTTAATGGTGCAACTTTCACTCAAATCCAACCACCTTTTCTTCTCTGTAAATATTTAAATGTGGTTTTTAGCATTTAAATAAGCCTTTGAAAATCCATAACTCCTATTTTGCTGCTCCAGAACCAAAACCAAAAGTTGTCCCCTTCCTAGCCTTCCTCCTAGTATTTTACAAAAATAAGTTGACATTTTTGTGAGCACTTTGACTTTTCTGTTTTTATTATTGTCTTATTTTTTCCGTTGTTTTATTGCGACGTTAGATCCCGTGTTTGACGAGGTAGCTGAGGAAGGAGGAGCAGGGCCTGAAGACTTTGAAGATCAAGCCAACCAAGGCAAGCAGCCCTTTGACCATGACTATGATACCCCTTTATATGCATGTCATTTTTAGCTCTTTATTAATGATGCATCGGAATCATGATGAGATGGTGAACCACTGGGTTGGTTGCCACGATTATTTCCTCGTTGATACTTGCATTGTGCATGGCCCTACCTTCTTATGAGGGTTATGCCGGTGGGAGTAGATAGGATGCTAAGTAGTGCTATGCAAAAGGGACGGGGATATGCATGGTGATGGGGCAAAATATTTTCAAAACAACTTTCAAAACCCCATCGGGTGCCATTTATGCCCGAGGGAGATAATGAGAAAGGTAACCACTTGATGACGAAGTGGTGTACCGAGGCAAGTGTGTGATGTTTTCAAAACGGATTAGATTTAAGATTTGATGACTGTCCCAACCCTACATGCGCCACCACTCTACCCTTATATGGGAAAGGGCATTATTGAGTACCTAGTCGGATACTAGCTTGGAGCCCGCACATTAGTGACGGGGAGAGTTGGTGCTCTCTCTGGGACGGGTCGTGCTGTAGGGCGGCCATGACCATCTTTATGGGGCACCGGACACACCGCTGGTACCCGTGCTGCTGGTATGTGATGAATATGGGAGCAAGGCTCCACGAAAATGTTATGTGAAATGTTGGGCACGGGGTTATCGCTAATCGAGTGGACTCCATGTTAGTGTCGTCTAGGGAAAGGTAGTGATCGGTGCTTACCCCGGTACTTGAGGTACCGCTGGTCGTGGATGACACGGAAGTTCCCGGATCTAGTGGGTAAAGTGTGCAACCTCCGCAGAGTGTAAAACTATTCAATAGCCGTGTACACGGTCAAGGACGGTTGGGTGTCTTTGCTTAAACTATGTCCGAGTTTTCAACCTAGTGTGTGTGATGAAGGAATGACTTGGGTCAAGTCAAAGGACTTGACACGAATGAGATGGGTTGGTGCCCACTGCTTATGATAAATGGGTTGGTGCCCATTCTATTTATGTTGATATCTGTGACCAGTACTCATGGTTACCTGAATTCTCTTGATGCATGCTTTATAGGATGTTGAACATGTCAATGCACTCAAAACTAGCTTTATGCAAAATTTACCTATGTCATGCATTGTTGTACCTTGAACCAAAACATGGGTTGCTTAAGTAGTACATTCAAAGTACTCATTGGCTTGCCATTGGGTTATTTAATTGACCGGGCATGGAAGAACCGGAGTTCAAGAAGAGTTCTTTGGAGACGATCATGCGAACTAGGACGCTTTTCCCAATGTAATGCCTGTAGGGTTAAGGCAGATGGCATGGGTTCTACTTATCGATGACGATTTCCGCTGCTTATGTTTCATTTGATGTTCAGCCCTTAAGGCTTTATCGATGTAAGACTTGACCATGTTGGTCACTATTTGTGTAAGACGGTATGTATGGATGTAAGACTCTTGTTATTCAGCTTCTGTGTGTTCAGTGAGCATTGATCTCTGGGATCACTGTACACGTGCATTCGGTGATCACGACTTGCGAGTCGGGGTCCCCACAACATGTAAGCATATGAATTGAGCACAAGCAAAGATATCATGGGGACGAGCATGTAAATGTGAGGTAGAGATGCTAATATGTTTGACAAGAGAACAAGCATCTACCTCAAGATCATAGCAAACATGCATAAAGCGCTCGACAAATGGTCGATGGTAGGCATAGGAATCATTCACAACACCAAATAAGATGAGATGTCTAAACACGTGGTCAAGTGCAAGACAATCCAAGCATAACGCGCATAAGGTGTAGTGAATATAGTGTGGCACTCAACACAATAGAAAGAGCAATTGTTTATCATGTGTGAGGCAATCAAGTGAATCATGTGACAAACAAAGGGACATGTCAATATGAAGAAATGATATTGGTCAAACCAACCATATGATAGTAGCAAGTAGTCCAATAATTGGATGCAAGACACAAGGTATATATGTCATGAAGCATGGAAATGTGGCAATCACGGGTGAAAGCAATATCTCGAACATGCGTGCAAATGGTGTAAGCAACACATGAAGTATGATCTACAATATCCAAGCTCAAGAAGGATGTCACCTTTAAAGTGTGACCTTGTGCATTCTTCACAATGCCGAAGTGGTAGGAAATGTGGTGTAGAAGCGAGTCGTGGTAGAATGTATGAGGCTCGCTCTCAAGAGCTCGAATGGTCAACTCACGTGAAGTGGAAGTCGACATGAACTCCAAGTATCCTACACCTGCATACAACAAAACAAAGAACATATGCGCATGGTAGATAAACACATCATCCATCATGATGGTTTGTTTCTCTTGCACATAACCATTAGAAGCACAAGTGCATGAATAATATGATGCAAAAATGGCAATATTCATGGCACTAGGTACATGATGCAAAGAGGTAAGACAAGCATGCTTCACAAGAAATATGTCAAAATCTCCAAATATATGTGAGAATGCTATGGGGGCAATCTCATTAGCAAGACTAGAATCATTGTTGCACTCAGTACATGGCAAATCACCTAGCATGAGAGAGGCAACATATGGAGATATGTGACAAGAAGAAATAACAATCATGTGCGAAGCATGTAGATGGTTGTCATCAACCACATGAAATGAGCAAGTACGGATCACTGTGATGCAACAAGGCAAGCAAGCATAGTGATCAAGTTGTGCAAACTAGTGGAGCGAAGATGCAACATACTAGAGTAAATCATGGAAATCTTGTCATGTGAACAAAGAATAGGCATAGACAATGCACATGACATATGGCAAGCACGAACACAAAGCAAGATCACAGTTCATCATAGGGGTGAGTCACAAATGGAACATGCAAACAACAAGCAATATCCCCACCAAGCTTGCAAATACACATACGAGTACTAGAATCAATCATCATGTGTAATGCAAAGCATGGGCCACAAGTGCATGGCAAAGGCATAGGAATAAGCATATCATGCAAAGTGAACATGGCAAGATGGGTGTGACAGCCTGGTTTTTGCCCTATTTCTCTTCTGATTTTCAGTTGGGTTTGATTTGAATTTTTGAGTTTGAAACATTTGAGTTGGACTTAAAATACTTGGGCATCACCTTGGCTTTCACCCAAGTGGCTCATTTCTCTCCCAAACCATCATTTCCTCTCTGATCTACCTCAAAATAATGTCATGGATATTTTTCTTAAATGAAAATATTCATTTTCCTCTCAAAAACCCTAACCAAAAACTTGTGCTCCAATGCAACCCCAATTTTTGTTGCCACAAAAATCTAAGAAAATTCACAAAAATCTTTTGAACCCTAGTGCACCTCCCTGAGCAAAAATATCACACCACTTTTTGGAATATTTTTGCTACAGAAATTATTTTATGTTCTAGACACAAATGGTAGTTTCTACAGCAACTATCGTTTTACTTGCTCCATTGGTGCTGCATTTTCCTATGCATCACTACCCTCCTAGATCATTGCTAACCACCAAAGAACATCTCCCAACTCCCAGCCATTTAACCATAGCAAGCTCTCAAAGTTACTGACCAGTAACTTGTAGTGAAGTAAAAATCAAGCTTACTGCGCCTGAGCTCAACTCAAAGCTTTGTTCCTAACCTAAACACTAAGGACTACAAGCCAGACACGAAATTTGGACCAAGCAGTGGCTCTATGCTGCAGTGCATGTGGTGACCACGCGTGTGCATGATGCCAGCATGCTTGTCGCCATTCTCTGGGTGCCGCCGAGCGCTCTGTTCAGGGCGTGCTCGCTTTCCTGACTGCCAAACCTCGCCACCATTACCGTCCCGATGCCATTAACTTTCCCCTGGCGCTCACCGATGCTGGAGCTCGCTGCAGCGAGCACGGGCATGGTCCGGCCAACCCAACAGTATGCCGTGCACTGTGTTCGTCGCCACCCCAGTGTTCCTATGCTCGTCTCCGTCCGTCCACAGTTCCCACATGAGCTGCATTTCCTTCCACCTCTCTCACTGATGCCGCTCATCGCCGGGCCCAGCGTCCAGGTGTCCTCTGGCGGAGCCCGAACCCCTCGCTCTGCTTGGCTATAAATCCAGCACCCCCCAGCCTTCTCGAACATCCCCAGCGCCTCTCACACACTCCACAACCTCGTAGGAAGCCGTAGCCCGGCCGGGCAGGCCTCGGGCTGCCGTCCCCGAGCTCAAGCTCGCCGGTGATCCCCTCTATCTATCCGTACAGCTCCAGCCCCTCCCAAGCTCAGGCGACTCTTCCAGGGTCTCTGCCATGCATCAGTGGTGTCATCCGACCCGGTTGGAGCCACTGGGGCAGCCCCTCGTCACCGTCTTCTCCAAATACGGCGACCACGGCTCTCTACTGCTGCTGGAGAGGTCCATTTCATCACAGTCCGACCACCCCTAGATGTTCTACGGGTGCGGGCAGGTGCACCTCTCTCTGCTCTTTCAATCCATCCCTCCATATTGGGCCAAGTCGGCCTCCTCGCCGGCATGTGCTCCGGCGAAGCCCCGTCGTGCTCTGTCTCACTCCCCCTCCCTCTCACCTGATCAGCGGGGCCTGCAGTTAGCCACTCTGGCCGCAGCCAAAGCGCTACGACTAAAGGCTCCCCGCGGGGTTTATGCCTTCGACGTCACCCCCCCATTCTATTTTTATTAATTCAAATTCAAATTATTCCAAAACACTTCAAACAACCACAACTTTTTAACCATAAGTCCAAATGACTTGATTCTTTTTTGCATTGTGTTTTGTATGAAAATCTCTAGCAGCACACCAAAGATGAGATTTTTCTCTGCTGCCTAGATTTTCTGGTGAATTTCATAGTGTTTCTTGATACTTTATTTTTGTGTTTTTGAATTGAT
Organism: Aegilops speltoides; assembly: GCA_021437245.1. NCBI lineage: Eukaryota > Viridiplantae > Streptophyta > Magnoliopsida > Poales > Poaceae > Aegilops > Aegilops speltoides. The sequence continues at coordinate 197,541,067 of CM038141.1, forward strand.
TTCAGAAGGTGAAGCTTGGCTTGAGGATCACCAGGAGGAGTGTGACACTCATATGCACTAAGGCAAGCCACAACAACATTTTCATGGTGTCATTGCAATATTTATGATTTATTTTCAACTTGAATGATTAAATTAGTTCATGTACTTAAATCACCTGGTTAAATAATTATTTTCATTCTGTTACAAGCTTATTCATGTGGGTATGTTGATTAACATAAAGTTATAAGTTAACTAAGCTGGATTTAAGTTATTATAAGTGATGATATATTATGGAGAAATATTTTTCTTATGACAAGGACTAGTTTGAATAATATTTTCTTGAATAATAAAATAATTATGCTAAGTTATTGCTATTATTAGTTGTTGCATAAGCATGACCAGAATAGTGTCATGAGTTTCTGAAATGTTTGATTAGTGATTGATATAAGTTGACCTGGTATTGTTCTAATGATTAGTGAAACATGGTTTACGAGTGCATTTGCATGGCATATCATGACACCGATCATTTTTATTTTAAGTTGAACCTGATAATAACTCAACTTGAACATATCGTTGATTGGGTCATGGTGCCACTGAATCGAGTTTTTCCCAGTGCAACCACATTTGCCTTTATGGGAAGGCCTTTATTCGGTCCGTTGTCATGCCCCCGGTTATGGGCGTGTGGTACCCTGGCCCGGTAAGCAAACATAACCTTGTGTGCCCGTTGGTGTTGTTATGGTACCTTGTCCCTGTTTGGGACAGTTTTGCCATGACGGTGGCCGTTGGTGTCTAGGGTAGACACGGGGCCACCCATGACTTAGCCCAGTGGGGTGATAGTGGGAGTTGCCGAGAGAGTGTCGTGGCTATGGAGGGGTTTTGTTGGAATGTTGTTGGTCCACCCGAATGGGAGTGCGAGGCCATGGGTTCCTTGGTGTGGGTACAGTGCTCTACCTCTGCAGAGTGTATTAATCTATTGATAGCCCAGTCCATGGTTACGGACACGCTCGAAAGTAGGTCACTCCATGGGTCAACGTTTTAATAAATCTTGCACACTAAATTAATAACATGGCACTGTTGGAAAGAGAATGGTTGGAGAACCATGTTGATGATGATGACCAAGTTGTTGGTCCATTTGTGATCCGAGAAAGATCACCGTTTGGTTACGAGGTAACCCGTTTGATGACCAAGTGGTTGGTCCGTTCTGTGATCTGAGAGCGATCACCATTTGGTTACGTGGTAACCCATTGATAAGCAAGTCCGTGGGACTTGAGGCACGAGACTTGATTCACTACATCCATAGCATGATTTTGCATTGATGATTAAATTGGTTAATATGTTTATGCTTGTTGTGAGCTTGTTGTGAGCTTGCAAGTATATTCAGTGTACTGACCTGGCGTGTCATGCCGGATTTCAGGAAAGGTTCGTTGGAATGGAGTGCTGTTCAAGTCTAGATCGTGTTCACATCGGTGTGCCTGTGCTATGGAGTCCCGCTTCGTCGTCGTTCCGCTGCCGCGTAGTTGTCTTGATCGAGGCCTCCTTATGTTCATTAAATAATGTACATATTGTTCAACCTCACCGTGTATGCCACTTGGCCTCCTAACTTGTTGTAATATAAACCATGTTCTGCTAGCATCAATAAAGCGGTTGTATTCCATACCAAGATGTTGTGTGTTGCCAGAAGACATGGTCTCTGGGCTGGCAATGCAAGGCAAACCGGTTGCTCTGAGCCGAGGTGCCATAACGCTTGGTATCAGAGCCGCGCTGACTGTAGGACACGCTAGACTCCCGCCTCATTACTAGACGTTCGTTGAGTGACGATAGTATTTTTAGCTGGTTGTTGCATTGCATGCACTTGGTTATTTTATTTCTAACCTACTAATGGATGTGAGTGTAGATGGCTCTGGTGCCGTATCCGTGCCAGTTGCAACTGATGTACACATCGCCGCATCTCATTCGCAACGTGTGGCGTCGACTGTATTCTCACAGTGATGACCCAGTCTATCGTGTGTACCAGGAGCGTCTGTCACATTCTGTGTATGAGTATCATGCTGTGGTTACTCTGTGCACCAGATCTTATTCCAGTTCTTACACTCACACTTCCAGGAGCGGTTACGCTTCTACCGCTTCTCAGTCTGTCCAGTTAGCTGCATTTGAGGTCCTCGTCGAGCTACGCTATAACGAGGTCTGAATGCAGAACCATCCAGGTTTCTACTACTATCCCTCCCTGCACGACAATGGTCGTGTCTGTTTTCCTACCATTGATCCAAAGTCCGATAGTACTGCTAGCCACCTTTCTCGATACATTACTACTAGCTACCTTCTGATCCACGAGCTGGATCGAGAGCTGAGTCGTGCCCGTGTTGCTTTAGCCGCTACTAGAGCTGTCACTACTCCATCATCTATGGGATTTACTCCCTATCTTCCATCCAGTTCTAGCTCACCTGTTTCACCAGTTGCTCCTCCAGAGGGGGAACCCTCGAAGCAGCGTCGTCGTGTTACTTTTAACCCGGAGGTCGCGATTAATGCCGTCAGTTCAGGATCTGAGTCCTCTTCAGGAGAGGACACCGCAGAACTAGTAGAGCATTAGAGCGCTCGAGTATTCGCAGTTATCAGGATGATGTACGGATGTAGTAGTATGAGTCATGATGTTCCGTTCGATGTTTGAGAGTAGTTGAACTTATTATGTCATTTATCCTTTATGTACGGGCCTATGTATAATTATGTTGGAGTTTCTTCTATTCGATGGGTTTCCTTTGGATTTTCACTTTCTTTCGGGTTTTGTCGCCGGTTTTTCCCCACTGTATTTCTTTTTGGATGTTGCTCTTCTCAATTATGTTGTCTTGGGAAAAGCAATAGGATGACGCGGGGAGGCAGCAGTAGCGACACTTGTGAGGATGTACCTGTTTGTCGTTCTGCGTTACAGGCAAGACACTCCCCCAAGCCATACGTTCCACCACCACCTCCACCGCCAAATCCACCCTCCACCGAGCAAATTCTCTGTATGTTTGAAGAAAGGCGAAATAATGATCTGCTTGAAATGTTGAGAAGTGTGCATGCTATGGTTGGATAGAATGGAAATCAGAACGGTCATCAGTCCAAACTGTCAGACTTTCAGACAACCAACCCTCCAAGTTTTAGTCAGGTTATTGATCCATTGGATGCAGACGACTGGTTGCGAACTATTGAGAAGAAGCTTGAGATTTCCCGTACTGATACAAATGACAAAGCCCAATTTGCAAATCATTATCTTGAAGGCGCTGCCGCGATATGGTGGGAAAATGAAAAAGCCATGTGGCCTGCCGACGAAGAAATCACCTAGGTAAACTTCAAGGATCGGTTCAGTAAATACCATATTCCTGCTGGAATTATGAAGGTCAAGCAGTGTGAATTCCTCGCGGTCCTCCAAGGAAGTCAGTCTGTGAGTCAATATTTGAATAAGTTCAATCATTTGGCCCGCTACTCTCTTCATGATGGGGCCACCAAAGAAAGGAAGATTGACCGTTTTCTTGGAGGATTAAATCAACATCTCCGGTGCACCCTTAGTATGTTTGATTTCACCAATTTCCAAACTCTGGTAAACAAGGCCCTCATCGCTGAGAGGGAGCACAATTGATTCATGACAACAAGACTTCAAATAACGATCACAAGCGCAAGTTCGAATCAAGGAAGGAGGTTCAGCCCATGCAAAAGGCTCATACCTGGCAGCAAATGCAAGTGGAGTACAAGCCCAATTGGTAGCGGAATGTCAACAAGGCCCCTACGCAAGTCAAGAATGTCGTAACCAACCCGGTGCGAGAATAATGCCAGCGCAATAATTCCTGTTTTAGTTGTGGGCAAACCGGACATTACGCCAAACAGTGTCCCAAGGGCGGCAGGAATCACGCTCCATTTAGGCCGCGGGTCAACTTTATTGGGGCATACCCTGTCAAGCAAAACATCACCGGACAAGTCCACGCCCTCTCCGCAGGCGAAGCCCAAGAGAACCCCGAAGTCGCCATTGGTATGTTTTCAGTTAATAGCTACCTGCCGTAATTTTATTTTACTCTGGGGCTTCCCACTCTTTTATTTCGCGGAGTTTTGTTGCCTAAAACAAATTTCCTTGTTTGATTTTGAGCAAGAATATGCTGGTACAATCCCTGGGATCTTTGCTCAGAAGCCATCTGGTCTGCCGTAATCTGGAAATAAATATCAACGGAGTCCACTTTCCAGTTTCCTTAATAGTCATCGAGTCTGTTAAGTTGGACATCATTTTGGGCATGGATTGGTTGACACAATACCTAGTCTGCATTAATTGTGCAACCCGAGAAGTCACCTTGACTAGTCCAGAAGGGCAAGCTACAAAATTCCATGCCCGCAGGAGCATACCGTAGAAAGAAATGGTTTTTACTACTGTGGCTGAGTTGGAATTAATTCATGTGGTCAGTGAGTTTCCCGATGTATTCCCAGAAGAGCTGCGAGGCATGTCACCAGACCGAGATCTCGAATTTGCAATCGATCTTGTACCCGGAACCGCACCATTCTACAAGAAATATTATTGGATGTCGTCATCAGAATTGGTGGAGCTAAAGAAACAGCTTGATGAGATTCTCCGGAAAGGTTACATCCGTCCCAGTTCCTCACCATGGGGATCACCTGCTATATTCGTGGATAAGAAAGATGGTAGTCTCCGTATGTGCGTAGATTACTGTGAGCTAAACGAGGTCACCATCAAAAACAAATATCCACTGCCCGGGATTGATGACTTATTTGATCAGCTCAGTGGGGCCAAAGTGTTCTCCAAGATTGATTTGAGGACCGGATACCACCAACTCAAGATCAAAAAGGAAGATATTCCTAAGACCGCATTCACTACTCGGTACGGTCTTTATGAATATACTGTTATGTCCTTCGGCCTCACCAATGCCCCTGCTTTCTTCATGCACATGATGAATAAAGTATTCATGGATTTCCTCGATAAATTTGTGGTGGTTTTTATCGATGATATTCTCATATACTCAAAAAGTGAAGATGAGCACAAAGGACACCTCCGATCTGTCTTACAAAGACTATGTGGCCATCAACTGTACGCCAAGTTCAGTAAATGCGAGTTTTGGCTCAAGAAAGTTGGATTCCTTAGGCATATACTATCCGCAGAAGGTATAGCCATGGATCCAAGCAAGGTAAACAATGTGCTTGATTGGTTGGCACCCTGTAAGTGCATCTATTGCCACCCCTAGTTGGTTTTGGAGTATTGACGACAAAGCTGGTTGAGGGACTAATGCGTTTTTGAGAATTGCAGGATAATGCAGGTAGTGTCCCTCATTGATTCGGTTTACCTACAGGAGAAGACATTGAAGACAATGGTGGTATGTGAAGATATTCATATTGAAGACTATGACATGAGAAGACATTGAGTGAAGACTATGGAGAGCGAAGACTGTTGTTTCACTGTTTCCTTTTCTTCTTTGTTGAGTCATAGGAACCACTGTACTGTTAAGTGGGGTCCAAGTGAACTAAGTTAGAATGACTAAAGTGATGCTCAACCCAAATCCTATGTCTTCGAGCGAAGACAATGAGAGAAAATCTTATCCAGAGCTGGATGAGTCAGCTTTGCTTGTAGCCCAAGTAAAGTTGTCGTGTGTGTTTGAAATCTGATCGTTGGAACACGTGTCAGTTCCTTAGTGACCCAGGGTCATTTCGGACATATCAGGTCAGGTTGCCCAGTGGCTATAAATAGCCCACCCCCTACACCATAAATTGGTGGCTGCTCAGAGTTAGTGCACGGCTTTTGTCGTTTGAGAGCAACCCACCTTGAAGCCTTTGAGAGAAAGAAATCCTTGCGAGGACCAAGCCCAAACACCCAGAGCCAAAGAGTGTTAGGCATCATCAAGTCTTTCCATCAGGTGACTCAAGACTTATTACACTTGAGGATCGTGAATCCTCCAGCCGGTTAGGCGTCGCATTCTGAGCATCCAAGAGTCATTGTGGATTGCCGGTGAACGAAGTCTGTGAAGGTTCGGAAGTCTACCTTGAAGACTTACCAGAGTGATTTGGCAAGGACTGTGTGCCCTTAGCTCAAGGGGAATAAGGTGAAGACACGGTCTTCTGAGTTGAATCTCAGCCTCCCAAACCAGACGTACAGTTTTCACAGCAACTGGAACTGGTCCAACAAATCTTATGTCTTCAACAAGTGACTGGTTCTATCCTCTCCCTTCCTTTACTTAGAGTTTGTCTTCGTGAAGTCATTGCCTATCTGTCGTACCTGTTTGACTTCATTGCTTGACTACTATCGTTGATTGGCTTCATACTATCTTCCATCCTGATCCTTACTACTTAGCTGCTATTAGTCCTGTACTTTCACATCATTGCATACTTGGCTATGGTTTTCTTATTGTAGTTTATCTTCCGCTGCATATCAATTAGGTCATTTCTACTGTTTGTCTTTGAAACTTTCATGTTTTGAAGACTTTCATAAAAATCGCCTATTCACCCCCCTCTAGTCGATAACTAGCACTTTCAATTGGTATCAGAGCAAGGTACTCCCTTGTTCTGTGTGATTCGGTTTAACCACCTGGAGTTTCAGCTATGTCGACTGCAGGATTGAGGAACATATCTTGCCCCACCTTTGATGGTCATGAGTATCCCTAATGGAAGGCCATGATGAAGAAGCGACTCATGGCAATGGATAGCGAACTGTGGACCGTCACTGAGATTGGCCTCACTGATCTATGCAAGATTGCTGAGGCCGATGACATTCGCAAGTACACCCTACTGAACCTTACGGTGAAGGATGTCATCTGCTCTCATCTGTCCCGAAATCAGTTCAGGATTGTTATGCACCTCAATCACACGAAGCTAATCTGGGACCGGCTTTCTGAGGTCTATGAAGGTCATCGTACTCGTCATGATCCTTGGTTTGAGGACTACAAGGAGTCTCTTAAGGAGATGACCTTTGCACCTGAATCGTCATCATCTTCATCATGCCTCATGGCAAGGGGTGATAAGGTAACTGAATGCTACCTCTCTGAAACTAGTGATGATGAGTCAGCTGATGAATTTGGCCCCAGTTATGTCAAACTTGCTTCCCTTGCCACTAAACAACAAAGAGACTTGGAAAGGGTTCAAGACATGTTTAGTAAGAGCGATGATATGTTGGGTGATGAAGTGGATCAGTCAAAAGCAATGGTTGAGAGTCTTCAGAGACTTCATTCCAAGTTTGATGCCCTTCAAGATCAACATAATGCTCTCTTGTCTGATCACGAGAAGCTTTCTTCTGAATGTCTTCAAAGAAAGCAAGATCTTGAAAAGATAAAAATGGATTATGAAGATCTTCAGAAGGAGCGCGATTCATTACTTGCACAACAAATCAGTCCCGCTCAGGATGGATTTGAACCACCATGTCTAAAATGCATTGAGCATGATAACGCTACATCTGTTGCTGAATGTTCCGCTGCTGCTACTGTTACTTGCACAACAAATCAGTCCCGCTCAGGATGGATGTGGTAACTAACCCCTCTACGGAGAATACCACTACTATTGCTCATGAAAATGCTAGGTTGAAGACATTGCTTGAAATAGGGAAGTACAAAAGTTTGAAGGGACATCAGACACTGCGATGTCCTCAAAAAGCAGATTCTAAACCGAAACCCTAGGAAAGAGGGTGTTGGGTTCGAGAGGAAAATGAATGTTGATGGCTCCTACTGGAAGCCTGAGCAGTATCCCGAAACCACATGGGTTGCTGCAAAGGAACCTTCAGTAGATCCATCCACCTTATCTGGCTTTACCTGTGCTAATCCTATTACCATTGATGAATCCTTTGATGCAAACTATAAGCTGTTCAAGAATCAGAAAGGTGAAGTGTTTGCCAGGTATATCGGTACTAACTGCAGGAATGGACCACCTATGAAGAAGATCTGGGTACCTAAGCAGTACATTGAGAATCTTCTTGTGAATGTCGTCATGACACCACCAAGGAAGAAGACAATTCCCAGACCTATGGCTCCATATGGCCCAAAGGCTTCATACAGATACATGACTCACCTGAGTCACCCTAACGCCAATGTTTTGCAGGGAAATCATACTCAGACTCATGAATATGAGCGTGTGTCTTCAAACCGCTATGTTCATAGAACTAAGAACTTTTCTGCTTATTCATATGAGTATCATTCATCTCCTGCAAGGCTATTTGCTAGGGCTCCAAGGCCAAAATTCTCAGATGTCTGCACTTAGACTCATTGCTTCTAAGCCACCCCGAAAATGTGGGTGGCGAAGAAGAATTAACTTTCTTTTGCAGAGAAAGGTCTCCAGCCTGCAATCAATGGCGTCCGATGCTATTGCTGGGGACCTAAAACACATTAAGGATGCATGATAAAATGTTCTACTATATAATTCACATCTGAATCGCTTAACAGTCATTCTATGTGTCCTAACTTTGATCTAAGCTGTGACAATCCTTGTATGTGTCAAATGCTTATGCTTCACAACACTCTTTGTGAAGCCTATCCTCCTAACTGCACTGTAGGGTATGTCACCAAAAGCTTCAGAATGGATTATGGACAGTGGATGCACAAATCATATGACTGGTGATCGAAGTCTTCTCATAGACTCAACCTTACGTCCATCCGACAAGAGTCACACCACATTTGCTGACACTGGAAAAAGCAAGGTATTGGGTCTAGGTAGGGTTGCAATCTCAAAGGATCAACACATGGATAAAGTGATGCTTGTTGAATCCCTTGATTTCAACTTAATGTCTGTCTCAATGCTTTGTGACTTGAACATGATTGTGCTATTTGGAAAATATCATTGCCTTGTACTAATGGAATCTGACAAGTCTCTAGTCTTTGAAGGGTATCGAAAAGATGATCTATACATGGTAGATTTCTCAGCAGGTCCACAGCTTGTCAGATGTCTTCTCGCAAAGCTTGAATCGTGGCTCAAGCATCGGAGGTCAGGCATGCCGGCATGAGGAACTTACACAAACTCGTCAAGAAGAAGCATGTCATAGGCATCGAGGGTGTCAAGTTCAAGAAGGATCATTTGTGTGGTGCCTGCGAAGCTGGAAAGATGACTACGGCAAAGCACCCCGCGAAGACAATCATGACAACATCTCAACCCTTCGAGCTATTACACATGGACTTATTTGGACCTACTCACTACTCCACCCTCACAACAACTGCTTGTCTCTATGGCTTTGTCATTGTTGATGACTACTCAAGATACACATGGGTGCATATAATTCTCTACAAGATGTATGCAAGATGTCTTCAGACGCTTCGCCAATCGAAAGCAATGAACAATTATGGCATGAAGATCAAGCATATCGAAGTGACAATGGCAATGAATTCAAGAACACCGGGCTTGATCTTTATCTGGATACAATGGGAATCACTCATGAGTTCTCTGCTCCATACACACCTCAGCAAAATGGCATCATTGAGCGCAAGAATAGAACCCTCATTGAGATGGCTCGAACAATGCTCGATGAGTACAAGACACCAAGAAAGTTCTGGCCTGAAGCTATTGATACAACATGTCACATCATCAACCATGTTTACATCCATAAGCTTCTGAACAAAACATCCTATGAGCTCCTTACTGGCAAGAAGCCAAATGTCAGCTACTTCAGAGTATTTGGAGCTAGGTGCTGGATCAAGGACCGCCATCACAAGTCAAAATTTGCACCTAAAGCTCATGAAGGCTTCATGCTTGGCTATGGAAAGGACTCGCACTCCTACAGAATCTTTGTCGGGGCGTGTCTCTATGGCCTCGAGCACCTATGGGGCACTGGGGGCCCCTTCTAGTTCGGCAAGGGAGCGGGGATCATGCGCAGAGCAGATCGAGGTCGGGCGCGCGCGGGGAGACGGGCAATCTTTACCCAGCTTCGGGGCTCTCCGGAGAGATAACACCCCTACTGCTGCTTTGCATTGTTATTTGATCTAGCTCGAGCGTGCGAGTGTATGGTGGTGCTGTGGGTGTCGAATGGACCGAACCCCTTCTACATGCGCATGGGCCTCCCTTTTATAGTCTGAAGGGGGTACCCACAGGTGGCAGCGTAGGAAGAGGGGGTAGAAAGGTAAAAACGCGGGTTGGTACAATAAAGTGCACAACAAAGGCCCTACCTAATTCGACGGCAGGGACAAGGGCATTAAATGCCCGTCCGGTCGCCCTAAGGAGGAGTGAAACGTAAGTGAGCCACCGTTGCCACGATGGCGCCTCTGTCAGCTCCGTTTGCCACCTCGCCCGCATGGTTGCAGATTGCCTCGCCACGTGCCCTTGGGATGGCCTCGTGACGACACGCCACTGGGTGCGCTTAGAGTGTGGTGGTATCCTTGCCGTGGCAAGTACCTTGTCATGCCCTTCTCTTTGCAAAGGCCGCAAGTTTGTCGGCCGCCGGTTTTGCCGGGCGCGGGCGCCGCGGCAAGTCTTTTGATGGTGCCTGGTTATCCTTCCCGCAAGCTCCTCTTGCCGGGCCTTCGTGTTCTTGGCTAGTACTTTGTTCTTGAATGGCAGTAATAAGGAGTGGTGGAGAGCCTTGCCGGGCGTCCGCATGCCTTGCCGCTGGGTGTGTGGATCGCCTGCAGACAAGTTCGGGTACTAAGGTACCCCTACTTTAGTACACCGACAGAGCCCCGGCCTGGGCCATACATGGTGCCGAAGCGTTGTTGGGCCAGCCCAAAACAATGCACGGCAGCGCGGCTCGGTCCGCGACAGCAACGGGCTCGCGCCACCGCGCCCCTCGCAACGGCACGCGCCGATTGTGGCGTCGTGGGAGACGTGGGTGGCGCGGCGATCTTTAAGGCATCCGCCTCGTGATCATGGCGCAGGCGAGGTCACCTCACCCGCCCGCCTCCGCTTTTTCACCACGCTCTCATGCGTGGGGGTCGGGCGGCGGGTGGGAGACCGAGCCGCCACGGGCGAGGATGGTGAGCCGCCCGCCTCCTCGCCCTCCTCGCCCCCGATTGGCTGAGCTGGGCGGCCGAGCCCCCACTCGCCTTTTAAAAGGGCGGAAGGGGAGCACAATAGTCTCGCACTTCCTCTTCTCCTTCGCCTTCAACTTCCGCTACTTTTCCTCTCATCTCGCCATGGAGGAGGGAATCTCAGTCCTTCAACGGTGGCAGCGAGGGTTGCCTCAGTAGCGCGCCTCTCCCTATCCCAAGACTGTGGTGGCGGAGCCGCCACGAGGGGAGAGGGAGGGGCGAGGCCGTGGACGAGGTCGAGGACGTGGTCGAGGCGCCGGGAGAGGCGGCCGGGCGATGCACCTCCCGCCTCCGCCGGGCGGCTCCTTTCCTCGAGGCGGTCCACACCGAGACGATCCTCGGAGTTCTTTATCGCTGCGCCGAGCACCTGCCGCCGTCTTCGGCTGCCGCCCCGCTTATGAACGCGATGGAGCCGGATCCGCCCGAGATGTTGGAGTTGCGCATGAGGGGCTGCGGGATCGATGGCACTCGAGTGACCGTCGATTCCAGCCTGGCGTGATGTACTTCACCGAGGGTGGAAGACGTCGCCGCATCCACAGCTTGACGGCAGGGTTTACCCTCCATTTTAAGTTAATGGAGGGCGACCTTCTCGCCAAGGTCTTCGGGACTCCGCACCGGGCGAGATGTTGTGTGGACAGCTCCTCCGATAGCGAAGGTCCCTCCTCGAGCGAGAGGACGAGGAGGGAGCGACAGCGATGACGACGAGGATGGCGGGTCCAACAAGGCGCTTGATGCTGCCTCATGCCACCGGCGACCCCATCATCCGGTCGCTGCCTTCGAACTCCCCGGGCCGCCTCCTTGGGCGGTGGCGAGGGAGGCTGCGGAAGAGGAAGAGGGTGGCGGCAAGGCCGCCAAGTCGAGTACGAGGGCGAGGAGCCTCGTCAAGATGCCGACGCCCCGCCACCCCGCCTTCAAGCTCTCGCCTCCGCGCCTGCCTCCGCCAAGCTCCTCGCTGGCCCCCGGGTGTTCTCTTGGTGTCTTCGCGCCTGTAGCCTCCTAGGCGCCTTTGCCCTCCCCGGCAAGCTCCTCTTGCCGGGGCCTCCTTGACCTACCTCCTGAACAGAGAAACAGGAGGAGGATTATGGGCATCTTATCTTTTAATTTGTAAGCCTTCGGGCCTTAGCTGCATTTAAAATCTGTAATCCTCCCTATCATGTTTTTCATCCCCTTATGGACTTGTACTAAACTGGGATGTTTTTAATGAAAAGAGGGGAACGCCTGCCGGACCAAATCCTTTACTTGATTTTGTGCCTTGTAAATTCCTACCCTACGCTTCTAGGGGACTTGCCGGAGCGAACACACTTGCTGAGTCCGGGACGTCAGCAGCCCGCTGGCGGTGTTGCTTCCGGCAAGAAACCTTGCCGGGCCAGTTCCAGCGCGCTTGTGTTGTTGAGCGGACTCGGAAACAAATCAAGGGCGCAACGTGGCCGCGACTCGGCTCCTCCGCGCACAGGCTTCTTTTTACAAAGCATACTCGTTCAAGGACGTGGCCCCGCCTTCCTCGGTCCACAAGAGGATGCATGATGAGGGATGAAAAACTTATCTGACTCGGCAGCCCCCGGCGATCCTAGCTTGCCGGGGAGGAATCTTGGCATTTGCAGCCCTCGGCAACTCTAGCTCCGCCAAGGTCCAGGCGCTGGTGTGCCTTCTTTTGCTCCCGTCGCCGATGCCGCGGCCTCCGGGGGCCCTGGCCCGTCGCGACGAAGCTTTGGCACTTGCAGCCCCAAATGGTTGGCTTGCGGGACCGTGCGCGCCAAGCGCTTCTTCCGCTTCTCCTTGTCGCTGTGATTGTAGCCATGAAAATAACTCGAGACAAAGGCTGTAATAAGCTATGTTGTTTTTATGGTGCGATCAAGAACGCGATGCCATGCTTTGCCCTTCAGATGTTTACACTTCACGCTTCTAGGAACTTGCCGGGCTAACACACTTGCTTTGAGTGCGGAACATCAGCAGCCCGCTGGCGGTGTTGTATCCGGCAAGAAACTTTCCTGGGCCAGTTGCAGCGCACTTGAATTGTCGAGCGGACTCGGAAAAACAAATCAAGGATGCAACTCAGCTACGAGTTAGTTCCTCCGCGCACAAGTTTCTCATACGAAGGTCGCCCCACGGCAAGGCTTGCTATGTTATGCCCTCTGCTTCATTGTATCCCTCGTACGTTTTTAACCCTACGCTTCCAGAGAACTTGCCAGCGCTAACACACTTGCTGAGTGCGGACATCAAACCACCGGGCGGTGTTGTATCCGCAAGAAACCTTCTCGCCGCTTGCAGCAAGACTTGTATTGTTGAGCGGACTCGAAACAAAGCAAGGACACAACTTAACCCCGAGTTGGCTCTTCTGTGCATAGGTTTTTCGTACAAAGGATAAACGCTCGAGGGACATAACATAAGGCTATAGGACTAAAAAGTGCTCTGTACAAAAGCTCGGTGACTTAGCTTTTCCGCCTTTCAAGAATCCGACGGGTCGTGCTTTTTCCCCGATTTCCACCATCCCCTTGTATGTTTTCTTCCTCACGCTGGGAACCCTTCGGCAAAACACGCTTGCTGAGCGCAGGCATCAACAGCCCGTCATGTGTTGCCTCCGCGGAAGAACTCGTCGTGCTGGTTGCGGTGTGTTTTTATCGTCGAGCGGACTCGAAGCGGATCGATGGCGCAACCCAACCACGATTCGACCCTCTGCGCTCGGGTTCTTCATACAAGGTATGGACTTGCAGGGAGCACAACTCAAAAGTTTGAAGTTTGGCAGCTTTCTTGGCCTTATCGGCCGGCAGAGCTCGATGGCGCGTCCTTGACGGCAGCGCGGCACCCCGGAGAGGCGGGCTTGTTGGAGTGAGCGCCAGAGCTGCTCTCGCCGGGCTTAGCCTTTGGTTGGTCTGCCTTTGCCTTCTCGTACTTGTCGGTGGAGCTCGATGAAAGCGTCCTCGACGGCAGCGCAGCACTCCGGGAGGCGCGCTTGCCGGAGTGGGCATCGAGCTATCCTTGCTCGACTTGGCTTTCTTCTTCCCCGGGAGCTTCAATGCAAGTGGCTCGCGTTTGCTGCGCCGCCGCTTCCCGGTAGATCTTGTCGGCGCAGATGAGTGCATCCTCTTGTCGCCTTGGACAGAAATGACACTCATCGGGCCAGCATCTTGAGCACATTGTATGCGTAGTGAGAGGCCGCCATGAACTTGGCGAAAAGGGTCGGCCGAGTATCCCGCTGTAGGGCAAGGATATCAGCCACATCGAACGTGACCCTCTCGCCTTCTAAAGTTCAGTTCGCTTCCGAACGCCACCGCAATGTGATCTTCCCTTGGGCTTGCTCCTTCCCGGATTTATTCCTTGAAAGGCACCGGTTTCTTCGAGCTCATTGTCGGGATCCGGAGCTTGAGCACCGCGGAGGAAATCAAGTTCAGCCGCCCCGCCAACCAGCATCTTCGTGACCTTGAGGTTGCGGATTGTTGGTGAGACCAACATCGGCAAGCACCCGACCGCAGTGATGCGATCGGGTGGTCCTCAACGTCGAAGACGATGGGCGGCTGGACCACTTCAGAGGCTCGGCGCCGACGACGGACGGCCCGCTACATTCACTTCTCGCACCCATCGCTTGAGTTGGCGGTGCGAGGTGTGCGGAGGCGCCGCCGCCGATGCACAACACTTCATGTCGCCTCAAACTCTTGATCATCAGCCTCATCTTCCTCCATCTCTTCATCCTCATCTTCATCTTCGTCCTTGTCGCGGCCGCGGGAGGCTCGTCTCCTGCCGCGCTTAGCCTTGCCGCTGGTGCCCTCCCCGGCGGGAAGCTTCTTGCGGATCCTCCGCCACCTCCATGGGCTCTCTCCTTGTCGCGGCGCCAGATTCAGCTTTCAGAGTTCGCCATCTGCTCTACTTTCTTGCAGGTTTGGAGGTCATGGCCTTTGGTGCGTGGATCTTGCAATATCGCTTGTCGGAGCCATCTCGCTTGTCGGCGGCTGCTATGCCTCGTTGAGTCGCCGGTCTTGGCCTTGTCGGAGCCGCCCATTGCCGGAATGCTCAACAGCTAGCACATCCTTAGCTTTCCTCTTCCCGTTGTTCCGCCTCGGTTCTTCCTTGCCGGGCGGCACCTCACCGCCGATCCTTCGCTCCGCAATCTCTCCGGATTTTCCTCCTCCTCAGCTTGTGCACACTTGTCGGCCAGAGCGTAAAGCTCGCCGACATCTCGATCTTGCACATCGCCATCTCCTCCTCATCCTGCGTTATTACGCACGTTTCGATGAAACGCGCTAATAACCGCGGTTGGGTGGACGTCCGGGATGTTGCGTTGCACCGGCTGAATCTTTGTATATACTTGCGCAGGGGCTCCCCCTCCTTCTGGACGAGCAAGTGGAGGTCACTCTCCGGCCATGAGGCTTGTGGCCACCCGTGAAGGTGCCGACAAACCGATGGCACAGTCCGCCCATGAGGAGATGGAGCCGTCCGCAAGTGCATGAGCCAAGATCTGACGTTGGGCTTGAGTACCATCGGGAAGTAGTTGGCAAGGATCTTCTCGTCGCGCCCTCCGGCAGCCTGCACCGCGATGGTGTAGATGCTGAGGAACTCCGACGGATGTATCCTGCCATCATACTTCGGCACGCCCGCTTGAAGTTCTTGGTTTTGGGCCATCGGACTTGTCGCAGCTCGCGGGTAAACGCAGGCAACCTGCCGCGACGGCAAGTCGCCTGCTTCTCCGGTGCGGCGCTGCGTCGACAATGGGCCCAGCGCGCTGGTCGATTGACGCCACGCTTTCTCTGGCGCTTCGATGCGGTGCGAAGCGTCTTCGTGTTGTCGCTCTTGGAGGACGGGGCGTTGATCGCGACGAGTTCGCGGGTCCGACGACGCGGTGGAGTCACCGTCGGGGTTGGTCCGGCGAGCTGGCGATCTTGGCCTTCGGGGCTGGGAGTGCACAGAGGTGGCACCCCCAGCAGTCTTGTCGGTGTCGGCTTGCGCCTGGACGCCTTGCCGGGGCCTCGACGCGCTCGGTCGCCGGGGTTTGTCGCCGTTGGCGAAGCCGATGAGGCTGTAAATGGTCATCCTCCAGTCGTCGATCTTGTGCGGTGCTGGAGGGTAGTCTAGAAGCAACTGGGCTCGGGCCAGCGCTTCCTCTGCTATCTTGGGTGGCGGTGGTGATGAACGGCGCGAGGAGCGGGATGTGCTTGGGCTCCCAACTGGGTTGGGAGGTGCAGCACCCCGTCCGGGCGACCGTATCTCGCTCGCGCCAGCATGCGGGCATGCATGCTGACCTCGAGCGTCCCGCGTCCCACCAGCTTGGCCTTGTTCCAACGCGAGCACGGTGCTAGGAGCACCGGGGCGTTGTTGACCTTGCACCTCCTGGGAAGGGTGCGGTGTCTGCTCGGTCGCCGACGCTATGGGCCTTGTTCTGGATCTAGTGACGACACGAGACCCACCGGCGGCGCCCGCTCCTCCGCCGGCATCCACTCCACCGCCCGTTTGCTCCAGCGGTGGTGGCGGAACCGATGTAGACGGAGCGGCCACCACCGAAGGCTTCTTCTTCGGTGGCATGTTGATGAAGATCTTGAAGTAGCGCGCGTGGTGACCGGATCAGATGCTCACGACGTTGACGTCCCCCTACCTGGCGCGCCAAAGATGTCGGGGTGTGTCTCTGTGGCCTCGAGCACCTATGGGGCACTGGGGGCCCCTTCTGGTTCGGCAAGGGAGCGGGGATCGTGCGCAGAGCAGATCGAGGTCGGGCACGCGCGGGGAGACGGGCAATCTTTACCCAGCTTCGGGGCTCTCCGAAGAGATAACACCCCTACTGCTGCTTTGCGTTGTTATTTGATCTAGCTCGAGCGTGCGAGCGTATGGTGGTGCTATGGGTGTCGAATGGACCGAACCCCTTCTACGTCATGGGCCTCCCTTTTATAGTCTCAAGGGGTACCCACGGTGGCAGCGAGGGAAGAGGGGTAGAAAGGTAAAAACGCGGGTTGGTACAACAAAGCCCAACAAAGGTGCCCCTACCTAACTCGACGACAGGGGACCAGGGCATTAAATGCCCGTCCGGTCACCCTAACAAAGGCAGGAGGAGACTGTTAGGTGAGCCACCGTTGCCACGATGGCGCCTGTCACTCCGCTTGCCACCTCGCTCCGCGACGGCTGCGTATTGCCTCGCCACGCGCCCTTGGGATGGCCTCGTGACGACACGCCACTGCGCGCTGGAGTGTGGGTGGCAGATCTTGCCGCTGCAAGTACCTTGCCGCTGCCCTTCTTTGCAAGATCCGGCAAGTTTGCGGCCGCCAGCCTTTGCCGGGCACGCGGGCGCCATGCAAGTCTTCCGATGGTGCCCTGTTGGCCTTCCCGCAAGCTCCTGCCGGGCCTTCGTGTTCTTGGCTAGTACTTTGTTCTTGAATGGCAGTAATAAGGAGTGGTGGAGAGCCTTGCGGGCCCCCAAGCCTTGCCTTGAGGGTGTCTGTGGATCGCCTGCAGACAAGTTTGGGGTACTAAGGTACCCCCTACTTTAGTACACCGACAGTCTTCAACCTCTATCTCTAGAAAATCATCGAAACTGTGGATGTGCGATTTGATGAAACAAATGGTTCACAAAGAGAACTTCTGCCAAGTACACTAGATGAAGCTCTGCCCAGCGAATCTATCAAGCTGATGGGAACTGGTGAAATCATGCCCTTTGAAGCACAGCCTGAAGAGGAACTTATCATTTTGCACCTAACCAACTCAAGACTATGCTCGAGATGTAAGACAATCATCCCAATGATGACAATGATCGGCAAGAGCAAAGTCTTCGCCCGCCCATCCTCGTGTTGCAAATGAAGTACAAATTGAGAAGATAATTGACAGCATCAACGCACCTGGTCCACTTACTCGCTCAAGAGCAACATAGTTAGCAAACTTTTGTGGGCACTTTTCATTTGTGTCAATATCAGAACCCAAGAAAGTTGCTGAAGCCTTTATGGAACCTGAATGGATTCAAGCTATGCAAGAAAAACTTCAACAGTTCAAGCTGAACAATGTTTGGGAACTTGTCAAGCGACCTGACCCTCGCAAGCATAACATTATTGGCACAAAATGGATATATCGAAACAAGCAAGATGAGCATGGTCAAGTCGTCAGAAACAAAGCACGTCTTGTGGCTCAAGGATACACTCAAGTAGAAGGAATTGACTTCGATGAAACATTTGCTCCTGTGGCTAGGCTTGAAGCTATTCGCATACTGCTAGCCTATGCTAACCATCACAACATCTTGCTATATCAAATGGATGTGAAGAGTGCATTTCTCAATGGCAAGATTGAAGAAGAAGTATATGTAGCTCAACCACCTGGCTTTGAAGATACAAAACATCCTGATATGGTGTACAAGCTAAACAAAGCACTCTATGGCCTCAAACAAGCACCTCGCGCTTGGTATGATACGATCAAAGACTTCTTGAAGAGTGAAGGCTTCAAACCAGGATCCCTCGATCCCACACTCTTCACGAAGACATATGATGGTGACCTATTTGTGTGCCAAATATATGTGGATGACATAATCTTCGGTTGCACCAACCAGAAGTATAGTGATGAGGTTGGGTACATGATGCAAGAGCAATATCAGATGTCCATGATGGGTGAGCTGAAGTTCTTCCTTGGTCTTCAAATTCGTCAGCAAAGGAATGGCATCTTCATATCTCAAGAAAAATACCTCAAAGATTGCCTGAAGAAGTTTGGAATGGAAGACTGCAAAGGTTACACGACGCCAATGCCAGCCAAACACCATCTTGGTCCCGACGACAATGGTAAAGAGTTCGATCAAAAGGTATACCGCTCCATGATCGGTTCTTTACTTTATCTATGTGCATCTAGGCCAGATATTATGCTTAGTGTTTGCATGTGTGCTCGATTCCAAGCGGCACCAAAGGAATCGCATCACTTAGCTGTGAAGCGAATTCTTCGATATTTGGCTTACACCCCAACACACGGATTATGGTATCCAAAGGGCTCAAAATTTGATTTGGTTGGATTCTCGGATGCTGATTATGATGGTGACAAGGTGGATCGCAAGTCTACATCAGGCACATGTCACTTTTTGGGTCGATCACTTGTCTGTTGGTCTTCCAGGAAGCAGAACTATGTATTACTCTCAACTGCTGAATCTGAATACATTGCTGCTGGATCTTGTTGTGCTCAGCTTCTATGGATGAAGCAAACTCTCAAGGACTATGGCACCAATCTGAAACAAGTACCTCTCTTCTACGACAATGAAAGTGCCATCAAGATAGCCAACAATCCAGTCTAGCACTCGAAGACAAAGCACATTGAAATTCGTCATCACTATGATGATTTGATTGCTTTCTGATATATATATATACTAGTGTTCTGTCCTCTACAGCATTCACTTGTAGCTATGTCTTCTAGTTGAATCTTTTGAACTAAGTGAATGTGATCGGACCCTAACCTCTCTATGCTTTCAATCTCAAACTCTATATGTCCAAATCATATGCATTCTATTGAAACCGTCGAATGTCTTCTCTGCGTCCTAGTCAGCAGAAGGCAGAGAGACAAACATTAAGTCTGTTTTAAATAACTCATCTCTATTGTTGAAATCCGGAGAAGCCGGAACAACCATCCGACATGCCTGGCGGGAGTGGGAACATGGGACAACTCTGAGTATGTTGCATGCTTGCCACGTGCCCCTCAGATGTGAACCGCCAGGGGCACCTGCGTATTTGCGCTGTGCCGCACACCTCCTTATAAATACTTGTCCCCTGCGGTAAAAGACATCCTTCTTCCACCTCTCCACCTCGTCAAAACCCTAGCGCCACCGCTAGCTCTCGACAACGCCGGCGACGAAGCGCTTAGCTGCCGCGACTTCTTCGACCCCGTCCTCATGCCGGCCGCGGACATCGTCCTCTCTGCCATCGCCGTAGGTGTCCTCCGTCGCCAAGTTAGGGCACGGTGGATTGAACTGCTCGGTCTCCTGTTCATCCCATCTAGCAGTTCTTCCTACGGTAAATATAACTCTATTTTTACCACCTTTTTGATCTTCAAGATTCATCCCTTTTACCAAAAGTAGTTTCTGCCTACACAGTGTTAGATCTATTTTGTCTGCATCTCATACTGCCTAGTCAATTCACTTAAACTTCATATCCAGTCTGATTCCTCACTTGCACTTATTCACGGATTCGTACAAATCTGGAACCAACTCTCAACATATAAGTGAATGTCTTCGCATCATGAGGTCAATGTCTTCAAACTGATTTATCTTCAAAATCTTCTGAGAATGCATATGACCTCTTCCCTTCCCTCGCATCTCTAATCTTTATCACAGTACATGTCCGTGGGAGAATCCCTTGGTTCTCATAGTCTGCATTCGTTTGCAGAATACTTACATCATCACATTAACTCTCCCGAAGCCAGTTCCTGTTTGACCAGCAAGCGAAAGTCTTTGAAGCCTTTGAACGTATTGAAGCCATTCAGTTTGAAGTTCATGGCTACAAAGAAATCGATAAGGAAGGGTGGTAGATAGCGTCGTATGGGAACATCCAAAGATCTGCCTGATGACCTCGCAGAACTTTACAAGACTAATCCTGAAGAGAATTATCATCAGCACAAGACACGAATCCAATGGATTCGACCCTATTGGGCTGAAGAAAGGTTCAAGTACAAGTTCGTGACCCGGGAATATGCAGAGAAGAATGCTATCAAAAGTCCTTGGGGTGATATTCTCTATCAAGGTCTTCAACCCAAGAACAGAGCTGAAGCTATTGCACAGGGTTTCTATCCCTTCATGGTCCGAGGACCTCAACCTGAGAATGCCGATCCCTCATCATTACTCTGGTGTCGTGATGATACTC
Organism: Aegilops speltoides; assembly: GCA_021437245.1. NCBI lineage: Eukaryota > Viridiplantae > Streptophyta > Magnoliopsida > Poales > Poaceae > Aegilops > Aegilops speltoides. The sequence continues at coordinate 197,561,798 of CM038141.1, forward strand.
TCTTCAAGCAGAACTTCCAGCATGCAAAGGCATCGGCCAAGGAAAACAAGAAGTCATTGGGATTAGACTTCAGGCCTGGTCCCTCTGCTCCCCGTGCTGACGGCTCACGTGATGCAGAACCCAATGTCATCGGCCCCGTCTCCAACCTTGATGGCCTCATCACCTACATCTTGGTCCAAGGTGCCAGAGTAGATCATTCTGATAATGATGCTGACACTGATGAAGCCCCAGCTCCTCCTCCAAAGCCACAGAAGCAAAAGAAGCCTAAGGCTTCAAGATCATCTGCTCCTCCAAAAGCTTCACGTGCGAAGCCACTGGCCATTGCACCTCCTGAAGACAGTGTGTAGTTTGAAGATCTATCACGTATCTCCAAGAGGACGGAGAAGAAAAAGAAAGTCGTCAAGCATACTGATCAAACCTTGACTCCTGCTGCCATTCTGCGAGAAGAACCCATTGATCTGTCCAGCGATGAAGATCTTGCAGATGATGCCCTTGAGCAACTGATCAAGAGCAAGGAAGAAGCAGAGATCTTCAATAACTTGCCTCTCTTTGATGTGGCAATCATCCATAACTTCATTGATGAGTGGTTTGACACCCCAAATCTCAGCTTTGAAGATCTGCAGCTTCCCATTGGCCTCAGCGTCTCCTTCAATGGCGCCATTGCTTCTGAGCGAGCTCTCGCTCAGCGCATCCTTGAGCTGAAGAACAAGATTGATTATGAGAAAGCTCAGTTCAAGAAGATGTCAGAAACTTCAAGGTCATGCTGCACGAGCTTAAAGAAGCTTTTCTCAAGAAGCGCTAAGAAGCTCAGGGCTCTTGCGAGCGCATGAAGAGTTTGGCTGACAAATGTGTGCTTGCCTACAATGAGGCTGAGAAGCGCAAGTCTCTTGGTTGTCCTGGCACTGATCCCAGAATGGCTGCAAAGAAGAAGAAGCTCTCTACTGCCCAACCTGCATCTTCAAGTCAAGAAGCACCTCGCATTATCTTCCCAAGCAGCATGACTGGCTCGAAGACAAAGGTCCTGTCAACCGCTGCAGAATAGAAGAAGACGAGGGCTGCCGAGGCTGAAGCTAGAGAAAGGAAAAATCCTGAAGCCTCTGATGCTACTCCCTCCAAGAAGAAGCGCAAAACCAAGAAGAGTAGGGCTGCTCCCACAGAGCCCTTAGTTGTTGAACCTATCTCAGTGGTTCGTCCTGCATGTGAACACCAAGAACGATGGATGATTGTTCATGAGCCTGCTTCCACAGAGGCAAATGAAGCTGAAGACATTCCAGCAGCTGAACCCACCGCTGCTGAAGACATTGGTCAAGATGACAATGTTGAAGATGATGAAGTTCTTCCTCAGATCGAACACAATGTGGTATCATCGCCTGTTCTCACGAACAGCGAACTCATCAGCATTGGTCGTCCTCTGACGCCAATTGCTCAAGATGCATCGTGGGCTGATCACCCGCAGCAACAAGACTCCCCAAGTACTCCCCAACAACAACCACAAGTTACACCACCCGTGCATGTCGTGGCGATTGGGAGCACGAGCACCTATGGGGCAGGGGCCCCTTCTTGTCCGGCAAGGGAGCGGAGGGCGCACGCAGAGCAGATCGAGGCGAAGGCACGCGAGGGATTTTTACCCAGCTTCGGAGCTCTCCGGAGAGATAAAACTCCTACTGCTGCTTTGTGTTTGTATTTGTTCTTGCTCAAGAGCGTGAGCGTGTTGTGGTGTCGAACGCGTCGAATGGACCGACCGTGGAACCAAAATTCCGAACCCCTTCTACGTGCGCATGGGCCTCCCTTTTATAGTCTAAGGGGGTCACCGACAGGTGGCAGCGTAGAAAAAGGGGTAGAAAGGTAAAAACGCAGGTTGGTACAACTGCTACGAACAGTGTCCCCTACCTAACTCTGACGGCAGGGGACAAGGGCATTTAATGCCCGTCTGGTCGCCCTAACAGTGCAAGCAAACGACCGTTAGGGGCGCCACCGATCGCCACGATGGCCTCCTTGTTAGCTTTGCTTGCCACCTCGCACCGCATGGCTGCACAATGCCTCGCCACGTGCTCCTGGGATAGCCCTGGGGTGACACGTCGTTGGATGCGCTGGAGCTCTGGTGCAGAGTGGCAGCCTTGCCGTTGCAAGCGCCTTGCCGCGGCCGTCGTCTTGTCGCACCAGCAAGCTTGTCGCTCGTCGTGCCTTGCCTGGACGCGCGGGGCCTCGCGGCAAGTTCTCTGAAGCGCCTTGGTTGGTCTTCCCGGCAAGTTCCTCTTGCCGGGGTCTTTGTCCTTCCCGGCAAGCTCCTCTTGCCGGGGTCTTTGTCCTTCCCGGCAAGCTCCTCTTGTCGGGGCCTTGTCCTTCCCGGCAAGCTCCTCTTGCCGGGGCCTTGTTTTCTTAGTTAATACTTTGTTCTTGAATGGCAGTAATAGGAAATGACGGAGGGTCTTGGCGGACGCCTGGCAAGCCTTTGCCGCTGGTGTCTGCGATCGCCTGCAGACAAGTTCGGGTACTAAGGTACCCCTACTTTAGTACACCGACAGAGCCCCGGGCTGGGCCATACACGGTGCCGAAAGGTTGGGCGGTGCCCAAAAGCAGCAGTAACGGCACGCGGCCTGGTTCCACACAAAATCTGACTCCGTGCCCGCCGCGCTCTCTCGCAACGGCACACGTCGATTGCGGTGTCGTGGGAGAGAACGTGGTCAACACTTAATTCCAGGAAATGCGAACGTTCGCATCCCCGTTTATAAGCAGAGGAAGCAGGGCGTTCCTCCTTCGCTACTTGCAGTTCCTTCCTCCGAAGCCCCGCCGCTCCTCCGCTTCCCAAGCCAAAGAGAGCGATGCTCCGCCGCTTGCCGCCGCGTCGCCTCGCCTTCCCCATCGCTTCCGCCATGGCTCAAGACCGGAAGGCTGCGAAATCGGCCAAGGCGCTGAGCTTGAGGCGCTGCGCAAGCGGCGCTTTTCTCCCCGAGCTCACCCGAAGGCGCCAAGGGAGGAGTTCTACCTCTTCCGGTCGATGGAGACACGAAGCATCCAAGACGCTGGTGCTCTGCGAGGCTTCTAAATCTAAGAAGTGCCCCGAGGGTACTACTTCTTTCTGTGTTCTTCTATTGCGGCTCTGCCCACCTTTTTCCGATTTTCTCTGCGACATCATGAACACCTCACGGGTTTCATCTTCTTGATTTCACCCCCAGCGCCGTTCGACAATGGCAGATTCGCACACCTCTGCGAGAACTTTGTTGGCATCCTCCCCAATGTCGCTCTTTTGCCATTATTTCTCCCCGGGCGAGAAAGGGGAGCCAGGTGGCGGAATCGCTGGACCTCTCGGATTGGCATGAAGGAGGTGTACTTGACGGCGAAGCCCGCAGCAAGTGGGACGAGTGGAGGGCGGAGTGGTCTGGATCTGTGATGCCAATCCGCAGCCATTCACCGCATCGCGCGCGAACCGGGTGGTGCGTGGCGCAATCGGAGCGCTCGTCACGAACAACGCTAAGTCAAGATCGCCACTACGTAATCCTCCGGCTCAGGCATGCCGGGCTCACAGCTGGGGCGGTTGGCGTGGATTTCCTCCGCCGTCACATCGCCCCTTTGCAAAAGAGGGGGAGGCCCGCCTGGCTGTTTGGCGGCCCAGCGGATATCATGAGGCTGCGTCCAGGCCTCAACTTCAATTTCATCGTTTTGGAGCTTGACGGGATGCTGAGGGATCTGTTCAAGCATGACGCCAACCACCCAGAGTGGTTCAGGTTGCCGCAGGGTGTCGTCCCCTTGTGCAACAATTCCCAGCGCGATTGCATCTGCGCAATGATGCCAAAGTGCGACTCGCACGGGATAAGTGCAACTTGGATAGAGCCCGCCGCCGAGGTCGTGCAGCAATTCTTTGATAACTTGATGGAGGTAGCAGTCAACTCCGACGAGCAGAAACTCCTCACCCGCGCCACCACCGACAATGAGATGTTGTACATCGCCAGCAGGGCCGAAGAGGCGGCGGCCGCCGCGGGCGAGTTTGGCTTCACGCTGGCGGAGGCGGATGCAGCTGAGGCGGCAAGCCTTGCCGACCGGGAAGATCTTGCCGGAGAAGTCGATGGCGAGGGGGAGACCGAGGTCGAAGCGAGTGAGCCCGCCGAGGGCGCGAGCGGCCAGCCGCTCGAAAGCAGCTTGCATAGCGGAGCTCCCAAAGACAGCCCCACTTCCAACCGAGAAGGCTCCGTCGAGTTGGAGATATGGCGAGGAGCAGGCCGACCAGCGGCAGCGCGCGCCGTGGACACGCTCCACCACGCAAGGAAGTACCATCGCCCGGCGGAGGGTCCCAGCCGTGCTGCAACCGAGGCGGGTCTTTCCGGCCGCCACGCCTGATCCCCGCCAGAGCCCCTGTAAACGCCGAAGGAGCCCACTCTCCGCCACACCGCTACCGAGAGGGTACCGGAGTTCGACCTCTTCGCGCTGAGCTCCGATGACGATGAAGAGGAGGAGGAGGAGGAGGAGGAGTAAGGCTTTCTTCTTACTGTACTTGTCTTGATTTTCTTTGGCCGTTGTTGTTGCTCATCTTGTATCTGGTTTGCCTCCCTCTGAATCCTTGTTCCATTTCAGGACTCTGGCCGAGAGAGCGGCGAAGAGGGCCAAGGTCTCTTCGGTTGCCGTCGAGGATGATCCTGTTGTGGAGGCGGAGGATACGTCCGAGACTACCTTGACGGACCCGGTTCCTTCCCCTCGCAGCAGCCCCCAGCACAGTCCCCAGCGTAAGTGTTTGGTTCACTTCCTGTAGTGGGGCGCGCATGGGTGCTTCTTCTTTGCTTGACATTTTGGTTACTGATTTACTTGTGTAGGAGCGAACAAGTCCACCAGAGCAGCAGTAAACCGCCTGGAGGTGCTGCCTGCTGTTGACCACGCCGCCAAGGCGATTCTCCGACAAGGAGCACTCCCGCAAGGAGAGGTCCCGGCAAGGACGAAACTGGTGAGCCCTTGGTGGAGGAGCTCATAGTCATCGAACCCAAAGCAGTAACCTTCCTTGTCGGAAATCTTCCCTTGGGTTCTTCTTCTCGATCTTCTTTTTGGATATTTGCTTGACTTTTCCTTCCTCTTCCTATCCTCGATCCCCCTCTCGCAGACCTAATGGATACCGAGGCCACCAGCGAGGAAGGCGACGTGGCAACATCAAGATGCCGCTACTGGCGAGGAAGAGGCCAGGCCGATGAACTCAGACGAGGAAGCCGCCAAGACTCCGGGCGCAGAGTTGGCGAGGGTCCGCGATCGTGACCGACGACCGGGAGGACGCAGGAGCGCAGGCGCTGCTGCCGTCCGCCGACCCCTCCGGCCTGATGCAGCCGAGCTCTGACGAGCCCCAGCCAGCGCCAGACTTGAAGGCCGGGCGTGGGCGTACATCAAGCTTCCTTGGGCGCCGAGCCCGAGGCGCCCGGTGGAAGGGGAGGAGTTTGAAGGGAGTACTACGCCTCTGGCCTGGGCAAGGGTCGATAAGCCAAGCAAAGAAGAAGCAGCTGAGTCCGAGGAGGAGCAGCTGTTCAAAGCTGGTGTCACTTACCACGCCCGTCTGCGGCTCGAGTCCGGGAAGCGCTTGTCGCGCAGGGAGTTGACATAGAGAAACACGCGGAGGAGCTCAAGAGCCGCAAACCAGAGGCCCTCCGTCCATCGCCGAGGAGAGGGCGCAGCTCGACGAGGCGGCGAGGCGTTCATCCCGAGAAGGCTGAAGCCGAAGAGCAGCAGAGGCTCGCCGCCAAGAGCTGTCAAAGCGGGATGGTGAGCTGATACAGAAGAAGGTAAACTTGGACAGCCACGAAGAGGAGCTCGCCGTCCGGGAGCAATCACTTGGCGGGAGCACTCAAGGAGGCGAAGGATGCGCCGCTGCTGCCGAGGCCGCCAAGAAGGAGTTAGAGGTGAAGGTGACGAGCCGGGCGGATATGAAAAGGAAAACGAAGAGCTTGCCGCACTCAGTATAAGCGAGAAGGATGCACAGCGCCCTTGGCGAAGCTGCAAGTTCAGCTTGCCGAGAAGAACAAGGAGCTGAACGCCGCCAAAGACTCAAGTGCTGATCCGAGCTGAATCGCCACCTTGGCGGGATGCTGGGCGCCGCCAAGAAGCGAGATGATGACTTGAGGAAGAGCTCAAGGGCAACGAGGAGCTGCCGACGAGGCAGCGAGACCCGAAACACCTTCAAGACCACGGTGGAGCTGGACGGAGGGCCTCGTCAACATCGCCGCGTCCATCGACGAGGAGCTGGCGGAGCTGGACTTGGCGGGCTTTGGGTACTCCACTGAGGAAAATCTCCAGCCCAGCGCCAAGCTCACACTTTTCTTCAAGGGTGTGGTGATGGCCCTCCAGCAGCTCCGGGAGAGAATCCCGAAGAAGCTGGCCGACGAGTCGCGCGCGATCTGCGCCAGGGTGTTGGAGAAGGTGTTGGTGAAGATACTCTTCCGCAACCCGAGCATCGACCTCACCCATGTCACCAAGAAGCTGCCGGCGGGTGCTGCTCTTGAAGAACTCAAGGCCATTGTCGCACCCATTGTGGACAAGGTGAATGAGGTCAGGAGGGTCGACGGCGAGCGCGTGGATTAGGCCACCCTTGTTCTCCCTTTTTCTTGCTGCTGCCGTTTCAGTTATGAGAACAATCTAGTCAGTGCCACAATAAGTCATTCTTGTAATATAACTTTATTCTGGGTACTGCTGCTATGTTACTTCCTTTACTTGATTCCATCCCTTGTATGTTTTTACCCTACGCTTTTAGGGAACTCGCCGGCGCTAACACGCTTGCTGAGTGCGGAACATCAGCAGTCTGCTGGCGGTGTTGCCTCCGGCGAGAAACCTCGTCGGGATTAGTTGCAGCTCACTTTCATTTTTGAGCGGACTCGAAACAAAGTAAGGGCGCAACTTAGCCACGAGCCGGTTCCTCCGCGCATAGGTTTTCCATACATGGCACGGTCGTTCAAGGAATATAACTTAAAAATTGAAACTGACTGTACTCAAACTTTGGCAACTTAGCTTTTCTGTCGTCTGTGTCCCGGCGAGGCTAGATTCCTTTGAACGATGCCTGGTTCACACCTTTATCTTCTCCTCCCCTTATCTTCCCCCGCCTCTGGTGAACTTGTGGGCGGAGGGACCTTCTTTTTAAGAAGAAAGAAGAGAAAATAATGATATGGAGCTTAAAGGCTCGTTACTGCTTACCGGGAGCGAGTGCTGCACAAAGTGTCAGATATACATGCAAAAAAGAAAGATGCATCAAATTTGACAAGATGTGCAAGGCACATAAACTTTATTTACGCGCGGGAGCTACGCCCGGCTTTGTACAAAGGGTTACATGCAACAGCGGCAAGGCTTGTACAAAAGGTGGTTGCCGGAACGGGGCCCGGCAACCGCGCCTTATGGGTAAAACTTGAAGATGCTCTATGTTCCGGAGTTGCTCACCGAATGCCATCTTCGGTCTCAAAGCATGGACAGCGCCGGGCCTAGTGACTCGTTTCACCCGATAAGGGCCTTCCCACTTCGGCGTCAACTTGTTGGAATTCTTGGCGGATTGAACACGCCGAAGAACAAGGTCGCCTTCCTCGAAGCTTCTGGCCTTAACTTTGCGGCTATGGTAGTGGCGCAAAGCTTGCTGGTAGCGAGCAGCTCGCACAGCAGCCTAAAGACGATCCTCCTCGAGGAGCAGCGTGTCATCTTGCCGCTGCTACTCTTGCTCAAGCTCATCATAAGCGAGCACTCAAGGCGATCCGTATACGAGTTCCGTGGGGAGAACTGCCTCTGCTCCGTAGACAAGAGCAAAGGTGTCTCGCCGAAGGCTCGATTTGGCGCTGCTCGATCGACCAAAGAACCACTCACACGGCTGCTCGATCCAATTTCTTCCGACTTGTGCAGCCTGTCGAAAGTTCTCGTCTTGAGCCCACAAGAAGACTTCAGTTGTTCGCCTCTCCGCTGACCGCTGCTTCTCGGGTGAGCAACGAAGCGGCAGATCTTGGTGCCAAGATCTTGGACGATCGCATGGAGGTGCGGCTCGTGGAATTGTGTGCCATTGTCGGTGATGATCCCGTTAGGGATTCCAAACGGCAAACAATTGACCAAAAACTTGATCTGCGATCGCTGTCGTCACCTTCCTCATCGGTTCCACTTCAGGCCACTTTGTGAACTTGTCGATTGCAACGCATAAGTACTCAAAGCCCCGACAACCTCGGGAAGGGACGAGGATATCGCTTCCTGCACGAAAATGGCCAGGATAAAGGGATTGTTTGGAGAGCTTGAGCTGGTTGATGAATCTGCTTGGAGTGGAACTTGCACGCTTCACGCTTGGTTACTTGTGTAGTTGCATCCTGGAGGGCTGTCGGCCAGAAGAAACCTTGCCGGAAGGCCTTGCTGGCAAGCGCTTTGCGCCAATGTGGTGACCACATATGCCTCCATGAATCTCCGCCAACAGCTTCTGTCCATCTTCCCGGGAAATGCACTTCAATTTCACTCTGTTGAATCTTCTTCATGCGAGATGTCATCGACAAACTGGTACGCATTTGATTGCCGGGCTACTTTCTCCGCTGCTTCTTGCTCCTCGGAAGTTCTCCGTCACGGAGGAAATGGATGATCTGCAGTGTTTCATGTCGGAGCTCGAGGCTCGGCGACAAGGACTAAAGGCGCAATGCTGCTGCGGGAGCATCCGCTTCACGGCAAGGATCTGGGATGTCGCCGAGCGTGATGCTCCCGGCAAGCGTTGTCGGGACACAGCTTGTCGGGAGCGTCTGCTTCAACGAAACAAACCCTGGGGCTTGTCGGAGCAGACTGCTCCTTAGCACTTTCTGTGTTGTTCCTGGGGACCCTCTTGGCGGCGGCTCCGGGAAGCTCTGCCGGAAAGTAGTCGCCAGTGACCAACTTTCTTTTCTTGCTCTGTCCAGTTGATGGTGTGACAGATGGTTGAGTCAGCTTGAGCACAAAAATCCCTGGTTCCACAGGCAACTTAAGTGCGGCACATTTTGATAGGCCATCTGCAATGTCATTCTGAGCTCTTGGAACATGTTCCATCTGCAGGCCGTCAAAATGTTCTTCTAGCTTCCTCACTTCATCGATGTATGCTTCCATCAACGGACTCTGATAATCTTTGTTAACTTGGCGGACGACAAGCTGTGAGTCACCCCTGACAATGAGCTTCTTGATCCCAAGTTCTCGCCACATCTCGAGTCCGCAAGCAAGCCCTCATACTCTGCAGTATTGTTTGTTGCTTGCTCCTTGAGAAAGTGCATTTGGACCACTACTTGAGGTGCTCTTCGATGGGGGCGACAAGTAGTACGCCCGCACCGGCGCCTTGCAGCGAGAAGGCACCATCAAAGTACATGATCCATTCTTTGCTCGCTTCCTTGACGGGGATGCTCCTCTCCGGAGTTTCCTCATCTGGTGTTGGCGTCCACTCTGCTATGAACTCTGCCAATGCTCGGCTCTGAATAGTTGAAGTACTTTCAAACTTGAGGCCCAAGCTTGACAATTCCAGGCCCACTGACGATCCTGCTGTTGCTTCGGATTCTGCAGATCCTCTTCAGCGGAAAGCGAGTGACAACTGTGATCTCATGTGCTTGAAAGTAATGGCGCAGCTTCCTCGAGGCCATGAGAAGGCCAAAAAGCAACTTCTGCACACCAGAGTACCTTGATCTAGCCCCCTGCAGAAGGGAACTGACAAAGTAGACTGGGCGCTGCACCATCTTCTTCCGTTTCTCTTCCAGCAGCTGCACAGGTGCATTCTTGCCGGAACCAGAACTTGTCGGATCAGGGCTTGTCGGGCCAGAGCTCGTCGGAGAAGCCCCCTGCTTGTCGCTGGACTCACTTGCCGCGGTCGCCGGCTCATCATCTACCTCCCTCTCCGCAACTAACGCAGCACTAACCACTTGATTAGTTGCCGCCAGATATAGCAGCAACTTCTCTTGTGGCTTAGGTGCGACAAGTGTTGGAGTGGAGGATAGGTATCTCTTCAGGTCCTGCAGCGCAGCCTCCGCTTCTGGAGTCCATTTCATTGGACCTGCCTTTTTTCAAGATTTTGAAAAATGGCAGGGCGCGCTCAGCAGACTTAGAGATGAACCTACTGAGAGCAGCAACACAGCCGGCAAGCCTTCGCACGTCCTTGACTCGCTTCGGTGCTTCGATCCGCTCAATTGCTTTGATCTTGTCGGGATTGGCTTCGATCCCCCTCTGGGATATAAAGAATTCGAGAAGCTTGCTGGAAGGAACTCCAAACACACATTTCTCGGGGTTTAACTTGAGATTGACCTTGCGCAGATTTGCAAAAGTCTCATCCAAATCTTGGATCAGAGTCTCTTTGTCCTTGCTCTTGACCACTATGTCATCCATGTAAGCTTCTACATTTCTGTGCAACTGTGGCTCAAAAGCATGGCTGACTACTCTTGCAAATTTTGAACCAGCATTCTTTAGTCCGAAAGGCATCCGTGACAAAGCAAGACGTGCTACATGGAGTAATGAATGCGGTTTTCTTCATCCTCTTCTGCCATGAAGATCTGGTGATATCCTGAGTATGCATCAAGGAATGAAAGCAGATCACATGCTGCCGTGGAGTCGACAATCTGGTGAATGCGCGGCAAGGGAAATGGATCCTTGGGGCAAGCTTTATTAACATCAGTGAAGTCAATACAAAGCCTCCACTTCCCGTTTGCCTTGCGCACGACTACTGGATTGGCTAACCACATTGGATGGAGTACTCCTCGGACCAGGCCTGCTGCTTCCAACTTCTTGATTTCTTCCGCAATGAACTCTTAGCGTTCCACTGCTTGCTTCCTGACTCTCTGCTTGACGGGCCGCGCGTGGGGACAGACGGCAAGGTGGTGCTCAATTACTTCCCTGGGAACACCGGGGATGTCAGATGGTTGCCATGAAAACACATCGACATTCGCCTGCAGGAAAGCAACGAGCGCGCTTTCCTATTTAGGATCAAGCGTGGCACTGATGGTGAAGGTACCACCAGTGCCGTCCTCCTTGGCGGCCACTTTCTTGGTCTCTGGTGAAGCTGTCTTTGCCTTCTTGAACTTGCCGGTGGAGCTCGATGGTGCGTCCTCGACGGTAGCGCAGCACTCCGAAGAGGTGCGCTTGCCGGAGTGGGCATTAGAGCTACTCTTGCCGGACTTGGTCGTCTTCTTCTTCCCTCCGAGAGCTTCAGCGGCAAATAGGTCGCGCTCTGCTGCGGCTGCTGCTTCCCGGTAGATCTTGTCGGTACAGATAAGTGCATCCTTCTTGTCGCCTTGGACAGAAATGACACTTATCGGACCAGGCATCTCGAGCACATTGTAGGCGTAATGAGAGGCTGCCATGAACTTGGCAAGCGCTGGACGGCCGAGTATCCCATTGTATGGCAATGGGAAATCAGCAACATCAAATGTGACTCTCTCTGTCCTGAAATTCAGCTCTCTGCCAAAAGTTACTGGCAGTGTGATCTTCCCCTTCGGCTTGCTCCTTCCTGGGTTGATTCCCTGGAATGTACCAGTTTCTTCGAGCTCGCTGTCGGGGATCTGGAGCTTCTTGAGCACCGCTGAAGAGATCAGATTCAGGCCAGCCCCGCCGTCTACCAACATCTTCGTGACCTTGAGGTTGCGGATTGTTGGCGAAACCAACATCGGCAAGCACCCGACCGCAGTGATGCGATCAGGGTGATCCTCAACGTCGAAGATGATGGGCGTGCTGGACCACTTCAGGGGCTTGCACGCTTCAACGGACGGTTCTGCTGCACTCACCTCTCGCGCCCATTGTTTGAGTTGGCGGTGCGAGGCGTGCAGAGAAGCACCGCCGTCGACGCACAACACCTCCGTTGCCTTCTGAAAATCTTGGTCGTCCGTCTCATCCTCCTCCATCTCATCATCTTCATCTTCGTCTTCGTCCTTGTCGCGGCCACGGGGAGGCCTATCTCCTTGCCGCGGCTTGGCTTTGCCGCGGCGCCCTCCCCGGGCGGGAAGCTTCTTGCCGGATCCTCCGCCTCCCTCCCGGGCCTTCTCCTTGTTGCGACGCTCATATTCATCTTTCTGCAACTCTGCCATCTGCTCAACTTTCTTGCAGGCTTGGAGGTCATGGCCCTTGGTTCGGTGGATCTTGCAGTACTGCTTGTTGGAGCCATCCTGCTTGTCGGCGGCTACTACAGCCTCGCTGGAGTCACCAGCTTTGGCCTTGTCGGAGCCGCCTCCGTTGCCGGACTGCTCGACAACTAGCACATCCTTAGCCTTTCTCTTTTTGTTGTTCCGCCTCCGGTTCTTCTTTGCCGGAGGGGCATCCTCCTCACTGTCAGATCCTTCTGCTCCTGCGTTCTCTCCGGGGAGTCTCCTCCCCTCTTCAGCCCGTGCACACTTGTCGGCCAGAGCGTAGAGCTCGGTGACATCTCTAGTCTTGCACATCGACATCTCCTCCCTCATCCTGCAGTTACGCACGTTCTGATGGAACGCGCTGATAACTGCGGCAGGGTGGACGTCTGGGATGTTGCGCTGCACTTGGCTGAATCTCTGTATGTACTTGCGCAGGGGTTCTCCTTCCTTCTGGGCGAGCAGATGAAGGTCGCTCTCCTGGCCATGGGGCTTGTGCCGCCCGTGAAGGCGCCGACAAACTGATGGCACAGGTCCGCCCACGAAGAAATTGAGTTGTCCGGCAAGTGCATGAGCCAAGATCTGACGTTGGGCTTGAGCACCAGCGGGAAGTAGTTGGCGAGGATCTTCTCGTCTCGCCCCCCGGCAGCCTGCACCGTGATGGTGTAGATGCTGAGGAACTCCGACGGATGTATCCTGCCATCGTACTTCCCGGGCATGTCTGGCTTGAAGTTCTTTTTGTTGGGCCACTGGACTTGCCGCAGCTCACGGGTGAACGCAGGGCAACCTACCGCGTAGGGCAAGTCGCCTGGTTCTCCTGGCGCATGCATATCGATAAGCGGCCCGTAGCGTTGGTCGATTGACGCCGCTTCTCTTCAACGCTGATCGGTCTGCGAAGTCCTCGTGTCGTCGTTCTTGAAGAACTTGGCGTTGATCGCGGCGAAGCTTCGTGGTCCGACGACGCCTTGGAGTCGGCGTCGAGGTTGGCCCGGCGAAGTCGGCGATCTCGCCTTCCGGCGGGAGTGCACAATGGTGGCACCCCAGCGGTTTTGTCGGCTGTCGGCTTGCGCTGAGCTTCTTGCGGGGCCGAGGTGCTCGGTTGCGGGGCTTGCCGCCGTTGGCGGCCGATGAGGCTATAAATGGCGGCCTCCGTGTCGATCTTGTCTGGTGCCGAGGGTAATCTAGAAGCAGCGGGGCTCGGGCAGCCTTCCTCCGAGTCTTAGGCGGCGGTGGTGAGCGGCGCGAGGTGCGGGACATGCTCAAACTTCTAACAGGTTAGAAGGAGCAACATCTCGCCCAGCGACGCGCACCACGCTTCGTGCGGTGTCTTTGGCGTGCATGCTGGCCTTGAACGTTCCGCGACCCACCAGCTTGGCCTTGCTCCAACGCGAGTACGGTGCTAGGAGCACCGTGGCGTTGTCGATCCTGCACCACCTGAGAGGGGTGCGGTGGATGTGCGGATGCGGAACCTTGCGGGCCTTGTCTTTGGACCGGTGACGATGTGAGTCCTCACCGCGCGCCGCTCCTCCGCCGGGCGTCCACCCCACCGCCCGCTTGCTCACGGTGGCGGTAGGACGGTCGCAGACGGAGCGGCCACCTTCGAAGTCTTCTTCTTCGGTGGCATGTTGATGAAGATGTTGATGTAGCGCGCGCAGACGCCGGATCAGATACGCACGACCTCGACGCCCCCCTACCTGGCGCGCCAAATATGTCGTGGCGATTGGGAGCACGAGCACCTATGGGGCAGGGGGCCCCTTCTTGTCCGGCAAGGGAGCGGAGGGCGCACGCAGAGCAGATCGAGGCGAAGGCACGCGGGGGATTTTTACCCAGCTTCGGAGCTCTCCGGAGAGATAAAACTCCTACTGCTGCTTTGTGTTTGTATTTGTTCTTGCTCAAGAGCGTGAGCGTGTTGTGGTGTCGAACAGCGTCGAATGGACCGACTGTGGAACCAAATTCCAAACCCTTCTACGCGCATGGGCCTCCTTTTATAGTCTAAGGGGTCACCGACAAGTGGCAGCGTAGAAAAAGGGTAGAAAGGTAAAAGCAGGTTGGTACAATTGCTACCAAAGGTCCCTACCTAACTCGACGGCAGGGACAAGGGCATTTAATGCCCGTCCCGTCGCCCCTAACAAAGGTAAGGAAACGACCGTTAGGGGCGCCACCGATCGCCACGATGGCCTCCTTGTCGCCTTCGCTTCCACCTCGCACCGCATGCTCGCACAACGCCTCGCCATGTGCTCTGGGATAGCCCAGGGTGACACGCCGTTGGATGCGCCTGGAGCTTCGGTGCAGTGGCAGCCTTGCCGCTGCAAGCGCCTTTGTCATGGCCGTCGCCTTGTCGCACCAGAAGCTTGTCGCTCGCCGTGCCTTGCCCGGACGCTGCCGGCGTCATGACAAGTTCTCTGAAGCGCCTTGGTTGGCCTTCCGGCAAGCTCCTCTTGCGGGGTCTTTGTCCTTCCCGCAAGCTCCTCTTGCCGGGTTTTGTCCTTCCCGAAGCTCCTCTTGCAGTGGCCTTTGTTTTCTTAGTTAATACTTTTTCTTGAATGGCGATAATAGGAAATGACGGAGGGTCTTGGCGGACGCTGGCAAGCCTTGTCATGAGGTGCTGCGATCGCCTGCAGACAAGTTCGGGGTACTAAGGTACCCCTACTTTAGTACACGACAGTGCAAGAAGAAGAAGAAGACTTTGGGGCCCAGCCAAGTCCATCTCCAAAGGCGTTGCCAGCATTTTGTAGGCTTCGCAAAGGACAAAGGCCTCAAGTCCCTCTTTCGAGCGTTCCAGAAGGAGAAGTGCATCACCAACCTGTTGCACGTCAAGTGTTTCCTGAAGACACTCCAACTGTGAATGTCTCCGTGTCTGAAGCCCAAGCTGCTGAAGACAATCCGGCTGCATCAGCCGATGAAAGACAAGAAGACGTACGTGTCCCTACTCCCCCCGTTATTGAAGAAGTTGTTCCTGATGTGAACGTGCCAGTGCCCGAACCTCCAGCTCGTCAAGTGGAGGTCGAAAATCCTGAAGCTGCCACCACCAATGCAAGTGAAGCCAATGACGTAGGCATGGCTGAAGCTAATGTGGAGCTTGCACCAACCCGTGTGCCAGAAGCCAATGAGGCAACTGCTCCCGAAGCACCTGTTGTGTAGCCTGAAGCCTCAGTTGCTGCCACTGCTCCTGTTCCGCCACCAAGGCCCTATACAATTGAGCAAGCATACAATCATGGTCAGCTAACCACTATCCAATGGCCCATTCTGGTCCCACCGCCTACTGCCTCTGGTCCTCAGTTTGATTATCATGTTGAGCATAGGCCTCAGGTCCAGAAACCAAAGCCAAGACTGCCAAGGTTCCCAGGTACTGCAAACTCTACAGGGTCCTTCGATGCAAATGGCTTCAAAAGCCACAACACCTTCTTTGACAGCACCAAGAACCCCTACTCAAAGCCAAGGATATCATCTGATCGTTTCTGGAGCTATCACCAGCGAAGCTATTACTCCTGCGTTCTATATGATCAAGGGCGCATTTTCCCTCATATGCGCCTCGACACTGATGCTATTGCTGGACTGCCATGCCTCGAAGAAGCTCTTGACTGCTTTCGTGATGCAGGTCTACTCAGCTTTGTGACAGACAAAGAACATTGGAATGAGGAACTTTTGCTTCAATTCTATGCAACCCTCCACATTCGCGGCTACAACAGGGATATCAAGACATGGGTTCTCGAGTGGATGACAGGAAATGTTCATCATGAAGCCAAAGCTCTTGATGTGATTGAGCTTACAGGCCTACCCACTCCCGCAGAGCTATATGAACCTAATTGTCAACTACACTGCAATGCACTGGAGATCATCTTCCACAAGCCAGAACCCAACATGAGCAAGATGTTGAGCATGATGAAGCCTTTACCATCTGACGCTGAATACCCAACGGAGTTCTTTGTTGATGACCTTGAGTATCTGCCTCACACAATATATCACATCATCAGGCGAACTCTATGGCCTATCAAAGGACATTCATCAGCTGCCAAGCTTGAAGGAGCCATGAAGACATTGGTCTTTTACATCCTCAATGGCATCAGCTTCAATTCCCAAGAATTCTTCATTAGACAACTTGCTGCATCTGGATCTGACCTTTTTGGCTTGAAATTCTATGCTCCATGGGTCATGCGCCTCATCAAGCAACACTCCTCTGTCAATTATCAGCCCTCTGCTCGCAATCATTTGATCTTTCTACCAGAGGTTGATATGTCAGTTGAAGCCATATACTTTGACCCTGCCAAGAAGCCTCTTTGTCTTCAAAATGTCGAGCACAAAAGCTTCACTCAACCCATCGAAGGCGTCCAAGCAGTAACATGTATCTATCAATGGCTGGAAATACTCGTGTACCTCATCGTGCACAAACTGAAGCCACTGAAAGCACCATTGCCCAAAGGCCTAAGAAGCGCTCTCGTGTTCAAAATGACCAAGAACTTCTTGTGGCACTTCATCAGAAACAAGATAAGCATCACTATTGCCTCAAGAGACAGATGCAAAGCCTCTTGGTGGACGCCAGTCGTATTCGAAATCTTGCCACCAAGAATGCATTTGTTGCTCACGAGACTTGTCGGCGATCATGGAAGAGTTTGACACTCCTTAGTGCTGAAGCAGATCTTCAAGACGATGGCTTCACTGAAAGATTCCAGTTTGACTCCACTCCTCCACGGACTGCTGTCCTACGCCAAACTCCATCCCTTCAAGACTCTGACTATTCTTCTTCTGCGACAACTGTGAATGCCAGAGTGATCGATGATGAAGATGATGCTACTTCACCGCCCCCTACTTCTGTACGCATCGACACTGCACCAAGTACATCTGCACCGCCAAACAACACCGACAACCCTGCTGCTTCACCTACTCCTGAGGACGAGTAGATGCTCTATGTCTTCAAACCTTTTTGGTCCTTACTGACAAAAGGGGGAGAAGCATACGAGTTTGATAGTCTTCAAGCGGGTTCATATGGGCGGTTGCTTTATATTTTGCCTTGTGTTTACAACTCTCGCTTTTGAAACATTTGGTTCTTTGAGTTCTAACACTTAAACTCGATGGTCGTCTGCTACTTATTTGCTTTACTGTGATGCGATGATAAATTCCGCATGTGCGATGATAACTTCCGCACTTAGATCATTCTGTAGACCTCCATTTTTCATTATGCATGTCATTCTATTTGCTATATCATTTCATGCATGATGAATTATCTTCATAAGTTGAAGAGGATCTCCACAAGTACAACCTGCCATGTGCATTTGCATTCCAAAAGCAGATTACTTATATGCACATCTTCAGGGGGAGCCCTTGCTACTTATGAAGACAATACCTTATCCTTTACAATTTCACATACTTTATCCCCGTTGAAAACTTCAACCAGTTTGTCATCAATCACCAAAAAGGGGGAGATTGTAAGTGCATCTAGTGCCACCCATAGTTGGTTTTGGAGTATTGACGACAAAGCTGGTTGAGGGACTAATGTGTTTGTGAGAATTGCAGGAAAACGCAGGTAGTGTCCCTCATTGATTCGGTTTACCTACCGGAGATGACCCCTAAAAAATGTATGAAGACATTGAAGACAATGGTGGTATGTGAAGATATTCATATTGAAGACTATGACATGAGAAGACATTGAGTGAAGACTATGGAGAGCAAATACTGTTATTTCGTTGTTTCCTTTTCTTCTTTGTTGAGTCATAGGAACCACCGTACTGTTAAGTGGGGTCCAAGTGAACTAAGTCAGAATGACTGAAGTGATGCTCAACCCAAATCCTATGTCTTCGAGCGAAGACAATGAGAGCAAATCTTATCTAGAGCTGGATGAGTCAGCGTTGCTTGTAGCCCAAGTAAAGTTGCCGTGTGTGTTTGAAATCTGACCGTTGGAACACGTGTCAGTTCCTTAGTGACCCAGGGTCATTTCGGACATATCAGGTCGGGTTGCCCAGTGGCAATAAATAGCCCACCCTGTACACCATAAATTGGTGGCTGCTCAGAGTTAGTGCACGGCTTTTGTCGTTTGAGAGCAACCCACCTCGAAGCCTTTGAGAGCAAGAAATCCTTGCGAGGACCAAGCCCAAACACCCAGAGCCAAAGAGTGTTAGGCATCACTGAAGTCTTTCCATCTGTGTGACCTGAAGACTTATTACACTTGAGGACTGTGAATCCTCCAAATTTAGGCGTCGCGCTCGAGCATCCAAGAGTCATTGTGGATTGCCGGTGAACAAAGTCTGTGAAGGTTCGGAAGTATACCTTGAAGACTTACCAGAGTGATTGGGCAAGGACTGTGTGTCCTTAGCTCAAGGGGAATAAGGTGAAGACACAATCTTCTGTGTTGAACCTCAGCCTCCCTAACCAGACGTACAGTTGTCACAGCAACTGGAACTGGTCCAGCAAATCCCGTGTCTTCAACAAGTGACTGGTTCTATCCTCTCCCTTCCTTTACTTAGAGTTTGTCTTCGTGAAGTCATTGCCTATCTGTCGTACCTGTTTGACTTCATTGCTTGACTACTATCGTTGATTGGCTTCATACTATCTTCCATCCTGATCCTTACTACTTAGCTGCTATTAGTCCTATACTTTCACATCATTGCATACTTTACTATGGTTTGCTTATTTTAGTTTGTCTTCCGCTGCATATCAATTAGGTCATTTCTACTATTTGTCTTCGAAACTTTCATGTTTTGAAGACTTTCATAAAAATTGCCTATTCACCCCCCCTCTAGTCGATAACTAGCACTTTCACACCCACAATAGTATCTCAAATCCGGAGTTTCCTTGGATTAGCCGGATACTATCGCCGGTTCATTGAAGGTTTCTCTAAAATTGCCAAGCCAATGACAGAGCTTCTCAAGAAAGATAAGAAATTCGAATGGACTGAGGATTGTGAGAAAAGTTTCAACGAGCTGAAAATCAGACAGACCTCAACCCCCGTGTTAACACTTCCAAACATCTACCACAGCTTTGATGTATACTGTGATGCTTCCAGACAGGGTCTTGGATGCGTACTTATGCAAGATGGCAACGTGGTAGCATATGCATCTCGGCAGCTGCGACCTCATGAAGGGAACTATCCTACTCATGATCTGGAATTGCCCGCGGTGGTTCATGCTCTAAAAATCTGGAGGCACTATCTCATTGGAAAAAGGTGCCAAATATTTACCAACCACAAAGGCCTCAAGTACATATTCACTCAGCCAGATTTGAATCTCCGCCAATGAAGATGGCTTCAGTTAGTCAAGGACTATGATCTTGGAATTAATTACCACCCGGGTAAGGCCAACGTGGTGGCCGATGCACTCAGCAGAAAGCCTATCAGTTTAAATGCCATGATGGAAACCATGCCTTCCAAACTTCAAGAGGGAATTACTCAGCTTAATCTGGTCATAGTTGTAGCTGGTCTTGCTAATATTATGGAAATTACTCCTACCCTTGAGGATGAGATCCGCAAGGCCCAACCGGATGAAACAATCTTACAAAAATATGTCAAGCGAATGTTAGCAGGACAGACCTCGGATTTTTCCAAGGACCATCTAGGTACAATATGGTTCCGCGGGAGGATTTGTGTACCAAGTCAAGAAGGTTTAAGGAAGAAAATACTATTCGAAGCACACGAATCCTCATATTCTATCCACCCCGGAGGTACTAAAATGTACGAAGACCTTTGCCAAATATTCTGGTGGGATGGAATGAAGAAAGACATAGCATATTTTGTGGCCTGCTGCGACATATGCAATAAAGTAAAGGCAGAACACCAGAAACCAACCGGACTCCTCCGACCGCTGCCCGTTCCGTAATGGAAGTGGGATGACATCTGCATGGATTTTATTGGAATGCCGTTGGTCCACCCGAATGGGAGTGTGAGGCCATGGGTTCCTTGGTGTGGGTACAGTGCTCTACCTCTGCAGAGTGTATTAATCTATCGATAGCCGAGTCCACGGTTACGGACACGCTCGAAAGTAGGTCACACCATGGGTCAACGTTTTAATAAATCTTGCAAACTAAATTAATAACATGGCACTGTTGGAAAGAGAATGGTTGGTGAACCATGTTGATGATGATGACCAAGTTGTTGCTCCATTTGTGATCCGAGATAGATCACCATTTGGTTACGAGGTAACCCTTTTGATGACCACGTGGTTGGTCCATTCTGTGATCTGAGAGCGATCACCATTTGGTTACGTGGTAACCCATTGATAAGCAAGTCCGTGGGACTTGAGGCACGAGACTTGATTCACTGCATCCATAGCATGATTTTGCATTGATGATTAAATTGGTTAATATCATGATATTGTTTGTCATTATGTTTATGCTTGTTGTGAGCTTGCAAGTATATTCAATGTACTGACTTGGCATGCCATGCCAGATTTAAGGATAGGTTCGTTGGAATGGAGTGTTGTTCGAGTCTAGATCGTGTTCACATCGGTGTGCCTGTGCTATGGAGTCCCGCTTCGTCGTCGTTCCGCTGCCGCGTAGTTGTCTTGATCGAGGCCCCCTTATGTTCATTAAATAATGTACATATTGTTCAGCCGCACCGTGTGTGCCACTTGGCCTCCTAACTTGTTGTAATATAAACCATGTTCTGCTAGCATCTATAAGGCGGTTGTATTCTATACCAAGATGTTGTGTGTTGCCAGAAGACATGGTCTCTGGGCTGGCAATGCAAGGTAAACCGGTTGCTCTGAGCCGGGGTGCCATAACGCTTGGTATCAGAGCCGCGCTGACTGTAGGACACGCTAGACTCCCGCCGCATTACTGGATGTTTGTTGAGTGACGATAGTATTTTTAGCTGGTTGTTGCATTGCATTCACTTGGTTATTTTATTTCTAACCTACTAATGGCTGTGAGTGTAGATGGCTCCGGTGCCCTATCCGTGCCAGTTGTAGCTGATGTACACGTCGCCGCATCTCCTTCGCAACGTGTGGCGTCGACTGTATCCTCACAGTGATGACCCAGTGTATCGTGTGTACCGGGAGCGTCTGTCAGATTCTGTGTATGAGTATCACGCTGTGGTTACTCTGCGCACCAGTTCTTACTCCAGTTCTTACACTCGCACTTCTAGGAGCGGTTACGCTTCTACCGCTTCTCAATCTGTCCAGTTTGCTGCATTTGAGGTCCTCATCGAGCTACGCTATAACGAGGTCCGAATGCAGAACCATCCAGGTTTCTACTACTATCCCTCCCTGCACGACAATGGTGGTGTCCGTTTTCCTACCATTGATCCAGAGTCCGATAGTACTGCTAGCCACCTTTCTCGATACATTACTGCTAGCTACCTTCTGATCCACGAGCTGGCTCGAGAGCTGACTCGTGCCCGTGTTGCTTTAGCCGCTACTTGAGCTGTCACTACTCCATCATCTACGGGATTTACTCCCTATCTTCCATCCAGTTCTAGCTCACCTGTTTCACCAGTTGCTCCTCCAAGTAGCTCGGGCACCTCGACTGTGAACCCTCTTAGTGCTCCTGCTGAGTGGGTTTCTCTTCTCGCTACCCCTGTAGCCCCAATGCTTCAGCCTCATTGAGGAGTCCTGGACTAGGGGGTGTCCGGATAGCCGGACTATCATCGTCCGCCGGACTCCAAGACTACGAAGATACAAGATTGAAGACTCCGTCCCGTGTCCGGATGGGACTTTCCTTGGCGTGGAAGGCAAGCTTGTCGATACGGATATGTAGATCTCCTACCATTGTAACCGACTCTGTGTAACCCTAGCCTCCTCCGGTGTCTATATAAACCGGAGGGCTTTAGTCTGTAGGACACAACAGACATTACAACAATCATACCATAGGCTAGCTTTAGGGTTTAGCCTCCTTGATCTCGTGGTAGATCCACTCTTGTACTACCCATATCATCAATTTTAATCAAGCAGGACGTAGGGTTTTACCTCCATCGAGAAGGCCCGAACCTGGTTAAACATCATGTCCCTCGTCTCCTGTTACCATCCGCCTAGACGCACAGTTCGGGACCCCCTACCCGAGATCTGCCGGTTTTGACACTGACATTGGTGCTTTCATTGAGAGCTCCTCTGTGGCGTCACCGATAGGCTCGATGGCATCTTCAACCAACAACGCTGTCCAGGGTGAGACTTTTCTCCCTGGACAGATCTTTGTAGTCGGCGGCTTCGCATCAAGGCTAATTCGCTGGCCATCCGAGCAGATCGAAGCTACGCCCGGACGCCAGTCGATTCGGTCTAAACTTCACGGCCGACGTCCGCGGAGACTTGATCTTTGACGGGCTCGAGCCACAGCCAAGCGAGCCGCACTGTCACGATGGGCATGATCTAGCTTTGCCGCCGAACAGTGCCCTGGTGGCCGCACATGAATCCGCTTCGGCCTTTAGTCCAGAGCCGATCGCCCAGATCGAGGATCGGTGGATGGACACCGCCTCGGGGGCTTCAACTTCCACGGCGATGGAGCCGAACGCTAATCTTGTCCCTCACGAAACTCGTGATTCCGAGGTGCCGGACTCCTTGCCGGACTCCTTGCCGGACTCCGGACCTCCCATGCCCCTATCAATCGAATCGGATAGGGCGCCGGTTATGGAATTCACCACCGCGGACATCTTCCAATACTCGCCCTTTGGCGACATCCTAAATTCGCTAAAGCACCTCTCGTTATCAGGAGAGTCCTGACCGGACTATGGCCAGGATGGTTGGGATACGGACGACGAAGAAATTCAGAGCCCACCCACCACCCACTTTGTAGCCACTATCGACGATCTAACCGACATGCTAGACTATGACTCTGAAGACATCGACGGAATAGACGATGCGCCGAGACGAACAAGAACCAGCGCCACGAGGCACGGAGGACCACCTCGCTATCTGACATATATATGGTGGATACCCCAAAAGAGAGCGATAACGAGGACCAACGGGCCGCGGCAGAAGATAACCCCACCGACAAACAACCAAAACGGCGGCGCAGACGCCGCCCTAAATCCCTCCTCGACAACAACAACGCTCCTAAGGACCCCGCAATACAGCAGGGCACACAAGTGGACGACGAACATGCAGATAAGCAATAGTCCGAACAGGACGAGTCAGATAATCAGTCCAGGCCCGGCGAAAATGACAGTCCGGACGATCCTATGTCGGACACGCCGCCGGAGAATAAAAACCTTCAGAAAAGACTCGTCAACACTGCAAGAAGCTTGAAGAAGGAAAAGCGGAAGCTCAAAGCAGCGGAAGACACACTCAGGATGAGGTGGAGCAAAGTGCTCAAAACCGCGGATAAATACGGCAATGGCCACCAATCAAAGAGCTACCCGAAGCGCAAGCTGCTACGAGACCGACGAGGAGGCCACAGAGCCCCACAGCTTAAAAAATAAAGAGGCTGCCTAGTTGGATAGACGGCCGGATGACAGCCAAATTCAAAGCGGCGCCAAGACATAAACTAATAAACTCGGAAGGACAGATGGCCCAGCCAGTCCATTTACGGGCCAAAGAAGAAGGCCCTGGAAGCAAGGCAACACGCTAAATGTCCAAGACAATGGCACACCCAAATACAGGGCGCCAAGACACCCACTATGTTTCACTAATGAGGTGCTGGACCATGAATTCCCAAAGAGGATTTAAACCCATAAACATAGAGGCCTACGATGGAGCAATGACCACAGAGTCTGGATAGAAGATTATATACTATATATACACATGGCCGAGGAGATGATCTCCACGCCATAAAATACCTACCCTCAAGCTCAAAGGGCCAGCCCGTCATTGGCTTAAAAGCCTCCCGTAAAACACTGTGGAAGTTGGGAAGAGCTCGAGGACGCGCTTAGAGCAAATTTTCAAGGGACTTATGTCCGCCCTCAGGATGCGATGAACTAAGTCATATAACTCAACAGCCCGGAGAGTCGTGCAAGAAATTCTCGAATGTGTTCCTCACCAAAAGAACCAAATAGTCGATCGTCCGGACGCCAAGCCTTAGCAGCTTTTAAACACAATGTCCGAGATTTAATGGCTTGCCGGACACCTCAGCCAAGAGAAACCGAGAACAATGTCCGCGCTTAACAAGCCTCATGACCCGCTTTTGTGGGAGAGGATAGCTGGCTAGCAAGATGCAGCACCAATGACCCAAGTACATCCGAGATAAGAGATGGAACGGAAAATCATGGCGCAGAAAAGAGCAGCGCCGAATAAAGAGAAAAGCCCAAAGAGCATGGCGCCAACGCCAGATTCAAAAGTCATGCCAAACAACAAAACACCGCCTCTTAAGGATGACAGCGATGAGTTGTCCAACTTAAATAAGATTTTGGGTCGGATATGTCAAATCCACAGTACCCCCGGAAGGCCTGCAAAAAATACCCATCGAAATTGTTGGGTTTTCAAACAGTCCAGCCGACTAAATGCCGAACACAAGGGGCTCGACGCGTCAAGCGAAGATGATGAACCCCACCAGCAGAGCACCGGAAAGCAAAAGACTTTCCCACAAGAGGTCAAAGAAGTAAACTCACTTCATGTGATAATACGGAAAAATAGTGCGGCACCTTCTAAAAAGAGCCTCGCACGGTCCAACCCAGCAGACCATAGAGATTGGATATGACAACCAATCACTTTCGACCACCTGGATTATTCCAGAAGCGTTCGAAACGCAGGACGGACTGCCCTGATATTGGATCCCATAATCGACGGACTACAATTTACTAAAGTCCTGATGGACGGAGGCAGCGACTTAAACCTGCTGTATTCAAACACAATCCGCAAGTTGGGGATAGACCCTACTAAAATTCGACACAGCCGCACTTCCTTCAAAGGAGTGACGCCTTGAGCCCTTACGCCAAGTGCACAGTTCCCTATTACTAGAAGTTGTGTTCGGATCACCGGACAACTTTCGGCGCGAGAAACTAATCTTTCATATCGCCCCATTTAAAAGTGGATATCAAGCACTCTTGGGACGAAAGGCTTTTGTCCGCTTCAACGCCATACCGCATTACGCTGCCTCTTACACTCAAGATGCCCGGTCCATGAGGCATCATTTCAGGCGAGGGTCACTTAAAGACCCTTGACACGGATGGGCGAAGTCCGCATCGGTAGGCTAGGGGCTTCTAGCCGCACACCCCTTCACAAGGGCTGCGCAAGACAAACAACCGCGAGTTCATATGAACCCCGCTTTACTTATTTATATTTCTTCTTTCACACATACCTTTTTTGCACGAGTCGCTTTCAAACTAAAGTTCCTCTCTTTTACAAATGAACAACGTGCACACCCGCCCGTGATAACGGCACAACGGAGACACAGCGCAGACGTGCGGAGGGACCCGCTTCAGGATTCTTTTCGATTAAGACCTGCGTAAACCTTTTTACTGTCTCTTGTTGTTACTCTTCCTTGGTTTCTTCCTATAACCAAAGCATAGCTCGACGCTTTTGGCATCGGGCAAGTAGAGGACCATGCCCGCACTGACACTAGGGGCTTAGGGCATTGTTCTGCCCATTATTATAAAGACCGAACACCTCGTGGAGTGTTCGGGCGCCTCGAGTTAGGCATTATATGCATCAGCTCGAATCATGTCTTTGGTCAAATGTTGGGTTTGCCTGCCCCGTGTTTTGCTTCCTTACGCTCAGATCATCGCTAACGCGCACCAGGAGAACTATCGCTATTGTGCCCCGCCTTCGGCCGGGCGAGCACCTCAAGAGAGAAAGCCAAAACCGATCATCATGATATAGCGAGAGACCGGTCAACCACTCGATCGACTACCGTAATGTTTAGAATTTCGCTGACGAAGGACCGCTTCCGGTCAGCACACACGCCTCTAAACTCGAGAAGTGCGGTGCCCCAAGGGGCTATATCGTAGCCCCACCCTCGAACTCCATCGCTAAGTGAAAGTGATAAAGCATTATAGTCCGGATTGCCTCGTTTGCTACACTACCACCTCCTTAACAGGACCGAGACGTCGGATTAAGTGTGAAAACGCGCTATTTTTGCAAACACCCCCGCACCTTGTGCATGGGGGCTGAAGCCGAAGACTGCAATCTTTAAGGTTATACAGATGTATACGCAAACGGCCGCATAGGAGAAATTTTACTACTTGGGACGCACAAGTATAAAAAGCAGTTATAGCATAATCATCGTTTTACAAGATAAAACGTTCATTTGAACGTGACATTTTTTGAGCACTGCGACTCTATAATACGAGCACCACGCATAACTTCCCCGAAATAGTGCTCGGCGGGTAGCCGGCTTTCATCCGAACCCTGGGCGGCAATAGCGGTGGCATATATCTCTGTCCAATGTGTCTTCACACGGGCAAGAGCCATCCGCGCGCCTTCAATGCAGGTCGACCGCTTCATCTCCTTGATATCCGGCACCGCTCCAAGAAATTGCTGCAATAAGCCGAAATAGCTCGTCGCCTTGGGCCTCTCTGGCCAGACATGAGCCACGATGTCAGTCATGGCAAGTCCGGACAATCTATTTAGCTCGGCCCATTTGGCCAACCGATCAGTCAACGGAAGTGAATGGCCCGGACTATGGAATTGAGACCAAAATAGCTCTTCCGTCTGGTGATCCTTCTGGCTCCGGAAGTGCTCAACAGGATCGGCCGCACTTGCCGCTAAGTCCATATACGGATCCTCCGGACCCCACAGCTGGCCAAGTTGAGCATACTTTTGATCCGTAAACCGGCGACGCAACAGAAAAGGCTTGCCAGCCACAATATCTCCGGCCTGGCGCGGCTCCTCCTTCATAGCCCGCATTACGGAACGGGCATCCTTGGCCTCGGTGGTGGCCTTCCCCAGGTCTTCCTGCTCCGATAAGCACTCCTTTTCAAGAGCCTCGTTGCGGTCGGCAGCATCTTTTAATTTCGCGCCAATTCGCCATCTCTTCCTCGCTAGGGCAGCAGTGCAGCCTTTTCACTTTCAACTCCTCGGCCGCCTTGAGGCAGTCAGCGTCACTCCTTCGGGCTTGCTCCTTAGCTTGAGCAAGTTCGCCCAAGGCTCTCCACAGAAGCACCGTCAGATCACAGCATATAATTTATCGAGGAGGGCTTTGACCCCTTAAGAAAGCGATGGAGAACTCATTTACCTTATGACTCGTCAAGTCGCCAAAGGACAAGTGCGATGTCCGTGATCCGCCACGCCAAGTTGCCACATTAACTCGGCAACTCCACTAGTCCGGCTAGCCCTCTGACTATCCGCCACCGCATAGGGACGGCGACATTCATTACTCAGATTTAGATCCTCGAGACGCTGTCATTTTCGACAACCTACCGAGTCTCGGGGCTACTATCTATACAGTATGCACTTTTATGTGCCAAACTCAAAAAAAAGGTGCGCCATTCTCGCAGACTCAAATCCAGCCAGCAAACTCAGAGGCGGCATTACACAACCCGCTCTCGGCGGATTTAAATCCTTCCAATCACCATATGCATCAAAGCACGGTGATCTTCGAGATGGACGCCTCTCAAGCAGATTCTTCGCCTCTCCGACCGATACTAGTGGGCGCCGAACTCTCCGCCCCTCCGACTCGGGATACCTCCGTGAAGATACTTCAGGCTCGCCTGCCCTATCTGACGGCGCAGCAGACGGTGGCGTTTCGCTCTCCATCATCTCCGAAAGAAGGTCCCCCGAAGACGAACTCATCTGAGAAGGCTGCAAATCCGAACTGCAAGATAAAAATTTCGGTTACCCATAGAAGCACAAATGGAGGTATTTTCTTACTAATGATTTCCCCTTTTCCTACTCACGGCTCGCTGGAGGGCTGATCCTTTAGCGACGATTGTGCGTCTGGATTCTCCCCGGACGCCGGGCCCCCCGGTGAAGATTTCTTCCCCCGTTTAGGGGCTTTGGCCTCCGGATCTTCGGAGGCGGTCCTCTTCTCCCCCAGGAAGGAGGGGTTTTTTATTCCCCCCTCTTCAGACGCCCCTTTGGGCGAAATAATATCTCCTCTATTTTTCCCATCACTCCCTTCTACAGGCACGACCTCCAACATTCTGACCAGCACGGGCTCAAGTGCGGTCTCTGGGAGGAGCCGACACCTTATCGCCGATCGATGCTACCCACTCCGTGAAGAAGTAATGGGTCAGGAGGCGAACTCTAGAAAGCCAGATAAACAGAACGTCCGGACTCTGAGCTATTTACCTGAGTATCCGGGCGATTGCAGCTTAGGCCTGCGTCCTCGGTCAATTCCGGACACGCTACTTGCGGTCCGAAGAACAACTTGAACATCTCCACGGGTGTCGCACCCATGAAGTGTTGGAGAATTCGAGGTCCCTCCGGGTTGAACTCCCATAGATGGAGAGGACGGCGTTTGCAGGGCAGAAGACGCCTGATTAGCATAACCTGCATCACCACGACCAGATTGACCTTCCTCGCTGGAGGTCTCGAATCCGCCTCGCAATGAGGGCACGTCTTCGACGGCCCCAATTGAGCCCTTGGTCGACCCACGACATCAGCCGACGTGGAGGTCCCGGCGGAATAAAGGCGGCGGCTTTTTGCTTGTCGCCTTCGAGCAGTGATATAGAACCACTCCTGCCACACCCGAAGTTCCTCTTGAAGGAACCCTCGCCACGGGCATCGGCCCTTCGCTTATGGTCGCCCATGCACTTCGCTGACGCCCGATCATCTTCGGCTCCACACTAAAGGTCTTCAGCCACAGGCCGAAGTGGGGAGTGACACGGAGGAAGGCTTCGCAGACGATGATGAATGCGGAGATATGGAGGATGGACTCCGGAGCCAAGTCGTGAAAATCCAGCCCGTAGAAGAACATGAGTCCTCTCACGAAGGGATCCGTCGGGAAGCCTAAACCCCGACGGAGGTGGGATACGAAGACAACGTACTCACCAGGCTCGGGGGCGGGCACGGCCTGCCCTTGGGCGGCAACCTGTCTGAAATCTCGTGGGCCAGTACTTGGCCTCACGCAGTTTTAACACGCCCTCCTCCGTGACGGAGGAGGGATCCACCGACCTTGGAGGTCGGAGCCGACATTGCTGAGAATCCAAGCGCCAATCTGAGGCTCGCTGTTGGAACCGGGAGCGAAAGGAGATTCGATGCAAGATTGAAGAAAAAGAACGAGCCTTGGTCGCCTTATAAAGGGAAAATACCAAGAGTCGCTCGTGGACTGCTCGGATTCACCTTCGATAGAGGAGGCATGGCGACGGGCACGGTTGGGTTACCCACGCACGTATTGATGAGAATCCCGGAATAAGGGGAACACGATCTCTGCCTTGACAAGACGTGCCAAGGAAACCGCTTCGCTAAACGTGTAGAGGTGGTATAATAAAAACGATTCAAGTAAAGGCCTGGTAGCGATGCTGTGTCGCATAATACGTCAGCAGATTGGACTTGTGTGTATTTTATTCTCTCTACGGTGGAATGTGGAATTTATTTTGCAGAGCCGGACACTATCCTGGTGTTCATGATCTTCTCCGGATTATTCAAGGGAGGAACCCACCTTGCAATGCCGAACATTATGCGCACCAGACTTATCATCATTGAAGCCTGGTTCAGGGGCTACTGAGGGAGTCCTGGACTAGGGGGTGTCCGGACAGCCGGACTATCATCGTCCGCCGGACTTCAAGACTACGAAGATACAAGATTGAAGACTCCTTCCCGTGTCCGGATGGGACTTTCCTTGGCGTGGAAGGCAAGCTTGGCGATACGGATATGTAGATCTCCTACCATTGTAACCGACTCTGTGTAACCCTAGCCTCCTCCGGTGTCTATATAAACCGGAGGGCTTTAGTCCGTAGGACACAACATACGTTACAACAATCATACCATAGGCTAGCTTTAGGGTTTAGCCTCCTTGATCTCGTGGTAGATCCACTCTTGTACTACCCATATCATCAATATTAATCAAGCAGACGTAGGGTTTTACCTCCATCGAGAGGGCCTGAACCTGGGTAAAACATCGTGTCCCTCGTCTCCTGTTACCATCCGCCTAGACGCACAGTTCGGGACCCCCTACCCGAGATCCGCCGGTTTTGACACCGACACTCATCCTGCGCCTGCTCCAGAGGAGGAACCCTCGAGGCAGTGTCGTCATGTTACTTTTAACCTGGAGGTCGTGATTAATGCCGTCAGTTCAGGATCTGAGTCCTCATCAGGAGAGGACACCGCAGGACCAGTAGAGCATTAGAGCGCTCGAGTATTCGCAGGTATCAGGATGATGTACGGATGTAGTAGTATGAGTCATGATGTTCCATTCGATGTATGAGAGTAGTTGAACTTATTATGTCATTTATCCTTTATGTACGGGCCTATGTATAATTATGTTGGACTTTCTTCTATTCGATGGGTTTCCTTTGGATTTTCGCTTTCTTTCGGGTTTTGTCGCTGGCTTTTCCCCACTGTATTTCTTTTTGGATGTTGCTCTTCTCGATTACGTTGTCTTGGGAAAAACAATAGGATGACGCGGGGAGGCAGCAGTAGCGACACTTGTGAGGATGTACCTGTTTGTTGTTCTGCGTGACAGGCAAGACACTCCCCCGAGCCATGCGTTCCACCACCACCTCCACCGCCAAATCCACCCTCCACCGAGCAAATTCTCTGTATGTTTGAAGAAAGGCGAAATAATGATCTGCTTGAAATGTTGAGAAGTGTGCAAGCTATGGTTGGACAGAATGGAAATCAGAACGGTCATCAGTCCAAACTGTCAGACTTTCAGAGAACCAACCCTCCAAGTTTTAGTCAGGTTATTGATACATTGGATGCAGACGACTGGTTGCGAACTATTGTGAAGAAGCTTCAGATTTCCCGTACTGATACAAATGACAAAGCCCCATTTGCAACTCATTATCTTGAAGGCGATGCCGCGATATGGTGGGAGAATGAAAAAGCCATGTGGCCTGCCGACAAAGAAATCACCTGGGTAAACTTCAAGGATCGGTTCCGTAAATACCATATTCCTGCTGGAATTATGAAGGTCAAGCAGTGTGAATTCCTCACGCTCCTCCAAGGAAGTCAGTCTGTGAGTCAATATTTGAATATGTTCAATCATTTGGCCCGCTACTCTCTTCATGATGGGGCCACCAAAGAAAGGAAGATTGACCATTTTCTTGGAGGATTAAATCAACATCTCCGGTGCACCCTTAGTATGTTTGATTTCACCAATTTCCATACTCTGGTAAACAAGGCCCTCATCGCTGAGAGGGAGCACAAATTGATTCATGACAACAAGACTTCAAATAACGATCACAAGCGCAAGTTCGAACCAAGGAAGGAGGTTCAGGCCATGCAAAAGGCTCGTACCTAGTAGCAAACGCAAGTGGAGTACAAGCCCAATTGGTAGCGGAATGTCAACAAGGCCCCTACGCAAGTCAAGAATGTCATAACCAACCCGGTGCGAGAAGAATGCCAGCGCAACAATTCTTGTTTTAGTTGTGGGCAAACTGGACATTACACCAAACAGTGTCCCAAGGGCGGCAGGAATCACGCTCCATTTAGTTCCTGCTACGTAAGGTATAGCCATGGATCCAAGCAAGGTAAAAGATGTGCTTCATTGGTTGGCACCCACAACAGTATCTCAAATCCAGAGTTTCCTTGGATTAGCCGGATACTATCGCCGGTTCATTGAAGGTTTCTCTAAAATTGCCAAGCCAATGACAAAGCTTATCAAGAAGGATAAGAAATTCGAATGGACTAAGGATTGTGAGAAAAGTTTCAACGAGCTGAAAATCAGACTGACCTCAACCCCTGTGTTAACACTTCCAGACATCTACCACAGCTTTGATGTATACTGTGATGCTTCCAGACAGGGTCTTGGACGCGTACTTATGCAAGATGGCAAGGTGGTAGCATATGCATCTCGGTAGCTGCGACCTCACGAAGGGAACTATCCTACTCATGATCTGGAATCGCCCGCGGTGGTTCATGCTCTAAAAATCTAGAGGCACTATCTCATTGAAAAAAGGTGCCAAATATTTACCGACCACAAAGGCTTCAAGTACATATTCACTCAGCCAGATTTGAATATCCGCCAATGCAGATGGCTTCAGTTAGTCAAGGACTATGATCTTGGAATTAATTACCAATTGGGTAAGGCCAACGTGGTGGCCGATGCACTCAGCAGATAGCCTGTCAGTTTAAATGCCATGATGGAAACCAATCCTTCCAAACTTCAAGAGGGAATTACTCAGCTGAATTTGGTCATGGTTGAAGCTAGTCTTGCTAATATTATGGAAATTACTCCTACCCTTGAGGATGAGATCCGCAAGGCCCAACCGGATGACACAATCTTACAAAAATATGTCAAGTGAATGTTAGCAGGACAGACCTCGGATTTTCCCAAGGACCATCTAGGTACAATACGGTTCCGCGGGAGGATTTGTGTACCAAGTCAAGAAGGTTTAAGGAAGAAAATACTATCCGAAGCACACAAATCCTCGTATTCTATCCACCGCGGAGGTACTAAAATGTACGAAGACCTTCGCCAAATATACTGGTGGGATGGAATGAAGAAAGACATAGCATATTTTGTGGCCTGCTACGACATATGCAATAAAGTAAAGGCAGAACATCAGAAACCAACCGGACTCCTCTGACCGCTGCCCGTTCCGTAATGGAAGTGGGATGACATCTGCATGAATTTTATCACCGGGCTACCAAAAACTCAGTGAGGCAATGACACAGTATGGGTTATAGTGGATATGTTAACCAAGGTAGCTCAATTCGTTCCCATCAGAACCACATACCATGTTGATCAGCTCGCACAATTATATGTGTCCAGAATAGTCAGTTTACATGGAGTTTGTCGAACGATCACTTCTGACCGTGGGTCCCTATTTACCTCCTCTTTCTGGTCCCGGATCCATCAAGCTTTGGGAACAACACTGAAATATAGTACTGCTTATCATACTCAGACTGATGGGCAGACTGAACGGGTAAACGAAATACTTGAGGATATGTTGCGAGCATGTGCCTTGGCCCAAAGGCCTAAGTGGGAAGACTGTCTGCCATATGCTGAGTTCTCCTACAATAACAGTTTCCAGGCCAGTTTAAAAATGTCACCGTATGAGGCTTTGTACGGCCATAAGTGTCGCACCATGCTGAATTGCTCTCAAACCGGGGATAGCCGTATCTTCGGAACATACCTCATGATGGAAGCTGAAAAGCAAGTACAAGAAATCCGAGACCGTCTGCGATTGTCCAAATCCCGACAAAAGAGCTATTATGATGCAAAGCACCGACGGGTCAGTTTTTGAGCCTGGAGAACAAGTATACCTCAGAGTCACTCCTATGAAGGGAATAAAAAGGTTTTAGACTTGCGGAAAATTAGCACCCAGATTTATTGGTCCATTCCCGGTTATGTCCAGAGTGGGTACTGTTGCATATCAGTTGGAACTGCCGCCAGAATTGTCAGAAGTGCACAACGTGTTCCATGTCTCCCAGTTGAGACGGTGTATATCACCGCCCGAGAAAAGGACTGCTATGACAGAAATAGAGTTGGCTAAGGAATTCACATATGAGGAGAGACCGTTAAATTTTTTGGATGAGATGGAAAGGGTCACTCGAAGCAAGGTGAGAAATTTTTACAAGGTCCACTGGGAGCATCATACGGAGGCAGAAGCAACCTGGGAGCAAGAAGAATTTCTAAAGGTAAATTATCTAGAATTGTTTTCCCGAGCAACCGAATCTCAAGGCCGAGTTTCATCCTAAGTGGGAGAGGTTTGTGATAACCTGGATTTTGCCCTCTTTTCTCTTCTGGTTTTCAGTTGGGTTTGATTTGAATTTTTGAGTTTGAATCATTTTAGTTAGACTTAAAACACTTGTGCATCACCTTGGCTTTCACCCAAGTGGCTCATTTCTCTACCAAACCATCATTTCCTCTCTGATCTTCCTCAAAATAATGTCATGGATATTTTTCTTAAATGAAAAATATTCATTTTCCTCTCAAAAACCCTACCCAGAAACTTGTGCTCCAAAGCAACCCCAATTTTTCTTTCCCACAAAAATCTGAGAAAATTCACAAAAATCCTTTGAACCCTAGGGCACCTCCCTGAGCAAAAATATCACACCACTTTTTGGAATATTTTTTCTACAGAAATTATTTTCTGTTCTGGATAGAAATGGTAGTTTCTACAGCAACTACCATTTTATATGCTCCATTGGTGCTGCATTTTCTTGTGCCTCACTACCCTCCTAGATCATTGCTAACCACCAAAGCACAGCTCCCAACTCCTAGCTGTTTAACCACAGCAAGCTCTCAAAGTTACTGACTAGTAACTTGTAGTGAAGTAAAAAATCATGCTTACTACGCCTGAGCTCAACTCAAAGCATTTTTACTAACCTAAACACTAAGGACTACAAGCCACACATGAAATTTGGGGCAAGCAGTGGCTCTATGCCACAGTGCATACGGTGACCACGTGTGTGCCTGATGCCAGCATGCTTGTCGCCGCGCTCTAGGTGCCGCCGAGCGCTCTATTCGGTGCGTGCTCGCTTCCCTGACTGCCAAACCTCGCCAATCCTCGCCACCGTCACTGTCCCGATGCCATTAACTCTCTCCTGGCGCTTGCCGATGCCAGAGCTCGCCGCAGCGAGCACGGGCGCGGTCCGGCCAACCCAACAGTGTGCCGTGCACTGTGTTCGTCGCCACCCTAGTGTTCCTGTGCTCGTCTCCGTCTGTCCACAGTTCCCGCGTGAGCTGCGTCGCCTTCCCCCTCTCTCACTAACGCCTCTCATCGCCGGGTGCAGTGTCCAGGTGTCTTCCGGTGGAGCCCGGACCCCTTGCTCCGCTCGGCTATAAATCCAGCCCCCCCAGCTTTGTCGAGCATCCCCAGCACCTCTCACACACTCCACAACCTCGTAGGAAACCGTAGCCTGGCCGGGCAGGCCTCCGGCCGCCGTCCCCGAGCTCGAGCTCGCTAGTGATCCCCTCTGTCCGTCCACATAGCTCCAGCCCCTCCCAAGCTCAGGCGACTCATTCAGGGTGTCTGTCGTGCTTTAGTGGTGCCGTCCGACCCGGGTGGAGCCATTGGGGCAGCCCCTCGTCACCGTCTTCTCCAACTCCGGCAACCATGGCTCTCTGTTGCCGCTGGAGAGGTCCATTTCGTCACCATCCGACCACCCCTAGCTATTCTGCGGGTATGGGCAGGTACGCTTCTCTCTTCACTTTCGATCCATCCCTCCAGATCGAGCCAAGTCGGCCTCCTCGCCGGTGTGTGCTCCGGCAAAGCCCCACCGTGCTCTATCTCTCTCCCCCTCCCTCTCACCTGACCAGCGGGGACCACTGTCAGCCACTCTGGCCGCAGCTGAAGCGGTACGAGTGGAGGCACCCCGCGGGGTTTACGCCTTCGACATCACCCCCAGTTCTGTTTTATTAATTCAAATTTAAATTATTCCAGAACACATCAAACAGACACAACTTTTTAACCACAAGTCCAAATGACTTGATTCTTTTTTGCATTGTGTTTTGTATGAGAATCTCTAGCAGCACACCAAAAATGAGATTTTTCTCTGCTGTTTAGATTTTTTGGTGAATTTCAGAGTGTTTCTTGATATTTACTTTTTGTGTTTTTGAATTGATTTCAGAAGGTGAAGCTTGTCTTGAGGATCACCAGGAGGAGCGTGACCCTCATCTGCACTAAGGCAAGCCACAACAACATTTTCATGGTGTCATTGCAATACTTATGATTTATTTTCAACTTGAATGATTAAATTAGTTCATGCATTTAAATCACCTAGTTAAATAATTATTTTCATTCTGTTACAAGCTTATTCATGTGGGTATGTTGATTAACAGAAAGTTAAAAGTTAACTAAGTTGGATTTAAGTTATTATAAGTGATGATAGATTATGGGGAAATATTTTGCTTATGAGAAGGACTAGTTTGAATAATATTTTCTTGAATAAGAAAATGATTATGCTAAGTTATTGCTTTGATTAGTTGCTGCATAAGCATGACCAGAATAGTGCCATGAGTTTGTGAAATGTTTGATTAGTGACTGATATAAGTTGATCCTGTATTGTTCTGATGATTAGTGAAGCATGGTTTATGAGTGCATTTGCATGGCATATCATGACACCGGTCATTTTCATTTTAAGTTGAACCTGACAATAACTCAACTTGAACCTATCGTTGATCCGGTCATGGTGCCACTGAATCGAGTTTTTCCCAGTGCAACCACATTTGCCTTTATGGGAAGGCCTTTATGGGAAGGCCATTATTCGGTCCGTTGTCATGCCTCTGGTCGGTACCTCCAACGAGGGAAGGTTATGGGCGTGCGGTACCCTGGCCTGGTAAGCAGACATAACCTTGTGTGCCCATTGATGTTGTTATGGTACCATGTCCCCGTTTGGGACCGTTTTTCCATGATGTGGCCGTTTTGGCATGACAGACCGATGGTGTCTGGGGTAGACACGGGGCCACCCATGACTTAGCCCCGTGGGGAGTTAGTCAGAGTGGTCGGGAGAGTGTCATGGCAATGGAGGGGTTTTGTTGGAATGCCATTGGTCCACCCGAATGGGAGTGCGAGGCCATGGGTTCCTTGTTGTGGGTACAGTGTGCTACCTCTGCAGAGTATATTAATTCTATCGATAGTCGAGTCGATGGTTACGGACACGCTTGAAAGTAGGTCACACCATGGGTCAATGTTTTAGTAAATCTTGCACACTAAATTGATAACATGGCACTGTTGGGAAGAGAATGGTTGGAGAACCATGTTGATGATGATGGCCAAGTTGTTGGTCCGTTTCTGATCCGAGAAATATCACCGTTTGGTTACGGGGTAACCCGTTTGATGACCAAGTTGTTGGTCCGTTTGTGATCCAAGAAAGATCACCGTTTGGTTACGAGGTAACCTGTTTGATGACCACGTGGTTGGTTCATTCTGTGATCCGAGAGCGATCACTGTTTGGTTACGTGGTAACCCGTTGGTAAGCAAGTCTGTGGGACTTAAGGCACGAGACTTGATTCACTGCATCCATAGCAGGATTTTGCATTGATGATTAAATTGGTTAATATCATGATATTGTTTGTCATTATGTTTATGGTTGTTGTGAGCTTGCAAGTACATTCAATGTACTGAACCTGGCGTGTCATGCCAGATTTCAGGAAAGGTTCATTGGAACGGAGTGTTGTTCGAGTCTAGATCGTGTTCACATCGGTGTGCCTGTGCTATGGAGTCCCGCTTCGTCGTTGTTCCGCTGCCGCATAGTTGTCTTGATCGAGTCCCCCTTATGTTCATTAAATAATGTACATATTGTTCAGTAGCACTGTTTGTGCTGCTTGGCATCCTAACTTGTTTTAATATGAACCATGTTCCGCTAGCATCAATAAAGCGGTTGTATTCTGTACCAAGATGTTGTGTGTTGCCAGAAGACATGGTCTCTGGGCTGGCAATGCAAGGTAAACCCATTGCTCTGAGCCGGGTGCCACAATGGGCATATGATATGTAATGGATAATGACCCATAGCCAAGGGAGGGCCATGTAGAATGAATGCGAAGTCTTTGCGCAAAGAGAGTGGTGGGAAAGACAATCCATGGGATCCCAAGTCATGATTGCTCTCTAGAGCTCGTTTTGTCAACTCATGCGATTGCGAGGTTGACAAGTATTCATGGGTACCTACACAAAAGAGACACAAACCAAAGAAATTGTGTGCATGGTAAATGTACACATCAACCATCATGATGTGTATGTGCATGTGTGAGTTAGCACAAAATAAGCATCGCTCAAAGAAATTTGATGCATGGTATAAGAACATGTCATCTATCATGAAAGAATAGTTATTATGTATGACACGATGGGGACACAAATAGAGAATGCAAGTATATGGTACATGCATAGCATGTTTGTTCATGGGGAGCATATGGTGCACACAAGTATTGGGATCATTCAATGAATGGGATGAATCAAAATCTCCTAAAATGTATGAGGAAACTATGGGGGTCTCCTCATAAGCAATATTGGAAATATCATATGGAGAAAATGGACAACATCCAAAACAATGCATCTCCAAAGCGAGGTGGTCATGGCATGGCATATGAGATAAATGATTCAAAGGGAGCATATTAATATCATCACAAGAAAAAAATGTCAATAACCATGGGCTTGTCATCTACGCCATATGTGCAAATTGGGTTTATTTTAATGTTATAGGCATAGTTACTATGAAGAGATTGCAAATAAGACATATGGTTGATCTAATGCATAGCATATGACCAGTCAAGCGGATTATAAAACATGATGTGACCTAAAGAATTGTCACAAGAAATCCTATTTAACATGGCATCACAACTAATAGACTCCACATGAGAATCATCATACTCATCATAAATGGGCAAATCATCGCATGGGGAAATCATACTATCTTGAAGCATGGTACTAGGTTGATCAACATCATGCAAGCAATCAATGAAAAGAATGTCCACTAGTGGGACTAGAGCATCATCATCACCTATGTTACCTTTGTCAATCCACTCAAGTGATGTAGGTGAGGTGGGAAAGACCAAATGGTTGTCATCTTCATCTTGATGGAACCATGTGGAGGGTGA
The DNA here is from genome assembly GCA_021437245.1 of Aegilops speltoides. Lineage (NCBI taxonomy): Eukaryota > Viridiplantae > Streptophyta > Magnoliopsida > Poales > Poaceae > Aegilops > Aegilops speltoides. Next base: position 197,600,263 of record CM038141.1, read on the forward strand.
ATCATATTCCACCATGTCCATCGTCTTGTCCAAAGGAAGGACGTAGTCGTCGAGTATCGGTGTGTCATCATAAATGGAGCCTAGAACCAAATGATAAGACAAAATAGAGGTAGAGGTCAAGTTATTAGAAATGCAAATGGCCTCACGAGACCTATCAACTATCACACTCTCTCTATGTGGTGGTTAACTCACTCCCTCAAAGTAGGTGCACTCAATCTCACATATGGTGGAGTCACTCATCTCACTCAAGTGGTGGGGGTTGTGGCTCTCCTCACATGGGGATTGTGGCAACTCATCATATATGGGGCTAGTGGCGAAGTCACTTTCACTCTCAATATGGTGGCACAAGTCACTCAAGTCATCATACGTCGCCCTGGTCGAAGGGAAAATCCCATGCTCAACCATCTCGTCGCGGTCGCTGTGAATGAAGGACGAAGATGGCACATCATCACTCTCCTCCATGACAAAAGGGAAAATCCCATGCTCGATCATCTCGTCATCATCGCCGAGGATGAAGACCTAAAATGGCAGATCATCACTCTCGTCTCCAAAGATGGAAGCATCATCCTTGCTCGCCACCTTGTCGCTCGCCTCCAAAGCTGGGTCCTTGAGGGCCTCCGTAGTCGTACTCATTGCCGCACCATCTTGAAAAAGAGTCGAGGTAGACTCGGCATCATCAATGCCACAAAGAGGGATGGCAGTGAAGTCGAACTTGGGAGAATCGTCATGGAGCTCGTTGGGCTTGGACATCTTGGTGGTGCTATCCTCATGCTCGTTCTCATGGAGCTTGGTCGTCACGAAGTGAGCTTGGGGTGGAGGTGCCTTGGACTTCATGAGTTCTTGTTCCTCCTTGAGAGCACCAATGTATTAGTCGTCAAGGGACTTGTAGTTCTCGAGGAAGATAGTCTTGGAGATGTTGTTGTGCAATTCCATCATGAAGTGGAACTTCATCGGAATGGAGTTGTCCACGCTGGCTAGTTGCAAGGCATTCTTCATCTCCTTGAAGTATGCATTGATGGACTTGGATCCTTGGATGGCGTTCTCCAATTGGCGTCAAAGTTGTTCCATGTAGGTTGGTGGCACAAACTCTCGCCTCATAGCTCTCTTCGTCTTGGGCCAACTCATGTCATAGCTTTCCTAAGGTGTGTGAGGCTACCATGTGTACGCGTAGTCATGGAAGTTCCTTGTGATGCACTTCACTTGATCTTCGGGACGAACTTTATGTAGCTTGAGGTAGTCGTCCATCAAGTGCTCCCACTTGAGATACTCCTCGGGTTCTTGAGTCCCATAGAAAGGAATCGTGTGGTCGATGTCGAGGTCGTAGTAGGTCGTGGAAGTCGCGGACTTGAGCTTGGGGAGCTTCTCTTGAGCGTAGTCTTGGGGTTCTTGTTGGCGAAGATGCCAAGGTAGATGGTGAAGTCGTTGAGCGGTTGTTGGTGTTGAGCTCTTGACCTTCATGTTCTTGTCGGTGACTGTGTTGATGCCGATGTGATCTTGCCGGAGATGGTAGCTCGGAAGCATGTGCTCTTGAGCGTCTTCTCGAGGATGAGGAAGATCGCTTGTAGGACTTGATGAGGGCTTTGATCTCCTCCATTTGAGCTTGCATCTTGGAGTCAAAGTTGTTGTTCGTGGCATCGAACTCGTCGTTGTTCTAGACCGAAGGAGGTGGGCTTTGCATATGCATCACAAGACTCGAGTAGAGGTGAGTAGGAAATGATATAAACAATACCAAGTTATCTTTTCCCAAAGTTGAGGATGTATCCCGTTTCACTCAATGTGAGATGAAAGAATAGTGGAATTGGTACCGTACTTGTTCACTCACACCTATCAAGTAAAGCTTATGGAGTAGCTTGGTTAGAATAGTGGCACAAAAATTTGATGCAAAATGTTAGCAAGAGTCAATAATGTTGAAAGAGATTCACAAATTCGCAAGTGAAACAAGTAGACCAATAGCAATGAATGGCACATGGAAACACACACATGAATAGATAAATGGGGGCGTGCAACCAAGGAATGAGCACAAAATGTGGAGTCCAGGGAAAACGCTCGTGTTGCACAACTCAAGAGAGACGCTAGCACGATTGCTCAATAGGCGGATATGACACTTGTGCACAACCTATAAGATGCAAGAATGGATAAACTTTCTATTCCAAGTATGCTATGTATGTATGGTTCCCGGTGTTTCTCTCAAGATGATCCAAGATGATCGGTTATGATACTATATGATATATTTTGATGTTATGGCTATTGATTACAAGCTCTTTGTTCACTCTTTTTCTCTGCTTAAAAGCTCATTATTTCTTTTATATGGCCACTTATGCAAAATGCACAAACCAAGATAGGAATTGAGTATATACGGGAACAATCTTGTGACACAAGGGATGATATGATACCAATATGATATGGTATATATGCAATGGAAGGTATGGATCGCTAATGTGCACAAGTAACATTGTCGGGCAATACTCAAATGGCTAGTCTTGATAGGCGAGTAACGCAAAATGGGATAGGGTTTATCAATGCAATTGCAAGGAGAATGTACAATGGTGTCGTCGAGGTTACCGTCCGTGTTGATGATGAGAGGCGGTGTTGTCGATGTTGACCCATTCCTAATTAGCCGAAACTCCTTAGGAAGCGAAAAAACCGCAAACTCAAAAACTCCAAAGGCAAATGTCAAAATGATGGTAGCCGAAAGCGGTGGTGGTTTGCACTCGGCAATGTGGAAATGGGGTGATTGGCTATGCGAGTCGAAGTTGAAGTTGTCGTCCCTAAGTAGCCGAAACACCTTAGGAGACAAAAGCCACAACTCAAACAAGAATATGGGTTAAGTTAGGGTGGCGGAAGTGTATGGTGGACAAGGTTACGCGGAAGTGGTGGTGGTGGTTGATGAAGAAGCAACTGTCCTTAAGTAGCCGAATCACCTTACGAGACTCAAATCACAACTCAAACAACCACTAATGCTATGGGGAACAAAATGGGTTAGGTTGCGGAAGTCGGTGGTGGCTATGCGGATGATATGGTGGAGGGCCTAGGCAAAAGCCAAATTTCGGAAAATTTGATGTAAGCAAATGGTGTTGGTAGTATTTTTGTGGAATGGGGGATCTCAATAGCTTTTTTGAGCTAAAGAATGTCAAAATCGGAGTTCGGGTGAATTAGTTATGGACAAAACAAAAAGCAGTGGAAGTTGATATCTACAGGTTGAGGACGTCCGGATATGGACGGATGTCCGGTGGCCAGACTTCCGGAAAGACTGGAAATACGTAAATTATTTTCTGTAATGGGATGCCGAGCGTCCGGTAATGTCCGGATGTCCGGTGCTTCGAGAGGCTCCGGACGTCCGTAAATGTCCGGACTTCCGGTGAGTCTGGGGTAACTCGAGATCGAGATCGGGACGCGATTTTGGCGGAAAAAAGTGGATTTTGGGGTCAAAATTCATGGGATTTTACGGATGGAAAGAGGGGAAACAAAGGGGAATGCTAGATCCCCTCAAAACCAAGCGAATCCATGGATCAAAATCAACAAACCATCATCAAACCAACAAATCACAAAAAAAAATTGGGGCTATTTTTGGTCGGGATTTTCGAAATTTAGGACGAAATTAAGCAAAAGAAGGCTAGAAAACGGTGGGAGGGACTCCAAATACGTGATCAACGTGGATCATGATACCATATGATATGAAGCTAACCCGGTGTAGGCCGATCTTTCATGATTGGAGTGGATTCCCTCGAAGAACACGATGAACACGAGGAAGAACAGAGAGAAATCACAAGGGGAAACGCTCAAGAACTAGTCCAATCACACATCCACTAGACAATCGAACACACAAGATCACAAGGTACATGAAAAAAAAAGGAAAGATACAAGGTAAAGTTCATCTCCAAGAGGAGGTCTTGAGGGGGGAGGGGGTCCTCCTGTGAGGGGGTCTTGATGATATCTCGCAGGATCTTCTCCTAGATTGAGGTCTCGGCCTCCAATGGAGTAGTGGTCTCTCTCTCTCTCAAGAGGAGGAGTGATAGGAGAAAAGCTCACATACAAATGAGCTATCACTTTGCTAACCCTAACTAGGAGGAGGGGGAGGAATATATATAGTCTAAGCCATGAAGGGGTAAGTGGGAAAGGGATACATGGGCCTTTGGCCCGACTCTGCGCATAGGCAGGCGCTGGATGTCCGGTCTGGGGGCCGGATGTCTGGGCTCTCGTGAGACGCCGGATGTCCAGGGCGGTTGGCCGAATGTCCAGCCCGAGCGGGGTGGCCTTCTGGCTTTGGGTGTCTCACGCCGGATTTCCAGGGGCGATACCAGATGTTAGGGCTGTGGTATTGCGCCGGATGTCTGGGCGCACGGGCCGGATGTCCGGCCGCTGATGCTTTGGTCTTCTGTTGGTGCAGCTCGTGGGCGACTGCACAGGCGCCGGATGTCCGGCCCCTGGCCTGGATGTTTGGTCGTTGTAGCCTTAGCAGCTTCGTCTTCTTCCGTTGTCGCTTCCATGCTTCCCTCGCGGATGGTTTAGTTGTTCCTTGGCGCTGGCACTCCTCCTCGTCGTCCGTGAAGCTCCAACAATACCTATGCATGCACACAGGAGAATTGTCAAGTAGTATACCATCCTCGAAGGGGTCAAGTGAGCACGTGTAACGGAGATGATTCACCTTTGTGTATGTGAAGTAGATGTCGCACATGTCACTCGCCGAACAGACTCTTGACATGGTGATGTCCATAGGATGCTCCGCATCACCTAGTGATGCAGAGCATCCCACGTTCATCCCCATGTACACCACAACTACTCTCCAAGCCCCAAGAGGACATATGACGAGACCTCAAACATACGCCATTGGACACAAGGTGAATTCACTCCTCTTCGAACCGTCACTTTCCACATGTGAGACATGGCTACTACCTCATGAATGGACCTTGCATATACTTAGGTACAACCGAGATGACCATGGAGAATCCAAGGACTAAGGCTAAGCATGTAAGAGGAGAAGGAAGAAGAAGAATGGAGCAAGACAGGACTTGCCTGTATCATCCGGACCCCCAGCGGGACGATCCGGACCAAGCCCGGATGATCAGGACCCCCGCCCGGATGATCCGGGTAATGTGCCCGACGACACCCGAAGCCTGCTCGACGAAGCCGGATCATCCGGACGGCCTCCCGGATCATCCGGGTCACCTTCCGGATCATCCGAACCACGCCTGCGTGTGTGACTTGGGCCGAGGCCCATGTACCCATTCGCCCCCTAGCCTATATATACTCCTCCTCCTCCACCCTTTGAGGTTTAGCATTGTGATAGCTCATATTTGAGATAGAGCTTTGTCATCCACTTGGTTACTTCTCCATCGGAGTCGAGCGCCTCTTCGGAGAAGATCCCCCAAGCGGATTCAAGACCCCATCACTTGAAGACCTTCAAGACCTCTCGGAGAAGAACTACTGCCACTTGTATCGTCCCTTGTTAGATTCGGATCGTGTATCTCTTTGTGTTTCAAGGATATAGCATATGTGTGACCATCTCTTGTTGGTTGAGTGACTTCTCTCGTGTTTCCCTCGTGTTCCCCTCGATTTCCGTCTCGTGTTCTTTGTGTTCTTCGTAGGATCCCCTCCAGTCATGAAAGATTGGGCATCTAGGGTTCTACCCTACATCATCTTGGATCAGAGCAAGGTTGATAACGAATTTGGAGCCCCTACCCCTCTTTTTCTAGCCTAATATTGTTGTGTTCTTCCCCAAATTCGGAAATCCCCACAAAAAATAGCCCCAAAAAATTTAGTGATTTGTTGGTTTGATGATGTTTTGTTGATTTTGATCCATGGATTTGCTTGGTTTCAAGTGGATCTAGCTTTCCCTCAAGTTTCCCCATCTTTCATCCATGAAATGTCCGCAATTTTTGCCCCAAAATCATCCAATTTCCACCCAAAAATTCTTCCCTGAGAGAAAATCCCGAGAAGTTTGACCTACCTGGATAATCCAAAAGTGCTCCTGGATCATCCGGACACCTCCCGGATCAGTTGGACCCTCTCCCGGACGTGCGGATAACCCACCCGCCCGAATACCCGTACCCGAGTTGACAAACCCGGATCATCCGGATGTACTCCCGAATCATCCGGACATAGCCCGGATGAGCTGGACCTCCTCTCGGATGTCCGGTTAGCCGTGACACTGACATGGCTGAATTCTTGTTTCGGCCATAACTAATTCATTCTGAGTCCGTTTTTGACATTCTTCAGCTCATTTTGAAGCTATTGACATCCCCCATCCCACAAAAATACTTTCAACATCATTTGAATCCATCAAATATTTGGAACTTTGGCATCTTTGCCTAGGGCTACCACCATATCATCCGCATTACCACCACCGACTTCTGCAACCTAACTCATTTTGTTCCCCATTGCATTAGTGGTTGCTTGAGTAGTGATTCGAGTGTCCTAAGGTGTTTTGGCTACTTAGTGATGGTTCCTTCTTCATCAACCACCACGACCACTCCCACATAACCTTGCCCACCATACATTTCTCCAACCCAACTTACCCCCATTTTGTTTGATCTTGTTTGAGTTGTGGCTTCTGTCTCCTAAGGTGTTTCGGCTACTTAGGGATGGTGACTTCAACTCCGACTCGCATAACCCATCACTCCACTTCCGCATTGCCGAGTGCAAATCCACCACCTCTTTCCGCTACCACCATTTGACATGTGCCTTTGGTGATTTTTAGTTTGCGGTTTTTCCATTTCCTAAGGTGTTTTGGCTAACTAGGAATGGGTCGACTTCGGCAACACCGCCTCTCATCATCGCCAAGGACAGTAACCTCGAGGACACCATTGTATATTCCCCTTGCAATTGCATTGATAACCCCTAGCCCATTTTGCATCACTTACCTATCGAGACTAGCCATTTGAGTATTGCCGGCAACATTACTTGTGCACATTACTGATTCATAACTCCAATTGCGTACATACGATATCATATTGGTATCATCATATCATACCTTGTGTCACAAGATTGTTCCCGCATATACACAATTGCTATCTTGGTTTGTGCATTGTGCAAAAGTGGCCATACAAAAAAAGAGAATAAGCTTTTAAGCAAAGAGCTTGTAAGCAATAGCCATAGCATCATACCACATTGCGCATAAGATTGTCATATCCGATCATCTTGGATCATCTTGTTAACCACCGGGAACCATACATACATAGCATACTTAGGATAGAAAGTTTATCCATTTTGCATCTTATAGGTTGTGCACAAGTGTCGTATCCGCCTATTGAGCAATCGTGCTAGCGTCTCTCTTGAGTTGTGCAACATGAGCGTTTTCCGTGGATTCCACATTTTGTGCTTACTCCTTGGTTGCACGACCCCATTTATCTATCCATGTGTATGTTTCCGTGTGCCACATATTGCTATTGCTCTACTTGTTTCGCTTGTGAATTTGTGAATGTGTTTCAACATTATTGACTCTTGCTAGATTTTCCATCAAATTTTTGTTCCACTATCCTCACCGAGCTCCACCATAAGCCTTACTTGTGTAGGTGTGAGAAATCAACGAGATTGGTACCAATTGTGCTATTTCCTTGTTACATCATTGAGTGATCATTGATCCATTTTCAACATCGGTCAAGGTACATTTGGTATAGTTCTCTCCTTTCTTCCACTCATATTTGCTCGAGTCTTGTGATGGATAGGGAAGGCATTTCATCTCCGGTCTTCGACAATGATGACAGCGTGAACCACTACATCACCAAAGTGCCCATCTTCGATCTACAATGACAAATGCAAGGCACACATTCTACCTTAGGAGAGCGCATCGAGAACCTCTCCATCGACATTCGACTCTCCGAAGCAAGGAAAAGGGATTACATCGACAACAAGCTTTCCGCACAAAAGGAGGAGCAAGATCCAAGGATGGAGGAGATTCGGGCCTTAATCAAGTCTACTTCCCCTTCATCATCTTCAAGGCGGCGGTGAGCAAGTCGATCATCTTCAGAGCGCCCAAGCGATGCAAGCGCAATTCGTCCACATTCACATCTACATGGAGACCACCAACAAGTTCGTGATCCACATCGTCACGAAGGGCAAGTCACCTCCAAGCGATATGTGCAAGATGACAACGAACGACATATACTACAAGCTCAAATACAACAACGACACCGTCAACATGAAGATGCTCAAGACGTGCAAACCTACAAGTCCCAACAAGCCCTACTTCATGCCAAGTCCAAGCTTCATGAGCAAAAGAGAAGACCGCGAGACGAGCACCACCAAGACAGAACTACGGCTACACCAACCACTTTGGCATCTTTGCCAAGTGTTCTCAAGGTATCTTTGCCTTTGTACGTACGACATCTTCGCCTACTTCCCATGAGTTCGCCTACATCGACATCTTCAAAAACGAGGCGACCACGTATGAGCGAGGGAGACACTTCCATCTTCGAAAGCCCCTCAAGGAAGATGACCGAGCTTGGGAAATTCCTTTCGGTCATGGAGACGAGCTACGAGGTGCCACATCATATGGGCCTCCAACACCAAGATGGTGACAAGAAGGTCGAGCAAGGGCCATCCCCTTCGACCACGGCGATAGGAGTTGAGCATGGAGACATTTGCACCTACATCTCTCCGACACCCACATATGTCGAGATGCCCCATTTGTCATGTGAGGAGAGCCACCATCCCATGAGTGAGATGAGTGACTCCACCATATATGACATTGAGTGCATTTCCTATGAGGGGATGTGTGTGACCTCCACTAGCCCCACACATGAGAGCTTGGCACACATCATATGTGAGGCTGAGAACCATTTGAGTGACTCCACCAACCATATGAGTTAGTGCATCCTTGAGGGAGTAAGTGAGCCACAACACTTAGTGAGTGACGTAGTTGACACGGCATGTGAGGCCACTATGATTTCTAACGACTCAACCTCTACTCCGAGTGTGTTTTCTTCTTTGGTGCTAGGTCTCCTACATGACGACATGCCTATCCTCGATGAGTCCATACCTCCAAATGAGACGACGATGGCCATGGTGGACGATGATGCACCCCCCACATGGTTTCATCAAGATGAAGTTGACCACGACCTGGTCTTCACACCTCACCTACAACACATGAGCAATGCTCCAAAGGTAACATAGGTGATGGTGCTTCTCTTGTCCCACTAGCGGACTATCTTACCAATGATTGCTTGCATGACATTGACCCACCTATTCCCATGCTTCATGCTAGTGCGACTGATGAGGACATCAATACCATTGTTACACCCACAGCCCCTACTGCTACATATAATGGACCAATTACTAGAGCTTGCGCACACCAATTAAATTATCAGGTACTTCCGTTTCTTGGTAGTGATTCTAATGTTCGTGAGAATATGATGCTGCCTAAATTGAATATATTTGTTTTTCTTACAAATGAAGGGCCTAGCATGGATAAGAGGGAAGAACACTGGAGCAAGACCAAGCATGGAGATGATGGCATTCGCAAGGGGAACAATAACGGAGTTACAAATGATGATTTCAGGACTTTGAACCATAATGGGTGCATGAACCTTGGACGAACTATACAAGATGTCACTTCATAAATTTCGTCCAGAGGCTATTCTAGGTGTTGCGTCACCTTATTTTTGGGCCAGGCCCATGTAATTTCAAAATACATAAGTATATGCTATTTTTAGAGCCCGTATGTGTGGGGAAACAAGAGATAGGGTTGGTTTCGGACCCCTCCCCCAAGGGCCACAAAATTCCCCCCCTCTTCCTCCATATATACAGCCCTTAGGGCACCGTTTAGACTTTGGGTTTTGTTTAGATTAAAAGCTCGCCATAGCTACAACTTCGCGTACTTCGTTTGTGTTCAACGACCAGACAAAGGCGTCACTGAACCCCACCTTCATTAATAAAGCTTTCCTCTTATATTCGCAATATCCAGATTGCAATCTTAGTTTCTTGTTTGTTCTTCGTTTGCTTGCAGGAAATAGACCTTCGTGGTCTGGTTGATCGTGCTCCGGCGTGGTCAATAACCTCTCAGAGATGGTTTAGTCACTACTAGGAAAAGGCATGCTAGTGGCGCACCAGTTTTGCCTTCTAATGGCGCATGGCTGGTGCACCACTGGCTTCACGCCATTAGAATTTTTTTCTAATGGCGCACCACATGTACGCCATTAGAATCTGGTATTCTAATGGCGCACCAAGCAGTGCGCCATTAGTACTGCCCACAGTGCGCCACTATTATCTGCTATACTTACAAATAGAACACATGGTAGTCGCCATTAGTAACAACTTTTAAATTCTTTTCTTCTTAATCTCAGGTCACTATTTCACATATGAGATATTCAACACATATATATATACAACAAGCATCCATATAGCAATCATATCCAACACACAAGTTTCATCATATATACATACATAGCCAACACATAGTTCCGTCGTTACAAAAGTTTCACATTGTTCATCCAACACCGTTATCCATCAATTCACAAAAGTTTCACATTGATACAAAATAAAAACACAAATGTAAAAGAAGCACCCCATCCACGCAAGCTTCCGTCAATTAAATCAAATCTGCAAAATGATAAACAAGAGTTAGAAGAAGAAAAAGAAGAAGACTAGAAGAATACTAGAAGAGGAAGAACACTAGAAGAAGAATAAGAAGAGTTTTGGAAAAGAAGAAGAATAAGAAGAAGACTATAAGCTTATTATGTAAACTTGATCATTTTGTGCTAACATAAGTTATTTTGGAGCTAACCTATAGGAAACTAAGAATATAAGGTCTAAGTTAGTATATTAGAGCCAACTTAGGTAAAATGAAGCTAACCTATGTCATTTTGGAAAAGAAGAAGATTAAGAAAAAGACTATAAGCTTATTATGTAAACTTGATCATTTTGTGCTAACATAAGTTATTTTGGAGCTAACCTATAGGAAACTAAGCATATAAGCTCTAAGTTAGTATATTAGAGCCAACTTAGGTAAAATGAAGCTAACCTATAGGAAACTAAGCATATTAGAGATAACATAGGTAACTAAGTATATATATATCATTTTGGATATCTAACCTATAGGAGATCTGACATACCTGACAAAGTAGGCAGTTCTTCTCCTTCTTCTCCTTCATCTCCCTGATGCGCCTAGAGCGGCGAGGCGGTGGAGGCAGTGGAGGTAGTGGGATGTAGTCTTCTACCACAATTGGCGTGGTCATGTCGCCCGGTGTGGGATCGCCGGCGCCACCACCGGTGCGTGGTCATTGTCAGCACCACCACCATCGCGAGGCCACCTTCAGCACGACCATCGCTAGGTCATCCTCAGCCACCTCCATCTCTTGCCCATGGTCACCACCACCATCTCTTGCCCTTGGTCAGCCACCACCAGCACTAGGTCATCCTCACCGATGCCCGTCGTCATGCAGCTCCTCATCCTCACTCTGCTCCTCTTCTCCCGCAATCCAGTCCGGATCATCCTTCTTGTTGTCTATGCCGGTGCCAGAATCGTTCTTTGCTTCGCTCTGACCAGAATCATTCTTGCTTCGCTACAGCCATAGTCGCTACTACTTTGGTCAGAGCGATATGCTTCTGCTGCTCCTACTTGTCCAAAATGCAACAATGACCGTTAACAATCGATGTGAGACAAAGCCAAATGTAGAGGAATAAGAAGAGGCGTAACGCATCGGCATCATCATCGGCAACAGATCGCATGCGACACATAGTCTTGTTGTACACCTTCATGATGAGCATGTTGGCGTCGTCGTCGTACCTGAAGACAAGGAAGTACCCCAGCTGCAGGTCGTAGGCACGGTAGAACTTCTCCCACCCACGAGACAAGTACATGTGGCCATTCTTGATCGCCAACTGCACATCCCAATGCTCGCGAAACCCGCTGCCGCCTGTCGCAGCTTCACATTATTTGGCGGATCTTCACCCATCAAGATGTTCCTAAACTGTCAGCAGCCTCTGCATTTTGGGAAAATGAGTGATGTAGCAAACAACAGATATCATAATGAGATGGGTGAAGGGAGATCTCTCGTTTTATATACCAGGCGTCATGGATGATAATGAAGCCTCAAGTATGATAGTGAAGAACTGGAAGCATCCAACTCAGATCGCGGTGTCGCAGATCGGCGGTGGCTGCTTCCGCCATCTCGATAAGCAGCGAAGAGACCAATTAGTACCCTTACAACGGATCATAAAACATGCATTAGTCGCAAGTACACCATATGTCCTATTTTTAGCAAAGTCATGCTAAAATTCACGGAAAATTTCAGCATGACCTTTTGCTGAAAATAGGACATATGGAGTGCCCGAATTTGCCGAAACGGAAGTTAATCGACATTCCGGCAAACTCAAGGGCCTCTCGGGGTGCCTGCAAATTCATCACGACACAATGGTCGGAGACAAAACCCTGCACTAGCCTAAAAAAATATATGCATCTTAATATAACACCATCTCCTAACAGAAATAGTATCCCAGGTTTCCATCTTAATACCACAAAGAATTACATAAAAAAAGCCAGGATCATTTTTTCTAGATATCATTCTAGCCATGAAACCCTACCCTGATTCTCCTTTATTCCTCTTTTTTCACTTAAACCTGCAAACATGTAGGGAAAGCAATTAATACAAGGCACAAAAATGGCATGCTATGTAGCCTTAATGCTAGAGAACATATGAAATACATGCCAACAATATATATGATATAAACTCCAATAATTTTTGAATAAAAACAGTAGCTAAAACAGTAGCAAGAAAGCAATTCATTTGACTAACTATTTAAAACAGTAGCAATCAAGCTATTTTCATGGCTGTGCATGGCTCACTTGATACCATGCATGGTTTATTAATTCATGGGAAACTAGAAGAGACCTGGTCTCTGTCTCTACCATTTGGTGGCATGAATTAGTTAACACCGTAAACAAAGCTACTGTTTTTTTGCTAGCAAGCAAGCAAGTATATAAACAGCTCAAGCAAGCTTCCTCAAGAATATTAACAAATTTATCTGCACTCAACGAACTAAATCTATCTGTTACCACCTCTCGCCTCTTGCCAAAGAAGATAAGAGGAAGCATATGAATGAACTAAATCTATCGGTTTTGCTGAAATAATAAAGCTCTAACAAAAGTGACAGAAAATTTCAGCAGTTGCAAGTTGATGGGTTGCTCACCGAGCAACACGTCGAAAGGTAGGGAGCAGATCTTCTGTTAGGAAAGGGCAAAAATGAGTACCAGGAATATAAGTGCCAAGACAAATGTTTTCATAGGTGCCAAACCATACCTACAAAGAACTACAAAGAAGTATGTTAAAAATGACATCGAGCAGCAAATTAAAGAAGCATCTCAAATCTAAGACAAGAAGTAGCACAATGCTCACCAATATTGATGAGAGGGTACTCATAACAAATAGCACAATGCTCACCAATATTGCAATCAATAAAAGTGTAATGAAGCTAGGGCAGACTAAGAAACTGGTTCATAAACCAGGCTCCCCAATATTTCAATCGATATTCTACATTTTTATAAAAAATCTAGGGCATTACAGATAGCGAGATAAGCTAGGGCATTACCGATAGCGAGATAGATTTTTATAAAAAAATCTCATTAGTTCAATCCATGAAAACCCCAATGAAGGTACAATGAGACTACAAAACTCGATGACTAGCATGGATGCATATATTAAATATTTGCACATAACAAAAGATTTACACATATAAAGCAAGATTTCTAGCATGAGACAAGTAATATACAACAATATTCAGAGCAAATGAATATAACGAGCTAACCATCCGATGGGCAAGGAAGCAACCACATTCACATCAACAGAATATATAAGCCCTCATCAAGCAAGGTTGAAACTAGTGGGTAGTAGCAGGAGGAGAAGCAAAGTGTAAATGTTAATAAAGAAACTACATCGAACAAAATCTCGAACATTTCACAAGAAATTGATTTAAGCGGGATAACATAATTACGGCGATGGGTCTCTCCTCAAGCTGTTCAGAACTGACAGAAAACTTGCAACTGCGTGACTATCATTTCTATAACTAGCAGTTGAAAGAAAATTCCTAGCAGTTCTGACCAATTTTTGGTTCCTAAATTAAGCCCCATTCTAAACAAAATCATCGCCATGCCTACACAGGAAGATGGACACTTGCTACAGAGCAAGAAGATGGACATGGCCGGGAGGGATTTGACCTAAACCTAGCAAAAGAGAGAAGAAGAGGGCATGGTCGGGAGGGAGGAGAGGAGGAAGAGAGGAGAAGAGAGGCAGAGGAGGAGGGCAATGAAGATTACCCGACCACGATGAGGTGGTGGCCGGAGCGGAGACGGCGGAGGGCGGAGACGGCAAGCTTGGGGAGGCGGGAGGTCGCGGGCCTCCTCTCCTAGTGGACGGGGGGCTCCTCTCCTAGTGAACGTGGGCGGCGCCGAGGCTCCAAGTCTCTGGCGGCTCGAGGGTTAGGGAGGGAGGGAGGGAGGCGGCGCTCGCAGCGGGGCGGGCTCGGGGAGGCGGCGCCGAGGGGAGGAAGGGAGAGGAGGCGGCAGGGCGCGGGCGGCAAGCACGACGGAGGGGCGGCGGCGCCGAGGGGAGGAAGGGAGAGGGAGGCGGCGGGGGCGCGTGGGCGGCTACGGCGGACGGAGGGGGCGGCGGCGTACGGTTGGGGACTGAGGCCACAGTGAGGTGAGTAGGTGGTGTGGGGGGGGGTCACTGGCGCACCTAAACCTAGTGCGCCATAAATCGATCGGTCAGTTATATACAACCTAACCTATAACTAAATTAAAACAAGCCCACTAGCTCGACTGGTCAAGACGAAAGACACACACCAGAGGTCCTGGGTTCGATTCCTGTGCTCCCCATTTTTGTATTTATGCATTTAAAATGTTGTTTGCTATTTATTTTGTTTAAATATGTTCAAACTTGTTTAAATCATAACAGTAATATTTTTTATAAAAATAGTAATAATTTTTTAAAAATATCATCAAATTTGTTATTTAAAATATTTATGAATATGAAAAAATATCATCAAATTTGTTATTTGAAAATATAATCAAATTTGTTTTTTTCTTTGCAATTTTAGTTGGATTCATTTGTGACGGTGGAGCGGGCCGGGATGGTGCGGGGAGAGGGTGCGGTGGTCGTCGGGCGGTGGAGTGGGGACGGCAGTGCGGGCGGGTGGGGCGGCGGCCAGTGGAGCGGGGAGGTGCGGTGGGGCGTCGGCGGTGGAGTGGGGAGGTGCGGGGGTCGGCGGCGGTGGAGTGGGGAAGGTGCAGGCAGGGGTCGGTGGAGTGGGATTGGTGTTTTTTATATTTATTTGTGTTTAAATATGTTCAAACTTGTTTAAATTATAACAGTAATATTTTTATAAAAATAGTAAAATAATAAGTATATATACTAATGGCGCACTGCCTGCTTGGTGCGCCATTAGTAGTTATAGATAGTAATGGCGCATTACGGACCAGATGCGCCATTAGTATGTATGGGAAAATGGAAAAAAAGTAATTCATACTAGTGGCGCACTCTGTTTACGGTGCGCCATTAGTGTCTTACAAACTAATGGCGTACCACAAACAGGTGCGCCATTAGTATATAGTAGTGGCGCACTGCTACCCTAGTGCGCCATTAGAATCAATCCTATCAATAGCCCTTTTCCTAGTAGTGAGTGTTTGCTAAGGCACGACGTCCTTGTATATTCGTAGTCGGATCGTCAAAGTCGACTTCCACCAAAATGATATCCACCATCTCATAGAAAGATGGGACACATTTGCCTCTATCAAGTGGTACCAGATTTCCAGGTTGCTCGGTGAGATTTTACAGTTTTTTGTAGTTTAGATCGAGTCAGTTATCTTACGTACAGTCCACGAAAAACCAAAAAAATTTAGGGTTAGTTCATCATATCCGAACCAGTCTGAGCCATTGCATAGTCTTTTCAGTATTTTGCCTTGTTGAATTTGCAGTTGCATCATCGTGTCTAGTTGCTGGTCTTAGCGTCTAGTCTTTTAGAGTTTCGAGTTCTGTTCATGGGTATTCATGCCGCCGCCGCACCATCATTATTCGCTGCCATATACCACCACCACACCAGATTCATCATCTGCTGCCATATACCACCACTACACCAGAGACATCGCCCCTGCCATCTACCATCACCGCTTATCCGCCACCGCTCCGAGTCCCTATGCCAACACCGATCCGAGTCTATATACCACCACCGATCCGAGTCCATATACCACCACCGATCTATATCCATATACCACGACCGATCTGTATCCATATACCACCACCACTCCGAGTCCATCACATATTAGGTTTACTTTCGACATCCAGTTGTTTCCAGATTTGTGTTTCCTTGTCTGAGTAGGTTTCGGATTCCAGCAATCTTTTGCCATCCATAGAAGAGGTTGGTTTCCAAAAAAAGAGTCCGGAAACCACCCTCCGTTTAGGCCCAAAATTTTCCAAAAACGCAATTGACAAAAAAATTCTGGCTATCCTATTTTTAGGCGTTTCCAAGCGTATTGAGACAGTCGACGTTATAGAAAGTTTTTTTTGAGCTGTTTCCAGTTTTTGTGTCCGGGCAGTCAAAAAAAATTGGTCGCAAAAATTTCGTGTCCATCCTGTTATCTTGACTTGGGAAGAGTTTTGAGACACTCGCCATTATAGTGATTTTCTGCAAAAAAAAAAGAGGAGCGCAAAAAAAGTGCAAAAAAGAAAGAGCAAAAAAAGAAAAATTCAGAGTGTGCTTTTTCCCTTGTTTCCGTGCAGCGCTGTTATTTTGTTAGTGTTCTAGACTCGCGTCTCTAGCACAGTCTAGCCTACGACCAGCACAGTACCGTCGTTGAGCATTTATTCAACTTTGCATCTCTGAATTGATCATTGCTGACCCTTTTTGCTACCATATTATAAGCCTTCCCAGCTCCAGATACACCTACGTCATGCTTTTGACTCTCCCTGGTAATCGCTCTATCCCGGCTTTGAGAGTTTTGACTACAACGGTTGCCGATCACCACCTGCTGCTCGGTAAGAACTAGTAAGAATTTGAGATTCGCTTGATGGATTTGTGACACACCACCACTTCCTAGTAGTCTGTAGGATCATATTCTTGTGTGTTTCTATTGCTGCTAACCATGGCAGGATCACAAGCCGATGAGACTGATTGGGAGAACATGACGAACAAACAACTACATGATAAATTTCAGTAAATGATGAGTGGACAGGTGCAAGATGTGCTAAACATATTTGAACAGGCCATGGAGAAGATATATGGCATTGATAAGATGTTCGGAACAAAGCTCGATAACAAGTTTAATGAATTGCTCATGTGTCTTCCACAACCACCGCCGACTGCACCTGTCGCACCTCTACAACAACAACACCAACATCTCCAACGCTGCCTTCCAAATCAAGTTGGACGAGCACAGCGCGTTCCAATTGAGCCTAGTCAAAATTCTGGTGCCGCTGCACCTACTGTTGCTTCTTCTTTAGCTCCTGCTACTCCTGCTGCTGGTGCAGAGGAGGATGACGATTATGAGGGCGATTACGAGGATGAGGTTGATCAAAATCAGAACTATGTGCAACCACCAGCACCAAGTCGTCGACATGCAAATAATCGCAATCGTAGGCGTGCACCACCACCTTAGGTATGAGATCAGGACCATATTCCTAAACTGAAATTGAATATTCCACCATTTGTGGGTAGATATGTTCCTGATATATATCTTACTTGGGACTTAGAAACTGAACAACGTTTTACATGTTTACAATATCCCGAGGAGAGACGGATTGCTGCTGCTGTTTGTGCTTTCACAAGTTTTGCATGTGTATGGTGGTCCGAACATTGTAGATTATATCCTATTCCAGCTACTTGGGCTGCTTTGAAAACTGTTATGCGTACTCGTTGGGTTCCACCATATTATCAACGTGAATTGCTTCAAAAATTGCAGCATTTATGACAAGGAAAATATTATGTAGAAGAATATTATCAGGAATTACAAACTGGCATGATTAGATGTGGTATTGTTGAGGAGAATGAAGCTATGCTTGCACGTTTTATGGGTGGATTAAATAGACAGATTCAGACCATTCTAGAGTATAAGGAGTATACTAATATCACTTGTTTATTCCATCTTGCTTGTAAAGCTGAACGTGCAGTGCAGGATCGATAGACATTGGCGCGAACTAACTTTTCTACAGGTCGACCATCATCATGGACATCGCGTGCATCTTCTACTTCCACACGTCCTACTGCATCACCACTGACTTCAGCCGCCAATTCCAACCGAGATACAAGAAAACAGGCACCACCACCACCATCTGCCAGGAGTACACCTTCCGGTCCAGCACAGAGCTCTTCTTCATCAATAGCATCATGATGACGACATGGCTACCATAGTTACACCCATATCCCTTACTGTTTTACATCTTGGAACAATTGCTAGAGCTCACATACGACAATTAAATTATCAGGTACTTTCGTTTCTTGGTAATCTTTCTAGTGTTCATGAGAATATGATGCTGCCTAACTTAGATACAATTGTGTTGCTTGCAATTGAAGGGCCTAGCACAGACAAGAAGGATGAACATTGGAGCATCGTCAAGCACAGAGATGAAGGTGCATGCAAAGAGAACAAGAACTGAGATTCAAGTGGAGATTTCCGGGCTTTGAAGCCACCATGATGACATACAAGACGATGGACGAAATATATGTGATGGCCTCTCATAAATTTCGTCCATTGCTTATTATTAGTGTTGCGCCACCTTATTTTGGGCCAAACCCATGTAATCTATTTTTAGAGTCCATATTGTAGGGGAAACGACTTAGGAGGTGTTCTAGTCCCACCTTGCCTAGGGTGGACTAAATCCCCTCTCTTTTCCCAATAAATATAGCCCTTAAGGCATCGTCTAGACTTGGGTTTTATTTAGTTAAAAGTTAGCCATCGCTGCAACTTCGTGTACTTCGTTTGTGTCCAACGACCAGACCAAGACCACTTATGGAACCCCACTTTTCTCAATACTTCATAGGATGGGCGGCTAGCCTCTCAGCAAGGATGGGCGGGATGGCTCTCATGGATAAAGAAGCCGATGGCCTTGTGTTCGAGGATGCAGATCAAGCCATCCCCAAGGCATCACGATGGTTGGCTGTCGGCAAGGTATGCTCTTTGAGACCTATGAAGAAATCTGTCCTGGAGAGAACCATGCCCAGGGCCTGGGGATTACACAAGGAAGCGAAGTTCCGTGATATGGGGTCCAATATTTTTGTCGTCCACTTTGGCTCGGAGGGCGATTGGAGACATGTGCTTCACAATGGACCATGGCAATTTGATTTCTTTGTGCTGATTATGAAAGATTATGAAGGAGGCGTGCGGCCTTCAGAGATGGTGTTTGATAAGATTGACATCTGGGTGCGGGTATGCGATCTACCGCCTGACAAAAGGACTAAAAAGTTTGGGAGGGCTTTGGGCAACTGGCTTGGAGCTGTTGTGAAAGTTTATGCTGACAGTGATGGCATTGCAAGGGGTTAGAACCTTCGAGTTTGGACTACTATCTTGGTGTTCAAGCCTTTAATCCGTTGTTTCAACTTGAAGAAATCCAAGGAGGACACTGAAGGGACGTGGTATGACTTTCACTATGAGAAGATACCCCACTTCTGTTTTGATTGTGGAAGACTTGTGCATGTGGGAGGGATTTGCAGCCCACCTGATGACACCTCTGTTCATTAGGGGGAGTGGCTACATGCATCGCCGGGGAGAAATAACCCTGGAAAGGAGGGATCAGCAAGTGGTGTGGCCAGCAGCAGTAACAGCTTAGCCAGCACGCACGGAGGGGAGGGATCTGGTGCCACGAAAGATTTCCCATGTGGGAGAGACATCCCTGCCAGGAGGAATTTATCTGTTGATTTACAACCTTCGGCACCAGTCCGCACTGGCGGCAGTGACCAGAGATCAGGAGAGGAGAGGCACGCCTATGCACAGCAGGGCGATCTGCGTCGAGGGATAGAGCTCAGAAAGGAGAGAGAGATGAGAGAGAAACTGGTGGAGCAGAACAACTTTTGGCCCCGAGATGCAGGACGGGAGTCAAATTATGACAGGAGGGGCAAGGGCCAGCTATATGAGCGGGCCTCTGAGACGTACGAGGAGAGGCACACGGGTGGCCAATCGTATGATAACAGTAGAATGGGTCTACCCGCTTTGCATGGGGGATCCTATATGCATGGGGAGAGGAGGAGATGCAAGGGGCACTACGTGAGTAACCCAGGATGGAGATGGACTCTAGACAGGGTGGTTCTATTCATGAGAGGGTGGAGGAGGAGAGTAAGAAAAGGAGGCCCAAGCAAATGTGGATGGCCAAGGGGGACAATGGTAGGCAGGGAGCAGGCGATGTGTTCATTCGTGATACAAGGTGCAAGACGTCTTCCGTGTTTGACCACATCGGTGAGAAGGATGATGAATTGACGGACCCCGTGGGGCGGGGCCGCCGGGGGCAATGAATCATCTGGCCTGGAACTGTCGAGGATTGGGGTTGGACTCGACAGTTGGCGAACTCAGAGACCTGATACGGTCCCACAACCTAGCGGTGGTGTTTTTGAGTGAGACAAAGAAGACAGCTAGGGCTATGGAGAAGCTAAAGTGGAGCCTTGGTTTTAAGGAAGGGGTGGCTGTTGATTGCAAGGGCAAGAGTGGCGGCATGGCACTATGGTGGAGAGACAGTGTGGTAGTGACGGTGCATCCTTGGTGTCAATACTTTGTTGATGCCGCGGTTGTATTCGAAGGAAAGGCTTGTAGGATCACTGGATTCTATGGCGAGCCGAGAACGGAGCTCAGAGCTAAGTCATGGGAAGCACATAGGTACCTCAGAAGGCAAGATGATCAGCCCTGGATTGTCTTGGGTGACTTTAATGAAGTTTTGCTACAGACGGAGCAACATGGGGGTAACCTTCGAAGCTTTGTGCAAATGGATGAATTTAGGGAATGCTTGGCTGATTGTGGGCTAGCTGACATGGGATTTTTTGGGTACCCATTTACATGGGACAACAGAAGGGACGGAGCTGACAACATACAGGTCAGGTTGGACAGGGCGGTTTGCAACGACGATTTCCTTGGGCTCTACCCACACTCTTCGGTTGAACATGTCATTACTGAAGAATCTGATCACCATGCTATTGTCGTCAAGGAAAGGGAGACGACTCCCCATGCTGATCAGACTGGACCTCGATGCTTTATGTTTGAGGAGATGTGGACCAAACACGATGGCCATGATCCTATGGTGGCAGATGCTTGGAATCAGGTGGCGGCTAATGGTCTCGGCGCCGTGAGTTTATGTGAGAAACTTAAGTTGGTAACGCAGGACATGCAACATTGGGGCCGGACAATTTTTGGCTCTGTGCGGTGTCAGATCAAGAAGGTGAAACTTGAGCTTGAGCAAGCGTGGCAGCATGCGCTTCTGCCCAGGGTCTCACTGGAGGTTCAGGACTTGGAGGGTCAGCTACGCGAACTTTACGAGCGGGATGAAATTATGTACAAACAAAGATCAAGGATTGGTTGGCTCAAAGAGGGGGACCAAAACACAAGATATTTCCAGAACAGGGCAAGTCATCAAAGGCGAAAGAATATGGTCCGAGCTCTTCCGCGAGCTGATGGTAGCAAGTGTACCACTGACGAGGAGATGCGATCCATGGTGGCATCATTTTATGCTGATCTTTTCTCTTCGGAGGGCTCAGCTGGGGCTGACTGTGTGCTTGAGCTTATGGATGAGGTGGTTACTAGGGACATGAATTTAAATCTGACTGCGGCTATCTCCGATGAGGAAGTTGAACAGGCCTTGCTTCAAATGTGCGCGACGAAGGCCCCGGGGCCGGACGGCCTGCCCGCGCTCTTCTACCAGAGACACTGGTCTCTTCTGAAGCAGGACGTGTGCACGGCTGTGCGGGATTTTCTTGGCGGAGGAGAGACCCCGGTATCCTTCAATGATACTGTCCTGGTCATGATACCGAAGGTGGCCGCTCCGGAGCTGCTAACACAGTTCCGTCCTATTAGCCTTTGCAATGTTGTTTATATGGTGGCGGCCAAAGTTCTGGCAAATAGACTCAAGTGCTTTCTCCCGGTGATGATCTCAGAGGAGCAAAGTGCCTTCGTACCGGGGAGGCTAATAACTGATAATGTGTTGGTGGCATACGAATGTGTGCATGCTATCCGTAAACGCAAGAGGAAGAAGGCCCTGTGTGCTGTTAAACTCGATATGATGAAGGCGTACGACCGTGTTGAATGGGCTTTCCTGGAGCAGGTCATGCACCTACTTCGCTTTGCTCAGGCTTGGGTTGATATGGTTATGCGTTGTGTTCAGTCTGCTAGATTCTCCGTTAAGCTCAACTGGCGAATGTCAGAGATGTTCTTGCCATCCCGAGGGCTCAGGCAGGGGGATACGCTCCCCCTGTACTTGTTTTTGCTTTGTGTTGAGGGCTTTAGTGCCTTGCTCAAGAGAGCCCAATGGGAAAAATGAATCAGCAGGGTTTTATTTGGAGTCACTGGCCCCCATGTAACTCATTTGTTATTTGCCCATGACAGCATCGTCTTCCTTGAGGGATCTCGTGGTAACTTGGAGGAACTAAGGAATATTCTTCAAATGTATGAACATGCTTCAGGGAAGAGGGTAAATCTTCATAAGTCGTCCATCTTCTTTGGAAAGGGTTGCTAAGAGGACAATAAGAACATGCTCAAGGGTGTTATTGGCATTAACTCTGAGGCGCTTAGTGAGAGATATCTTGGCTTACCGACTGCGGTGGGTTGATCCAAAGATGGCACTTTCAAGTACGTCAGAGAGTGCTCGAAAGGTAAAGTTTTGGGGTGGAAAGGACAAGGCCACTCAAAGGCGGAAAGGGAAGTTCTAGCAAAATCCGGGCTCCAAGCGACACCGACGTTCACTATGAGTTGTTTTCAACTCTCCAAGAAAATGTGCCGGAACCTGACCTCTATTTCTTCTAACTTCTGGTGGGGATCAACTAATGGCGAGAACAAGGTGTACTGTGTAGCCTGGGATAAGATGTGCCTCTCGAAGAGAGAGGGACGCATGGGATTCAGAAACTATGAAGCCTTCAATCAAGCTCTGCTTGGTAAGCAAGCCTGGTGGATAATGCATGTTCCGGACTCCCTCTGTGCTAGGGTTCTGCGAGCTAGATACTTCAAAGACTCGACGATCATGAGTGCCACTTGCCCATCGAATGGGTCCTTCACCTTTCGCAGCATACTTTTTGGTCGTGACCTACTGCGGGAGGGAGCGATTTGGAGAATCAGGGATGGAGCAAAAGTTCTTATACACCACGACAACTGGATCTCTCGTAGTAGCAGCCTTCGGCCAATGGGCCAATCTTATATTCAGGGGACTACCCATGTTGCTGACCTACTGTCTCATGATGGGGATGGGTGGAATGAGACCAAGGTAGACGAGATGTTTTCTCCGAGTGATGCCGTGGATATTAAGCAGATCCCAGTTGGTGGACAGGGGGTGGATGATTATTTGGCATGGAATTACACCAAGGATGGAATTTACTCTGTCCGATCTACCTATCACCTGTCGATGAGCCTGCAAGGGCTCGGACAGGGAGCCTAGGGTCTTCCTCTTTGGTTTCTGCCCACAGGAGCTGGCTCTCCTTGAGGGGCACTCACGTTCCAAACTAGGTAAAGATTCAAAGTTGGAGGCTGATGCGCAATGGACTGGCCACTGGGTCAGAACTGCTGCGGCGTCGGATTAAGCCTGGTATCTTCTGTACTGCATGCGGTCGGGAGGAAACACTACTCCACCGGTTTTGGAGCTGCCATCACTCGATGCAATTCTGGGCTGAGCTGTCGGACAGGCGATGTGTTCATGCTCCGGTTCCTCCTGTAGGTGTTGCTTCTAACCATGAAGTTGGCAAGTGGCTCTAGAACTAGATGGGCAATGCTCACGAGGAAGAAAAGGTGATGATCATGCAGGGGCTTTACGGGCTTTGGCTCGCAAGGAATGAAGCTCGTGACGGGGTACGGATCGAAAACCTGGTTGAAGTTGCTAGTTTGGTGTCGCGGCTGATGGATGAATGGGCAGAGGTGGTGACGAAGAAGGCTAGTGTTAAAGCCAGACCCCCACCGGAACAGTGGCAGGTGCCGGAGGTCGACTGGTACAAGGCGAATGTAGATGGCGCAGTTTCTGCTGGTACTGGTAATGGAGGTGACGGGGTGGTGGTCAGAGATCATGAAGGCGTGTTTCGAGGGGCACTGGCCTAGCTATTCCCTAACTGTCAGAAGCCGGAGATCGCTTAACTGCTGGCCTGTCGATCAGCTCTGAACTTCTGCAAAGAGCTGGGGATTACAAGAGTTCACTTGGAGATGGATTGTCGTGAAGCGGTGTCCATGGTCAATTATTATCCTCGAAACCTATCGGTAGCTGGTCCTATTGTTGAAGATATCAAAGTACTCATGCGGGACTGGACGGGGTGCAAGATAACATGGCGAAGAAGATCAGCCATCCATGCTGCTCATACCCTGGCTAAGGAAGTGGTAGGCGATGGTATTTCCCAGGTTTGGCGATTTGCGCCCCCTGATTATATCCTTTCTGTTGTTGCGGATGAGATTCCTGACTTTGCTTAATTAAAGTAAGTTGTTTCCCTCAAAAAAACGAAAAAAGGATTCTTATAAAATATATAGAACGGAGAGGGCTGATCTGATCCGGTTTAAAAAGAACAGTATTTTTTGAAGGTAGAGAAGAGAATGTGGAGTCCAACTTGCTTTGCATGCAGAATTAAATAATAGTTGATTCTAGTGTACGTGGGATTGATTTGGTGGCTGGTTGATTTGACAGAACCAAGAAGAGAGAGGGCCCACATTTTTATACACATCCACAAACACATCCTTGCACTATCTTTTTGGAGAGTTGCCTAAAAAATTATATTTTTTGGAGACAGAAACAGTAAAAAGGAAGTGCATATTTCGGGACTTATTGACTGTTTACAAGAGTTGTACTACGCACACACTGTGACAGACACATCTGCCGCATGTGGGATCTAGTCGATCACATCAGCTAATTGCTTCCTTGTCAGTTCAGATCTACTTTTCAACGCAATTAAAATACTGTTTTGCACTTTCAGCAGGTGTTTGCACGCGTGCTTGTTTGTCTGGCTATTGGACTGGGTGAATTCATTTCTGTCTTAGGCTCACGTCTCTAGCACAGCCTAGCACCAGCACTCGACTACTTTGAACGAATTTTCAGCTTGCATTAATTAACGAGGTTGTAGCATTATTTTCCACATATATAAAGCCAACCCAGCTCCGCATATTTCTACACCATGTATCCATATGTTCATCTGACAATTGCTTTACCCAACTTTTGGAGTTGCTTGACACCGCTGGTTGCCGATCACCGCCTGCTGCATGGTAAGAACTTGTAAGACTTTAATTTTTGCTCTATTGTGAGCATTTTATCACCACATCCAAGTAGTTCATAGGAACACTATTCTTGGATTTTGTTTCTTATTTCTACTAATCATGGCAAGTTCCAGAGTCGGTTGGGCTTCATCGATCGTGGGAGACATGCCATCACCTCAGAAAATACATCCACCATCACAAGAGGTACAAAGACGTCTGAATGCGCACAAACAGGTTCTTGTTTCCATGCCACCTTTTAATGGTCGTTTGAAGCCTGATTTATATATTGAATGGGAGTTCGAAAAAATGCTATATTTGCTTCCCATAATTTTTCTGAACTTCAAAAAGTTAAGGCCGCGGTTGGTACTTTCACTGATTTTGCTACTGTTTGGTGGAGTGAACATTGTTGGTTATATCCTGATTATGTACCTAATACTTGGGATGATTTAAAACTTGTCATGGGAGATAGATTCATTGATGTTTATTATACTCGTGGCATGCTTAAAAAACTACAACATTTAAAACAAGGTAGCGACATTGTAACAAAATATTATGATGATTTAAAAACTACCTTGTTGCACTCATTTTTAGAGGAAACTGAAGATGATTTTATGGATAGATTTTGGGGCGGATTAAACCATGATATTCAGGAGATACTAATTCATCAACTGGGCAAACACATGATATTACTTGTTGTCGTGGCAAGGGTGGAGGTCATTATGCGAGAGAATGCACATCTAAGCGTGTGATGATTGCTACTAAGGATGGTGAGTATGAGTCCACTAGTGACTATGATGAGGAGACTTTGGCTCTTATTACAAGTGAAGAACACGGTGGAGATGATTCTGATCATGATACGCAATACATGGCTGCTGAAGATGCTGACAAGTATGAATGTTTAGTTGCTTAACGTGTTTTGACTGTGCACGTCATACAAGCTGAGCAAAATCAGAGGCATAACTTGTTCCATACAAAGGGAGTTGTGAAGGGACATTCTGTCTACGTCACCATTGATGGAGGGAGTTGCAACAACTTGGCTAGCATTGAGATGGTGGAGAAGCTATCTCTCCCCACAAGACCACATCGACATCCTTATTACATCCAATGGTTCAACAACAGTGGTAAGGTTAAGGTAACACGTATTGTTCACGTGCATTTCAATATCTCTACATATGTTGATTATGTTGATTGTGATGTGCTACCTATGCAAGCATGTTTCTTATTACTTGGTAGACCATGGCAATTTGATAAAAATTCTGTACACCATGGTAGAAACAATCAGTATACTCTTGTTCACAAGGATAAAATATTACTTTGCTTCCTATGACTCCTGATTCCATTTTGAAAGATGATATTAATAGAGTTAATAAAGCAAAACAGGAGAAAAATAAGAGTGAAAATCAGATTGTGGTAAAAGAATTTGAGCAACAAATGAAGCCTAATAATAAACCGTCTATTGTTGCTTCTGAAATTAAATTGAAAAGTGCATGTTTACTTGCCACCAAATCTGATATTGATGAGCTAGATTTCAGCAAATCTGTTTTCTATGCTTTTGTGTGCAAAGAGGCATTATTTTCATTTGAGGACGTGCCTTCCTCTTTGCCTCCTACTATCACTAACATTTTGCAGGAGTTTGTTGACGTCTTTGCACAAGACGTGCCACTGGGACTACCACCTATTTGAGGGATTGAGCATCAGATTGACTTAATTCTCAATGCATCACTACCCAACCATGCACCATACCATACCAATTCAAAGGAGACAAAGGAGATTATGCGTAAGTACAAGAGCTGCTCGATAAAGGTTATATACGCGAATCTCTTAGTCCTTGTGCTGTTCCTATTATACTAGTGCCAAAAAAGGATGGTACGTCGCGTATATGTGTTGATTGTAGAGGTATTAATAATATTACTAATCATTATTGTCATCCTATTCCTAGGCTAGATGATATGCTTGATGAATTGAGCGGCTCTACAATGTTTTCTAAAGTTGGTTTGCGTAGTGGGTACCATCAAATTAGTATGAAATTGAGAGATGAATGGAAAAACAACATTTAAAACTAAGTTTGGTTTATATGAGTGGCTAGTCATGCCTTTTGGGTTAACTAATGCACCTAGTACTTTCATGATTGGACGGTTTGTGGTAGTCTATTTTGATGATATACTGATTTATAGCAAATCTTTGGAAGAACATTTGGAACATCTACGTGCTGTTTTTATTGCTCTATGTGATGCACATTTGTTTGGTCACCTTGGGAAGTGCACCTTTTGCACTGACCGAGTATCTTTTCTTGGCTATGTTGTTACTCCATAGGGAATTGAAGTTTATAAAGCCAAAATTGAAGCTATTGAGAGTGGGCCACATCCCAAAACGGTCACACAAGTGAGGAGTTTTCTTGGCCTTGCTGGATTCTATAGGCGTTTTATCAGAGATTTCAGCACCATTGCTGCACCTCTCAATGAGCTTACAAAGAAGGTTGTGCCTTTTGTTTGGGGTACCGCACAGGACGAAGCCTTCACGGTATTGAAAGATAAGTTGACGCATGCTCCTTTACTCCAACTTCCTGATTTTAATAAGACTTTTGAGCTTGAATGTGATGCTACTGGAATTGGATTAGGAGGTGTGTTATTACAAGATGGCAAACCTGTTGCATACTTTTCTGAAAAATTGAGTGGGCCTAGTCTGAATTATTCTACTTACGATAAAGAATTATATGCTCTTGTTCGGACTTTAGAAACATGGCAACATTATTTATGGCCCAAAGAATTTGTTATACATTCTGATCATCAATCTTTGAAACATATTAAAAGTCAAGCTAAACTGAATCGTAGACATGCTAAATGGGTTGAATTCAGTGAGACTTTCCCTTATGTCATTAAACACAAGAAGGGTAAAGAAAATGTTATTGCTGATGCATTGTCTCGTTGCTATACTATGCTTTCACAACTTGACTTCAAAATATTTGGTTTGGAGACCATCAAAGCTCAATATGTGCATGATGCTGATTTTAAAGATGTAATGCAGAATTGTTAAGAAGGAAGAATGTGGAACATGTTCGTCGTTAATGATGGATTTGTGTTCCGTGCTAACAAGCTATGCATTCCTGCTAGCTCTGTTTGTCTTTTGTTGTTGCATGAGGCGCATGGAGGAGGATTAATGGGACATTTTGGCGTGAAGAAGATGGAGGACGTACTTGCTACACATTTCTTTTGGCCAAAGATGAGACGAGATGTTGACTGTTTTATTGCTCGCTGCACTACATGTCAAAAAGCTAAGTCACGACTCAATCCTCATGGTTTATATATGCCCATGCATGTACCTAGTGTTCCTTGGGAGGATATATCTATGGACTTTGTTTTAGGTTTACCTCGAACAAAGAAGGGGAGGGATAGTATATTTGTTGTCGTGGATAGATTCTCGAAAATGGCACACTTTATACCATGTCATAAAAGCGATGATGTTGTTAATGTTGCTGATTTGTTCTTTCATGAAATTATTAGCTTGCATGATGTGCCAAATACTATTTGTTTCAGATCATGATATTAAATTTCTTAGCCACTTTTGGAGATGTTTATGGGCTAAGTTGGGGACTAAACTACTTTTTAGTACTACTTGTCACCCCCAAACTGATGGACAAACTGAAGTAGTCAGTAGAACATTGTCTACTATGCTTAGGGCTGTTTTGAAGATTGATAAGAAAGTGTGGGAAGAATGCTTTCCTAATATTGAATTTGCTTATAATCGTTCATTGCATTCTACTTCTAAGATGTGCCCTTTTGAAATTGTGTATGGTTTTCTACCTCGTGCACCTATTGATTTGTTGCCTCTTCCATCTTCAGAGAAGTTAATTTTGATGGTAAACAACATGCTGAATTGATCTTAAAAATGCATGATTTAACTAAGGAAAACATTGAGCGTATGAATGCTAAATATAAACTTGTTGGAGATAAAGGTAGAAAACATGTTGTCTTTGCACCTGGAGATCTTGTTTGGTTACATTTGCATAAGGATAGGTTTCCTCATTTGCGCAAATCAAAGCTAATGCCATGTGCTGATGGTCCTTTTAAGGTGTTTGAGAAAATAAATGATAATGCATATAAACTTGAGCTGCCTGCAGATTTTGGGGTTAGTCCCACTTTTAACATTGTAGATTTGAAGCCTTATTTGGGTGAGGAAGATGAGCTTCCGTCGAGGACGACTTCATTTCAAGAAGCATAGGATGATGAGGACATCAATACCATTGTTACACCTATAATCCCTACTGCTACATATACTGGACCAATTACTAGAGCTCGCGCACGCCAACTAAATTATCACGTACTTTCGTTTCTTGGTAATGATTCTAATGTTCATGAGAATATGATGCTGCCTAAATTGGACACATTTGTTTTGCTTACAAATGAAGGGCCTAGCATGGATAAGAGGGAAGAACACTGGAGCAAGACCAAGCATGGACATGATGGCATGCGCAAGGGGAACAAAAACGGAGTTACAAATGATGATTTCAGGACTTTGAAGCCACCATAATGAGTGCATGAAGCCTTGGACGAAATATACAAGATGCCACTTCATAAATTTTGTGCAGAGGCTACTCTAGGTGCTGCGTCACCTTATTTTCGGGCCAGGCCCATGTAATTTCGAAATACATAAGTATAGACTATTTTTAGAGTCCGTATGTGTGGGGAAACAAGAGATAGGGTTCGTTTCGGACCCCTCCCCCAAGGGCCACGAAATTCCACCCTTTTCCTCCATATATACAACCCTTAGGGCATCGTTTGGACTTTGGGTTTTTTTTAGATTAAAAGTTCACCATAGCTGCAACTTCGCGTACTTAGTTTGTGTTCAACGACCAGACAAAGGCGTCACAGAACCCCACCTTCAATAATAAAGCTTTCCTCTTATATTCGCAATATCCAGATTTCAATCTTAGTTTCTTGCTTGTTCTTTGTTTGCTTGCAGGAAATAGACCTTTGTGGTCAGGTTGATCGTGCTCCGTCGTGGACAATAACCTCTCGGAGTTGGTTTAGCGATTGCTAAGGCACGACGTCCTCGCACGTTCGTAGTCGGATCATCAAAGTCGACTTCCACCAAAACGATAGCCACCATCTCATCGAAAGACGGGACACCTTTGCCTCTATCAGCGACTTCCTCATGTCATGACTTACCAATTCATGATGAATATGATGATGAGCGTGTTGAGTTGCCTAGTTGTGATGCTATGCTACATAGGATATCATGTGAAAATTCTATTGGTCACATCATGTTTGATAATCCTTTAAGCTTGTCATATGCTATGAGTGAGATCTCCCATATTGCATCATTTCAATCTCAACATAGTAACTATGCATGCCCTATTAAAATAAATCCCATTTGCACTTATGGCATATATGACAAGATGATGGTCATTGGCTTTTGTTTTTCATGTGATGATATTGCCATGCTTCCTTTACATCATTTGCGCAATTCATCTACTATGCCATGTCATGATCACAGTGTTCCAAATATGCATTATTTTGGATGTTGTCAATATTCTCCATGTGATTTTTCCATTAATGCTCATGAGGTAACCACCATAGTTTCCTCATACATATTAGGAGATTTTGATGCATTCCATACCTTGCATGATTCCCACGATTGCGTGCACCATATGCATTCCATGAATAACAATGCTCTACATATATCTCATGATGCATTACATCCTTTGAGTCTCCATTATGCCATACATAATAACAAACCTCTCATGATGGATGGCATGTTTCTATATCACGCATCTCATTTATTTGAGCATTGGATATTTTGTGCAAACCAACACAAGCATGTGCGCATCATGATGGATGATGTGTACATATATCACGCACACACAATATTCCCTTTGCCTTTGTTTTGTGTAGGTACTCACATATACTCGTCAACCTCTCAATCCCAAGAGTTGATGAAATGACCTCTTGAGAGCAACGATGACTTGGGATTCCGTGGACTATCCTTACCACCGTTCTCTTCGCACAACGACTACGCGCATCTCTTTTACTTGTCTCTCACATGGCTATGGGCTATAAATCACTTGTCACCTTATGCTCATACTATCATGTTCACATTGCATGTTATGCCTCTTTACATGATTTTGCCATGCAATTGTGACCCTTTCTTGCATCTACCCATGATTCACCATTATGTTCGTACTACTAGCTTGCTTGACTTGATCACTATGATTGCTTGCTATGTTGCATCACCCATGTTCCACTCTTACTCGCTTTCTTGGCTTGATGACATATATGCTCATGCCTCTCACATGATATATTTTGCTCATTGTCACTTGCCTCCAGTAGTTGCATTTATGCTTATTGATCATGGATACTTGGACATATTACTTGTGAAGCATGCTTGTTTACTTGAGCCTCTTGTATTTGGTTGTTCTTGCATCATATGCCCCCATACTATGAAATGCTCCCTTGTCCTTTCTTATGATGAGCATGATGCATACACTTGCTGGGTATCTTACCACACGAATGATAGGTTTTGCACTTCCGCTAACCTCATTTGTTTTCCGAGTGTTTGTCATGTTCTTTCGTATTGAAGGATCCACAAGGCGGTACCGTCATGCGATAACTTGGTCATGCGAAGGCATACACGATGCGCAACACTAACATTTTCGACATCCTCATAAAGGTGAACTCCTTCCCTTTGAGCCATCCTCAAGTATGCATATTGGATGGGTCACTCTTTCATTGTTGTTTCCTTCTTGTTGTCTACATGATACATCTCGCAAACGGAGGATTGACATTGGAGATTGGCTCTATGGACCTTCACATTGAGGAGTGCTCGTACTTATTGGATACACCTTCGAAACTCCACTCATGCCACGACATCGAGAATTGGTACACCAACACCTCCATATTTGTTGATTGTGCTCACACATGTCATGCTCGATGGACATTTCATACTCACTTCAAGTTTGCACCCTGTGCATGGATTAACTCACATTATGATTGCCTTGTTGCATCTTGTATTCCCATGTCATCCATGATATATGAGCTTGTGCATTTCCTTAGAAAATTTGTTGTGATCTTCCTTGATGGCATATTCATACATCATGATCATATTGTCCACCATCAATTGCATGATAGCATACACATATTGAGCATACATTGCAACGTTCATGCTATTGATGAACCGTCTCTCTATGACATCATTTTGCACAAATGGTAGAATTTGTTGCTTTGTGCACCATGCTATTTACCCCATGAATGCTTTACGTATCATTTTACATCTTTTGGATAAGCATCATGTGTCTTACCACGCACAATATTGTCGCACGGACTCATATTTACTTCATGGACACTTTGTGTGCGCTAACCATTGTATTTCCAAGTGTTCTTTGTGTTTGCTCATTTTGCATGTACCACATACCAGAGACTCCCTGGAGTACTTGTATTGTGCAATGCCTTCATCTGCGTCCAGCTACAAGTCCGTCCACAACGACCGTTTCCATGGTGATGAGGATCATGATCCGAGGTCGGATCTTTCCCAAGGGGGGGGGGAGATAATGCGGAGTATACCACGTTCATCGCCATGTACACTCCGACTACTCTCCAAACCCCAAGAGGACATATGACGAGACCTCAAACATACGCCATTGGTCACTAGGTGAATTCACTCCTCTTCGAACCGTCACTTTCCACATGTGAGACATGGCTACTACCTCATGCATGGACCTTGCATATACTCAGGTACAACTGAGATGACCATGGAGAATCCAAGGACCAAGGCCAAGCATGGAAGAGGAGAAGGAAGAAGAATAAGGGAGAAAGACAGGACTTGCCCGGATCATCCGGACCCCCAGCCAGACGATCCGGACCAATCCCGGATGATCCGGACCCCCACCTGGACGATCCGGGTAATGTGCACGAAGACACCCGAAGCCTGCTCGACGAAGCCGGATCATCCGGACGGCCGCCCGGATCATCCAGACCAACACCCGGATCATCCTGCCCAGATCATCCGGACCAACACCCGGATCATCCAGGTCACCTTCCGGATCATCCGGATCATGCCTGCGTGTGTGACTTGGGCCGAGGCCCGTGTACCCCAATGCCCCCTAGCCTATCTATACTCCTCCTCCACCACCCTTTGAGGTTTAGCATTCTGATAGCTCATATTTGAGATAGAGCTTTGCTCATCCACTTAGTTACTTCTCCATCGGAGTCGACTGCCTCTTCGGATAAGATCCCCCAAGTGGATTCAAGACCCCATCACGTGAAGACCTCCTCTCGGAGAAGAACTACAACCACTTGTATTGTCCCTTGTTGGATTCAGATCGTGTATCTCTTTGTGTTTCGAGGATCTAGCATATGTGTGACCATCTCTTGTTGGTTGAGTGATTTCTCTCGTGTTTCCCTCGTGTTCCCCTCGATTTCCCCATCATGTTCATTGTGTTCTTCATAGGATCCCCTCCAATCATGAAAGATCGGGCATCTAGGGTTCTACCCTACATCACCTAGGGTCCGTACTTTCGCTAGTGCAATCTCTCAACAATGGTAATATAATTGGATCATATAACCATTCTTGAACGTGTGATGAAGAATCACTCCAAAGTTCTTACTAAAATTGTTTGTAGGGTATGAAACCACCTCAAAGCTATTTGTTCCGATCAATCTATCCTAGAGTTCATACTAAATAAGGCAAAGATATTCTTTCCGATCAATCTAACCAAGAGTTCTTACTAAAATAACACCATATGATACACATCAACCAACCCTAATGTCACCTAAATAGTCCAATGTCACCGCGAGTATCCGTGAGTTGATTATACGATATGCATCAAGCAATTTCAGAATGCTCAATCCAGCACAAAGAACCTCAAAGAGTGCCCCAACATTTCTACCAGAGAAACAAAAGACGAGAACGTACATCAACCCCTATGCATAGATTATCCCAATGTCACCTCGGGAATCCATCAGTTGAGTGCCAAAACATATCTCAAGTGAATCAATATAATATGATGAAGAGCATCCTACGAGCATCCCCATGTACACTATGACTATTCCCCAAGCCCCAAGTGGACATATGATGAGACCTCAAACATGTGCCATTGGACATAAGGTGAAACCTCTCCTTGTTAAACTTCTCTTGGACCCACATGAGACATGGCTACTACCTCAAATAAAGACACCTTGTGTGCTTAGGAGAAGGAATAGTGCAAGATGGACACCAAGAGCATGGAGAGGGATTTTCCCAGCGTAGAGATAGAGGTACAACCGCCCATGTACCACCCAAGTACCGGTCGACCGGTACAACCGCCTATGTACCGCCCAACTACCGGTCCACCGGTACAACCGCTCGACTACCGCCCAACTACCAGTTCAGCTTCTGTAATCGAGTCGTGCAAGGCCGGTACCGCCCCGGTTTGTACCCATAACAATCATATGATGGTACAACCACTCCAACCACCGGTACAACCGCTAGTGACTTCCGGGAACACCTCCAAGACCCAGTACAAGAGCTCCACGCAGTACAACCGCTCCCGTGTCCAGTACAACTGCCCTGCCTACACGCAATGAAGGGTCAACGACCCGTGTAACTCCCAACTTACCCCTTGGACTATAAATACTCGTCCTCTAGCTCCGTATTAGGGTCAGCAAAGGATTAGCTCATATTTGTGTAAGAGCTTTGCTCATCCACATGGTTACATCTCCTCGGAGCTCACGACCTCTTCAGATAAGATCCCCCAAGCGGATTCAAGACCCCATCACGGGAAGACCTTTCAAGACCTCCTCACGGAGAAGACCTTTTGTATCGTCCTTTGTTGACTTTGAATCATGTATCACTCCTTATGTTTCGAGGATCTAGCATATGTGTGACCAAATCTTGTTGGTTTGAGTGATTCTCTCGTGTTTCCTGTCGTGATTTCTCCTCGTGTTCTTTGTGTTCTTCATAGGATCCCCTCCAATCGTGAAAGATCCGGCCGCTTGGGTTCTACCCTACATCATCTTTGGTATCAGAGCAAGGTTTACCACGAATTTGTAGCCCCTACCCTCTTTTTGTAGCCTAATTTTGTTGTGTTCTTCCCCACTTTCGAAAATCTCCACCAAAAATAGCCCCAATTTTTTTTAGTGATTTGTTGGTGTGATGAGGTTTTGTTGGATTTGATCCTTGGATTTGCTTGGTTTTGAGTGGATTTAGCATCTCCCGAAGTTTCCCCATCTTTCATCCACGAAATACATCCAATTTTGCTCCCGAAATCATTCATTCCACGCCAAGTTCATCCCGTACCCAGATCTGCAAATTTTCCCGACAAAAGTGGTACAACCAGCCCCCAAGGCGGTACAACCGCTCCCCCATCCCATGTTACTACTGCCAGCCCGATACAAGAACCCCAGGACACTCCAGGAGCGGTACAACCGCCCTCGCAAGCGGTACAACCACGCCTCCCCGATTCAGCCTTGGTTGGTTAACAGTTTTGACCATAGGTAATTCATCCGGACTCGGATTTTGACGTTCTTTAGCTCGTTTTGAAGCTATTGACATCTCCCATCCATATAGATAGGTTCCAACACCATTAGACACCATCATTTTTTTGGTCGGGATTTTCGAAATTTAGGACGAAATCAAGCAAAAGAAGGCTAGAAAACGGTGGGAGGGACTTTAAATACGTGATCAACGTGGATCATGATACCATATGATACAAAGCTAACCCGCTGTAGGCCGATCTTTCACGATTGGAGTGGACTCCCTCAAACAACACGATGAACACGAGGAAGAACGGAGAGAAATCACAAGGGGAAACGCTCAAGAACTAGTCCAATCACTCATCCACTAGACAATCAAACACACAAGATCACAAGGTACATGAACAAAAAAGGAAAGATACAAGGTAAAGTTCATCTCCAAGAGGAGGTCTTGAGGGGGGAGTGGGTCCTCCAGTGAGGTGGTCTTGATGATATCCCGTGGTATCTTCTCCTAGATTGAGGTCTTGGCCTCCAATAGAGTAGTGGTCTCTCTCTCTCTCAAGAGGAGGAGTGGTAGGAGAAAAGCTCACATACAAAAGTGCTATCACTTTGCTAACCCTAACTAGGAGGAGGGGGAGGAATATATATAGTCTAAGCCACGAAGGGGTAAGTGGGAAAGGGATACATGGGCCTTTGGCCCGACTCTGCGCGTAGGCAGGCGCTGGATGTCCGGTCTGGGGGCTGGATGTCTGGGCTCTCGTGAGACGCTGGATGTCCGGCCCGAGCGGGGTGACCTTCTGGCTTCGGGTGTCTCACGCCGGATTTCCAGGGGCGATAGCGGATGTTAGGGCTGTGGTATTGCGCCGGATGTCTGGGCGCACGGGCCGGATGTCCGGCCGCTGATGCTTCGGTCGTCTGTTGGTACAACTTGCGGGCGACTGCACAGGCGCCGGATGTCCGGCCCAAGCGGGGTGACCTTCTGGCTTCGGGTGTCTCACGCCGGATTTCCAGGGGCGATACC
Organism: Aegilops speltoides; assembly: GCA_021437245.1. Classification (NCBI taxonomy): domain Eukaryota; kingdom Viridiplantae; phylum Streptophyta; class Magnoliopsida; order Poales; family Poaceae; genus Aegilops; species Aegilops speltoides. Next base: position 197,637,062 of record CM038141.1, read on the forward strand.
GGATTTTAGGGCTGTGGTATTGCGCCGGATGTCTGGGCGCACGGGCCGGATGTCCGGCCGCTGATGCTTCAGTCGTCTGTTGGTGCAGCTTCCGGGCGACTGCATAGGGGCCGGATGTCCGGCCCCTGGCTTGGATGTTCGGCCGTTGTCGCTTCAGCAGCTTCGTCTTCTTCCGTCGTCGCTTCCATGCTTCCCTCGCGGATGGTTTAGTTGTTCCTTGGCGCTGGCACTCCTCCTCGTTGTCCGTGAAGCTCCGACAGTACCTATGCATGCACACGGGAGAAGTGTCAAGTAGTATACCATCCTCGAAGGGGTCAAGTGAGCACGTGTAAAGGAGATGATTCACCTTTGTGTATGTGAAGTAGATGTCGCACATGTCACTCGCCGAACAGACTCTTGACATGGTGATGTCCATAGGATGCTCTGCATCACCTAGTGATGCAGAGCATCCCACGTTCATCCCCATGTACACTACAACTACTCTCCAAGCCCCAAGAGGACATATGAAGAGACCTCAAACATAAGCCATTGGACACAAGGTGAATTCACTCCTCTTCGAACCTTCACTTTCCACATGTGAGACATGGCTACTACCTCATGCATGCACCTTGCATATACTTAGGTACAACCGAGATGACCATGGAGAATCCAAGGACCAATGCCAAGCACGGAAGAGGAGAAGGAAGAAGAAGAATGGAGCAAGACAGGACTTGCCTGGATCATCCGGACCCCCAGCGGGACGATCCGGACCAAGCCCAGATGATCAGGACCCCCGCCCGGATGACCGGGTAATGTGCCCGAAGACACCCGAAGCCTGCTCGACGAAGCCGGATCATCTGGACGGCCGCCCGGATCTTCCAGGTCACCTTCCGGATCATCCGAACCACGCCTGCGTGTGTGACTTGGGACGAGGCCCATGTACCCATTCGCCCCCTAGCTTATATATACTCCTCCTCCACCCTTTGAGATTTAGCATTGTGATAACTCATATTTGAGATAGAGCTTTGTCATCCACTTGGTTACTTCTCCATCAGAGTCGAGCACCTCTTTGGAGAAGATCCCCCGAGCGGATTCAAGACCCCATCACTGGAAGACCTTCAAGACCTCCCGGAGAAGAACTACCGCCACTTGTATTGTCCCTTGTTAGATTCGGATCGTGTATCTCTTTGTCTTTCGAGGATCTAGCATATGTGCGACCATCTCTTGTTGGTTGAGTGATTTCTCTCGTGTTTCCCTTGTGTTCCCCTCGATTTCCCCCTCATGTTCTTTGTGTTCTTCCTAGGATCCCCTCCAGTCATGAAAGATTGGGCATCTAGGGTTCTACCCTACATCATCTTGGATCAGAGCAAGGTCGATCACGAATTTGGAGCCCCTACCCCTCTTTTTCTAGCATAATATTGTTGTGTTCTTCCCCAAATCCGGAAATCCCCACCAAAAATAACCCCAAAATTTTAGTGATTTGTTGGTTTTATGATGTTTTGTTGATTTTGATCCATGGATTTTCTTGGTTTCAAGTGGATCTAGCTTTCCCCCAAGTTTCCCCATCTTTCATCCACGAAATGTCCGCAATTTTTGCCCAAAAATCATCCAATTTCCACCCAAAAATTCGTCCCTGAGAGGAAATCCCGAGCAGTTTGACCTGCCTGGATAATCCAAAAGTGCTCCTGGATCACCCGAACACCGCCTGGATCAGTTGGACCCTCTCCCGGACATGCGGATAACGCACCTGCCCGAATACCCGTACCCGAGTTGACAAACCCGGATCATCCGGATGTACTCCCGGATCATCCGGACATAGCCCGGATGAGCTGGACCTCCTCCCGGATGTCCGGTTAACCCTGACACTGACATGGCTGAATTCTTGTTTCGGCCATAACTAATTCATCTGGAGTCCGTTTTTGACATTCTTTAGCTCATTTCGAAGCTATTGACATCCCTCATCCCACAAAAATACTTTCAACATCATTTGAATCCATCAAATATTTGGAACTTTGGCATCTTTGCCTAGGGCTTCCACCATATCATCCGCATAACCACCACCGACTTCCGCAACCTAACCCATTTTGTTCCCCATAGCATTAGTGGTTGCTTGAGTAGTGATTCGAGTCTCCTAAGTTGTTTCGGCTACTTAGGGATGATTGCTTATTCATCAACCACCACCATACACTTCCGCCACCCTAACTTAACCCAATTTTGTTTGTGTTGTGAGTTGTGTCTCCTAAGGTATTTTGGCTACTTAGGAACCGTGCTTTCAATTCTGACACCGCATATAGCCCATCTTACGGTCCCACCACCATAACCCATTTTGACCGAGTTTCCACCGCTTTTCGCTACCACCAGTTGACATTTGACATTTGAGATTTTGAGTTTGCAGCTTTTCCGTTTTCTAAGGTGTTTTGGCTAATTAGGGATGGTTCAACATCGAGAACACCGCCACTCATCATCGCCACGAGGTCGTTGATGTAGGGTAGAACCCTAGATGCCTGATCTTTCATGATTAGAGGGAATCCTACGAAGAACACGAAGAACACGAGGGAAAAAACGAGGGGAACATGAGGAGAAACACGAGAGAAATCACTCAACGAACAAGATCTGGTTACACATATGCTAGATCCTTGAAACACAAAGAGTGATACATGATTCAAAGTCAACAAAAGACGATACAAAGGGTATTCTCTGTAAGGAGGTTTTGAAGGGTCTTCTCATGATGGGGTCTTGAATCCGCTTGGGGGATCTTCTCCAAAGAGGTCGTGAACTCCGAAGAGAAGTAACCAAGTGGATGAGCAAAGCTCTATCTCAAATATGAGATAAACCAATGCTAACCCTAATACGGAGCTAGGGGACAATTATATATAGTGCAAGGGGTAAGGGGGGGATACATGGGGTGAAACCCCTTTCTCTGCGTGCAGGCAGGGCGGTTGTACCGGTCATGGGGCGGTTGTACCGCTAGGGGTTTAGGTGCTGGTTCCTGGAGGTGTCCACGGAAGGGGGCAACAGTTGTACCAGTGTTTGGAGCGGTTGTACTGGTCATCTGGCTGATACGGGGATAAACCAGTGCTGTACCGGCCTTGCACCACTCGATTATAGAAGCTAGATTGATAGTTGAGCGGTAGTCGAGTGGTTGTACATGGGCGGTTGTACTGGTCCTTCTGGGCTGGGCAGATTGTCTTCATGCTCTCGATGTTCATCTGGCACTGTAACGTCTCCTTGGTTGGTTCCTTGGTACCTAAGCACACAAAGCATCTCCGTTTGAGGTAGTAGCGATGTCTCAAGTGGGTCAAAGGGAAGTTCAACAAGGAGAGAGTTAACCTTGTTTTCGATAGTTCTCGCATGGGCTCTTGTCATTGGTCCAAGTGGTGTTGTGGGAGATGAAGGTAGGTCCATGGGGATGACCGTAGGATGCTCAGCATCGTCTCCCCCCCTTGGGAAAGATCCTACCTCGGATCTTGATCCTCATCACCATGGAAATGGTTGTCATGGAAGGACCTGTAGTTGGACGAAGTTGAAGACATGGCGCAAACCAAGTACTCCAAGGTGTCTTCGGAGTGGTATTCATGCAAAAAGAGAAAACACAAGCGACACTCATAAATACAATGGTTAGTGCACACAAAGTGTCCATCATGAAAGAATGAGTCCGTGCAACAAGATTGTTCGTGACAAAACACATGATGCTTAAACAAATGATATAAAATGATATGCAAAACATTCATGGGCTCATGGTGCACAAAGCTATAGATTCTACCATCGTGCAAAATGATGTCATAAAGGGACGTTATATCATAAGCATGAACATGGCAATTGGTGCTCAATGTGAGTATGTGATCATGCGATTGATAGTGGGCAATGTGATCATTATGGAAGAATATGCCATCGAGGTATATCACAACAAATTTGCTAAGGATATGCACAAGCTCATATATCATGGATGACATGGAAATAGATGCAACGAGGCAAGCATAATGTGAGTCAATCCATGCATAGGGTGCAAACTTGTGGTGAGTATGACATGTCCATCGATCATGACATGTGGGAGCACAATCAACAAATATGGAGGTCTGAGTGCAATGTGCCAATGGAGTGTTGATGTACCAATGCTCGATGTCGTGGCATGAGTGGAAGTCCGAAGGTGCATCCAATAAGTCCGAGCGCTCCTCAACTTGAAGGTCGAAAGTGTCCTTCTCCAATGTTGCTCCTCCATCCAATAGATGTAACATGTAGACAGGAAGAAGGAGACACCAATGAAAGAATGACCCATCTAATATGCGTACTTGAGGATGTCTCAAAGGGAAAGAGATCACCTTTATGAGGACGTCGAATATGTTGGTGTCGCGCATCATGTATGCCTTCACATGACCAAGTTGTCGCATGACGGTACCGCCATGTAAATCCTTCAAAACGAAAGAACATGACAAACATTCGGAAAAATAAATGAGGTTAGCGGAAGTGCAAAACCTATCATTCGTGTGGTAAGATACCCAACAAGTTTATGCATCATGCTCATCATAAGAAAGGACAAGGGAGCATTTCATAGTATGGAGGCATATTGATGTAGGGTAGAGCCCTAGAGGCCCGATCTTTCACGATTGGAGGGGATCCTACGAAGAACACGAGGGGTAAAATGAGGGGAACATGAGGGGAAACACGAGAGAAATCACTCAACCAACAAGAGATGGTCACACATATGCTAGATCCTCGAAACACAAATAGATACTTGATCCAAATCCAACAAGGGACGATACAAGTGGCGGTAGTTCTTCTCCGAGAGGAGGTCTTGAAGGTCTTCCCGTGATGGGGTCTTGAATCCTCTTGGGGGATCTTCTCCGAAGAGGTCGTGAGCTCCGAGGAGAAGTAACCAAGTGGATGAGCAAAGCTCTATCTCAAATATGAGCTATCACAATGCTAACCCTAGAAAAGAGGTGGAGGAGTCGTATATATAGGCCAAGGGGGCGGAGGGGTACATGGGCCTCGGCCCAACACGCGCACGCAGGCGGGGGTTCGGATGATCCGAACGGGGAGTCAGATGATCCGGGCCTCTGGGAGCCGGATGATCCGGGGGACAGCCCGGATGAGGCAAAGAGGCAGGTGGTGGCGGCGTCGGCCCGGATGTACGGAGGGGGGGGGGTCTGGATTTCCGGCCGGGGTCCGGATGATCCGGGCCTCATACGGATAGTTCAGCTTTGGGGTCCAGCTTCGGGTGTCTTCGTGCACATTATTCAGATCGTCTGGACCAGGGTCCGGATCGTCCGAGACCTCGTCCGGATCGTCCGGCCAGCCTGGGACTTGGCTGATTTCTTCTCCGTCTTCATGAATGTGTTCTGCTTCCGATTCTCCTTGCTTATTAGCTTCTCCATGGCTAACTCCTTGGTACCTGAGTATGCAAAGTGTCTCCGTTTGAGGTAGTAGACATGTCTCGTGTGATTCGAAAGGGAGTTGTGAGAGGAGTGATGTCACCTCAGTTTTGAGAGCTCTTGCACATGCTCTTGTCATTGGTCCAAGTGGTGTCATAGGAGATGTAGATGCGTCCATGGGGATGATCGTGGGATGCTCCGCATCATCTGCCCCCCTTGGGAAAGATCTGACCTCGGATCGAAAGCTTCATCACCATGGTATGGCAAGAGGTCTTTGACATTGAAGAGTCGCTCACATTGTACTTGTCGCTTGGGAAGTCAATCTTGTAAGCGTTGTTGTTATAGCGTGCTAGCACCTTGAAGGGTCGATCGACTCGTGGTAGAAGTTTGGACTTGCGTTCATTGGGTAAGCATTCCTTGCGAAGGTGTAGGCACACAAGATCTCCAATGTTGAATATCATGGGTTTCTTGTTGATGTTGAGCTTGGTCACGAGTCATTGTACTTGGTGTTTGATGGTGTGCCTTGTAACTTCATGCATCTTCTTTATGTAGCTTGCTCTTGCACTCACGTCCATGTTGGTGCACTCTTGTAGTGGAAGAGGAAGAATGTCCAATGGGGACAACGGGTTGAAACCGTAGACGACCTCGATGGGGGACTTGCCGGTTGTGGAGTGTCTTACATGGTTGTAGGCGTACTCGGTGATGTGTTGGCACTCCTCCCACTCCTTGACGTTCCTCTTGATCAACACTCATAGTAGAGTGGAGAGTGTTTGGTTCGTCACCTCTGTTTGGTCGTCGGTTTGAGGATGGTATGCCGAAGAGAACAAGAGCTTGATTCCGAGCTTGGCGCATAGAGTCTTCCAAAAGAAACTCAAGAACTTGACGTCACGGTATGAGACAATCATCTTTGGCACTCCGTGCTGGCGCAAGATTTCCCCACAAGAAAGATTTGCAATATGTGAAGCATCGTCTATCTTGTTGCATGGGATAAAATGAGCCATTTTAGAGAATTGGTCCACAACAACAAACACGGAATCCTTTCCATTTGAGTTCTAGGTAAACCAAGTACAAAGTCCATGCTAATGTCTTCCCAAGGTTGATAAGTAATAGGAAGGGGCATGCAAAGACCATGGGATTGAGCTTTTGACTTAGCTTTGCGACATGTAGAGAATCGGTTGGTGAAGCGCGAGACGTTGCGAAACATCTTGGGCCAAAAATAGTTCTTGGAGAGCGTAGCGAATGTATTGTCGCATCCAAAGTATCCCATGAGTCTGCCTCCATGAGCCTCTTGCAAAAGGAGCAAACAAAGAGAAGACTCGGGAATGCAAAGTTTGTTAGCTCTCATAAGATAATTATCCTTGATCTAATATTGTTCCCAAGATGTATGTGTCAAACACTTAGCATAAGGAATATAAAAAGTAGGATCTTGTGCATACAAGTCTTTGATGTGCTCAAAGCCAATCACATTCAATTCAAGTTTAGTGACAAGCATGCATATGTGGGAAAGATCATCTGCCACTACATTTTCTTTACCCTTGATGTACTTGATGACATAAGGAAAAGACTCAATGAATTCACTCCATTTAGCATGACGCTTGTTCAACTTAGTTTGACCCTTTAAATACTTAAGCGTTTCATGATCAATATGATTGGTAAATTCATGTGGGCGAAGAAAATGTTCCCATTCACGCAAACTTGCACTAAAGCATATAGCTCTTTGTCATAGATGGGATAATTGAGTTGCGCTCCAGGGAGTTTCTCACTAAAGTATGCTATGGGGCACTTTTCTTGTGTTAACACACCTCCTATGCCATGACCGCTAGCATCTCAATGAATTTCAAAAGGTTTGTCAAAGTTGGGTAATGCAAGCACGGGGGCATGAGTAAGCAAATTCTTAAGCTCATTAAATGCGGTATCTTGGGATGGTCCCTAAACAAATGACACATTTTTCTTACTCAAAGAATGTAAAGATGAAGCAATGGTGCTAAAATCCTTCACAAAGAGATGATAGAAACCGGCTAAACCAAGAAAACTACGGACTTGTTGCAAGTTGGTTGGTTGGGGTCAAGTTTTAATAGCATTGATCTTAGATTCATCTACATGAACACCCTTAGAAGACACAACGAAACCCAAGAAAACAAGCTTATCGACACCAAAAAGGCATTTTTCCATATTAGCATAAAGGCACTCTTTCCTAAGGGTTTGCAACACGGTTCTAAGATGAGTGACATGATCTTTGAGGGATTTGCTAAAGACAAGAATATCGTCAAAATAGACCACAACAAATACACCAATATATGGACGAAGGACAAAGTGCATGACTCGCATGAATGTACCGGGTGCTTCGGATAAACCCATTGGCATAACAAGCCATTCATATAAGCCAAATTTCATCTTAAATGCGGTTTTCCATTCATCACCTTCTTGGATGCGTATTTGATAGTAGCCACTCTTAAGATCAATCTTAGAGAAAATGGCGGCTCCGCTAAGCTCATCAAGCATATCATCTAAGCGTGGAATAGGGTAACGATATCTAACGGTGATAGCTTTTATGGGATGGCAATTGGAAACCAAACGATAAATGTCGTCTTTCTTTCGAACAAGAATGACCGGAACGGCACAAGGGCTCAAGCTTTCACGTACTTGACCGTTGTCGATGAGTTGTTGTACTTGCCATTGGATCTCCTTAGTTTCCTCGGGGTTGACGCGGTAGGGAGCCTTGTTAGGTAGACATGCTCCGGGGATGAGGTTGATTCTATGTTCAATGCCTCGTATTGGAGGTAGACCTGGAGGTAGCTTGTCGGGGAAAACATATTGGAATTCCTGCAAAAGAGAAGACAACACTAAAGGTAGATTGTGAGAGGTGTTAGTTTTTGGTGCCTTGTCGTTGCACACAAGGGCATTGTGCATAACACTTGATGGGTTCTCACACACTTCTCTCATCTCACTTTTGGTGGCAAATAGAACTAAGTTCTTCTTGTCGCTCATCGTGGAGGCACTCGATTTTGGCTTGTGGCGCTCATTCTCTTTTGGGTGGGTCACTCTCTCACTCTTTTTTCCATGATGGGTGGCTTGCTTGTCGGCTATCACTTGACTTGGAGACATAGGTCGTAGCACGTACTCCTTCCCTTTCATCTTGAAGCTATAGTGATTGGTACGCCTGTTGTGGATGACGCCGCGGTCAAATTGCCATGGTCGACCAAGAAGGAGGTGGCAAACATACATCGGGACGACATCACACTCCAAAGTGTCTTTATATGCTCCGATTTTGAAGGAGACTTTGACCGTATGCTCGACTTGGATAGTGCCAGAATCGCTTAGCCATTGAACCTTGTAGGGGTGCGGGTGCTTCGACTTGACCAATTGGAGCTTGGAGCATAGTTCTTCACTTGCCAAGTTGTGACAACTCCCTCCATCGATGATGACCTTGACGTACCTTCCATTGATGCCGTCCTTGGTGTGGAAGATGTGGCATCTTTGGTCTTCGTCTTGTTGATGTTTAAGAGTCAATACTTTGGAGACAACGAGAGCGGGGCTCGAATCCTCATCACAAAAGACTTGATCATCTTCATCTTCATTCACGCGTTGGTGCATGGTCACTTGCTGAAGGGCTTCCATCTCCTCTTCACTCAAGGAGTCATAGGTTCTGTCGTAGTTGAGGATCATGGTGTGCTTGTTGGTACACTCAAAGGACTTGTGGCCTCGGCCACCGCATGTGAAACACTTGATGGAACTTGTCTTGATGGTCTCATCGGTTGGAGTAGATGATGAAGCCCACGGCATGAAGTTCTTTGTAGTAGGAGGACAACATGAGGTTGTTGAAGTTTTCTTGTAACTCGACTTGTCGCCGTTGCTTGTAGATGGTTTAGTTGAGTTAGGAGTTGTTGGAGTCGTTGAAGCTTGGGTGTTGGAGAAGCCGTAGCACTTCGAAGAGTACTTGGCATACTTGAAGTCATCTTGTACTTGGTGTTCCGCTTTGGTAGCTTGATGCACGAGCTCAATGTGGTTGGAGTAGGGTAGGAAGTCGGCAATATTCTTGATGGGATGATTGAGGCCATTCAAGAAATGGGCCATGGTTTGTTCATCATCTTTCGTGACATTAGCTCTTATCATGGCTACCATTTCCTTGTAGTATTCTTCAACGGTCTTTGTTCCTTGCTTGAGGAGTTGGAGTTTCTTGAAGAGATCGCGGTTTTAGTAGGTGTCTACAAAGCGTGCTTGCATGACATCCTTCATTTGATCCCATGTGGTGATTCGTGGTTCACCTCTTGCTTCTCGGCGCTCAAGACTTGTTCCCACCATATGAGCACATAGTCTTGGAACTCAAGGGATACCATAGCAATCTTCTTCTCTGTTTCATAATTGTGCAAACGAAAGATTTTGTCGACCTTCAATGCCCATGAAAGGTACTCTTTGGGATCATTGCTTCCGTTGAACTTGGGCATGGTGAACTTGAGCTTGCCATAGCGTTGCTCTTCATTATGTTGGGGTCGGGGGTGATGATGACGTCCTTGGCATGGAGGATTGTCAACCTCATATTTCTCTTGGCATGGTGGATTGCCGTAGTCATCATGCTCTTGATGAACTTGAGGTTGTGGAGGAGCTTGTCGAGCTTGTGGAAGATCTTTAGGAACTTGACGATGCGCTCTTCCTTGGTATTGTCGCTCTTGAATTTCTTCGCGAAGTGCTTCCTCTTGATTGCACCTATCTCGGTTGTGATTGGCAATGGCTCGACTTGATTCTTGAAGGGCACGTTGCGCCTCAAGTGCTTGTGCTATGATAACCCACAAGTATATGGGATAGTTGTAGCCTCTTTCGATAAGTAAGAGTGTCGAACCCAACGAGGAGCTAAAGGTAGAACAAATACTCTCTCAAGTCCTATCGGCCACTGATACAACTCTATGCACGCTTGACGTTCGCTTTACATAGAACAAGCATGAAACTAGAAGTACTTTGTAGGTGTTGTTGGATAGGTTTGCAAGATAATAAAGAACACGTAAATATAAACTAGGGGCTGTTTAGATAAAGATGCAATAAAGTAAAATATAGCGAGTGTGGAAAAGTGATGGCAGGAGTTGTGGAATTGTTCCTAAGCAATTGACTATGTTACTAGGCCGGTAATCACTATTGCAATTCTATTTGAGGGAGAGGCATAAGCTAACATACTTTCTCTACTTGGATCATATGCACTTATGATTGGAACTCTAGCAAGCATCCGCAACTACTAAAGATTCATTAAGGTAAAACCCAACCATAGCATTAAAGTATCAAGTCCCCTTTATCCCACACGCAACAATCCCCTTACTCGGGTTTGTGTTTCAGTCACTCACGCAACCCACTATAAGCGAATCATGAACGCATTGCAACACCCTACAGAGGGAATCGCTCACGCTTGCGCGACATGGAGGGCACCATAGGACAGCACCAATAATAAAACATGCAACTCAAACCAATCATAAGAATTCATCAATCACCGATAGGACAACGGAAATCTACTCAGACATCATAGGATGGAAACACATCATTGGATAATAATATGAAGCATAAAGCACCATGTTCAAGTAGAGGGTACAATGGGTTGCGGGAGAGTGGACTGCTGTAGATAGAGGCGGTAAGGTGATGGAGATGTTGGTGAAGATGGCGGAGGTGTTGGTGAAGATCGTGGTGATGATGATGGCCTCTGGCGGGCGTTCCTGGCACCACGGGAAGCAAGGGGGAGAGAGCCCCCCTTCTTCTTCTTCTTCCTTGACCTTCTCCCTAGAAGGGACAAGGGTTTCCCCTCTGGTCCTTGGCTCCCATGGCGTGGGAGGGGCGAGAGCCCCTCTGAGATTAGATCTATCTCTCTGTGTCTGCGTTCTGGGATTCTGCCCCTTCACCGTTTCCTTTATATCTGGAGATCCGTAACTCCGATTGGGGTGAATCTTTCGCCTAGATCTTTCTCATAAAATTAGCTTTCTTGCACCAAAAGAAGAGCGTCAACAGCCTTACTTGTGGCCCATGAGAGCCCAGGATGCACCCAGGGGGGAGGGCGCGCCCCCCTTTCTCGTGGCCACCCCGGACACCGTTTCGCGTTGATTTTACTTCCCAAAAATCATAAATATTCCTAAAAAATCTCCGTCCGTTTTTATCCCGTTTGGACTCCGTTTGATATTGGGTTTCTGCGAAACAAAAACATGCAATGATGTGAACTGCACTGGGCAATCGGATCAATATGTTAGTCCCAAAAAATAGTATAAAAAGTTGCCAAAAATATATAAAAGTTGAATAATATTGGCATGGAACAATCAGAAATTATAGATACGACGGAGGCGTATCATGCTTCACGTTCTTTTTGTTGAAGACGTTGTGCTTCGGCATCTTGTTCGTCTTGGTGTTGGCGCGCTCGCTCTTCCTCTTGGAGACGTTGACGTTGCCTTTCTTGTGCTTGAGCAAGAGGAGCTTGGTTTTGGCGATGACGATGTGTTTGCCCGTCGAATTGTTCTTGTGGATGATTGCCGTGGAGAGGATTGCGGGGTGCTTCACAGTGTAGACGCGCGGCTCGATGTAGAGTGTTTGATGTCGGTGTACTTGAGCCGGCAAAGGTGTCGTCGGAGTGTTGACTCGAGCGGCTCCGTCTTGAGTAGGATGAAGTGGTAGAGTGGCGGTTCACCAACAAAGCACGAATCTTGTCCATCCTTGCATCGTTATCTTGTTTGTGTGCGTCGAGCTTGTTGTCGAAGTACTTTGTTGTTCATTGCTCGGAGAGTCACAAGTCGGTGGCGAGATAGTCCAAGCGATCACTCATTGCTTGTTGTTCTTGATGCAAAGCTTTTTGTGCACCGAAGAGGTGGCTCTTGGTGACATAGGATGACATGTCGTCGTCTTGCTCGATGAAGAGTGGGTTGGTAGAAGAACTTGGCCTATCCATCATTCCAAGAAAATATGTGAGTGGGAGAAAGAGAAGAACTTATACCAAATGTACCTTGACCGATGTTGAAGATGGATCAATGATCAATACAATGTGGAACATGTAAGTGCATCTAGTGCCCCTTAGTGATTTTGGTGTATTGAAGACTTATAGGTTATGGGACTGATGTGTTTGTGAGTGTACACATGTCTATATGTCTATGAGGAGTTTGATAATTACAAAGAATATTGACCCCTAAAAATGAAGTTCTTCGACTGAAGACTTTGGATTTCTGAAGACTTTCTGAAGACTTTGAAGGTGAAGAATATTGGCATGGAACAATAAAAAATTATAGATACGACGGAAGCGTATCAGCATCCCCAAGCTAAATTCCTGCTCGTCCACGAGTAGGTGAATGATAGAAAATATAATTTTTGATGTGGAATGCTACCTAGCATAATCTTAATCATATGTCTAATCATGGCATGAATATTAAGACACGAGTGATTCAAAGCAATAGTCTATCATTTGACATAAAAACAATAATACTTCGAGCGTACCAATAAAGCAATCATGTCTTTTCAAAACAACATGGCCGAAAAAAGTTATCCCTACATAGTCTGGCTGTTGCTCTATCTTCATCACACAAAGTATTTAATCATGCACAACCCCGATGACAAGCCAAGCAATTGTTTCATACTTTAATAATCTCAAACTTTTTCAACTTTCACGCAACACATGAGCATGAGCCATGGATATAGCACTATAGGTGGACACTACTGGAATCTGGCACTTTGCCATCTGCCATGGCAGATGGCAAAGGCATGGTCAGCGGATGGCAAAGGCTTTGCCATCTGCCAGCAGATGGCAAACAGTCGTCCAAACCCGCGGTAAAGGCTTCTTTGCCGTCTGTTGGCCGATGGCAAGAGCTCAGGGCTTTTCCATCTGCTGGCAGATGGCAAAGCCTCTTAACGGGGTTAGCCCCGTTAGAAGGCTAACGGCATACTTTGCCATCTGCTAGCAGATGGCAAAGGCTGCAGGCTCTTTGCCGTCTGCCAGCAGATGACAAAGGCTGCATGCTTTGCCGTCTGCCAGCAGATGGCAAAGAGCCCAAATAAGCCAGCCCAAATTTTACATGTAGATGACACGTGGCCTTTTTGCCATCTGCCTGCTGATGGCAAAGCTCTTTGTCATCTGCCAGCTGATGGCAAAGTGACTATATTGCCCCATTTAATTTTGTTTTTTCTTATATCAATTCATTTTCACAGAAAATCAAACACAAATATATTTATATGACCAATATAGCATATTCAACACATATTACCAATAGTAATGAACACATATATATCCAACACATGTTACCAATAGTAGCAAGTTTCATCTGTACATATACATAGTTTCATTAATATTACACAGTTTCATCCATAGGTAGCAAATTTCACAAGGTCAAAACAAAAACTAAATACAAGCACTCCATCAACCCAAGCTTACGTGATCTTAAGCAAATCTGTAAAATGGGAAAGAAGAAAGTTAGAAGAAGAAGTCTAGAAGAAGAAGATTATTATAATGCAACTTATATCTGTAAAATAGGTCATTTTGGAGCTAAGTATGGTTATTATGTCATTTTGAGCTAGCTAAGCATACTAAGTCATTTTGGTGTAAAACATGCTATGGTCATTCTAGAGCTAAGTAAGGTTATTATGTCATTTTGGAGCTAGCTAAGCATGTGAAGTCATTTAGGAGCTAAAATATGTCATTTCTTAAGCATATTATGTCATTTTAGAGTTTGACCAAGTTTATAGGAAAAAATATGAACATTTACAATAACAAATCTATATGATGTGAAAGTATATTCAATAATGAATCTAATCGTATTGATTTCTTATTGTATATGTTAACATATTTGTCTAAAAACTTTATCATAGTTTACATAGATTGACTTTGACCAAAGCTAATATGCGAAGTATATAAAAATAGAGGGAGTATTATGTTGGGAATAAATTATATTTCTTTAGTAAGTCAGAGATTCAAAATTGGAAGTATCTACACGAAAGTGCTTATGTGAGCTCGAGCTGCAGTGAGCCTGGAATCTACACCACTAGGTTATATCGTGATCCGTGCAACATGTAGGTCCTGGTAAAGTCATATTGTGCTATTGCAGTATTTTTTAACAGATTGTGGCCCACACATCACATAGCGTCCAGGTAACTCCGCCAGTTACTGTTTAAATGGATCAGAAGCCCATGGATGGAATGAGCCGTCTTCGGTTAGATTCTGAGCTAACGGAGCTTATGAGCCAATAAGTGTTAGCTACCGATTGGACCTACCAATCTTCACCAGTACTGCATTTACTAGTTCCACTAACTCAGAAAGCAAAAGCACCACGCAGCTTTGTGTGGCTCCTGCACGGTTGGGCTACATGGATTTTGAAATTAGAAGCTACTAAAAGAGCCACCCCAATTAAACTCAGCAACACCATAATGCCAAAAAAACTCACAAACCAAAAGTACGCAACACAATTTTATTAAGCTCGAAGGAAGACATCAACAAAGCTGGGAACCACTCATACATCTCTGAATGTGCACTGACAACAATGATACAGTTTCCCTCAACTTCAATGAATTGGCAGAGCTCTTGCCTTAACCGTAAAAATATGGGCACCATATTGAGAGCTAAACTCCACAACACATTAGCCTCTGGAAGGTATCAAGTACAAGAAAAAGTAACAAAAACATTCAAGTTCGCGGCAAGAAAATTGATAACATTAAATGGAAGTTCACCTAGATGGCTAGATCCATGTTAACTTTTGAATTGTTGATATCAAATGTAAAAGGTCCAAGAATATACACAACTGGGCACTGGCACACCAAACATTGTCATTAGCAAAGAGATCAAAAAGATAAACATCCTATGGAGAAACATTGATGCAATCCTACAAAAATTGGTTAACACCAAATTTCAATGGATGCATGCTTGACATGGAGACACCTTCGTTCGAATATGTTGGCAAACAAAAAACAAAATTGTATAGTGGGAAAAATTGATCGAAGCTAAGGCGTAGGATGCGATGCTTTGCTCAGGGATAAGTGATTCGAAAAAATAATCCTCACTAAGGATCTTGCATACATAACTGGATTACCTATATTATTAAAGGTGATAGAAATATTTTTTCTATGACAACAAATTCAAATCTAACCTGAGAGGACAGAGCACACACCAGTGAAAACCAAGATTAAGAACACAAATAATAAAATAAAATAAACCAAAGCACGAGTAGTTTGTTGATGGCCTGCTCGGCTTGGCCCATCTATTCACGCAAGAAATTATTAACATAGACAAATTAAATATGACCCAGAAAGTAATTGCTTTACTTAAGACTCAAAAAAATGTTATAGTTCAGTAGATCTTAAGCACCCAGTTTTACGACAACCACTTCCTATACATTTTTGTGCTCCAAGTTCACAATGACATGGCCCAACTAAAGCTCCTGCTTGTTCTTGTTCTATTTCTTATCTGGCAAACCATCTCATATCTCCCAAATACTGACTAACATAACAAACATATGCAGAACAAATAATCACCACATCACACGGGCAGAAGAAAACACATACCTTAGTACTAGTCGATGAAGATGTTAGATCTTTGCACGAGTGCCTATGTACCTTGTAGAGTGGACATTGTCAGACTTGAAGTGCTTGCGCCGCGCTTGCATCAGCCCACATAGCGGGGGCCCTTTGCTTGCGCCCGGCCATGACCGCTCTGCCATCGTCATAAGCACTGAACACAAGCCCGCCATGAGCAGCCACCAAGATGCGAATCTTTGCATTAGTGCTGCGTTGAGGTGTGCAGTTCATCTAGTAAATTAAAAACATTGTATAAATTGAGCAATATGCGGGAAAAAACATCAGTTCATGTACTTGCAATGAAGATTATGAATTTGAAACATCAGTCCAGCCACTTCACACTCACAGAATTCTAGTACTAAACATAAATTTAAAAATACGTCTACAATTCATTTCCCTAAATGAACTAAGCCTCAGTTCGAAGCTTCAAATGCATGAATTTTGAGGAAGCATGGACTGTTTCATGGATAAAGCACACAAGAATTGGCACGACGGCAGTGACTGAACATTTTTGTAGTGGTAAAGTCATGCCTAAATATTTTTTACGTTTTCCTCTCTGAAATTTCCATCTCCTTCACCTTTCATCAACGCTGCGGTAGCGCCGATGTAACGCAGAGGCCGGTGACCATGGCAGCGACACGATCGAGTGTTCTCAACTATTGGTTTTCCTTGTAAAAATTTCAATCAATAAAATTCAGATTTTTCTAACACCAATTTCAGACAGGCAAGTAACTAACTACAGGAAGAGCTTCAAATTAATAGTACCGCGCAGCCGCACACGATCTCTCACATGCATTTTGTTCGGTTCACATTTAGTCTGCTCTTTCCATATCTGATGCCAAAACCTTTTTCCAAATAGTACAGATTGTAGAAATCATATGCCTCACCAAGAGTGTCAAAACTCGTGCCTATCTTCGGTACAATGACAATCTCGCCAGGCTCCTCTGCAAAACACCGAATTGCTCTCTCCAGTGGTGAAATCCTATCAGGGCCTGGGGCTCTGCCTAGTGCGGCAGCCCCAACACGCACTCTGCAATGCCATGAAAACATATCCACAGAATCAAATCCCCTTTTTATAGTTTGACAATTAAAATGGGTGTATGTGTCGCAGCAGATCACAACGAGTTCAAGACTATGGATTTGTCATTGCATACGTAGGCATGTTCTAAGTAGTTTATGGACAAAATCATTAACTGAATGCCTCTTTTTTTCCATGGGTCTCTGCCTAGCGCGACAAGGATATGTACATGCAGTCAACTATGGCCATACAGTCAAATCTGAGTCTAATCTTTTTTTCCACTGAATGCATCTCTACAATCTAGATTTAATCATAATTGCAAGGCACTGACGAAGAGCATATTCAGGTTCTAAGTAGTTTGTAGAAAAAATCATTTACTGACAGGGGCTATGTACATACAGTGAACTATCACCATACAGTCAAATCTGATTCTAGTATTATTTTTTCCTGAATGTATGTCTATATTCTAGTTCTAGATTTAATCATATAGGCAAGGCACTGAGCCACTGACTAAGAGCATACCTTTGCGTCCACCTAGGTGTTTTTGGATCCACCTGCTCAATCGACTACTCTGAAGCTTGGCCCTTGTCTGCACTTCTTGCTTCTCGACCAACGCCCTCTGTGCAAACCTGCCCGTCTGCACTTGATGCTGTCCTGGCCGGCAACTCGCACACCGGCGGTGTCGTCACCGGTTAATGAAGAGGCTCCATCCTGGCAAACGTCCTCTAATAGAGTTCTACTTCTTGCACAATTAGCCAGCAGGAAAAAATCAGATCTTTGTACAAACCCTAGCACTAAATGGCCACTAATGGGTATCAAGGACAGAGCAGATCCGTACCTATTAATCAGCTACGTCAAAAGACTCCATGTCGCCCGAGCTCCAAGTCGCGCCTGTCGCCGGTTGCCGGATGTATGGCTGCCGCTTGGTTGAGCTCAACAATGGAGGATCCACAAACGGGAGGTAGGAGATAGCCCCGTAACCGCCCCGCGCACTGCAGTTACTGCGCGCGTTGCCGGCGTTTGCCGGAAAGCATCCGTCCTGATCCATGGATCAGGACGGCAGTAACATCCCGAGCTTCCGGCCAATTTGACTTGTTCCTTGTCGATCTTCCCGCCAAGGCCCGACGCGAGATCCAGGGCTCCCGACTTGGACATGGCGGCGGCGGCGTCGCCTACAGCAGGGAGCGACAGGGACGGCGGCAGGTGGCGGGGAGGGCGGCGATGGGGTGGGGAGGGCCGACGACGGGCGGGGAGCGACAGCGACGGGCGGGGAGCGACGGCGACGGGCGGGGAGTGACGCGGCGGCGGCACAGGCGGAGGAGGACGGGCCAGCGACAGGGTGGCGGCGGGCGAGCCTAGAGTGCCATCGACGGGGACAGTGTGGATGAGATGCGAAGTTTTTTTTACCTGGATGGGTGGGGAGAGAGGGAGGGGATAACCCCACAATTTTTTAACCTGGAAAAATAACCCCATCTCTTTGCCATCTGCCAGCAGATGGCAAAGAATCTTTGCCGTCTGCTGGCAGATGGCAAAGAGGTGGGGCTGGTATGCCATTAAACTTTTGATGGCCACAGGATTTTCCAACCTCTTTGCCATCTGCTGGCAGATGGCAAAGATTATTTGCCATCCACTAGCAGATGGCAAAGAATTGGCTGATGGCAATCATGTTCTTTGCCGTCTGTCAGTTCTTTGCCATCTGTTTTTTTAAGCAGATGGCAAAGACGTTCTTTGCCATTAGCTGGCAGATGGCAAAGAGCTGGCTGATGGCAAATTCCCTGTTTCCAGTAGTGGGAATAGAATATGATGGTGGAGGTTATGTGGAGAAGACAAAAAGGGAGAAAGTCTCACATCAACTAGGCGTAACAACGGGCTATGGAGATGCCCATCAATAGATATCAATGTGGGTGAGTAGGGATTGCCATGCAACGGATGCACTAGAGCTATAAGTGTATGAAAGCTCAAACTGAAACTAAGTGGGTGTGCATCCAACTTGCTTGCTCATGAAGACCTCGGGCATTTGAGGAAGCCCATCATCGGAATACACAAGCCAAGTTCTATAATGAAAATTCCCACTAGTATATGAAAGTGAAAGCATAGAAGACTCTCTCTATGAACAACATGGTGCTACTCTGAAGCACAAGTGTGGTAAAAGGATAGTAACATTGCCCCTTCTCTCTTTTTCTCTCATTTTTTATTTTCTCTTTTTTCCTTCTTTTTTTTCTTTTTTTATTATTTTTCTCTTTTTGGTGGGCTTCTTTGGCCTCTTTTTTTTCTATTTGGGCTTCTTTGGCCTCTTTTATTTTACATAAAGTCCGGAGTCTCATCCCGACTTGTGGAGGAATCATAGTCTCCGTCATCCTTTCTCACTGGGGCAATGCTCTAATAATGATGATCATCACACTTTTATTTATTTACAACTCAATATCTAGAACAAAGCTATGACTCTATATGAATGCTTCCGGCGGTGTACTGGGATGTGCATTGATCTAGCATAGCAATGACATCAAAAAATGGACAAGCCATGAAAACATCATGCTAGCTATCTCACGATCATGCAAAGCAATATGGCAATGAATGCTAAAGTCATGTATATGATGATGATGGAAGTTGCATGGCAATATATCTCGAAATGGCTATGGAAATGCCATGATAGGTGGGTATGGTGGCTATTTTGAGGAAGATATAAGGAGGTTTATGTGTGATAGAGCGTATCGTATCACGGGGTTTGGATGCACCGGCGAAGTTTGCGCCAACTCTCGAGGTGAGAAAGGGCAATTCACGGTACCGAAGAGGCTAGCAATGATGGAAGGGTGAGAGTGCGTATAATCCATGGACTCAACATTAGTCATAAAGAACTCATATACTTATTGCAAAAATCTATAAGCCATTGAAAACAAAGTAATACGCGCATGCTCCTAGGGGGATAGATTGGTAGGAAAAGACCATCGCTCCTCCCCGACCGCCACTCATAAGGAAGACAATCAATAAATAAAATTGTGCTCCAACTTCATCACAAAGCGGTTCACCATACGTGCATGCTACAGGAATCACAAACCTCAACACAAGTATTTCTACTAATCCACAATCACCCACTAGCAATACTCTAATATCACCACCTTTATATCGCAAAACTATTGCAAGGAATCAAACATATCATATTCAGTGATCCACAAGTTTATGTAGGATTTTATGACTAACCATGTGAATGACCAATTCCTGTCATCTCTTTAAATAGATATAAGTGAAGCAAGAGAGTTTAATTCTTTCTACAAATGGTATGCCCATGCTCTGACAAATATAAGTGAAGAAAAAGAGCATTCTACAAATGGCGGTTTTCTATGTGAAGAGAAACAGGCAATCCAGACTTCAAATGATATAAGTGAAGCACATGAAGCATTCTATAAAGTCATACTCAAAAGATTTAAGTGAAGTGCAATGAGAATTCTATAAATCAACCAAGGACTATCTCATACCAGCATGGTTCATAAAACAAAAGTGAAAACTAAATGCAAAAGACGCTCCAAGACTTGCACATAATGCACGAACGAAACGAATAAGAAAACATACCGATACTTGTTGAAGAAAGAGGGGATGCCTTCCAGGGCATCCCCAAGCTTAGAGGCTTGAGTCTCCTTGAATATTTACTTGGGGTGCCTCAGGCATCCCCAAGCTTGAGCTCTTGCCTCTCTTCCTTTTCCTCATATTGAGACCTCCTCGTTTAGACACTTCATCCACACAAGACTTCAACAGAAAACTCGGTAAGATCCGTTAGTATAATAAAGCAAATCACCACTCTAAGTACTGTTGCAAACCAATTCATATTTTGTTTTTTCATTGTGTCTACTGTAATATAATTTTTTCATGGCTTAATCCACTGATATAAATTGATAGATTCGTCAAAACAAGCAAACTATGCATCAAAAACAGAATCTGTCAAAAACAGAACAGTCTGTAGCAATATGAACATCCACCATACTTCTGGTACCCCAAAAATTCTACCAAATTTAGTAAAAATAAACAAGTTGAGAGTTCAAAAGGAATCAGAACCAATTGACGTTCCAGTTAAAAATGTAAAATCGCGCACTACAGCCAAAGTTTCTGTCCTGTACCGTACAAACCAACAAGCATTGTAAACATCCCAAAGGCAAACCTTGGCACATTATTTTTATAATACAATGGAATTGTACAAGGGGATACTTATTTTTGATGAAAAGTTTCTGTAATCAAGATTCACAAAGTTTCCGTGAGCATGAACAAAGTTCAAGGCTAGGTCCCACTTCAACAATGCTTGTCTTTCTCACTTTCACTTTCCTTTTTGAAAAGTTTTTTGGTTTCCCCTCTTTATTTTTGCGTTTTTAAACTATATGAAAGCACTCAACAGAAATAAATGACTCTCTAAAACTTCCAGGTTGTCTCCCTGGCAGCGCTTTCTTTAAAGCCATTAAGCTAGGCATTTAGTGCTCAAGTAATGAATCCACCCGGATCCCAAGGTATATCAAAGCCAATTTTAATTAACAATGATTTGTAATTTAGTAGTGAGAACAAAGTAACATATATCATGTAACAACTAAGTCTAACTCTCTTCCTATGCATCGGCATGTCATAAAGGAACAATTCATGCACACATAGTAAAGGCCAATGCATAGTATAAACCGTTTCTAGCAAATTTGTCGTATTGGAAACATAGAGAGGTGGAGATAAAGTTCCTCTCTCATAATAATTGCAAGTAGGAGCAGCAAGCACATTCATATCACATTCATCAAAATTATCATGTGCAACGGTAAAAGGCAACCCATCAATATAATCCTTAATAAGCACAAACTTCTCCGATATAGTGTAGTAGGGAGAATTCAAATAGATAATAGGATTATCATGCGTGGGTGCAATAGCAACAATTTCATGTTTAACATAAGGAACTATAGCAAGTTCATCTCCATAAGCATAATTCATATTGGCATCTTGGCCACAAGCATAGCAAGCATCATCAAAAAGGGATATTTCAGACAAATTCAAGGGATCATAGCAATCATCATAGCAATCATCCTTCGGTAAGAACGAAGGGGAATTAAACAATGTATTAGTTGGAGGGTTACTCTCATTAGAAGGTGGGCACGGGTAGCTAATCCGCTCTTCCTCCTTTTTTCCTCACTCTCCTCATCATCTTTTTCATCCAATGAGCTCATAGTTTCATCAATTTCTTCTTCCATAGCTTCCTGCAAAATATTAGTCTCTTCTTGGACAGCGGAGAATTTCTCAATATATGGTTTAACATAGGCATTAGAAGCATAATTATCATAACAATATTCAAGTATGGCAAAACTTTCAGATTTGTAAAGAGTAGCATCATACTTTTCAATCAAAGAAGCAATTTCAAAAGCACCCTTAGCATACGAAGATACAATTCCATTATCAATAAACTCACATTGGTAGGGAAAGTGTTTCTTAGGGTTTTCATAACAACAAGTAACATCATAAATTTCACATAAATTCCAAGCATAGCATTGCAAACGTTGAATTTGATCCCATAATTGTTTTCCTTTTTCAGATATACAGTGTCGTACAAAACAAGCATGCTCATCTAAAGATTTGCCCTCAACTAAACTAGTGGGGGTTTCAGCACAAGCACAAAGGGATCGAAGATGATCCAAGTAAAAAGCTTCAGGAGTGTGATAGATTTTGAGTGGTTCTTCAACCACTGGTTCAGTAGGTACAACTAATTTTTTTAGTATTTTGTCTTTCCTACCCATAGCTAAAGATAGAAAACAACTAAGAACAGCAAATAAAAATTACTTAGTGATAAAGAAAACAAGCACACACGAGAATGTTCACCCCACGCTATGACTCCCCGGCAACGGCGCCAGAAAAAGGTCTTGATAGCCCGCAAGTATACGGGATAGTTGTAGCCTCTTTCGATAAGTAAGAGTCTCGAACCAAACGAGGAGCTAAAGGTAGAACAAATACTCTCTCAAGTCATATCGGCCACTGATACGACTCTACGCACGCTTGACGTTCGCTTTACCTAGAACAAGTATGAAACTAGAAGTACTTTGTAGGTGTTGTTGGATAGGTTTGCAAGATAATAAAGAACACATAAATATAAACTAGGGGCTGTTTAGATAAAGATGCAATAAATTAGATATAGTGAGTGTGGAAAAGTGATGGTAGGAGTTGTGGAATTGTTCCTAAGCAATTCACTACGTTACTAGGCCGGTAATCACTATTGCAATTCTATTTGAGGGAGAGGCATAAGCTAACATTCTTTCTCTACTTGGATCATATACACTTATGATTGGAACTCTAGCAAGCATCCGCAACTACTAAAGATTCATTAAGGTAAAACCCAACCATATCATTAAAGTATCAATTCCCCTTTATCCCATACGCAACAATCCCCTTACTCGGGTTTGTGTTTCAGTCACTCACGCAACCCACTATAAGCGAATCATGAACGCATTGCAACACCCTACAACGGGAATCCCTCACGCTTGCGCGACACGGAGGGCACCATAGGACAGCACCAATAATAAAACATGCAACTCAAACCAATCATAACAATTCATCAATCACCGATAGGACAACCGAAATCTACTCAGACATCATAGGATGGCAACACATCATTGGATAATAATATGAAGCATGAAGCACCATGTTCAAGTAGAGGGTACAGTGGGTTGCGGGAGAGTGGACCACTGTAGATAGAGGGGGGAAGGTGATGGAGATGTTGGTGAAGATGGCGGGGGTGTTGGTGAAGATCGCGGTGATGATGATGGCCCCCGGCAGCGTTCCTGGCACCACCAGAAGCAAGGGGGAGAGAGACCCCCTTCTTCTTCTTCTTCCCTGACCTTCTCCCTAGATGGGACAAGGGTTTCCCCTCCGGTCCTTGGCTCCCATGGCGTGGGAGGGGCGAGAGCCCCTCTGAGATTAGATCTATCTCTCTGTTTCTGCGTTCTGGGATTCTGCCCCTTCACCGTTTCCTTTATATCTGGAGATCCGTAACTCCGATTGGGGTGAATCTTTCGCCCAGATCTTTCTCATAAAATTAGCTTTCTTGCGCCAAAAGAAGAGTGCCAACTGCCTTACTTGTGGCCCACGAGAGCCCAGGCCGCGCCCAGGGGGGAGGGCGCGCCCCCCTGTCTCGTGGCCACCCCGGACACCGTTTCGCGTTGATTTTACTTCCCAAAAATCATAAATATTCCAAAAAAATCTCCTTCCGTTTTTATCCCGTTTGGACTCCGTTTGATATTGGGTATCTGCGAAACAAAACACATGCAACAGACAGGAACTGGCACTGGGCACTGGATCAATATGTTAGTCCCAAAAAATAGTATAAAAAGTTGCCAAAAGTATATAAAAGTTGAATAATATTGGCATGGAACAATAAAAAATTATAGATACGACGGAGGCTTATGATGCTTCACATTCTTTTTGTTGAAGATGTTGTGCTTCTGCATCTTGTTCGTCTTGGTGTTGGCGCGCTCGCTCTTCCTCTTGGAGACGTTAACGTTGCCTTTCTTGTGCTTGAGCAAGAGGAGCTTGGTTTTGGCGATGACGATGTGTTTGCTCGTCGAATTGTTCTTGTAGATGATTGCCGTGGAGAGGATTGTGGGGTGCTTCACAGTGTAGACGCGCAGCTCGATGTAGAGTGTTCGATGTCGGTGTACTTGAGCCGGCAAAGGTGTCGTCGGAGTGTTGACTCGAGCAGCTCCGTCTTGAGTAGGACGAAGTGATAGAGTGGCGGTTCACCAACAAAGAACGAATCTTGTCCATCCTTGCATGGTTATCTTGTTTGTGAGCATCGAGCTTGTTGTCAAAGTAGTCTGTTGTTCATTGCTTGAAGAGTCACAAGTCAGTGGCGAGATTGTCGATGCGATCACTCATTGCTTGTTGTTCTTGATGCAAAGCTTTTTGTGCACCGAAGAAGTGGCTCTTGGTGACATAGGAGGACATGTCGTCGTCTTGCTCGATGAAGAGTGGGTTGGTAGAAGAACTTGGCCTATCCATCATTCCAAGCAAATATGTGAGTGGGAGAAAGAGAAGAACTTATACCAAATGTACCTTGACCGATGTTGAAGATGGATCAATGATCACTCAAATGTGGAACATGTAAGTGCATCTAGTGCCCCTTAGTGATTTTGGTGTATTGAAGACTTATAGGTTATGGGACTGATGCGTTTGTGAGTGTACACATGTATATAAGTCTATGAGGAGTTTGATAATTACAGAGAATATTGACCCCTAAAAATGAAGTTCTCCGACTGAAGACTTTGGATTTCTGAAGACTTTCTGAAGACTTTGAAAGTGAAGAAATTGGTGTGACCTTGGAGACTTGGAATTCATTCGAGGAACATGAAGCGTGAAGACTTTTGTTTTCGTAGTTTCATTTTCTCTTTCTTGAGTCATAGGAAACACCGTACTGTTAAAGGGGGTCGAGGAAATACTAAGGAAAAATTTCCATGTGATGCTCAACTCAAAATCCTACACCTACCAATCCCTTCGAGTGAAGCCATTGAAATCTCATACTGATTCACCAATTTCTTCAAAGGATGAGACGAAGTTCTTCTGGTCGCTGAGGAATTTGTTTTGACTGAGGAGTTAGGAATTCGCCAGTGCGGATTACCTACACAGTGAGGAACATGATAGCCCTGAGGAATTTGAGAGTCAAAATTCCGACCATTGCTGTGCTATGCGCCAGCTGTCCCAAAATATCTACCCACCTAACGGTCATATCATTGAAGGGCATTCATGTCTTATCATGTCGGGCTGCTCCCTAGGCTATAAATAGCCGCCACTACAACCACTAGCTGGTTGGCTGCTCCGAGAGAAACTGACACTTGTCATTTGAGAGCATCCCATCGTCCGAGGACTTTGAGCGAAAATCATCAAGTGACGAAAACCCAAACCCGAACACCTTCAAACCCAAATTGATTGAGCATCACTGAGGAGATTGATCCTGCGTGGATCCGACGCTTGTTACCTTTGAAGACTGTGCTTCTTCCAGACGGTTAGGCGTCATGGTCTAGAGCATCCAAGAGGAATTGTGGATCGCCGAGTGACCTAGTATGTGAAGGTTTGGAAGTCACCTGAAGACTTACCACGAGTGATTGGGCGAGGTCTGTGTGACCTTAGCTCAAGGAGAATGCGGTGAGGACTGTGTGTCCGGGACTGTGTGTCCTCAGGTTTAAATACCTAGCCGCTCAAACCAGACGTACAACTAAGACAACGGTTGGAACTGGTCTACCAAATCATTGTCTTCACCAAGATTACTGGTTCTATTTCCTCAACTCTTTCATTTCCTCATTTCAGTTGTTGTGTGCTTGTCCATATCTGTTTGAAGACTTTGACTGAAGACTTTCTCAATTTCCTCAGTTCAATTTCTTCAGTCTGTCCATCTCCATCCTCTGTTATCCTGTGTTTACGCCGTCTGTACTCTGTGCTTGTCTTCATTTCATCATGATGACTATGCTTGTGTTATGTTATGTTTACTTTTGAGTACTTATTCCACTTCAAGTAGTTCTTCACTAAGGAATTTCCTCACCAGCAAATTCCTCAGTGAAGAATCCATAAAAATCACCTATTTCACCCCCCTCTAGTCGATATAACGCACTTTCAATTGGTATCAGAGCAAGGTACTCCCTTATTCTGTGTGATTTTGGTTTAACCGCCTAGAGTTTTAGTTATGTTCACCGCATGTATGATCAAGATCTCTGCTGGGTGTCCTACCTTTGATGGAATGGACTACCCCTACTGGAAGAATAAGATGCGAATGCATCTTGAGGCAATTGATAACAATCTCTGGTATGTTGTGGAAAATGGTGTTCCCTCAGTCACACCTTCTTTGAACGCTACTAATGTGAAGAGATTCAAGCAACTCGATTCTCAAGCGAAAAACATCATATGTGGCCATCTGAGCAAAGGGCAGTATGAAAGAGTGAGTGCTTTGGAAACTGCTAAGCTTATCTTTGATAGGCTATCCAAAGTGAATGAAGGAGTCTCAACTCAACGTGACTCTCGTGTTGACGTTCTTCGCAATCTCTTCAATCGCTTCAAAAGACTTGACAATGAAAATGTTCAACAAACCTTCGATTGCCTCACTAACATCTCAAATGAGCTTCAAGCACTTGGTGCCACTGGCATCACCGACCATGAGGTGGTGAAGAAATTGCTGAGATCACTTGATTCTTCATTTGATACTCTGGCACTGATGATTCAAGAACGTGCTGATTACAAGTCACTTGATCCCGCTGATATCCTGGAGAGACTAAACACTCATTTGTTCCAGCTTGCTGAGAAGAGAGATCTCCATGGTTTGAGCTATGGCAGATCACGTGCTCTAAAGCCAAGGAAGTCTCAGAGTCGGAAGATGAAGACTCTGATAGCAGCCTTGGTGATCCTGATGAACTGAGCTAGGAACTAGCACTGCTCGTGAAGAAATTTCAGAAGTTCTCAAGTCGTGGTCGCTTTGGAAAATCCTCAAGGAGTAATGATTCCTCATCAAGTGACTACAAGAAGAGGCTATGCCACAAATGCAAGAAACCTGGTCACTGCATTCAAGATTGTCCTTAGTGGGATAAGGAATCAAAGAAGAAGTACAAGGATTACATTTCTAATGATGCAAAGAAGAAGAATAAATCTTCAAAG
Source organism: Aegilops speltoides (assembly GCA_021437245.1). Lineage (NCBI taxonomy): Eukaryota > Viridiplantae > Streptophyta > Magnoliopsida > Poales > Poaceae > Aegilops > Aegilops speltoides. The sequence continues at coordinate 197,664,575 of CM038141.1, forward strand.
TCTTCATCATCAAAATCCTCGAAGTCTTCATCTGACAAGAAGAGTAGCTCCAAGAAGGCTCGGGCATTCATTGGCAAGGAAATGGACTCTAAGGCTGAATCCGAGGAACATGAGGATGAGGAGGCATCTGAGGAGTCCAAGTCTGGTGTGGCGAGCCTAGCTCTCTCTACTGCATTCGTCAGCAAGTCTATCTTTAACTCTGCAGAAAATGGCATCACCAACAAGGCTGATGAAGGCAATGATGACTACGCTCCCACCTATTGCTTCATGGCAAAGGGTGCCAAGGTAACTAAATACCACTCCTCTGAATCTAGTGAGGTTGAATCTGATGAAAACCTCAAGCCCAGCTACTCTAAACTTGCTAAGATTGCTGTGAAACAACAAAAGGCTTTTGAAAAGGTTCAAAACATGCTAGACAAAAGTGATGATATGTTGGGTGAAGAAATGGATCGATCTAAAACCTTGACTGAAAATCTTCAGAGACATCAGTCTAGGTTTGACAACCTTCAAGGTCATCATAACACTCTCTTATATGATCACGAGAAGCATTCTGATGAATTTGTTCAAGAAAAGCAAGATCATGAAAAGCTAAGAGTGAGTTATGAAGATATTTAGAAGGAGCGCGATTCATTACTTGCTCAACAAATCAGCGCTACTCAGGAAGAATTTGTTCCTCCATGTTTGAAGTGCATCGAACGAGAATCTGCTAATTCCTCACCTGAATGTTCAAATGCTTCTAAAGCCACAAATTCTTCATCTGTCTCTGCTATCACTAATTCCTCATCTAAGGACATTGCTAGTATCACTGATGATGTAGGGCTGAAGGAATTGTACATGACAGGCATGTACAAAAGCATCAAAGGCATCAGACTCTTTGTGACGTGCTTAAAAAGCAGATCCTCAACAGGAACCCTAGGAAAGAGGGTATTGCCTTTGAGAGGAAACTCAATGCTGATGGAACATATTGGAAGCCTGAGCAGTACCCCAAAACCTCTTGGGTTGCTACAAAGGGACCTCCAGTTGATCCATCCAATTTATTTGGCTTTACATGTGAATCTCCTCATTCTTCTGATGAGTCATTTGACTCCAACTGTTCAAAAATCAGAATGGTGAAGTATTCGCTAGATATGTTGGCACTAACTGCAGGAACGGCTCCCCTATGAAGAAAATCTGGGTTCCCAAAACGTGCCTTGAAAGTCTTCAGGTGAATGTCCTCATGACACAACTTGTGAAGAATATGAACTCTAGATCAAATTCTTCATATGGATTCAAGTGCTCATATGGACCAAATTCCTCACGTGGATCAAATTCCTCAAAAGGATCAAAATCCTCATATGATCATCATCGTGCTAACCCCTCTGTTTTGCAGGGAAGAGCTAAGGGCTATGAATATGAGCATTATTCTTCTAACCATTATGTTCGTAAGTCCTCGAAGAATTTCTCTGCTTATTCATATGCTTATCCTAACTCCTCTTATGTGAAACAAAGTGGACTGGCTTCTATGCCACCTTTCTCGTATGGTGCTCGCAGAGTGATGAATTCTTTGCCAACCCTTCAGATGTGGGTGGCGAAGAAAAAGAACTAATCTCTTATGCAGGAACAGGTCTCCAAACGTGCTTAAAACGTCTGAAGAATTTGCTAGAGACCTGAAAATTGCGTGAATGGACGCAGGCTAATCATGAAGAAATGAACTTTCATTTCTCACATCCTCATACTGTTTTATCTGTTCCATTGCTTGATGAAATTGATCTGATGATATTGATGTCATATTCTTCATTGATGAAGTATATGAGTTCGTAGGTTGCACAAATTCGTCTGCAGGGTGACCAACCCAAAGCCAATGAGTGGGTCCTTGATAGTGGATGTACAAATCACATGACTGGTGACAAGAATCTATTGATAGATGCTCCCTTATCACCATCGCATCTGAAGCATATCATCTTCGCTGACAAAGGCAAAAGTCAGGTATTGGGTCTAGGTAAGGTTGCGATCTCAAAGGATCGACACATGGACAAAGACATGCTTCTTGAGTCCTTAGGATACAACCTCATGTCGTCTCGATGCTTTATGAACTCGATATGGTTGTTGTCTTTGGCAAATATAGTTGTGTTGTGATCATGGAAGCTGAGAATTCCAAAGTCTTCGAAGGCTTTAGGATATGAGACTTGTATATTGTTGATTTTTCTACAGGACCACAATCGGCTGTATGCCTACTTGCAAAAGCTTCAGAAGGCTGGCTATGGCATCGATGACTTGGTCATGCTGGCATGAGGAATTTGCACATGCTTGCGAAGAAAAGTCATGTCATTGGCATTGGGAACGTCAAATTCCTCAAGGATCATTTCTGCGAAGCCTGTGAAGCTGGAAAGATGACCAAGGTCAAACATCCAGCGAAGACTATCATGACTACCACTCGACCATTTGAATTGCTTCACATGGATCTCTTTGGTCCTAATCATTATTCTGCAGTTACAAATGATGCATCTCTATATGGCTTTGTTATTGTTGATGATTATTCTCGTTACACATTGGTGCACATTGTCACTTACAAACATGAGGTGCAGGAAGTCTTCAAATGATTTTCCTCGAGGGCTTCAACCAACTTTGGTGTGAAGATCAAGCACATCATAGAAGTGACAATGGGACTAAGTTCAAAAATTCCGGTCTTGATGTCACGCCCAATATGTGACCCTATCCTAAAGGAACTCGAAGGTCCCACCAAGGATAGAAGCGCATATTAGAGACACTTTTGCAAGGTGGATATCATTACATCGTACCATTACATAATAGTTGGGGATAAATACAAGAGGCATAAAATGCCACAAGCGTACAACAATACATCATACATAAGATCAACATCCAACTACGGATGAAACATAAACAGAAGCTCAAACGACATCCACCCTGCTAGCTCAGGATGCCAAACAGGAACCTATCCCCTGATCGAAGAAGAAGCAGAATAAGAACTCCAAAACAAGCAAGCATCGCTCTCGCATCAAGATCATCGCATAACCTGTACCTGCAACTATTGTTGTAGTAATCTGTGAGCCACGAGGACTCGGCAATCCCATTACCATGGGTATCAAGACTAGCAAAGCATAATGGGTAATGAAGGGGTAAAGTGGTGAGGTTGCAGCAGCGGCTAAGCAAAGTATGGTGGCTAAACTTACGCAAATAAGAGCGAGAAGAGAAGCAAACGGAACAGTCGTGAAGCTATCAATGATCAAGAAGTGATCCTGAACTCCTACTTACGTCAAACATAACCCAAAACCGTGTTCACTTCCCGGACTCCGCCGAAAAGAGACCATCACGGCTACACACACACGGTTGATGCGTTTTAATTCGAATCTGGTGTCAAGTTATCTACAACCGGACATTAACAAATTCTCATCTTCCACATAACCGCGGGCATGGCTCTCAAAAGTTTATACCCTCCAGGGGTGTCCCAACTTAGCCCATCACAAGCTCTCACGGTCAAAGAAGGATATTCCTTCTCCCAGGAAGACCCGATCAGTCTCGGAATCCCGGTTTACAAGACATTTCGACAATGGTAAAACAAGACCAGCAAAGCCGCTCGATGTGCCGACAAATCCCAATAGGAGCTGCACGTATCTCGTTCTCAGGGCACAATGGATAGGTCACCCTACGAGTAAAACCAGACCTCAAGTTACCCCATGGTGGCCCCTGATCGCCTGCTTTGACCAACACTCGAGGAAAACTGCCCGGGGTAATAAAGATGACCCTCGGGCTCCGGAAACCCAAGGGAAAAAGGCTTAGGTGAGGCAAATGGTAAACCAAGGTTGGGCCTTGCTGGATGAGTTTTATTCAAAGCGAACTGTCAAGGGGGTCCCATAAATCACCCAACTGCGTAAGGAACACAAAATCAAGGAACATAACACCGGTATGACAGAAAACTAGGGAGGCAAGAGTGGAACAAAACACCAGGCATAAGGCCGAGCCTTCCACCCTTTACCAAGTACATAGATGCATTAATTAAATAAGAGATATTGTGATATCCCAACATAATCTTGTCCATCATTAAGCAATCTTCAACTTCACCTGCAACTAACAACACTATAAGAGGGGCTGAGCAAAGTGGTAACATAGCCAAGCAATGGTTTGCTAGGAAGGGTGAAAAGGTTAGAGGCTGACATGGCAATTTGGGAGGCTTGATCAACAAGAGATAGGTAGCGCGGCAAAGCGATAGAACAAAGCAACTAGCATAGCAATGATAGTAGTGAGATCCAGGAAAATGGTCATCTTGCCTGAAATCCCGCTAGGAAGAAGAACGAGTCCATGAAGAAGATGAAGCAACGAAGACGAACCAAGCGTAGACGAACGAATCCTCACGATCGCAACGAAACAGGAACTAATGAGAAGGAGCACAACCGGAAAGAAGCAAACAACAAGGTAAACACACAACACATAGACATGGCATGACGCACAACCAAGTATGATGCATGACAAAGGCTACATGAAGCTACTCATGGCAAGAGATGATGCATACAAGAGCAACACATCAAAGCAAGTTTAAATGAGGCCGGAAACAACATAGAACTAATCCGGTAAGTCCTCATATGCAAATTTTGAAATTAGTCCAGATCTGAATAAACCTTATGTTCAGGTTGTTAAACAGCAAGTTAAGATGCACCAAGATGATCTACACGAAATTCTAGTCAAGTTACATATAAAGTTCATTTAGTTCGGAGCTACGGCCTAGAAGATATGAGCAAAACAAGTTAAGAATGGCATTGATGAAAAATGCATTTAAACATCAAGAAAACACATTCAAAACAAGGATGCAACACGATAAGATGAAACTGCATGCAATTCTAAGCAAGTTTCATATAGAGCACACTCAAAACGGAGCAATGATTCAACACATACACATGAAACAAGATATAACAACAATCTGTCCAAAACAGCAACTAGGCATCTAGCAAGCATCAAAACAATATTCTAAAGCACATCAACGTGAAAAAAAGACATGGACATTATGCACAGATGAAGCATAACAAAACATGAACACTGAGCTATCTCCAGAAAAGACTATAACATGCTCAAAAGGACATAGCAAGATTGCAAATAATAGCAGAAATCACTGGACATGGCTGAAATAACATCAGGTTGCAATGTTTAGAGCTATCAAACAACATGCTAAATGAACTTATCATGGCAATAAAAGGCATGGCATGCTAATAATAAAGATAAATAAAAAAACTCCCTTACTTAACTAATTCAAAAGATCAACAGAAAAGATGGTAGCATCCATGCAAACATGGCAAATGATATGACAGATTCAGAATAGCAGTACATGACAGGAACAACGATAAGTAGGCATATTGGTGAGCTTGTACAACTCACCACAGAGCAATACATAGCATGACAAGGTGAAAAACACTAAGACGACATATTTATTAAGTTAAGCATGGAAAGAGCAAGTTCATAGGGTGCATGGATCACTAGCAAAACACATGGAATAACTGAACTGAATGTTAACAGGCTGACAACAACATTATTTAGCAAGTTGAGAGCAAGCTTAAAACAATCTACACTAGGATATAAATGCAACCAAGGGCATGGATGGAAAGAGCATGACATGTATAACAAAACATCCTTAGTGAACATCTCCAGATTATGCACAGAATGACTTGTAGCAGCAGGTTTACATAGCATCATGATATAACAGATTCAGCCTAGCAAAACAGTAACATCAAGTACCCTACTTCACGAGCCTTATGCACTCACTAAAAGGCACACAAAAATACATGAATTGCACCGCTGTAAAGATGGCATGATGTATCTGAAAACTCATGTAGACATCAAGCTCATAGGATGCACACACAAAATGCAATGAAAAAGACAAATCACCAATTTCTGTTAACACACAACAGTTAACATCATATAGCACACTTGCAATGATGATTAGGGCATCAAGTTGGACCCAAACAAGCATGTCACAATGGAATGAAATGAATAGCATCTCACCATGAACATTCTGATATATTATATGCACAAATCAGAGCTGCAGTGATGGAGATATGATGCAATGAACATGCCAAGAAAATGTTTCAGATCCAGGGACTTGGTGGAATTTTACCCTCCGAAAATGGGACGAGGACGACCCGGGACGAGGAGATCCGGGCGGGGCAAGGGCGTTTGGTTCGCGAGGCTGGTGGATCTCATCCACCCGAACCAGATATGCCCGGAGTGGACCTCCGGCGACCGGCGGGGCGGATTTCGGCGAGGGACGGCGCGGGTTCCGGCGAGGGACGGCCGAGCGTGCGGGGTCCGGCGAGGGGAGGGCGAGGAGGCGCGTTGGCGGTGAGGACCTGCCTCCGGCGGGCGGCGGCGAGGCGAGCCGGCGGGAGGAGCCGGTGGCACCGGCAGAGGCGGAGGCGGCCGGATCGGGAGGCGGGTCCGCGGAGATGGCGGCGGAGCTCGGCGAGAGAGGCGCGCGAGCAATGGGCGACGACGGCGGCGGAGGCACCGCCGGCGGAGAAGACGGGCGGCACGCGCAGGCTCATGGGCCAGGCTGCGGCCAGGCGGGCGGTCGTGGCCTCTGCAAGGGCCGCGCCAGCTGGTGGGGCCGGGCGTTCTTTGGGGCTGACGTGGCGAGGTGGGATTGGCCGGGGGCGATGGAGCGGACGTGTCCGGCGGCGGGGTGGACGCGTCCGGCGGCGGGAGGAGGAAGAGGCTAGGGTTAGAACGAGAATTTCGGGGGAGGGGGAGTTTATATTTTTAGAGGGAGCTAGGAGAGTCCAAATGGGGTGCGGTTTTTGCCCACACGATCACGATCGAACGACCGAGAGCATGGAGGGGGTTTGGATGGGCTCATGGGCTGTTGTGAAGAGGGGCTGGGCTGCAAAGAGAGAGGGGTTTTGGGCTACGCGGTTAACCGTTGGGGCGCCAACGACCTCCAAATGGAAGGAAATTTGACGGACGGTCTACCGGTGATATACCAAGGCCACTCGGCAAATCTTGGCCCATTCCGAGAACGTTTTTATCCCGCTCACGAAACAAGGTCTGAGAGGGGCGACGGGCGCATGCGAGTGTGGTTGGGCTTAGAACGGACAACGGAGAGAACCAGGAGGATCCGGACTGATGCAAGTTTTGAAAATCATGCAGATGAAATGCAGATGATGACATGGCAAAATGCAGCACGCAAGCATATGACATGGCAACAACGATGAATAGCTGGAAGACACCTGGCGCATCGGATCCGGGGCATTACAACTCTCCTCCACTAACAAGAGATCTCGTCCCGAGATCTTAGGAACAAGACGGAAGAGAAAGAGGAAGAGGTGAAGTAAGAACGCAAGAGAGAAGATGAACAAAGTCGGAAGCGCTCGGATAGAAAAGATGAACGGCGAATATGAAGAGAATGAAAAGCTCAAGAAAAGGGTAGACTCTGAAACCACTCCGGTTAGAACAAGATAGGAAAGGAAGGAATAAAAGAATTTCGACAACACTCGGACTGAAAATGGAAGGATTAGAACATGAACTTCACAAGATGGGATGGCACTTGATGAGATGAACAACGCAATGCCTCCGGAAGAATTGAAAGAATGGAATGACAAGAACTTAGAAGGAAGGGTTGAACGGAGTTGTTGAGAAAATGAACAAAAAAAGAATAAGCTTGTGGTGGACTTATCAAAACAACTCAAAACTTGAGGTGAAATTCTACCACAAGCAAGTGTCTGAAAAGCTGAGAAGAATGAAGAAATGCAAAACTCCACTTCAGAAGAAAACGGAGAATTATTTGCACTTCGAGACGTTAGAAGAAAAGATGCTTGAACTCCACCAACAAAATCTTGATGAACACTTGAAGAATGGATTAAATCATGAAGAACCACCATGAAGAACTCCGGTGACAAAAGGATAATGAGATAGAATGAAGGATGAAATAATAAGATTAAGTGAGGGAGTCCTGGATTAGGGGGTGTCCGGATAGCCGAACTATCACCTTTGGCCGGACTCCTAGACTATGAAGATACAAGATTGAAGACTTCGTCCCATGTCCGGATGGGACTCTCCTTGGCGTGGAAGGCAAGCTTGGCGATACGGATATGTAGATCTCCTACCATTGTAACCGACTCTGTGTAACCCTAACCCTCCTCGATGCCTATATAAACCGGAGGGTTTTAGTCCGTAGGACGAAGAACAATCATACCATAGTCTAGCTTCTAGGGTTTAGCCTCTCTGATCTCGTGGTAGATCTACTCTTGTACTACCCATATCATCTATAATAATCAAGCAGGAGTAGGGTTTTACCTCCATCGAGAGGGCCCGAACCTGGGTAAAAACATCGTGTCCCTTGTCTCCTGTTACCATCTGCCTAGACGCACAGTTCCGGACCCCTACCCGAGATCCGCCGGTTTTGACACCGACATTGGTGATTTCATTGAGAGTTCCTTTGTATCGTCATCTTTAGGCCCGATGGCTGCTCCGATCATCAACAACGATGCGGTCCAGGGTGAGACTTTTCTCCCAGGACAGATCTTCGTATTCGGCGGCTTTGCATCATGGGCCAATTAAGCAGGCCATTTGGAGCAGATTGAAAGCTACGCCCCTGGCCATCAGGTCAGATTTGGAAGTTTGAACTATACGGCTAACGTCCGCGGAGACTTGATCTTCGACGGGTTTGAGCCACAGCCAAGCGCGCCGCACTATCACGATGGGCATGATCTACCTCTGCCGCCGCACAGTACCATGGAGGCCGCACCATTGTCCACACCGACCCTTAGCTCGGAGCCGACTGCGCCGATCAAGGACGGGTGGCTGGACACCGCCTCGGGGCTTCTACCTCTACGGTGATTGAGCCGAACACCAACCCTGTCCTTTGTGAAGCTCGTGACTCCAAGGTGCCGGACTCAGCTCCGGACTCCGAACCTTCCACGCCCCTGCCAATCGAATCCGATCGGGCGCCGATCATGGAGTTCACTGCCGCGGACATCTTTCAGCACTCGCCCTTTGACGGCATCCTGAATTTGCTAAAATCTCTCTCTTTATCAGGAGAGCCCTGGCCGGATTATGGTCAGGAAGGTTGGGATGCGGACGACGAAGAAATGCAAAGCCCACCCACCACCCACTTTGTAGCCACTGTCAATGATTTAACCGACATGCTCGACTTCGACTCCGAAGACATCGACGGTATGGACGACGATGTAGGAGATGACCAAGAACCAACGCCTACAGGGCACCGGAAGGCCACCTCATCATACAACATATACATGGTGGACATCCCAAAAGATGGGAATGGCGATGGAACAACGGAGGAGGACCCCTCCAAGAAACAGCCTAAGCGCCGGCGTCAGCGGTGCCGCTCTAAATCCCGCCACAGCAAAAATGGTGATTCCGGCACGGGAGACAATAACACCCCGGACAGTGCCGAAGACAACCCCCTCCAGCAGGATTCAGCGTAGGAGGATGGAGAAGCCAGCCCTCATGAGAGCGCGGCAGACAGAGAGGTAGAGGATGATAATTACATGCCTCCCTCCGAAGACGAGGCAAGCCTCGACGACGACGAATTTGTCGTGCCTGAGGATCCCATCGAACAGGAGCGTTTCAAACGTAGGCTGATGGCCACGGCAAGCAGCCTCAAGAAAAAGCAGCAACAGCTTAGAGCTGACCAAGATTTGCTAGCCGATAGATGGACTGAAGTCCTGGCGGCCGAAGAGTACGAACTCGAACGCCCCTCCAAGAGCTACCCAAAACGCAGGCTGCTACCCCGATTAAAGGAGGAAGCACCTAAACCTATATCATCAGCACATGATACGGCCGACCGGCCACCTCGTGGTCGCGACAGAGAGGCCTCTCGGCCCTCCACTCAAGCCGCACCCCGGCACCACTCAAAAAGTACCAAGGCGCGGGGAAATGCGCCAGACTTGCGAGACATATTTGAGGACAGGGCAAGGCAAACAAGATCGATCTACGGATCACGTGGGCGCCCCACTACACATGACGATAACCGTCACGCCGGATATGGCAACTCCGGCCGGGCCGAACACAGCAGACAAAGCTCATTTGAGCTGCGTCGTGATATAGCCCAATACAGAGGCGCTGCACACCCACTATGCTTCACAGATGAAGTGATGGATCATCAAATCCCTCAGGGTTTCAAACCCATAAACATTGAATCATACGATGGCACAACAGATCCGGTGGTCTGGATCAAGGACTATCTCCTTCACATCCACATGGCCCGTGGTGATGACCTACACGCCATCAAATACCTCCCACTCAAGCTTAAAGGACCAGCTCGGCATTGGCTTAACATCTTGCCAGCAGAGTCAATTGGTTGTTGGGAAGACCTGGAAGCCGCATTCCTCGACAATTTCCAGTGCACTTATGTGCGACCACCAGACACCGATGACCTAAGCCACATTATTCAGCTGCCAGAGGAATCGGCCAAACAATTCTGGACAGGTTCCTAACCAAGAAAAATCAAATCGTCGATTGTCCGGATGCAGAGGCCCTTGCAGCCTTCAAACATAACATCCACGATGAGTGGCTTGCCGGCACCTAGGACAGGAAAAGCCGAAATCCATGGCAGCCCTCACAACACTCATGACCCGCTTTTGCGCGGGAGAGGACAGTTGGCTAGCTCATTGTAACAACATGACCAAGAGCCCTGGTAATTCGGATACCAAGGACAGCAACGGCAAGTCGCATCGCAACAAGCACAAGCGCCACATTAATGGCGATAATGCTGAGGATACGACAGTCAATGCCGGATTCAGAGGCTCTAAACCCGGTCAATGGAAAAAGCCATTCAAAAGAAATACTCCGGGCCGGTCCAATTTGGACCGAATACTCGATCGCTCGTGCCAGATACACGGCACCCCCGAAAAACCAGCCAACCACACGAACAGGGATTGTTGGGTGTTCAAGCAGGCAGGCAAGTTAAATGCCGAAAACAGTGACAAGGGGCTGCATAGCGACGACGAGGAGGGGCCCCGGCCGCCGAACAATAGAGGACAGAAGGGCTTCCCCCTACAAGTGCGGACGGTAACATGATATACGCAACCCACATACCCAAAAGAGAGCGGAAGCGTGCACTAAGGGACGTATATGCGATGGAGCCAGTCGCCCCAAACTTCAATCCGTGGTCCTCCTGCCTGATCAATTTTGATCGAAGGTACCACCTGATGCGGAGCATCCTACGGTCATCACCATGTCAAGAGTCCGTTTGGCAAGTGACACGTGTAACCTCTACTTCACATACACAAAGGTGAATCTACTCCTTTACACGTGCTCACTTGACCCCTTCGAGGATGGTATACTAGTTGACACTTCTCCCGTATGCATGCATAGGTATTGTCGGAGCTTCACGGATGACGAGGAGGAGTGCAAGCGCCAAGGAACACCTACACCATCCACGAGGGAAGCATGGAAGAGAAGGCGGAAGAAACGGAGCTGCTACATGCTACAGCTACCGGACGACCGGTCGGGACCGGACGTCCGACGCCTGGAAGCCGCACTAGCCAGAAGGCCCAGCCAACGCCAGCTACAGCACCTCCCAGCGAGCGAACGTCCGGCCCCCAGCGGACGACCGATAATATTAACGGAAGTCCGAAGATACCGGACGACCGGTGTCCCTTCACAAAACAGTTTCAGCGGACGTCCGACGACTAGCGGACGACCGGCCCCTCCTGAGCCACCGGACGACCGGTACCCACCGGACGACCGGTACCTGCCTGTGCGTAGCTGCGGGCCTTTGGCCTTGTATCTCTCCCCCACTTACCCCTTCATGGCTTAGAGTATAAATAGACCACCTCCACCTCTTTTCTAGTGTTAGCAAATATGATAGCTCATTCTTAGGTGAGCTTTGCTCCTACCTCTACTCTTGAGAGAGAGAGACTACCACTCCATGGAGTTCAAGACCTCCATGTGAGAAGATCCTGCGGGATATCATCAAGACCCCCTTGTGGGAAGATCCATCTAGGATATCATCAAGACCTCCTCTTGGAGATGAACCTTACCTTGTATCTTTCCCTTTGTTGTTCATGTACCTTGTGATCTTGTGTGTTTGATTGTCTAGTGGATGTGTGATTTGGACTTGTTCTTGAGTGTTTCCCCTTGTGATTTCTCCCCGTTCTTCCCCGTGTTCATAGTGTTCTTCGAGGGATCCCACTCCAAACGTGAAAGACCGGCCTACACCGGGTTAGCCCCGTATCATATGGTATCATGAGCCACGTTTATCACGTATTTGGAGTCCCTCCCACCATTTTCTAGCCTTCTTTTGCTTGATTCCGTCCTAAAATCCGAAAATCCCCACCAAAAATAGCCCCCAATTTTTTTTGTGATTTGTTGGTTTGATGATGTTTTGTTGATTTTGATCCATGGATTTGCTTGGTTTCAAGTGGATCTAGCATTTCCCCAAGCTTCCCCATCATTCCATCCACGAAATCCCGCGAATTTTGACCCCGAAATCTCCATTTTCCGCCCAAATCGCGCCCCGGAGCTCAAATCCCGCGTTGACCCCGACCCACCGGTTGACCGCCACTTTACCGGACGTCCGGAGCCCCAGGAACCATCGGACATCCGCTACTTACCGGACGTCCGGCATCCCATTCCAGAACGAAATTAGCGGATTTCCGAGCTCACCAGACGTCCGGCCACCTGATATCCGTCCATTTCCGGACGTCCGCTACCTGTAGTTTCAGAGCTGATTTTTGTTTTGTCCATAACTAATTCATCCGAACTCCGATTTTGACGTTCTTTAGCTCGTTTTGAAGCTCTTGACATCCCCCATCCCACAAAAATACCACCAACATCATTTGACTCCATCAAATTTTGTGAATTTTGGCAAGTTTTCCTAGGCCTTCCACCATATCATCCGCATAGCCACCACCGACTTCCGCAACCTAACCCATTTTGTTCCATATAGCATTAGTGGTTGCTTGAGTAGTGATTCGAGTCTCCTAAGGTGTTTCAGCTACTTAGGGACAATTGCTTCTTCATCAACCACCACCACCACTTTCGCTTTGCCAAGTGCAAACCTCCACCGCTTTCCCCTACTACCATTTTTGACATTTGCCTTTCAGATTTTGAGTTTGTGGTTTTTCCGTTTCCTAGGGTGTTTCGGCTAACTAGGAATGGGTCGACATCGGCAACACCGCCTCTCATCATCACCAAGGACGGTAACCTCGACGACACCTTTGTATATTCCCTTGCAATTGCATTGTTAACCCCTAGCCCATTTTGCGTCACTTGCCTATCGAGACTAGCCATTTGAGTATTGCTGGGCCACGTTACATTAGTGATCTACACCATCCATTGCATACATACCATATCATATTGGTATCATATCTTGTGTCACAAGTTTGTTCCCGCATATACACAAATGCTATCTTGGTTTGTGCATTGTGCAAAAGCGGCCATATAAAAAAAAGAAGAAAAAAGAAATAAAGCTTTTAAGCAAAAGAAAAAGAGAGCAAAGAAGCTAGTAAGCAAGTGCCATAGCATCATACCACATTGCATATAAGATTGTCATATCCGATCATCTTGGATCATCTTGAGAGAAACACCGGGAACCATACATACATAGCATACTTGGGATAGAAATTTTATCCATTTTGCATCTTATAGGTTGTGCACAAGTGTCGTATCCGCCTATTGAGCAATCGTGCTAGCGTCTCTCTTGAGTTGTGCAACACGAGCGTTTTCCGTGGATTCCACATTTTGTGCTCATTCCTTGGTTGCACGACCCCATTTATCTATCCGTGTGTGTGTTTCCGTGTGCCGCATATTGCTATTGGTCTACTTGTTTCGCTTGCGAATTTGTGAATCTCTTTCAACATTATTGACTCTTGCTAACATTTTGCATCAAATTTTTGTGCCACTATCCTCACCGAGCTCTACCATAAGCTTTACTTGATAGGTGTGAGTGAACAAGTCCGGTACCAATTCCACTATTCTTTCATCTCACATGGAGTGAAACGGGATACATCCTCAACTTTGGGAAACGTAACTTGGTATTGTTTATCTCATTTCCTACTCACCTCTACTCGATTCTTGTGATGGATAGGCAATGCATTTCACCTTCGGTATACAACAACAATGACTAGTTTGATGCCATGAACAACTCCAACGACGCCAAGATGAAAGCTCAAATGGAGGAGATCAAAGCCCTCATCAAGTCCTACAAGTGATCTTCCTCATCTTCGACAAGATGCTCAAGAGCACATGCTTCCAAGCTACCATCTCCGGCAAGATCACATCGGCGTCGACACCATCACCAACAAGAACGTGAAGGTCAAGAGCTCAACACCAACAACCACTCAACGACTTCACCATCTCCCTTGGCATCTTCACCAAGCGACTTCAAGGCATCTTCGCCTACGGACATACGGCATATTCGCCGACAAGAACCCCAAGGCTACGCTCAAGAGAAGCTCCCCAAGCTCAAGTCCGCGACTTCCACGAGCTACTACGACCTCGACATCGACCACGCGATTCCTTGATATGGGACTCACGAACCCAAGGAGTACCTCGAGTGTCAGCGTTTGATGGACGACTACCTCGAGTGAAGTGCGCCAGAAGAAACTTCCACGACTACGCCTTGGCTTGGTGGCTTCACACACCTTCGGAGTACTACGACATGAGTTGGCCCAAGACGAAGAGAGCTTTGCGGCGAGAGTTTGTGCCTCCAACCTACACGGAACAACTTCGACGCCAATTGGAGAACACCACCCAAGGATCCAAGTCCATCGACAAGTACTTCAAGGAGATGAAGATTGCCTTGCCACGAGCCGGCGTGGAGACCCCATTTCGATGAAGTTCCACTTCATGATGGGATTGCACAACGACATCTCCAAGACCATCTTCCTCGATAACTACAAGTCCATTGACGACTACTACATTGGTGCTCTCAAGGAGGAACAAGAACTCATGAAGGCCAAGGCTTCTCCACCCCAAGCATACTTCGCAGCGACCAAGCTCTACAAAAAGCATGAGGATAGTACCACCAAGATGTTCAAGCCCGACGAGCTCCAAGACGATGCTCCCAAGTTTGACTTCACCGCCATCCCTCTTTGTGGCATTGATGGTGCCGAGTCTACTTCGACTCTTTTTCAAGATGGTGCGGCGACGAGTACGACTCCGGAGACCCTCAAGGACCAAGCTTTGGAGGCGAGCGACAAGGTGGCAAGCAAGGATGATGCTTCCATCTTAGGAGGCGAGAGTGATGATGTGCCATCTTCGGCCTTCATCCACGGCGACGATGACGAGATGATCGAGAATGGGATTTTCCCTTCGTTCATGGAGGAGAGTGATAATGTGCCATCTCCGGCCTTCATCCACGGTGATGATGACGAGATGATCGAGCATGGGATTTTCCCTTCGGTCATGGAGGAGAGTGATGATGTGCCATCTTCGGCCTTCATCCACGGAGACGACGACGAGATGGTTGAGCATGGGATCTTCCCTTCGACCACGGCGACGTATGATGACTTGAGTGACTTTTTCCACCATATTGAGAGTGAGAGTGACTTCACCACTAGCCCCATATATGATGAGTTGCCCCACTTTCCATGTGAGGAGAGCCACAACCCCCACCACTTGAGTGAGATGAGTGACTCCACCATATGTGACTTTGAGTGCACCTACTTTGAGGGAGTGAGTGAACCACCACATAGAGAGAGTGAGATAGTTGATAGGTCTCGTGAGGCCATTTGCATTCCTAACAATTTGACCTCTACCTCTATTGTGTCTTCTCATTTGGTGCTAGGTCCCATTTATGATGATGCGTCGATCCTCGATGACTTCGTCCTCCCTTTGGACAAGACGATGGACATGGTGGAATATGATGCACCCCCCAAATGGTTCCATCAAGATGAAGATGACCACCATTTGGTCTTTCCCACCTCACCTACACCACTTGAGTGGAATGACAAAGGTAACATAGGTGACGGAGATGCTCTAGTCCCACTAGTGGACATTCGTGACATTGATTGCTTGCATGATGTTGATCCACCTAGTACCATGCTTCATGCTAGTATGATTTCCCCATGCGATGATTTGCCCATTTATGATGAGTATGATGATTCTCTTGTGGAGTCTATTAGTAGTGATGCCATGTTACATAGGATTTCTTGTGACAATTCTTTAGGTCACATCATGTTTGATAATCCGCTTGACTTATCATATGCTATGCATGAGATCAACCATATGTCTTATTTGCAATCTCTTCATAGTGACTATGCATATGCCATTAAAATAAACCCAATTTGCACTTATGGCATAGATGACAAGCCCATGGTTATTGGCATTTGTTTTTCTTGTGATGATATTGATATGCTACCTTTGCGTCATTTATCTCATATGCCATGCCATGACCGCCTAGCTTCGGATATGCATTGTTTTGGATGTTGTCCATTTTCTCCATATGATGTTTCCAATGTTGTTCATGAGGAGACCCCCATAGTTTCCTCATACATGTTAGGAGACTTTGATCCATCTCTTCAATTGCATGATCCTCATAATTGTGTACACAATATGCTCCCCATGAATAAACATGTTATTGATGTGCCATATACTTGCATTCTCAATTTGCGTCCCCATCGTGTCATACATAATAACTATTCTTTCATGATGGATGACATGTTCTTATACCATGCATCAAATTTCTTTGAGCAATGCTTATCTTGTGCTTAACTCACATGTGCACATACACATCATGATGGATGATGTGTACATTTACCACACGCACAATTTCTTTGGTTTGTGTTCTTTTTGTGTAGGTACCCATGAATACTTGTCAACCTCGCAATCCCATGAGTTGACAAAACGAGCTCTAGAGAGCAACGATGATTTGGGATCCCATGGATTGTCTTTCCCACCGCTCTCTTCGCGCAAAGACGTCGCGCATTCATTCTACATGGCCCTCACTTGGCTATGGGTTATTGTTCATTACATATCATATGCCCATCTTGCCATGTTCACTTTGCATGATATGCTCATTCCTATGGCTTTGACATGCATTTGTGACCCATGCTTTGCATTACACATGATGATTGATTCTAGTACTTGTATGTGTATTTGTAAGCTTGGTGGAGATATTGCTTGTTCTTGCCATGTTCCTTTTGTGCACCATTCCTATGATGATACTTTCATCTTGCTTCATGTTCGTGCTTGCGATATGTCATGTGCATTCCCTATGCCTATTATTTGCTCACATGACATGATTGCCATGATTTACTCTAGTGTGTTGCATCTTCGCTCCACTAGTTTGCACGACTTGATTACTATGCTTGCTTATGTTGCATCACCATTTCATGCGGTTGATGACAACCATCTATATGCTTTGCACATGATTCATATTGCTTCTTGTCATATATCTCCATGTGTTGCCTCTCTCATGCTAGATGATTTGCCATGTATTGAGTGCAACAATGATTCTCTTCTTGCTCATGAGATTGCCCCCATAGCATTCTCACACATGTTTGGAGATTTTGACATATTACTTGTGAAGCATGCTTGTCTTACTTCTTTGCACCATATACCTAGTGCCATGAATATTGCCATTGTTGCATCATATTATTCATGCACTTGTGCTTCTAATGGTTATGTGCAAAAGATGAGAACCATCATGATAGATGATGTGTTTATCTACCATGTGCATACGTTCTTTGTTTTGTTTTGTGCATGTGTAGGATACTTGGATTTTGTGTCGACTTCCACTTCATGTGAGTTGACCATTCGAGCTCTTGAGAGCGAGCCTCTTACATTCTACCACGACTCGCTTCTACACCACATTTCCTACCACTTCGGCATTGTGAAGAATGCACAAGGACACGCTTTCAAGGTGACATCCTTCTTGATCTTGGATATTGTGGATCATACTTCATGTGTTGCTTGCACCATTTGCACGCATGTTCGAGATATTGCTTTCATCCATGATTGCCACATTCCCATGCTTCATGATATATACACCTTGTGTGTTGCATCCAATTCTTGGTCTACTTGCTACTATCATATGCTTGGTTGCACCAATATCATTTCTTCACATATGCCATGTCCCTTTGCTTGTCACATGCTTGACTTGATTGCCTCACAAATTATGAACACTTGCTCTTTCTATTGTGTTGAGTGCCACACTATATTTACTACACCCTATGCACATTATGCTTGGATTGTCTTGCACTTGACCCATGTGTTTAGACATCTTATCTTATTTGGTGTTGTGCATGATTCCTATGCATACCATAGAACTTTCATTGAGCAACTTGTGAATACTTGCTATGACCTTGAGGTAGATGCTTATGCTCTTATCACACATATTTGCATCTGTATCTCACATTTACATGCTTGTTTCCATGATGACCATGATTTTGCTCAATTCATATGCTTACATGCCATGTCGCAATCCTTTGTCACACCATATGCTATGCTTGATGACAACACTTGTTTGGTGAATCACCTCTTGAATGCTTGGTTTTGCACTAACGCTAACCACATTTGTTTTTCCAAGTGTTTGTTCTATTTGCTCATTTTGAAGGAATCACAAGACGGTGCGACATTGGAGAGTGCCTATTTCGAGCTTCAAGATGATGAGTGCTTGGCGATCGACCGCTTCGACACGGTAACGCCATATCTTTCCCATGGTGATTTGGTTTTCGATCCGAGGTTGGCTCTTTTCCAAGGGGGAGGGGATGATGCGAAGCATCCTACGGTCATCACCATGTCAAGAGTCCGTTTGGCAAGTGACACGTGCAACCTCTACTTCACATACACAAAGGCGAATCTTCTCCTTTACACGTGCTCACTTGACCCCTTCGAGGATGGTATACTACTTGACACTTCTCCCGTGTGCATGCATAGGTATTGTCGGAGCTTCTCAGATGACGAGGAGGAGTGCAAGCGCCAAGGCACACCTACACCATCCGCGAGGGAAGCATGGAAGAGAAGACAAAAGAAACAGAGCTGCTACATGCTACAGCCACCGGACGACCGGTCTGGACCGGACGTCCGACGCCTGGAAGCCGCACCAGCCAGAAGGCCCTGCCAATGCCAGCTCAAAGACCTCTCCAGCGAAGCGGACGTCCGCCCCAGCGGACGACATCGTATATTAACGAAGTCCGAAGATACGGACGACGGTGTCCCTTCACAGAACAGTTTCAGCGGACGTCCGACGACTAGCGGACGACCGGCCCCTCCTGAGCCACCGGACGACCGGTACCCACCGAACGACCGGTACTTGCCTGTGCGCAGCTGCGGGCCTTTGGCCTTGTATCTCTCCCCCACTTACCCCTTCGAGGCTTAGACTATAGATAGACCACCTCCACCTCTTTTCTAGGGTTAGCAAATATGATAGCTCATTCTTAGGTGAGCTTTGCTCCTACCTCTACTCTTGAGAGAGAGAGAGACTACCACTCCCATGGAGTTCAAGAACTCCATGTGAGAAGATCCTGTGGGATATCATCAAGACCCCCTTGTGGGAAGATCCATCTAGGATATCATCAAGACCTCCTCTTGGAGATGAACCTTACCTTGTATCTTTCCCTTTGTTGTTCATGTGCCTTGTGATCTTGTGTGTTTGATTGTCTAGTGGATGTGTGATTTGGACTTGTTCTTGAGTGTTTCCCCTTGTGATTTCTCCCCATTCTTCCCCGTGTTCATCGTGTTCTTCGAGGGATCCCACTCCAAACATGAAAGATCGGCCTACACCGGGTTAGCCCCGTATCAGCACCCCACTAGCATCCGCCATGGCGGATTCGTCGCATTGGTTCTAGACCCAATCGTTGACGGATTTCACCTCACTAGAGTCCTGATGGACGGCGGCAGCAGCCTGAACCTGCTTTATCAGGATACAGTGCGCAAAATGGGCATAGACCCCTCAAGGATTAAACCCACAAAGACGACCTTTAAAGGCGTCATACTAGGTGTAGAGGCCAACTGTACAGGCTAAGTTACATTTGAAGTGGTCTTCGGATCCCCGGATAACTTCCGAAGCGAGGAGTTAATCTTCGACATAGTCCCATTCCGTAGCGGCTATCACGCACTGCTCGGACGAACTGCATTTGGAAAGTTCAATGCGGTGCCGCACTACGCATACCTCAAGATCAAGATGCCAGGCCCTCAAGGATTCATTACGGTCAACGGAAACACCGAACGCTCTCTCTGAACGGAGGAGCATACGGCGGCCCTCGTGGCGGATGTACAAAGCAGCCTCTCAAGGCAATTCTCGAGTACGGCTATTAAACGTCCGGACACCGTCAAGCGTGCCCAGAGTAACCTACAACAAGACCGCCTGGCACGTCCCGAGCACACGTAGCAATGCGGCCCCAACCCCAGCCCTCGCGAAATTGCGAAACCAGTACTACGCGTACATAATTACGCTCTGGAAATACCATGGGCATAGGGGGAGGGGCACGACCATGGCAGGCCCAGAATGCGGCTCAACCGCACCAGGGGCTCCCAATTGTGTCATTCTTTTTTCTTTTCTCTCTCTTACTTTCAGGACTCCTTTCTCAAGAAGCCCTGTCCAGTAGTAGAATCGCCGAACACACGATGCAACAGCCAGGAAGCGTAGCTACGTCGAGTGTCCAGGTGGTCTCTATAACGAACAGTATACTTGTTTCACATATCATCCCGCAGCTCGCCCCTGGAGGGGGACATGTCAAATAGTCCCGTCCATTGCTTATCGCACTATTCGTATCGCTCTGCTTTTACCGCAACCTTTTCGAATAACCAATACATAGCTTCTGCCTATTATTGCATTCCTTTTTTTATCTATATATGTTCACTTATGACATGTTGCACCCGGACACTTTGGTACGGCCAAATACACCAGGGGCTTAAGTACCCCAAAATATGGTGTGATAAGTCCGAACACTTTCACAAGTGCGGCACTTATAGCATTATATGCATCGGCTCCGAATCATGTCTTGGGTCAATAGTTGGGTTTGCCCGGCTCCCATGTTTTGGTACCTTACGTCCCGTTATATCAGCTAAGGAAGCGCTGGGAGAACCACTGCGATTGTGCCCCGGTTGAGCTGGGTTAAGCACCTCAGTGGAGAAAGCTAAAACTGACCGTCATGATAGGGCGAGAGCCGGTCGCTGTTCGAGAGGTTTTCGTGTCCCTAAAGACTTATGCCGCATAGAGCGAGGAGTCGGCTTTGTCCGGCCCAGGTGTGGATAGCGCCCCGAACTTGGTCTTCTGAATTCTAGGGGCTTCGCCGAAATTTAAAATTATAGAATTATATGGCTAAGTGAGAGTGTTCAAGCATTATAGTCTGGTTGCCTTGTTCGTTGCGTTGAGCGCCTCCCTTGAAGGACCCAAGAATGGGGAAAAGAGTGCTCAAGTTTATCCCGAACACCCCAGCACTCGTGGCATGGGGGCAGAAGCTGATGACTCGCCATCTCTCAAATTTAATAAATGGCCGCACAGAAGGTAATATTTTAAATTCAAAAGCGTTGCTTAGCGCATATGAACAAGTTTTCAGCATACATGATAACAAACGCGAGTTTACTCAAAAATTACATCTTTGGAGCATTCACCCGCTATAAGGCGGGCACCCTTCAGGATGCCCTCATAATACATCTCGGGCTTGCGATACTCCCTGCCCGACGATGGTCTGTCCGTCACAAGCTTCTCAGCGTCCATCTTGCCCCAGTGCACTTTAGCACGGGAAAGGGCCCTATGGGCACCTTCGATGCAGACAGAGCGCTTGACGACTTCAATCCATGGACAGGCGTCCACCAGCCGCCTCACCAGCCCGAAGTAGCTCCCAGGCATGGCTTCCTTAGGCCACAGCCAAACTATGAGGCCCTTCATGGCCTGTTCGGCCACCTTATGAAGCTCGACCTGCTGCTTCAGCTGGTCGCTCAAGGGCACCGGATGTCTGGCCTCAGCATACTGACACCAAAACACCTTCTCCGTCGAGCTCCCCTCCTCGGCTTGGTAGAACGCGGCAGAATCGGACACACTGTGGGGCAGATCTGTGAATGCTCCTGGAGAGCTCCGGATTCGGGTAAGTAACAGATAATTCACTTTCACGTGCTTGCTTTGCATAAAGTATGCCTTACCCACCGCTATCTTCTTCAATGCCTCAATTTCCTGGAGTGCTTTTTGGGCTTCAGCCTTAGCGGCTTTGGCGCTCTGAAGGGCCGAGGCGAGCTCGGACTCTCGAGTCTTTGAGTCACACTCCAAACTCTTGTGTTTTTCCACGAGAGCCTGAAGCTCTTGCCGCACCTTCGCCACCCGCGCCTCCTGTTTCTCTTGCTCTGTGCGCTCTGCAGCCGCATTGCTTTCGGCCTTGGACATCTCTTCCTTCAGGGTCACCACCTCGTTCGTGGCCCCTGCAATACTCATGTTATTCCTGTCATTTTTTGCAACCACATCTTTTATATACTTCCATAATGTATTACTTACCTTCCTTGTCCTCGAGCTGCTTTTTGGCAAGGCCAAGCTCGTTCTCGGACCGCTCGAGGCTCTGCTTCAATGCATTAACCTCCGCAGTCAGTGCGGCAGAGGTCAGCAGCGCAGCCTGCATTCCCATATTGACATACTTATGTTAGACTCCTCGCATATCTTTTAGATCCTCGGTTCGCTTTTCTTTCCGAACACCAAACCGAGCATCGGGGGCTACCGTCTATGCGGTAACATTTTCACATATCTTAAATACATACCACAAAGCTCGTTAGAAGGCTGGCACAAGCTTGAGCTTAGCCCGCTCTTGGCGGATGAACTTCTCGGATCACCACACTCATAATAGTGCGGTGCTCCTCATCGATGGAGGCGCAGCTTAAGCTCCTCCAGCAAATTATCCGTGCCTCCGGTTGGGCGGAGGTCACCGGTGTCGCGAGCTTGCCCTTCTTCTAAAGGGCGCTGCGGACTCGGAACCATCAAGGTTCCGGTGCGGAGTCTGTCCCAGGGCCGGACTTAGAGCCCTTTGGGGTTTTATCCCCCTTGTGCCTGGAGTCCGGGAGGTTGCCTTGCGGTGCCTCCTGGACCACCTCCTCCTGGCTGGGCCCCTTTTGGGACTCCACCTCGGCGTCATCCGCAGCACGAGTAGAGGAGGCAGCCGGAAGTGAGGTG
Organism: Aegilops speltoides; assembly: GCA_021437245.1. Lineage (NCBI taxonomy): Eukaryota > Viridiplantae > Streptophyta > Magnoliopsida > Poales > Poaceae > Aegilops > Aegilops speltoides. The sequence goes on from CM038141.1 coordinate 197,687,619, forward strand.
CTATTTACGTCCGACGAATCCAGGGAGCCGCTCGTTGAAGCGTCGAGCCCGTCCTCGGGTGGGCTGCAGGGTTATATTCGGCGTTAGGAGATTCTGTGCGACAAATGAAACGCCATGAGTTATTCTGGTATCCAGACACTTATGATTTCGCCAGGGGCTTAGCCCTCGGTGGCCACTCCTATTCGCCGTCATCGGCGTTGGTGGAGTAGTCCGGAGGAAGGGTCCTTCCCTTCTTGAACCCTCCGGCCACCCCAGTTGGGGCGGCCTTCCTTTTCTTCTCTCCCCCCGCTAGGGGAGAGGCCTCTTTTTCCTCCTCCTCGTCTTTGCGGGAGGAGTCCACCTCAGAGTCATCGGACGATGAGTACGACAACACCTGGCACCGGGAACTCCTTCGAGTTCCCGTGGCCTTCTTCTTGGCCTTCTTCTTCGGCACCACGTGAGGTGCCATAACCAGCAGCCCCGTTAATCGGGTGTCCGCTGGGTCTTCTGGCAAGGGAGCCGGACAGTTAACCTGCCCGGACGTCTTTTGCCAGTCCTGTCAAAGGTAAGGGAGTTCAGATCCTACATAGAGCCAAACTATGAAAAACAAGTGTCCTATAAAGGGTAAAATAGCTTACCTCGCTGGCTTGACGCTGCGAGCTGAATCCGCGATCTTCTGTAGCGGATGCGGGAGCCTTGGCGCACTTGAACAGCACCTTCCAGGCATCTTCGTACATAGTGTCGAAGAGCCTGCTCAAGGTTTGGTGTTGTGCCGGATCAAACTCCCACAAGTTGAAGGCCCATTGTTGGCACGGGAGGATCCGGCGGATGAGCATGACCTGGACTACGTTGACAAGCTTGAGCTTCTTGTTCACCAGGATTTGGACGCAGGTTAGGAGTATGGTCAGCTCTTCCGAATTACCCCATGTCAGGCCCGTCTCTTTCCTAGAAGGTGAGCCGTGTAGGGAAGCCAGATCAGAATTCGGGGGCCACTGCCCATTTAGGGTCAGGCGGCTCGGTGATGTAGAACCACCCCGATTGCCACCCCTTTATGGTCTCCACGAAGGAGCCCTCGAGCCATAGGACGTTGGCCATCTTGCCCATCATGTCACCTCCGCACTCCGCTTGGCGGCCGCCCACTACCTTCTGCTTGACATTGAAGGTCTTCAGCCATAAGCCGAAGTGGGGTTGGATGCAGAGGAAGGCCTCGCACACGACGATGAATGCTGAGATGTTTAGGATGAAATTCGGGGCCAGATCATGGAAATCCAGGCCGTAGTAGAACATGAGCCCCCGGACAAATGGCTCAAGTGGAAAACCTAGTCCGCGGAGGAAGTGGGTGAGGAACACCACCCTCTCATGGGGCCTGGGGGTGGGGATAAGCTGCCCCTTGTCGGGGAGCCAATGCGCGATGTCGCTGGACAAGTATCCGACCTTCCGTAGCTTTTTGATGTGCCCCTCCGTGACGGAGGAGACCATCCACTTGCCTCCCGCTTCGGACATGCCTGGGGAAGGTTGAGGCGAGATGTGCGGACTTGGGCGCTGGAGCTCGAGTGCACGGAAATGGATGAGCAAAGGAGGAAGAAGGCGTGTGTGAAAAAGTGGATCCTTATCCCCTTATATGGATGGACGAAGCTATGCGTCCCCACCAGCCTGGTAAAACTCGCTTATCTCCCAAGCGCCATAATCAATGGCGCGGTTGGGTTACCCACGCCCGTATTGATGAGAATCCTGGAATAAGGGGACACGATCTCTGCTTTGACAAGATGTGCCAAGGAAACCGCCTCGCTAAACGCGCTGAGGTGGGACAGTAAGAACAATTCAAATAAAGGCTTGGCCGTGGTGTGATGTCACGCCACGGAATACATCAGCAGATTGAATTTGTGTAAATATTATTCTCTCTACGGTGGTATGTGGAACTTATTTTCCAGAGCCGGACACTATCCTTGTGTTCAAAATCTTCTATGAAGTATTCGAGGAGGAACCCGCCTTGCAATGTTGAAGACAATATGCGCGCCAGACTCGTCGTCATTGAAGCCTGTATCAGGGGCTACTGAGGGAATCCTGGATTAGGGCGTGTCCGGATAGCCGAACTATCACCTTTGGCCGGACTCTTGGACTATGAAGATACAAGATTGAAGACTTCGTCCCGTGTTCGGATGGGACTTTCCTTGGCGTGGAAGGCAAGCTTGGCGATACGGATATGTAGATCTCCTACCATTGTAACCGACTCTTTGTAACCCTAACCCTCTTCGGTGCCTATATAAACCGGAGGGTTTTAGTCCGTAGGACGAACAACAATCATTCCATAGGCTAGCTTCTAGGGTTTAGCCTCTCTGATCTCGTGGTAGATCTACTCTTATACTACCAATATCATCAATATTAATCAAGCAGGAGTAGGGTTTTACCTCCATCGAGAGGGCCCGAACCTGGGTAAAAACATCGTGTCCCTTGTCTCCTGTTACCATCGGCCTAGACGCAAATGTTGGGACCCCCTACCCGAGATCCGCCTGTTTTGACACCGACATTAAGCCTTGCGGTGATTTAGATGGGGGGTTCCGATGAAATGACCAAGGAAATTTTGAACTCCGGAAAAGAAAAGATGAAAACACTTGGAACTAGAATTTATTCATCAAGAGCAAACTCCGAAGAAAAAGGTTTACTTGACGACGATGAAATAAGAATAAGAATTACGTTATGCTATCCTCACCAAATTAAATTGGTGACAAGCGGATTTGGCATACAACTTATTCTGGTTTAAAAGGATTAAGGGGAATATGGCACAAAATTTGAGAAAGTCTTCATGAACCACCGGTAGGATTTGGAAAGAACGAATGAATTAATATGATAACAAAGGAAAAAGAATCTGAGGGAACCATCGTAAGAATTAGAAAATGACTGATGAAAGAGAAAGAATCACCGGGAAGAATTAGAAGAACAAATATGGTTGAGGGGATTTAGATACAAAAGAATGAATAGATAACAAGCTTATTAAAGAACATTTTGTCGGTGTACTAAAGTAGGGGTACCTTAGTATCCCGAACTTGTGCACGGGTAGTCGCAGCGTCCCACGGCAAGGCTTGCCGGGTGTCCGCCAAGATCCTTCGCTATTCCTATTTTCTGCCATTCAAGAACAAAGTGTTTAACTGTGAAGATAAGGCCCCGGCAAGAGGAGCTTGCCGGGAAGGACAAGACCCCGGCAAGAGGAGCTTGCCGAGAAGGCCAACCAAGGCATTTCGAGAGACTTGCCGCGACGCACCGCGCGTCCCGGCAAGACCCGGCGAGCGACAAGCTCGCGGGTGCGACAAGACAGCGACCGCGGCAAGGCGCTTGCCGCAGCGAAGCCACCACTCTACACCCACGCTCCAGCTCATCTGACGACGTGCCGCCATAGGATCATTCCAGGCGCACGTGGCGGGTAGCTGTGCGGCCAAGCGGTGGAAGGTGGCAAGTGGAGATGACGAGAAGGCCATCGTGGCGATCGGTGGCGCCCCTAACGGTCGTTTCTCGCCTTTGCTTGATTTACCAGACGGGCATTAAATGCCCTTGTCCCCCCGCCGTCGAGTTAGGTAGGGGCATCAGAGATAGCGGTTGTACCAACCCCTCCTTTTACTTTTTTACCCTTCTCTTCGTTGCCACACTGCCGGTGACCCCTTTAGCCTATAAAAAGGAGGCCCATGCGCACGTGGGGGTTCGACTCATTCAAAACTACAACACGCTCACGCTCTCGAGCAAGAACAGAATAGAAACACAAAGCAGCAGTAGGAGTTTTATCTCTCCGGAGAGCTCCGAAGCTGGGTAAAATCTCTCGCGTGCTTCGCCTCGATCTGCTCTTCGTGCGCCCTCCACTCCCTTGCCGGACCGAAAGGGGCCCTGCCCCATAGGTGTTCGTTTCCCACGACATCTTTGGTGCGCCAGGTAGGGGGCGTCGAGGTTGCGCGAACCTGATTCGGCGTCTGCGCGTGCTACATCAACTTCTTCATCGACATGCCACCGAAGAAGAAGACTTCGGAGGTGGCTAGCCCGTCCACGTCGATCCCACCGCCACCGGAGCAAGCGGGCGGCGGGGTAGACGCCGGCGGAGGAGCGGGCGCCGACGGGGGGACTCACATCGTCACCAGGTCTAAGGACAAGGCTCTGCAAGCTTCGGCGTCTGTACATACACCGCACCCCTCTCAGGAGGTGCAGGATCGACAATGCCATGCTGCTCCTAGCACCGTACTCGCGTTGGAACAAGCCCAAGCTGGTGGATCGCGGGACGCTCAAGGCCAACATGCGCGTCAACACGCTGGCACGAGCGCAGTACGGTCGCCTGGACGAGATGTTGCTCCTTCTAACACTGTTAGAAGTCTAAGCATATCTCGCTCCTCGCGTCGTTCGCCGCCACCGCCCAAGACTCCAGAGGAAGCGCTGGCCCGAGCCCAGCTACTTCTAGATTACCCTCCAGCGCCAGACAAGATCGACGACTAGAGGGCCACCATTCAGAGCCTCATCGGCCGCTTAACGGCGCATAAGCCCCGCAACCGAAAGCACATCGAAGCCCGGCAAGACGCCCAGGCGCAAGCCGACGCCGACAAGACCGCTGGGGGTGCCACCTCCGTGCACTCCCCGCCCCGAAGGCCAAGATCGCCGACTCGCCGGGCCAACCTTGACACCGATTCCACCGCGTCGTCGGACCCGCGAGCTCGCCGCAATCAATGCCAAGTTCTCCAAGAATGACGACACGAAGACGCTCACACTCGCATCGAGCATCGAAGAGAAGTGCGGCGTCAGTCAGACCAGTGCGCTGGGCCCACTGTCGATATGCATGCGCCAGGGGAACCAGGCGACTTGTCGTACGCGGTAGGTTGCCCTGCGCTCACTCGTGAGCTGCGGCAGTCCAAAGGGCTCAAAGACCAAGAACTTCAAACCAGACGTACCCGAGAAGTACGATGGCAAGATACATCTGTCGGAGTTCCTCAGCGTCTACACCATCGCGGTGCGGGCTGCTGGGGGACGCGACGAGAAGATCCTCGCCAACTACTTCCGGCTGGTGCTCAAGCCCAACGTCAGATCTTGGCTCATGCACTTGCCGGACAACTCCATCTCTTCGTGGGCGGACCTGTGCCATCAGTTTGTCAGCGCCTTCACAGACGGCCACAAGCCCCATGGCCAGGAGAGCGACCTTCATCTGCTCGCGCAGAAGGAAGGAGAACCCATGCGCAAGTACATACAGAAATTCAGCTAGGTGCAGCGCAACATCCCAAACGTCCACCCTGCCGCGGTTATTAGCGCGTTCCATCAGAATGTGCGCAACCGCGGGATGAGGGAGGAGATGGTGATGTGCAAAATCAGAGATGTCAGCGAGCTATATGCTCTGGCCGACAAGTGTGCACGTGCTGAAGAGGGGAGGAAACTCCCCGGAGAGAACGCAGGAGCGGAAGGATCTGACAGTGAGGACGCCCCTCCGGCAAAGAAGAACCGTAGGCGGAATAACAGAAAAAGGAAGGCTAAGGACGTGCTAGTTGTCGAGCAGTCCGGCAACGGAGGTGGCACCGAGAAGGCCAAAGCTGGTGACTCCGGCGATGCTGTGGTGGCCGCCGACCAGCAGGACGGCTGCGGCAAGCAGTACTGCAAGATCCACCGCACCAAGGGCCATGATCTTCAGGCCTGCAAGAAGGTTTAGCAGCTCGTAGAACTGCAGAAAGCTGAGTACGAGCGCCGCGACAAGGAGAAGGCCCAGGAAGGTGGGGGAGGATCCGGCAAGAAGCGTCCCACCCGGGGAGGGCGCCGCGGCAAGGCCAAGCAGCGGCAAGGAGACAGGCCTCCCCGCGGCGCGACAAGGACGAAGACGAAGATGAAGATGATGAGATGGATGAGGACGAGACCAACGAGCAGGAGTTTCAGAAGGCAACAGAGGTTTTGTGCGTCAACGGCGGTGCTTCCTTGCATACCTCGCACCGTCAGCTCAAACAGTGGGTACGGGAAATAAACGCAGCAGAACCGTCCGTTGAGTCGCGCAAGCCCCTGAAGTGGTCCAGCACGCCCATCATCTTTGATGTTGAGGATCACCCTGATCGCATAACTGCGGTCGGGTGCTTGCCGATGTTGGTTTCGCCAACCATCCGCAACCTCAAGGTCACAAAGATGCTGGTTGACGGCGGGGCCGGCCTGAATTTGATCTCCTCAGCGGTACTCAAGAAGCTCCAGATCCCCGACAGCGAGCTCGAAGAGATTGGCACTTTTCAAGGAATTAACCCGGGAAGGAGCAAGCCGAAGGGGAAGATCACGCTGCCGGTAACATTTGGCAGCAAGCTGAACTTCAGGACAGAGAGAGTCACATTTGACGTTGCTGATTTCCCATTGCCCTACAATGGGATACTTGGCCGTCCAGCGCTCGCCAAGTTCATGGCAGCCTCTCATTACGCTTACAACGTTCTCAAGATGCCCGGTCCGATAAGTGTCATCTCTGTCCCCGGCGACAAGAAAGATGCACTTATCAGTACCGACAAGATCTACCGAGAAGCAGCAGCCGCAGCAGAACGCAAACCACTTGCCGCTGAAGCTCCCGGGAGGAAGAAGAAGAACAAGTCTGGCAAGAGTAGCTCTGATGCCTACTCCGGCAAGCGCACCTCTTAGGAGTGCTGCGCTACCGTCGAGGACGCACCATCGAGCTCCACCGACAAGTGCAAGAAGGCGAAGATAGCTTCACCAGAGACCAAGAAAGTGGCCGCCAAGGAGGACGGCACTGGTGGTACCTTCACCATCAGTGCCACGCTTGACCCTAAATAGGAAAGCGCGCTTGTTGCTTTCCTGCGGGCGATCCCCGGTGTTCCCAGGAAAGTAATTGAGCACCACCTTGCCGTCTGCCCTCACGCGTGGCCCGTCAAGCAGAGAGTCAGGAAACAAGCAGTGGAACGCCAAGAGTTCATTGCGTAAGAGATCAAGAAGTTGGAAGCAGCAGGCCTAGTCCGAGGAGTACTCCATCCAACGTGGTTAGCCAATCCAGTAGTCGTGCGCAAGGCGAACGGGAGGTGGAGGCTTTGTATTGACTTCACTGATGTTAATAAAGCTTGTCCCAAGGATCCATTTCCCTTGCCGCGCATTGACCAAATTGTCGACTCCGCGGCAGGATGTGATTTGCTTTCGTTTCTTGATGCATACTCAGGATATCATTAGATCTTCATGGCAGAAGAAGATGAAGAGAAGACCGCATTCATTACTCCATGTGGCACGTACTACTTTGTACGGAAGCCTTTCGGACTAAAGAATGCTGGTTCAACGTTTGCAAGGGTAGTCAGTCATGCTTTTGAGCCACAGTTGCACAAAAATGTAGAAGCTTACATGGATGATATAGTGGTCAAGAGCAAGGACAAAGAAACTTTGATCCAAGATTTAGACGAGACTTTTGCAAATCTGCGCAAGATCAATCTCAAGCTGAACCCCGAGAAGTGCGTGTTTGGAGTTCCTTCCGGCAAGCTTCTCGGGTTCTTTGTATCTCAGCGGGGGATCGCAGCCATTCCCGACAAGATCAAGGCCATTGAACAGATCGAAGCACCAAAGCACGTCAAGGATGTGTGAAGGCTTGCCGGCTGTGTTGCTGCTCTCAGTAGGTTCATCTCTAAGTCTGCTGAGCACGCCCTGCCATTTTTCAAAAGTTTGAAAAAGGTAGGTCCAATGAAATGGACTCCGGAAGCAGAGGCTGCTCTACAGGACTTGAAGAGATACCTATCCTCCACTCCAATACTTGTCGCACCTAAGCCACAAGAGAAGTTGCTGCTATATCTAGCGGCAACCAATCAAGTGGTTAGTGTTGCGTTAGTAGCGGAGAGGGAGGCGGATGATGAGCCAGCGACCGTGGCAAGCGAGTCCAGCGACAAGCAGAGGGCTTCGCCGACAAGTTCTGGTCCCGACAAGGATGAATATGTGCAGCCACAGGAAGAGAAACAAAAGAAGATGGTGCAGCGCCCGGTTTATTTTGTCGGGCCCTTCTGAGGGGCTAGGTCAAGGTACTGAGTGCCGGTTGCTTTCGGCCTTCTCATGGCCTCAAGGAAGCTGCGCCATTACTTTCAAGCACATGAGATCACAGTTGTCACTCGCTTTCCGTTGAAGAGGATACTACAAAATCCAGAAGCAACAGGCAGGATTGTCGAGTGGGCACTGGAATTGTCAAGCTTTGGCCTCAAGTTTGAGAGTACCTCAACTATCTAGAGCCGAGCATTGGCAGAATTCATAGCAGAATGGACACCAACACCTGATGAAGAAACTCCGGAGACGAGCATCCCCGTCAAGGAAGCGAGCAAAGAATGGATCATGTACTTTGATGGTGCCTTCTCGCTGCAAGGCGCCGATGCGGGCGTACTACTTGTCGCACCCACCGGAGAGCACCTCAAGTACGTGGTCCAGATGCACTTTCCCAAGGAGCAAGCAACAAACAATACTGCAGAGTATGAAGGCTTGCTTGCCAGACTCGGGATCGCCACGGACCTTGGGATCAAGAAGCTTATTGTCAGGGGTGACTCGCAGCTTGTCATCCGTCAAGTGAACAAAGATTATCAAAGTCCGTTGATGGAAGCCTACATTGATGAAGTGAGGAAGCTAGAAGAACATTTTGATGGCCTGCAGATGGAACACGTTCCGAGAGCTCAGAACGACATTGCAGATGGCCTGTCAAAGTGCGCCGCACTCAACTTACCCGTGGAACCAGCAATTTTTGTGCTCAAGCTGCCTCAACCATCTGTAACACCATCAACTGGACAGAGCAAGAAGAGGAAGTTGGTTACTGGCGACTACTTTCCGGCAGAGCTCCCCGAAGCCGCCACAAGAAGGTCCCCAAGATCAACACAAAGAGTGCCGAGGGCGCCTGCTCCGACAAGCCCTAGGGTTTGTTTCGTTGAAGCGAGGCGCCCCGACAAGTTGTGTCCCGACACGCTTGCCGGGAGCATCACGCCCGGCTGAATCGCAGATTCTTGCCGTGGAAGCAGATGTTCCTTGGCAGCATTTGGCGCTTTAGTCCTTGTCGTTGAGCCACAAGCTCCGGCATGGGCACAAAGAGATCGTCCATTTCCTTCAAACAGGAGAACTTCCCGAAGAACAAGAAGAAGTGGAGAGAGTAGCCCGACAATCAAGTATGTACCAGTTTGTCGATGACATACTGTACAGAAGAAGATTCAACAGAGTGAAATTGAAGTGCATTTCCCGGGAAGAAGGGCAGGAGCTATTAGCGGAGATACACGGAGGCTTATGTGGTCACCACATTGGCGCAAGAGCACTTGCCGGCAAAGCCTTCCGGCAAGGTTTCTTTTGGCCGACAGCCCTCTAGGATGCAACTGCACAAGTAACCAAGTGTGAATCGTGCCAGTTCCACTCCAAGCAAATACATCAACCAGCTCAAGCTCTCCAAACAATCCCTTTGTCCTGGCCATTTTCGGTCTGGGGGCTCGACATCCTCGGCCCCTTTCCCCGAGCTGTCGGGGGCTTCGAGTACTTGTACGTAGCGATCGACAAGTTCACGAAGTGGCCGGAGGTGGAAGCAGTGAGGAAGGTGACAGAACAGTCAGCAGTCAAGTTCTTCAGGTCGTTTGTTTGCCGTTTCGGAGCCCCTAACAGGATCATCACCGACAATGGCACACAATTCACGAGCCGCACCTTCATGCAGTATGTCCAAGATCTTGGCGCCAAGATCTGCCTCACTTCTGTTGCTCACCCGAGAAGCAACGGTCAAGCGGAGAGGGCGAACGCTGAAGTGCTGCGTGGGCTCAAGACCAGAACTTTCGACAGGCTACACAAGTGCGGAAAAAATTGTATCGAGGAGCTGCCAATGGTCCTCTGGTCGATCAGGACGACACCAAATCGAGCCACTGGCCAGACACCTTTTGCTCTAATCTACGGAGCAGAAGAAGTTCTCCCCATGGAACTCGTATACGGATCACCTCGAGTGCTCGCTTATGATGAGCTTGAGCAAGAGCAGTTGTGGCAATATGACGCGCTGCTCCTCGAGGAAATCGTCTTCAGGCTGCTGTACGAGCTGCTCGCTACCAGCAAGCTTTGCGTCGCTACGATAGCCGCAAAGTTAATGCCAGAAGCTTCGAGGAAGGCGACCTTGTTCTTCGGCGCGTTCAATCCGCCAAGAATTCCAACAAGTTGACGCCGAAGTGGGAAGGCCCTTATCGGGTAAAGCGAGTCACTAGGCCTGGCGTTGTCCGCCTTGAGACCGAAGATGGCTTTCCGGTGAGCAACTCCTGGAACATAGAACATCTTCGTAAGTTTTATCCATAAGGCGCGGTTGCCGGAACCTACTGTCCCGACAACCACCTTTTGTACAAGCTTTGCCGCTGTTGCATGCAACCCTTTGTACAAAGCCGGGCGCAGATCCCGTGCTTAAATAAAGATCGTATGCTATGCAAAAGTTCGCGTGCTTCGCACATCTTGTCAAATTTCATGCATTCTTTCTTTTTGCATACCTTGTCTGACACCTTGTACAGCACTCGCCCCGGTAAGCAATAACGAGCCTTAAGGCCACATATCATTATTTTCTCTTCTTTCTTTTTCTCAAAGAAAAGGTTCCTCCACCCACAAGTTCACTGGGGGGGAGGAGAAGGGAGAAGATAAGAAGATAATGGTGGGACTAGGCGTCGTTCAAAGAAGTTTGACCTTGCCGGGACACAGGCGACCAAAATAAAAAACTATGTCGCCAAATTCTGAGCGTGATCAGTTTTTAAATTTTAAGTTATCTTCCATGAACGACCGTGCTTTGTATGGAAAACATGTGCGCGGAGGAACCTCCTCGTAGCTAGTTGCACCCTTACTTTTTTTCGAGTCCGCTCAACGACTTAAGTTTTCTGCAACTAGTTGCGGCAAGGTTTCTTACCGGAGCCGGCACCGCCAATGGTTGTCGATGTTCCAAGACTCGAGTGCTCAATGACAGCTGCCTCATACCGGCAAGTTCCCTAAAAGCGTGGGGTAAAAACATACAAAGAAAGGAATCAAGTAAAGGAGATAGCGTAGCAAGCATTGCCCAGAATAAAGTTATATTACAAAAGTAACTTGTTGCGGCACTGACTAAGTTGTTCTCATGACTTAAATAACAGCGACAAGGAAGGGAGAAGAAGGGTGGCCTAATCCACGCGCTCGCCGTCAACCCTCTTGACCTCATTCACCTTGTCCACAATGGGTGCGACAATGGCTTTGAGTTCTTCAAGATCAGCACCCGCCGACAGCTTCTTGAGGACGCGGGTGAGGTCGAGGCCCGGATTGCGGAAGAGAATCTTCACCAACACCTTTTCCAAGACCTTGGCGTAGATTGCGCGCGACTCGTCAGCCAGCTTCTTTGGGATCCTTTCCCGGAGCTACTGGAGAGCCGTCGCCACACCTTCGAAGAAAAGAGTAAGCTTGGCGCTGGGCTGGAGGTTCTCGTCAGAGGAGTACCCGAAGCCCGCCAAGTCTAGTTCCGCCAGCTCTTCATCGATGACTGCAACAATGTTGACGAGGCCCTCCGTCCAGAGCTCCACACTAGCCTTGAAGGTGTTTTGAGTCTCAGCAGCCCTCGTCAGCAGCTCCTCGTTGCCCTTGATCTGCTTCTTCAAGTCATCCTCTCGCCTCTTGGCGGCGTCCAGCGTCTCCGTCAATGTGGCCGACTTCAGCTCCAGATCAGCACTTAAGTCCTTGGCGGCGTTCAGTTCCCTGACCTTATCGGCGAGCTGAGCTTGTAGATCGCCATGAGCGAGGGCATCCTTCTCGCGTTCACGCTGGAGTGCGGCAAGCTCCTCGTCCTTTCCTTTCATGTCAACCTCCAGCTGCGTCACCTTCGCTTCCAATTCCTTCTTGGCGGCTTCGGCAGCTGCGGCAGCATCCTTTGCTTCCTTGAGCGCCTCGCCAAGTGATTGCTCCCGTACGGCGAGCTCCTCCTCGTGGCTGTCCAGGTTAACCTTTTTCTGTGTCAGTTCACCTTCCCGCATGGACAGCTCCTCGGCGGCGAGCCTCTGCTGCTCCTTGGCTTCAGCCTTTTCAAGGATGAATGCCTTCTTCGCCTCGACAAGTTGCACCCTCTCCTCCGCGATGGACCGGAGGGTCTCTTGGTTTCGGCTCTGGAGCTCCTCCGCATGTTTCTCTATGTCAACTCCCGCCTGTGCGACAAGCGCTTCCCGGGACTCCAACTTCGCTTGCCGGGCGCGGTAGAGTGACACTAGCTTCCGGAGCAGTTGCTCCTCCTCGGACTCGCCGCTGCTGCTGCTTGGTGCGTCAACCACTGACAGCCAGGCGGAGGCGAGCACCTCTCTGTCAAAAGACTCTCCCTCGATCGGCGCCCTGGAGCTCGACACCCAGGGAAGATGGATGAAGACATCCTCGCCGGCCTTCAAGTAGGCGCCGGGCTGGGGCTCCTCGGAGCCCGGTGCTGCGTCAGGGGCAGAGGGGTCGGCGGTCGGTGTAGCGCCTTGCGCTCCTGCGCCCTCTGGGTCGTCAGTACGATCGCCGGCCCCTCGCCAGCTCCCGCACCAGCAGCCTTGGCGGCCTCCTCGCTGGTGGGATCATCAGCATCGGCCTCTTCCTCGGCGGCGGCGGCACCTTCAGTGTTGCCGCGTGCATCCTCCTCACCGGTGGCCTCAGTCTCCATCGGGTCGGTGGGAGGGGGATCTGAAGATAGGAAGAGGAAGAAAAAGTCAAGCAAATATCCAAAAAGAAGATCAGAAGAAGAACCCAAGGGAAAGTTTTTGACAAGGAGGGTTACCTGTGCTGGGCTCTGTGACCATGGGTTCCTCCACCAAAGGCTCACTGATTCCGTCCCTTGCCGGGGACCTCTCCCTTGCCGGAGAGCGCTCCCTTGTCGGAGAATCGCCCCTTGGCGGCGTAGTCGAAGTAGATAGCACCTCTGGAGCGGCTTCTGGTTGCTCCTGATGGGCCTGTTCTGCTCCTACACAAGCAAGTCAGCAATCAAGATATCAGCAAAGAAAGAACACCCGTGCACGCCCAAAGATAGGAAGTGAACAAATACTTACTGGGGGGCAGTCTGGGCTGCTTCGAGGAGATGGTACCGGTCCGTCAAGGTAGTCTCGGACGTGTCCTCTGCCATCACAGCAGGATCGCCCTCAATGACAACCACAGGGACCTTGGCCCTCTTCGCCGCTCTCGCCGTAGTCCTGAAATGGAACAAGGATTGTAAGGAAGCAGATCGATCTGTAGACAAGAAACAACAAAGATCAAGAAATACAAGTACAACAAGGAGAAAGTCTTACTCCTCCTCCTCTTCTTCCTCCTCGTCTGAGCTCAGCGGGAGAGGTCGAATCAGTACCCTTCTCAAGGTGAGGCGGAGGAGTAGGCTCCTTGGGCGCTTGCCTAAGCTCAAGGGATCGGATGTGGTGGCTCGAGAAGACCCAGCCCGATTGCAGGCAAAGATGAGATGCTCCCGCTGCAAAGGTACTTGCCATGTGGAGCGTGCCACGCGGCGCCAAGGGCTGTTGGCCCGTCTGCCGCCTGTTGTGTCTCCACCAAGATGCCTCCTTGTTTGGGCTGGGGGCTGCGCTGAGGGCCCCGTCTGCGGCAAGCTGCTTGAAGATAGTTGTCCACTTGCGCCCCCGGCAGGCTCGCTTGCCTCGGCCTCGGGCTCCCCCTCGCCAGCGACCTCCCCGCCAAGGTCCTCTCGGTCGGCAAGGCTTGCCGCCTCGGCCGCCTATGCTTCCTCCAACGTGAAGCCGAACTTGCCCGCGGCGGCGGCTGCCGCCGCCTCTTCGGCCCTGGTGGCGATGTACCGCATCTCCTCGTCGGTGGTATCGCGGGTGAGGAGCCTCTGCTCGTCGGCACGGACTGCTACCTCCGCCAATCCGTCAAAGAATTGCCGCACGACATCGTCGGTGGGCTCCATCCGTTGGATAATCCGCGCGAAGTCGCACCGCATCATTGCACGGATGCGATCACGCCGAGTTGTTACCTGACGATGGGATGACGCCCGCGGCAGCTGAACCACTCCGGATGGTTGGCTTCGCTTGAATAGCTCCTTGAGCATCCCGCCAAGCTCGAATCGTGAAGTTGAAGTTGAGGCCTGGACGCAGCCTCATGATATCCACCGGCCGCCAAACAGCCAGCAGGCCTCCTCCTCTCCTGCAGAGGGGCGATGCGACGGCGAAGGAAATCCGCGCCAACGGCCCCTACTGTGAGCCCGGCAAGCCTGAGCCGCAGGATTCGGGTGGTGGCGATCTTAAGCTTGGCGTCATCTGGCGACAGAGCGCTCCAGTCGCCGCCGCACACTACCCAGGTCTGGCGCAAGTTGGTGAATGGCTGCGGGTTGGCGTCAACAATCCAACACCACTCCGCCCTCCACTCGTCCCATTTGCTGCGGAGCTCCCCCTCCAGATACACCTCCTTCATGCCGACTCGTGAGATCCAGGCGATCCTGCCAGCCAAGGGCTCTCCTTTCTCGGCTCGGGGGATGAAATAGTGGCGAAAAAGAGCAACATTTAGGTGGATACCAACGAAGTTCTCGCAGAGATGTGCGAAAACCGCCATTGTCAGAACGGTGTTGAGAGTGAAGTCAAGGAGATGAAACCCGTAGGTATTCATGATATCACAGAAGAAATCAGAAAAAGGTGGGCAGAGCCCGCAGTAGAAGAACACTGGAAAGAAATGGTACCCTTTTGGGCACCGCTTCGAAGTAGAAGCTTCGGCGGAGAGCACCGGCGTGCGCGGATGCGCCTGCGTCTCCGTCGACCAGAAGAGGTAGAACTCCTCCCGCAGCGCCTTCGGGGTGAGCTCGGGCGAAAGCACTCGCTCCTTCGCGCGGCGCCTCAAGCCGCAACGCCGCCGACCGTGCTTTGCCGGTCTTGAGCCATGGCGAAGCGGCGGGAAGCGCGAAGCGTTAGGGCGACGGCGGCGACGGACGGCGGAGCGCTGCTCTCTTTCGGCTTGGGAAGCGGAGGGGAGCGGCGGAGCTTTCTGAGGAAGAAACCGCAAGTGGCGAAGGTGGGGCGAACGACCCCTGTTTTCTCTGCTTATAAAGAGGAGAGGCGAACGTTACGCTTTTCTTTGATTTAAGAATTGCCCACGATCTCTCCCACGATGCCGCGTTTGGCGCGTGCCGTTACGGGAGGGCGCAGTAGATATGGAGTTAGATTTGGTGTGGACCCAGGCCGCGTGTGCCCGTGCCCGATTTTGGGCATGGCCCAACAGCGCTCGGCACCGTGTGTGGCCCAGGCCCGGGGGCTCCTGTCGGTGTACTAAAGTAGGGGTACCTTAGTATCCCGAACTTGTGCACGGGCAGTCGCAGCGTCCCGCGGCAAGGCTTGCCGGGTGTCCGCCAAGATCCTTCGCTATTCCTATTTTCTGCCATTCAAGAACAAAGTGTTTAACTGTGAAGACAAGGCCCCGGCAAGAGGAGCTTGCCGGGAAGGACAAGACCCCGGCAAGAGGAGCTTGCCGAGAAGGCCAACCAAGGCATTTCGAGAGACTTGCCGCGACGCACGCGCTGCTTCAAGCAAGACCCGGGCGAAGACATGCTGCGGGTGCGATAAGACAACGATCATGCAAGGCGCTTGTCAGCGCGGCCACCACTCATACCACGCCCAACAAGATCCGACGACGTGCCACCACAGATCATTCCAGCGACGTGGCGGGTAGTCAGGCGCTGCGGTGCAAGGTGGCAAGTGGAGATGACGAGAAGGCCATCGTGGCGATCGGTGGCGCCCCTAACGGTCGTTCCCTGCACTGTTTGGACAACCAGACGGGCATTAAATGCCCTTGTCCCCTGCCGTTAGAGTTAGGTAGGGGGCACTGTAGATAGCGGTTGTACCAACCCTCCTTTTACTTTTTTACCCTTCTGCGTTGCCACTGTCGGTGACCCCTTTAGCCTATAAAAAGGAGGCCCATGCGACGAGGGGGTTCGACTCATTCGAAACTACAACACGCTCACGCTCTCGAGCAAGAACAGAATAGAAACACAAAGCAGCAGTAGGAGTTTTATCTCTCCGGAGAGCTCCGAAGCTGGGTAAAATCCCTCGCGTGCTTTGCCTCGATCTGCTCTTCGTGCACCCTCCGTTCCCTTGCCGGACCGAAAGGGGCCCTGCCCCATAGGTGTTCGTTTCCGATGACACATTTGAACGAAGCGTCGGGATAAATATAGAACGATAGCTGGAACGATGGCCTCGAGTGAAAAGAAACGGGAAAACAACTTCTGACATACTCCGGATGGGTAAGAAAAGGAATATTTGACAAACGGAATAATTTGAGAGGATAATATGAAGCTAGAACCACGAATCTTCGCGAGAACGGGCAAGATTCAGAGGATAAAATCTTCTTCGATCTTCAAATGACGACAAGAAACACCACCAAAAATTGTTGAGATACTCCGGGGGAACGAAAAGCGAAGAGGTTGAGCCACCAATGAAATCATTTGAAATCGATCTTGGAAAAGCATCTGACTAATGAAATTCATTCTTACGTCACACTTTGAAAAGAATTTGAGAATAACTCCAGAATAATTAGAAGAGTCAGGTAAGATACTTGAAAAAGACCTGTGGTTAGGGCCCGCTAAAAGAAAACACCGTTGAAAAGGATTGTTGAAAAGATAGATGATACACCGGAACAATTGAAATTTTTGAATGAGGTGACAACCTTGAATTAATTCAAACACAGATGAATCTCCTGAGATGTCTTGAGCACTCCGGAAGGATAAACTGGCGAGAGGCGAACGAACACGGAAAACACTTGAGTCGAGGGAAAGAATATAACCACTACCGAAAGTTGGAATTGAATCCAACGGAAAAGAAAAAAAGATGAAGAATGTCCACCGAGACGAGAATTCACCGGTTGAAATGATTGAGGGAAGACTGAAGAGGCTCCGTATGAATGAAAATTGATGCTCGAAAGAGACTCAGGCTCCGGGAAGAAGAGGGTGGGAGGGCGGGAAAACAAAGGCAACTTGGAAGGGGGAACCAACGAATCACTTGAATAGAAAACACCGGTTGAAGGAATGCAAAGGCTTCGCACGAGTAGTATGGATACTCGATTACGCACTCGGGCTCCGAGACGAAAAGGGGTGGGCAGGAGGGAAAAGAAAACAACTGAGGATTGAACTTGGCAACGATGAAGAGGCTCGAGTCAACTTGACGAGAAATGCAACTGATGAAAAGAGATGAGAACCAACGACCGAAAAACTAACCGCGTGGTCCTAAAGAAAATTTGAAGGGGAAGAGAAGGAATTCAAAACACCTACGTCAAGATTTCTCACCAGAGCGACGAAGGGGCTGAGGAGTAAAAAGAATTCCTACTCTCTGATATAACTAGACTCCGAAAACAGTTTTCTTCTAGACTCAACAACGGCCAAACTACACGATCAATCAAGGGAGCTCCTATGGTCGGTCGAGGCTCTGATACCAACTTGTCACGCCCAATATGCGACCCTATCCTAAAGGAACTCGAAGGTCCCACCAAGGATAGAAGTGCATATTGGAGACGCTTTTGCAAGGTGGATATCATTACATCGTACCATTACATAATAGTTGGGGATACATACAAGAGGCATACAATGCCACAAGGGTAAACATCATACATAAGATCAACATCCAACTACGGATGAAACATAAACAGAAGCTCAAACGACATCCACCCTGCTAGCCCAGGCTGCCGACCAGGAACCTATCCCCTAATCGAAGAAGAAGAAGAAGAAGAAGAACTCCAAAACAAGCAAGCATCGCTCTCGCATCAAGATCATTGCATAACCTGTACCTGCAACTGTTTTTGTAGTAATATGTGAGCCACGAGGACTCAACAATCCCATTACCGTGGGTATCAAGACTAGCAAAGCTTAATGGGTAAGGAAGGGGTAAAGTGGTGAGGTTGTAGCAGCGGCTAAGCAAAGTATGGTGGCTAAACTTACGCAAATAAGAGCGTGAAGAGAAGGAAATGGAACGGTTGTGAAGCTATCAATGATCAAGAAGTGATCCTGAACTCCTACTTACGTCAAACATAACTCAAAACCGTGTTCACTTCTTGGACTCCGCCGAAAAGAGACCATCACGGCTACACACACGGTTGATGCGTCTTAAATCGAATCTGGTGTGAAGTTATCTACAACCGGACATTAAAAAATTCCCATCTGCCACATAACCGCGGGCACAGCTCTCGCAAGTTTATACCCTACAGGGGTGTCCCAACTTAGCCCATCACAAGCTCTCACGGTCAATGAAGGATATTCCTTCTCCCAGGAAGACCCGATTAGTATCGGAATCCCAGTTTACAATACATTTCGACAATGGTAAAACAAGACCAGCAAAGCCGCCCGATGTGCCGACAAGTCCCGATAGGAGCTGCACATATCTCGTTCTCACGGCACAACGAATAGGTTAGCCTATGAGTAAAACCAGACCTCGAGTTGCCCCATGGTGGCCCCGCAGTCTGCCCATTTCGTACTAACACTCAGAGGAGCACTGGCCCGGGGGGGTAAATAAAGATGACCCTCGGGCTTCGGAAACCCAAGGGAAAAGGCTTAGGTGAGGCAAATGGTAAAACCAAGGTTGGGCCTTGTTGGAGGGGTTTTATTCAAAGCGAACTGTCAAGGGGGTCCCATAAATCACCCAACCGCGTAAGGAACGCAAAATCAAGGAACATAATACCGGTATGACGGAAAACTAGGGAGGCAAGAGTGGAACAAAACACCAGGTATAAGGCCGAGCCTTCCACCCTTTACCAAATATATAGATGCATTAATTAAATAAGAGATATTGTGATATCCGAACATAATCCTGTCCATCATTGAACAATCTTCAACTTCACCTGCAACTAACAATGCTATAAGAGGGGCTGAGCAAAGAGGTAACATAGCCAAGCAATGGTTTGCTAGGAAGGGTGAAAAGGTTAGAGGCTGACATGTAAATTTGGGAGGCTTGATCAACAATAGATAGGTAGCGCGGCAAAGCAATAAAATGAAGCAACTAGCATAGCAATGATAGTAGTGAGATCCAGGGAAACGTTCATCTTGCCTGAAATCCCACTAGGAAGAAGAACGAGTCCATGAAGAAGATGAAGCCACGAAGACGAACCAAGCGTAGACGAACGAATCCTCACGATCGCAACGAAACAGGAACTAACAAGAAGGAGCACAACCGGAAAAAAGCAAACAACAAGGTAAACACACAACACATAGACATGGCATGATGCACAACCAAGTATGATGCATGACAAAGGCTACATGAAGCTACTCATGGCAAGAGATGATGCATACAAGAGCAACACATCAAAGCAAGTTTAAATGAGGCCGAAAACAACATTGAACTAATCCGGTAAGTCCTCATATGCAAACTTAGAAATTGGTCCAGATCTGAATAAACCTTATGTTCAAGTTGTTAAACAGCAAGTTAAGATGCACCAAGATGATATACACGAAATTCTAGTCAAGTTACATATAAAGTTCATTTAGTTCGGAGCTACGGCCTAGAAGATATGAGCAAAATAAAGTTAAGCATGGCATTGATGAAAAATGCATTTAAACATCAAGCAAACACATTCAAAACAAGGATGCAACAAGATAAGATGAAAGTACATGCAATTCTAAGCAAGTTTCATATAGAGCACACTCAAAACGGAGCAACGGTTCAACACATACACATGAAACAAGATATAGCAACAATCTGTCCAAAACAGCAACTAGGCATCTAGAAAGCATCAAAACAATATTCTACAACACATCAACATGAAAAAAAAGACATGGACATGATGTACAGATGAAGCATAACAAAACATAGACACTGAGCTATCTCCAGAAAACACTATACCATGCTCAAAAGGATATAGCAGAAACAACATGCTATAGGAACTTATCATGGAAAAAAACAGCATGGCATGCTAATACTAAACAAAAAGGACAAAACTCCCTTACTTAACTAATTCAAAAGATCAACAGAAAAGATGGTAGCATCTATGCAAACATGGGAAATGATATGACTGATTCAGAATAGCAGTACATGGCAGGAACAATGATAAGTAGGCATGTTGGTGAGCTTGTACAACTCACCACAGAACAATACATAGCATGACAATGTGACAAACAGTAAGATGACATATTTATGAAGTTAAGCATTTAAAGTGCAAGTTCATTGGGTGGATGGGTCACTAGCAAAACACATGGGAATACTAAACTGAATGTTAACAGGCTGACAGCAACATTATTTAGCAAGTTGAGAGCAAGATTAGAACAAGATACAGTATTATATAAATGCAACGAAGGGCATGGATGGATAGAGCATGATATTTATAACAAAACATCCTTAGTCAACATCTCCAGATTATGCATAGAATGACTTGTAGCAGCAGGTTTACATAGCATCATGATATAACAGATTCAGCCTAGCAAAACAGTAACAGCAAGTACCCTACTTCACGAGCTTGATGCACTCACTATAAGGCATACAAAAATACATGAATTGCACCACTGTAAATAAGGCATGATCTAGCTCAAAACTCATGTAGACATCAAGCTCATAGAATGCACACACAAAATGCAATGAAAAAGACAAATCACCAAGTTCTGTTAACAGACAACAGTTAACATCATATAGCACTCTTGCAATGATGATTAGGGCATCAATATGGATCCAGACATGCATGGCACAATGGAATGAAATGAATAACATCTCATAGTGAACATTTTGATATATTATATGCACAAAGCGGAGCTACAGTCGTGGAGATATGATGCAATGAACATGGCAAGAAAATGTTGCAGATCCGGGGACTTGGTGGAATTTTACCCTTCGAAAACGGGACGAGGAGGACCCGAGACAAGGAGATCCGGGCGGAGCGACGGCGTTTGGTTCGCGGGGCTGGTGGATCTCATCCACCCGAACAAGATCTGCCCGGAGTGGACCTCTGGCGAGCGGTAGGGCAGGTTCCGGCGAGGGCCGGCAAGGGTTCCGGCGAGGGACGGCTGGGCGTGCAGGGTCCGGCGAGGGGAGGGCGAGGAGGCGCGTTGGCGGCGAGGACCTGGCCTCCGGCAGGGCGGCGTGGAGGCGCGCGGCCGGAGGAGCTGGGTGGCACCGGCAGAGGCGGAGGCTGCCAGAGCGGGAGGCGGGTCCGTGGAGATGGCGGCGACTCGGCGAGGCAGGCGCGCCGAGCGACGGAGGCGACGGCGGCGGAGGAGCGGTGGGCGGAGAAGACGTGCGGCGCTGTGGCGTGCTCAAGGGGCTCGGGTTGCGCCCTCTGGCAGGCTCGCGTGGGCTCAAGGGCCGTGGCGGGCTGGTGGGAGCCGGGCGGCGCTGGGGCTGACGTGGCGAGGTGGGATTGGCCGTGGGCGACAGCGTGGACGTGTTCGACAGCGGGATGGATGCGTTTAGCGCCGGGTGGAGGAAGAGGCTAGGGTTAGACTGAGAATTTAGGGGGAGGGGGAGTTTATATAGGTAGAGGGAGCTAGGAGAGTCCAAATGGGGTGCGGTTTTCGCCGACACGATCACGATTGGACGACCGAGAGCATGGAGGGGGTTTGGATGGGCTCATGGGCTGTGGTGAAGAGGGGCTGAGCTGCAAAGAGAGAGGGGTTTCGGGCTACGCGGTTAACCGTTGGGGCGCCAAACGACCTCCAAATGGAACGAAGTCTGACGGGCGGTCTACCGGTGATATACCAAGGCCACTCGGCAAATCTTTGCCCGTTCCGAGAACGTTTTTATCCCGCTCACGAAATAAGGTCTGAGAGGGGCAACGGGCGCGTGCGAGTGTGGTTGTGCTCATAACGGACAACTCAGAGAACCGGGTGGATCCAGACGGATGCAAGTTTTGAAAATCATGCAGATGAAATGCAGATGATTACATGGCAAAATGCAGCACGCAAACAAATGACATGGCAACAATGATGAATAGCTAGAAGACACCTGGCGCATCGGATCCGGGGCGTTACACTTGATGACTATCTTGATGAACTTGGTATTACTCATGAGTTATCTGCTCCTTATACACCTCAGCAGAATGGCATCGTGGAGCGCAAGAACAGAACTCTTGTTGAGATGGCTCGCACTATGCTTGGTGAATACAAGACTCCTCTCCGCTTCTGGATTGAGGCTATTGATACTACGTGCCACATCATCAACAGAGTATATCTTCACAAATTCTTCAAGAAGACTCCTTATGAACTCCTCACTGACAAAAATCCCAATGTGAGTTATTTCAAAGTCTTCAGTGCTAAATGTTGGATTAGAGATCCTCATCACAATTCTAAATTCGCGCCGAAAGCACATGAGGGTTTTATGCTTGGTTATGGAAAGGACTCGCACACCTACAGAGTCCCCAACAACGTTCTTCACAAAGTTGTCGAAACTGTAGATGTGCAGTTCGATGAAACTAATGGCTCGCAAAGAGAGCACCTAACTTATGTGATAGATGAACCAGCACCTGAGGAATCTATCAAGTTCAAGGCTACTGAGGATGTCATTCCTACCGAAGAATCTACTGAAGAATTTATTCCAGAACGTGAAGAACGCCGAGCTAGTGCACCTGAAGAAAATGGTGCTGAGGAAAATGATCCTGAAGAAAATGCGGATCAAGTTCCTCGACGACAACCCGCTCATCCTCGTGTTGCAAACGAACTGCAAATTGAGAGAATCATCGATGACATTGACGCACCAGGTCCTCTCAAACGCTCAAAAGCTTCACATTTGTCTAACTTTTGTGGACACTTTGATTTTGTCTCTATCACAGAGCCCACTAAGGTAGATGAAGCATTTCTGGAGCCTGAGTGGATTCAAGCTATGCAAGAAGAATTACATCAGTTCGAGCTCAACAACGTCTGGGAACTGGTCAAACGTCCAGTTCCTCGCAACCACAATATCATTGGCACAAAGTGGATCTACTGCAATAAGCAGGATGAAAATGGCCTTGTGATGATGAATAAGGCACGGCTAGTAGCTCAAGGCTACACAAAGGTTGAAGGAATTGATTTCGATGAAACTTTTGCACCTGTTGCTAGACTTGAGGCTATTCACATATTACTTGCTTATGCTAACCATCATGATATCACTTTATATCAAATGGATGTGAAAAGTGCATTCCTCAATGGTAAGCTTGAGGAAGAAGTATATGTTGCTCAACCCAGTTTTGAATATCTAAAACATCCTGACAAAGTCTTCAGACTCAATAAGGCCATGTATGGCCTCAAGCAGGCCCCTCGGGCGTGGTATGATACTTTGAAGGAATTCCTCATGAAGAAAGGCTTCAAACCTGGTTCACTCCACCCAACTCTTTTCACTAAAATTATGATGGTGAATTGTTTGTGCGCCAAATTTATGTTGATGATATCATTTTTGGCTGTACTGACCAACATTACACTGATGAATTTGCCTATATGATGAGTGAAGAATATCAAATGTCTATGATTGGAGAATTGAAATTCTTTTTAGGTCTTCAAATTCGTCAACAGCGCAATGGCATATTCATATCTCAGGAGAAATACCTCAAAGATGTATTGAGGAAATTCGGCATGCAAGATTGCAAAGGGGTCAAAATTCCTATGCCCACAAGTGGCCATCTATGCACTGATGAAAATGTTATCGACTTCGATCAAAAGGTATTCTGCTCCATGATTGGCTCTTTATTGTATTTATGTGCATCTAGGCCAGATATTATGCTTAGTGTTTGCATGTGTGCCCAAATTCAAGCTACACCAAAGGAATCACACCATAAGGTTGTGAAGCATATTCTTCGATATCTAGCTCACACACCAACAGTTGGATCATGGTACCCCAAGGGCTCAGCCTTTGATCTCATTGGATATTTAGACTCTGACTATGCTGGTGATCGTGTGGACCACAAGTCAACATGTGGCACATGCCATTTCCTCAGATGATCTTTGGTCTGTTGGTCCTCGAAGAAACAGAAATGCGTATCATTATCTACAGCTGAAGCTGAGTACATTGCGGCTGGCTCATGCTGTGCTCAATTGCTGTGGATGAAGCAAACTCTCAAGGACTACCGCGTCAACATGAAGAACGTGCCTCTCTACTGTGACAATGAGAGTGCAATCAAGATTGCTCACAACCCAGCTTCAAAGACTCAAGACAAAGCACATCCAAATTCATCATCATTTTCTTCGTGATCATGTGTGGAAGGGCGACATCTCTGTAGAGCATGTACGGACTGAAGAACAGCTAGCCGATATCTTCACAAAGCCCTTGGATGAGAAGAGATTTAGCAAGTTGAGGTGTGAGCTAAATATCAATGTTCTTTGAAAAGGACACTCATCCTAACACTTATGCAAAATTGATGACTTAGATGTGCAACACGCGAAGATACCTTTTTCTTCAATCAATGAAGACTAACACTCTAAGTGTGAAGAAATTAATGAACAATTTGATTCTCAGAGCCCTACGACAGTTGTACACGGTGTGTGAAATCATCATTCTTATACGGTGGGTCATGCCACCACCAAAACTTGAAAATCTTTAATTTGAGTTTTTCCTCAGTTTTTGAAATTCCTCACTTGTTCAAATTCTTCAACTTTGCATTGTCTTCACTGTCTCCGTCGTTTTTCTTCAAGTTTATGTCCTCTACAGCATTCACTTATTGCTATTTCTTCAAGCTATTTTTTTTTGCTAAGTGAATGTGATCGGACCCTTCCCCCTCTATGCTAAACTCAACCCAATCTTTTCACAAATTTTTCATCTGCGTTCTATTTGAAACTCGTTAAAAATCTTCACTGTGTCCTTGTCAGCTGAAGAATTTGCGAATGGAACCTTTTACTTATCTTATCTAAATTTTTGGCTTTGCCGCTCAAACCGTTCCGCATCTCATGATAATACTTATCTATTCACCCATGATCTCACACGATCGCCACCTCTCAGTACGCGGGTGACACATGTCAAGCGACTGAGAAGGGTCAGGCACGCTCATTCAATTTCCTGCATAGTTTTTCACTCCGACTATAAATACCCCCTCCCCTTCCTCACTTTGTTTTTAATCCGCTCGTTCTCACTCCTGCTCGAGCTTATCAAACCCTAGCGCCGCTGCTACTTCATCGTTGCCGGTGAGGAAGAACTTCATTGCCTTGACCTCGTCGCCGTCGTACTCGCGCCAGCTGCGGATTTCTTCACTCCACCGCCGTTGTAGCTATCTTCCTCTGTCGAGTTAGGGCGTGGAAGATCTGAACTGAAGAACCTCACGTCTACACTTCCCAGTTCGTCGTGTTCTTCATCAACAGTAATTAAAAGTTACTTTTACTGCCATCTTTGATTCAAATGTTTTCTTAAAAATCTTCAAAGGTGTTTATTCTTCAAATCTTCACACACTGAACACCTCATATGTCATCTGCTCTTGATTCATTTCTCTAAGCAATAATTTTTCTTCAAGTTCCTCAATTGTGTGGATCTTCGATCTATACAACTCTGGAACCTAAGACAAAGAAGGCTTAGTGTCACATCCCTAGCCTTACCTTGCACTAGGCTTGCACTTGTCTGTTGCATCATGTTTAAATTCTTTTGAAACTTGAAATGGGGATTGCCTAAACCCCAGCATCAAAAGAATTCACTAGGTGTATCTAAAAACATTTTCAGTAAATCCAAATGGCTTTCGAAAATGTTCATCATTTCTGGAAAATGCTAGCAATAATAACCAGAGGTGTTGCACATTTTTCCATGATATATTTGGACTCTGAATTAAATCTTATAGTATTTGCATTTGGGCATTTAAATGCTATTAAATATTTTAAATGCTCAAATATCATAATCTAAAATGTTTGCTGTTGGTTATATTCCAAACGGTGGCATTGAGAAGTTTATGATTTTTGGATCTCTCTAGGTATTTTTAATAAAGCCCAGAACAAAATAACAAAATAGAAAACAGAACATATAGGAAAAAAGGCAGAGAGAGAGTTACCTGGGCCGATCTACTCCGCGCCCAACCGCCAACACTGGCACAACGCTTTTCAACCTTCGCTGTAAGGCGAGGTAGCTGCATGGAGAGCGAGATACCGAAGCTGGCCAGCTCCCCGCTTGCAGCTCACTACCTCCCTCACGCCCGGGCGATACCACCGACCCCTCGCACCTCTCCTCACTCTCGCTTCTCCTCGCCCTTCCGCTTCCCTCTCCCGAAAGCACACCCGGAAGGAGCCTGCCGCCACCGCCGCTGCTCACCATGGCCACCAACCCTCCATGCCCAGCCAGCTAGCCCACGAGCTCTTCCTTCGCCATGCACCTTCGCGACGAATCCTGTGATCCCGGACGCTCAAGGGACACCTCGGCTCGCCACCACCGTGATTCGCCACGGACGCCGCCGACGGATTCGCCTGCCTAGAGTGTCCCCGAGGCCGCCGACCTACTCCCGCCAGACGCCGAGAGCTCTTCCTCCCCCCTACCCCGCTGTTCGCCGACCAGCTAACACCGCCATGGCCGAGCCCCGCCGCCGCCGCTTTGTTGTGCGCCACCTTGTAACCGATTGTTGCGTTGCCGAACGGGAACGAAGCTCTCGTGGCTCCGTGAGGCCCCTAGCCTTATTGTTAGCCCGCCTGCGTTCTCAGAAAGCACCGCTGCCCGCATGTGCCCGAGCTCCGCCGCCGCCCACCTCGACGCCTGCGACGCTACAGCCCTCCCCTGCAACTTCCACTTGCACCACCCGACGCGCCTCCCTGCAGGCTTTCAAAAGAGCCTAGCCGCGCTTCGAACGGCCACCGGAATCAGCCGGCCGGAGTACCTCCGCCGTCGGCTATGGCTGCTGGTGGCTAACCGCCGACGTAACCAGCCTTTAAGGCCTAATCACCCCGCTAACCAACCCCCTAATCCACTGACGGATGGACCCCACTCCCTAATTAACTCTAGCTTTATTTTCTGTTAAGATTAGTACTAATCTGTGTGGACCCCACATGTCAGCTTTGACCTTGGTCAAGTCAACGTTGACCGGTCCCACCTGTCATTCACCCAAACCAGCCTGAGACACTGACGTATGGGTCCCACAGGTCAGGTTTGACCTGGCCGACCTAGTTGACCTGCCGACGCCACACCTATGTCATGCCGACGCAAAGAATTTATTTTCTGGATTTATTCTTATATAGGAAATTCCAGAAAATGTTGCAAACTTCTAAAAATCATAGTAATTCAACCGTAACTCCAAATGAAATAATTTATAGATGAAAAATGATCAGAAAAATCCAATCTATCCATCTGTACTGGTTTCATGCATGTTAGAGCAACCTAACCTTTCTGTTTAGATGAAATATTATTGTCGGCGTAATGGGCAATGGGTAGGCTGACCCAGGACCCAAGATCTTTCAAGACATCGGGCGGGCTGGCGCCACCAGTCCCAGGGGGCGACTTCGAGAAGGCCGAGTCCCAAAGAGGCGACCTTCGAGAGGGCCGAGTCCTGTCGGGCGACCTTCGAGAAGGCCGAGTCTCGGCCATGAGACTTCGAGGAAGCAGAGTCCCAAACGGCGACCCCGACCAAGCCGACTGGGTTTGCGATTTCGAGGGGCCGACTCGAGAGTCGGCCCGCGACCCATCACGAAGACCGACAGTGGTACAGCCTCATCGTGGTTGTCCCTCGAGCCCACAGAAGAAGGCATGGCTACAAAGAAGCCGCGCCACCAGAGATCTCCGGTGAGGCGCGCATCGCTGCTGCCATGCCTCCTTGACCTCACCACAAGACACAAGGCATCAGACCCACGACGGCGGCGCTGACGACCCGGAGATCGCCGGCCCCTGCCGCTGAGATAGAAGAAGACGGCCGAGAGTCCGAGACGGCCCTTCGAGAGCCGGCCTTCCGTAGTCGGCCGCCACCACCAGGCCCCACAAGCCATAAACCAGATTGGACGGGAGTGGCAATAAAGATCGCCGACAGCGGCGGCGCTGCTCCCACGACCCCATGACCAAGCTCGGCCATCGAGTGTCAAGATAAAGAGCCTCGCTGTCATGGGCCGCCAACGGCGGGCCCTGTGAGTCGGCAGTATGACGGCCGCGAGAGAGATCGACGGCCAGGGGCCACGCCACTGGATTACCATTGTACTTCGGGTAGGCCTATATAAACCCCCCGGGCACCCATGCAAAGGGTTCGCCCGATAGGTTTTTAGACATATAGCAAGAGGGAAAGAGCTAGCCTTGCTTCTTCCTCGCCCATACAGCTCGAGGAGCACCATTGTACTATCACCCCATAGTGATCATGCGAGACCCCGAGAGCAGCAGCAAGGGTATTATCTCCTGAGAGCCCCGGCCGGGTAAGATTCGCCGGCGGCATGTTCGCCATCCTGCTTCTGTGCACCGCGACGCTCTACTCGCCCCACCATGATAAGCCACCTGCTGGCATATGTCGATCCAACCCCCGACATTTGGCGCCCACCGTGGGGCGAGGTGCACCGCCGTCCGGAGATCTGCTTCGACGGAACCTCTTCCTCCTCGGGCGAAGCGCAGCCAGCCCGCTCGCCAGATGGAGTCTCAGACGACGATTGACGGTGCCGGGCCGCCAGTAGCGGGCGCTCTCGCCGAGCTCATCGGGCGAGGTGCGCCCGACGAGCCTCGCGCCAAGCACGGGCGCAGTGGTCCCGAGAGCCTTCGCGGGCCTCTCGACCAGCTCCACGCCGCCGGGCGAAAGCCCGCCAGAGACTTGGAGTCCGTGAGGCTCCGACCCGGCGCTGGTCGACCCGACGCCAGACGCTTGATACCTTCCCCACCAACGTGGTGGTTTACGACGAGCCGCTCAGACGAGGAGAGCGGCGAAGCGCCCACGGAGGTGCTCGCCATCGCCACGGCGAGCACTCCGGCGAAACGCCAGACTCCGCGCGCGGGTTCGCAGACCTGCCCGCGCTTCTCCTGCAGGACGCGACGCGAGATAAAGAAGAGCGCCGCCTTTCAGCCTCATTGAAGGCGCCAAGAAGTTAGCGAAGCATGAGACGCTTGTCCGCGCATTCAGCGCGAGATGGACCGTTGCGGGCGGCTCGCCGGCCCGACCGACCAAGCCGCCTTGGCGCGTCCGAGAGGCGGGCGCGACCGTAGAGGACCTGTTCGGGCGCAGGCGCCTGCACGCCACCCCCGCGGAGAACATCCGCGCCGCTCAAGCTGCGACTGAAGAGCTGAGGAACCTCGACGGCGAAGAGCGCTGGTGATGACGGAGCGAGTCCAGCAGCTCCTTGATGCGGTTGCTACGCAGAACGCGGCAGGCGGCCACGCCGACGACAGCCACGTAAGAATGATGACTTACCCTCGCCGAGATCAAGGCGCGACTTCCGGACGCCGATCGGGCGGAGCTCAAGGAGGAGGGAGAAAGAGCCACCGCAAGCCACGCCGACTCGTGATCTCTATCGAAGCGTGACTAAGATGGCCGCCTCAGAGCAAAGGAGCGGGCGAGATGACTATCTCCTCCGCCGGAGAGAACGGCGAAGTCTCCCCGCCGCCGCCGAAAGCATCCGACTTCGAGATCGCCGCCGCCGAGAGGGAGTCGGAGAACGACGCTCACACCGGATCGACCGACTCCACCGTCCCTCGTGTTAGAAGAAGAAGACGAAGCTGGTCCGCTTTGTTTCGGGCCCAGATCGGACGAGCCCTTCCTCAAGGGGTTCACGCCCTCGAGATACGCCTAAGTACACCGCCCGCGGAAGCCTCAAGATTGGCCGATAGACTACTCTACGGCTAGTCAAGACGCTAACGGCAACAAGCGAAGTCGCCGCTGGCACGCTCCCTCATGCTCCAAGGCACGGCCCGACATGGCTGAACAGCTTGAAGCCCCGCAGATCAACAGCTGGGTCGACTTCACCGGCTTATTCGCAACTTCACCAAAGACGCATAAGCGACCTCCCAAGCCGCCAGCCTCTCCTTGTGTGTGCAAGGCCCGAAGAATCGACGCGACTATCTCACGCTACCGGGCGAGTTCAAACTCCTGGCGAGGGCGCACGAGGTGCAGGCCATTGAGTACTTTACGGCCGGGTGCCGAGAGGGAACCTCTCAAACACAAGCTCGCGACGACGTTCCCGAAACCTCGACGAACCGCTGGTCATAGCAGATAAGTACGCCACGGCCGACTCTATGAAGACGGAGATCCAAGTCAACGCGGCAGCAAGGTGATTCCCCAGTTCCCGTAACGCCGGGCCGAGACGCCGCAGACGGCAGCAGCAGAACGACAACAAACGCAGTTCCCCAAACCGACTTCCAACAATGGCAGTTGCAGCGTAGAAGACCAAGAGCCGGAAGGGCAGCCCCGCCAAGCGGCGTAGGGCGGCAAGTCCAACCGTCTGCCGCTTTCCCTATGAGCGCACTCGATGGTCCTGCAAGTTTCACAGCCGCGCCGAAGCCGCCTAACCATACCACCGTAGTGCCACTCGCTCGTCAGATCGCCAAGGAGACGGTTTAGCCCCTCCGCCGCCAGCAGGCAGCCGCCGCCCCGCCACCTCCGCCAAGGCACGGCGGCCGGCGGGTCCAAGATGAGTTCCGTAAGAGCACGGAGCATACGAGTGTTCACCACCGACAGACGACCGGGCAAGAAGAAAGCGCCAAAGAAGAAAGAAGAAGTCAACGCAGCGGGCAGCAGGCCCCGAGTTCATGCATTGGTCCGAAAAGCCTATCGCTTGAGTCGGGCGATCACCCAGAGGTGATGCCGAGTCCGGCTCTACGCCTTGGTTCTTGGAGCAACCTTGGCCATCGACAGCGGGCTGCCCGCTTCTCAAGGTCCCGATAGATGGAGGCAAGCAGATAAACATCTTGTACAAGGATACCATGGAGAAGCTCGAATCAGACGGAGGCAGCCGCAGAGCAGCCGACTGCTGTTCCATGGAATCGCATCGCCTCCCCGCCGCCGATCGGCAAGATCCTCGATAGATGTCCTCTCGAGACAAAGATCACTTCCGCCGAGAACCGATCTGTTCGAGGTGGTGGACTTGAGAGCCTGCACCACGCCTCGCTAGGGCCGCCTGCCTCGCCAAGTTCATGGCGGTTCCCCACTACGCCTATCTCAAGATGAAGATGCCGACTTCCAAGGGGATCCTAACCGCTGCCGGCGACTACAAGAAGTCGCCACCAGGCGTCCGAGAGCAATGGCTGGCCGAGTCTCCGTGATCGCGGCCGAGAAGCTGCCTTGACCGTGTCGTATGATGGTTGGAAAGCAGCCGGAGATGTCGCCGCACCCCAAGGAGTCGGAGGCGTATGATCATTCAACCCGCCAAAGAGACCAAGAAGATACCTTTTGGACCCGAGCACCCAGAGGTACGCTGTCATGGGCACCGCCTTGACAAAAATAGGAAGGCGAGCTCCGATTCTCCGGAGAATCGACATCTTCGCGATGGTCCCCAAAGACATGCCAGCGCATCGACGGAATTCGCCGAGCACAAGTTACATGTCGCCAGATAGAGCTAACCAGCAGCCCTTGCGCTACCGTCAAGAGAAGAGGAGAGAAGTTGAGAAGAGATAGCCCGCCCCGCAGCCGGCTTCATCATGGAGGTGTTTTTCCGAGTGGTTGGCGAACCTCGGCTAGTGTTGAAGAAAAACAAGCAAAGGGCGGATGTGCATCGACTACACCAGCCTCAACAAAGCCTCGCCTCGGCGATCCATTCGCCCGCCAAGGATAGATCAGTGATAGACTCCACGTACCGGATGCGAGCTGTTGAGCTTCTTGATGCATACTCAGATATCACCAGATCAAGTGAATCCAGCAGACAGTCGAAGACCGCATTCATCACACCGCTTGGAGCCTTCGCCACCCGACGATGACGCTCGGTTTGAGGAATGCCGCGCCACCTTTCAGCTTGCATGCGTAAATGCCTCCTCAAGCAACTCGGCAGAATGCCCATGTTTACGAGATGATGTGGTGGTGAAGACGGAGAAGTGTGGACGCTGCTAGAGGATCTTAAAGAGACCTTTGGGAATCACACGATTCCAGATCAAGCTCAACCCTGAGAAGTGCGTGTTCGAGTCCCACCGCCAGCTCCTTGGTTTTCTCGGTCTCCGAACGCTGCATAGAGTGCAACCTGCGGAAGATCAAGGCCATTGAGAGGATGGAGGTACCCAGCCGATCGCCGGACGCGAAGTTCACCGCTGCTTGGCTTCCATAAGCCGATTCATCACCGGTCACAGAAAGCTCGCCATTGTATCAACTAATGAAGAAGACCACTTTTTCGAGTGGAACCACAAGGCGATGAGGCATTTCTCCAACTCAAGAAGATGCCGACGACTTCAGGCCGGGCGGCTCCGACTCCTAAAGAGCCCATGCTTTTGTACATCGCCGCCACCACCGGGTAGTCAAGACGGTTATTGTAGTCGAGCGCAAGGAGGAAGGCAAGGCGCCCCGATCCAGAGACCAGCAGACATTACCCGAGCGAGGTATCGCCGACTTCCAAGCAAAACTACCTCACTACTGAAGATGTGCTATGGCGCATTTCGCCGCCAAGAAGTCAAGCCCTACTTCCAAGAGCATCCAATCACCGGGGTTTGCACCGCCCCACTCGACGAGATCATCGGAAGTCGAGACGCTTCCGCCGAAAGTGGCCAAGTGGGCTATCGATCTAGCTCCTTACACGATCTACTACCAACCTCGACCGCCATCAAGTCGCAGGCGCCGCCGATTTCGCCGACCGGCCGAGACCCAATACTTGCCGTCATACCGACTCTACTCAAGGGCGATTACACTTCGACGGCTCCAAGATGCGCCCGCCTCGGAGCCGGCCGCCCTCACCCCCAAGGAGACAAGCTCAAACACGGCCGCAAATCCACTTCGCCGCTTCCAACAACGCCGCCAATATGAAGCGCCATCCACGGCTTCGCTTGTTGTGGAACTCGGCATTCGCCAGATCCTCGTATACGGCGACCGACTTGGTGGTTCAAAGAATATCCGCGATCGGGACGCCAAGGACGCAAACATGGCAAGCTACCGCTTCTTGGTGCAGCAGCTCACGGATATTTTGAAGGATGCGAGTTCCTCCACGCACTCAAGAAACGATAACGACTAAGCAGATGCTTTGGCGCGAAGTCGGTTCAACTCGCCAGCGATACCTTCCGCGCCGCTTCTTCGCCTCCTCAAACCATCTATCAAGCTCCTCACCAGAATCCGCTCTATCTTCGCGGCCGCTCCCCAGAGATAGTCGGTTCCGACTCCAAGACCTCAAAGAAGCGACCCTCAAGAAAGTTACGGCCGCCCGGGATCGCGCTGGCCAGCCCGGGATCAAGCGCCACCGGCCCGGGACTACGCTTAGTCGGCCCGGAGCTGCCCTACCAGCCCAGAGATTCCTCAGCTCAGCAAGCGGCAAGCAGAGTCCAACCCGCCGCCTCCCAGCCCAGCCACCTCGCCCAAGTCATTGTGGTGACAATCAAGAGATAGCAAGACCTTCATGGGCACAGCCCATCCTCAAGTTCCTAGTCAACAAGGAGTTGCTCGCAGATGAGACTCGCTCGGCAAGTACAACGCCGAGCGCAGCCACACCATAGTCAACGGAGAGTTAGTCGACGCACACATCGGTATCCACCAGCGCCATGTGGAATCGTAACAAGGCCAGCGATCCTCAAAGACATCCATCGTATAATGTGGCTACCATGCGGCCTCGAGGGCGCTGTGGCAAAGCTTTTCACGGGCTTTTTGGCCGACCGCCTGGAGGAAGCCAAAGAATTAGTCAAGAAGTGCAAAGGGTGCCAGTGTTCCACTCCAAGCCCTTCACCGGCTCCAGACCGAAGACGATCCCCATTGCTCCCGCCCTTCGCAAATTGGGGCCTAGACATGGTGGGACTTTTCAAGACGGCCCGAGGCGGCCTCGACCCATTTGCTCGCCGCAGCGGGACAAATTCACCAAGTGGTGGAAGCAAAGCCCATCAAGAAATTAAATGGGCCCACGGCAGTGACTTTCATTGTCGACATCACAAAGACGGGTATGGCATACCACACAAGATCATCACGCATTAACGGCACCAACTTCGCCAAGGGCGCTTTGGCTCGCTTTCGCGACGCAGGCATCCGATCGACTTAGCGCCCGCTGCCCATCCGCAATCAAACGGCCAGTGGAACGAGCCAACGGCCTCATCCTATCGGCATTAAGCCTCGATCGGTCGAATCCACTCGAAGCGCCGCCGGTCTGCTGGTAGAAGAACTGCCGCCGCCCTCCGAGTTTGCGCGACGACCAACAGATCAACCGGCTTCACGCCATTCTTCCTCGCTCACGGTGCCGGTTGCTATCCCGACGGACATACACCGACTCTCCGCGAGTCTCCATGTACACCAAGAGGAGGTCAAGAAGACGCCAAGACGGCGCCGACTGCCGAAGAGGGCCGCTGTTGGCACTCACCGTCCAAAGATCTACCAAATAGAGTCTCGCGGCGATACTACAATCGCAAGGTCAAGCCAAGATCATTCCAAGAGGGCGACCTTGTGCTCCGCTGATTCAGAGAACAGCCAGCCAAAGACAAGTTGTTGGCGCCTTGGGAAGGCCCTTCATCATCGAAGGTGCTGGGAAACGACGCTTACTACTTGATCGACGCCGTAAGCTTCGAAAGACGCAAGAGAGACGACTCGCAAGGAGACAGAGCGCCAGGAACGCAAATCTTCTTCAAGATTTTACACCGATATAGTATGTATCGCGCTACTCCCCTTTCTCAGATACACTAAGACTTAGGCCTTTGAGCCGAGCTCGGGACCGCCTTTTTGATTATCTCAGATAATATGGATCTCTGCTTCAAATACTTCCGCCATTTTTATCATACCGTCCGGCACTGGTCCGGATAAGTCAGCCCGGACTCGCCGCTTTGTGCTATGAAGTGCTCCCTGAGGTCAGACAAGTAATGTGCCACGCTCAAAGCCGTCTCCCACAGAAAGCCGCAGCTCGCAGAGCGACTGTCGGTAAAGAGGGAGGCGGAAAGCGAGCACACACATGAAAAATGGCTAAGGACTTAGGAGCTACGCATAGCACAAGCCGGCTCTCGCCTCTCTATCGAGCCGACTCACGAGCAATAAGCTCACAGCCAACCTCTATTAAGAACGGCTGACTTTGAGAGTCGGCGGCCGATTTCCAGCCAAACTTGCTACGACGCCTAAACGATTAGTACTTGCCTCCCAAGGTAACTGAGCTCTTGACCCAGCGGCAGTCCGCAGAGCGGCTGCCCAGTTGGCAAGGCGGCAACCAAAGGAAGGCGGCAAAGGAAAAAGGTCTAAAGAGCCAAAGCAAGCAAAAGGCGGAAACTCGATAAATATTTACATAAGGCCCTTGGCCGAATACACCCCGCGGGTGGAATTGTTCGCAACTAACAAGTTTTTTAAGCAAAAAGCAAAGAAACAGGTAAGGCTGATGCATCCTAGGGGGCGGCCTCCGGAGCCGGAGGGCCGGAGGCGGCGGCAGCTTCGGGTGTCGGGGCAGTCGGCTGGGCGGTCTCGGCTTGGTCGCCTTCAGCGACGATTGCCTTGTCCTTCCGAGGCTCGCTTTGCAGCAGCGCGATCAGCCGAGGCTGGTCTCCTTCTTCGTGCTCCGCGCCTCCTCCTCACCTCCGCCCTCCGACTCGCCTCCTCGATGCCGGAGCCGAGTACTCGCCGAAGTCTTCCTCAGACTGGTGCATCCCAACCACTTCGGGCGGAGCCTCCGCCGGGCGGTCCGCCGCACAAAGACGCTGGTGTCCGTGTACTCGGCGATGGCCGCCAAGGCCGACGAGGGCGCTTTCCACGCCCCTTAACTCGCTCGGGCTTCGACCGAACGCGCCAGCGGTCCGAGTCCAGCCTGTGGTACCAACCCTGATTTAACTCCGGGTCTGGCGAAGGCCCGCCGGGCCAAGGACCCCTTCAAGCCTCGGCGACCGACGGCGACCTCCAGCCAGTCGGCCGTCCGACCGGCGGTGCGGCGTCGCACCTCCGCCATGGCGGTGGATTTAAGGCGCCGGCGTTGAAGACGACGATC
The DNA here is from genome assembly GCA_021437245.1 of Aegilops speltoides. Lineage (NCBI taxonomy): Eukaryota > Viridiplantae > Streptophyta > Magnoliopsida > Poales > Poaceae > Aegilops > Aegilops speltoides. The sequence goes on from CM038141.1 coordinate 197,723,371, forward strand.
GTACGATGAGCAGCGCGGCGAGCCCCGATGCTCAAGATCTGCTTGCCGACAAGGCGGGGCGCTGGCGGCGATCACGCCCTCGCCCTCCACTCTCCCGATCCGCCTCGATGGCGGGGACGGCTGCGAGTGGCCCGGAAGAAGTCTGCCAAGACAAAAAGAGGAAGCAAGAAACCAGAAACAGTTCGACAAAGAATCAAAAGACCAAAAGAGAAGACAGGAGTTACTGCCGACGACGCCCTCGAGCACGTGGTAGCCGGAGGTCAAGATCGCCGCGGGTCGGTCCAGCGCCCGCTCCATCTCGAACTCGCTAGAGGGCATCTTCCGCGACTTGGCGCCCTCCTGCGCTTCCGGCAGATCCTCTCGCTGCCAGCTGCGTCGCCAAGGTCGCGCTTTGGGCGAAGCTTGTCGACTTCTTCCTCCTTAGCGCTGACGGGCGGCGTTGGTTTATCTAGCTGCCCTTGAAGGGCGGCGCGATGCGCTCAAGCCCAAAGAAAGATAAACATCGCCAACAAAGAGCAGTCGCTGGGAGATCCGGCCGATTGCTCAGCAGAGGTCTGAATCTCGGGGATTACAGCTCGCAGGTGCGCTTAACGCGCTTCCATGAGAAGAAGGAAAGAAATCGCCAGAGAGATCCGCCCGATCACAGCAGCCGCCGTCTAATCTCGGGATTACAGCCAGGTGCGCCAATGCCTCGCAAGAAGGAAAAATCCGCTCACTCGACTCTCCGCCAGATCGGCGGTCCGCTTCCTCAGCTCCTCAACGCTATGTTGAAGGCAGGGCGCTGGAGGTTGTGGTACTCCCACAGGCCGCAAAACAGAGTCAGCCTTCGGGGTTCAAGTAGAGTTCCGAGCCGCCTGCCAGCAGCCGACTCAACTCGGGATTACACTCCGATGGAGGCCAGCGCCGCCCACAAGAAAAAAGACAAGAGAGCGCGAAAGGAAAAACAAAGCGCATCCGGACGGAGGTCCGCATGGCCGATGAGTCTCGGTAGAGTTGAGGGCTTCGCTTGCGCAGCTTGGACCGAACGCCCGAAGCGCCTGGTTCAGCGGGCGTTGCCGCCAGCGCCCAGCGGTGGGCGCGGCACTAGAGGCCTCGGCATCCAGATTCGCCATGTTGGCGGCGTCTGGCCCGAAATTGCCAGCGGCGCGGAGCTCGTCCTTTCGACTCGGCGGCGTGTCGGTGCGGCGACCTGCAGAAGCAGCTGCGCGTCGGCGTCGTCCGTAGCCGGCGGATCCTGCGGGTCCACTGGCTGCTTGCCGTGTGGCCTCGTAGACGGAGGCGGCGGAGGTGGCGGAGGCGGCGCGCGAGTGTCCGAGCCCGAAGCGTCGCCACCTTCCTTGGCGAGAGGGTTGGCGGTGCCGACCTCCCGGCTCCGCCCGTGAAGTCGAGGCGGCGGCGCTGACGACAGCTGGGACAAGCACGCCCAGCTGGGCGATTTAACGGCCGCCTCGGCCCTGCTTTGACGCGCGCGCGCCACGGCCTCGCCCAGATGTCGCCGGGCGCAGGGCCGCTTTGTCGGCCTCGCGCTTTCTCCAGCGCTTGGCTCCTCCTCCGCTTGTCCCGCACGCCCGCCTCCGCCGCCTCGAGATCGGCGGGCGGGTCGACCCGCCCACAGTTGAAGACGCCGCCCCGACTTACGACGGAGGGCGCGCAACTCTCTCAAGGAGAGGGGCGCTGGAGATAAGAGGGCGGCGTCGAGCAATTCAAGCAAGGTCGAGAAGAGCAAAGAGTAAAAACTTACGAAGAGACAAGCGCGGCCTTTTCACTTCCTTCCGAAACGGTTGGCCTTGCGCCGCCTCCTCCGCTTGGTCGCGCGGCGGTCCCCTGGCTTTCGCCGCCGCCGAAGCCGCGCTGCCCGGCGTGGCTTCTTCGAGCCGGCCTGGTTGAGGGGCTGCCTCGCTGACGGCGCTGACGACTTCCGCCGACAGTAGCCTCGGGCGCCGGCGAAGGTCGCCGACGGCCTCGAGGCCGCCTCCTTCCTCCCCGCCGCCTTGGCGTTGCCTCAGCGCCGCTGGCTCCTGTGTCGGGTCGTTAACGCCGCCGACCTCGCGTCGTGGACGACACGCTGCTCTCTTCGGGCACCGCAGCAAAGCGCCATGAGGGGATTCTGCTCAAAGAAACTAGCATGATTAGAGCTCAAAGTCAGATGCGAGCAAGATCGGAACATAGATGGAAAACTTACCTCCGGCGGAGGGTTGTCGCGAGAGTACGGCTCCTTGTCGAACTGCCACTGCCGGTGAACTTGTAGTGGGCGGCGAGGTTCACCATATTCGCCACTTCCCGCTGCATGTCTTTTGTGCACAGCCGGCTTGATCGTGGCCGCCACTCATCCGACAGATGAGATGGGGCCGCCTTGAGCGAAGCACCGGCGCGCCACAAAGGCGTTAAGAGGTCGGAGGCGACGAGCCCCTCCGATCAAGTCAAGACTTCGGAGGCGCGCCACGGCGCCGACCGAGGTCGAAGCGCTTCGACCGGTGAGACCAGCTGGCCGCCGCCGCCAGCGCTCGGGTCGGCGGTGGCAAGTTGACCCAGCCGCCATCGGTGGCAACATTCTTCACGAGAAGTATGTCTTCTACCACATCTTCACCGACTTCACCACCGGATGGGCGGAAAGGGTTGTCGGCCGTCAGGCGCCGTGACGCGATGAATGTGCCACATCGCGCGGCGGCCGGCAGCCCGCGTGCCGAGCCAAGAGAAGAACTCTCCCACAGCTCGATGGTGGGGAGAACGCTGATGTAGCCTCGCACGTGGTGGCGGCGGAGAGGAGCACCACCGCTGGGGGTGAGGCAGCGGCTGCAATGGTACAGCTCGAGGAACGAAGCGGAGGAACCCGCCGCCGGAGCCCCATCCCGCGCATGAGGTGCGAGCGGAAGATGACCCGCTGCCGCCTCCGGCGCTGGCCGGATTTCTCCGCTTGCTGGGCGGGCTCTCCACCAGATCAGCGCTGAAGGCGGCGGTCCGGGCGGAGGAACTCAATGTCCTCCGATCCACGCCTCGAGCCGCCCCACTCGCCGGAGCGCGAGGCGGTGGGCACGGCGGAGGAGGAGCTCATCGTCGGTGAAGAGGAAAAGGCGACGGAGCGATAGGGAAAGAGGGCGGAGGAGGGAGTGCGCGTGCTATGCCGCCGCTCCCCCCCCCCACCTATTTATAGCCTTATGGGCTAAGAAGCCGAGGGGGCGACGTGGGGATTAACTGCGCCCACGACCCCACGACGCCCACGGAAGTTAAAGACTCCACGGTTATCGCCCGCAGAACCACGGGGATGCCAACCGCCTCGCCGCAGCTGATCCGCCGGAGCCGAGGCGCGTAGTGGCGGGCCCACCCGCGCCCCGTCCCTGCCACGCTGCGGCAGCAGGCTATCGCCTCCACGTGGCGTCACGCGATAGGACCGTCTCGCAGATGGCAGGGAAGCGTGGCCGATATGCCGCCGGTTTCCCGCCATGGCTCGCGAGAGGCGCCCTCTAGCGGGGCCGGGCCGGCTCCTGAGAGGCGGCCCGAAGACGCGGCGGCCGAATCTCAGAGTCGGCACCGCAAGAGATCGAATCGCCGGCCCCGAGGCGGCGCCCACCGGGCTTCGCCAGCTTCGGGGACTACTGTCGGCGTAATGGGCCATGGGTAGGCTGACCCAGGACCCAAGATCTTTCAAGACATCGGGGCGGGCTGCGCCCCTCAGCCGAGTCCCAGCGGGGCGACCTTCGAGAAGGCCGAGTCCCAGCAGGGCGACCTTCGAGAGGGCCGAGTCCCGGCCGGGCGACCTTCGAGAAGGCCGAGTCTCGGCGCGCGACCTTCGAGGAAGCAGAGTCCCCAAACGGCGACCCTGGACCAAGCCGACTCTGGGTTTGCGACCTCTCGAGGGGCCGACTCTGAGAGTCGGCCCGCGACCTATCACGAAGACCGATGCAGGGTACAGCCTCATCGTGGCTGTCCCCTCGAGCCCACGGGAAGAAGGCATGGCTACAGTAAGCCGCGTCACCAGGAGATCTCCGGTGAGGCGCGGCACTGTTGCCATGCCTCCCTTGACCTCAGCCACAGTACACAAGGCACTATACCCACGACGGCGCAAGATACGGCCCGGAGATCGCCTGGCCCCGTCGCCGAGATAGAAGAAGACGGCCGAGAGTCCGAGACGGCCGCGAGCCGGCCTCCCAGTCGGCCGCCTCACCAGGCCCCACAAGCCATAAACCAGATTGGACGGGAGTGGCAACAAAGGATCGCTGACAGCGGCGGCGCTGTTCCCACGACCCCATGACCAAGCTCAAGCCATCGAGGTCAGATGTTGTTCGCTGTCCGCATGGGCCCGCCAATGACGGGCCCTGTGAGTCGGCAGTATGACGCTGCAGAGAGATCGACGGTACGGGGCCACGCCATCGGATTACCATTGTACCCCCGGGTAGGCCTATATAAACCCCCGGGCACCCATGCAAAGGGTTCGCCCCGATAGGTTTTAGACATATAGCAAGAGGGAAAGAGCTAGCCTTGCTTCTTCCTGCCTCCATACAGCTCGAGGAGCACCATTGTACTATCACCCCATAGTGATCATGCGGAGACCCCGTAGAGCAGCAGTAGGGGTATTATCTCCTCGGAGAGCCCCGGCTGGGTAAGATTCGCCGTGCATGTTCGCCTCATCCCGTTTCCAGGCACCGGCGACGTTCTACTCGCCCCCACCATGATAAGCCACCCGTTGGCATATGTCGCATCCAACCCCCGACAATTATAATGCACTTATATGAGTTCATAGTTTAGGCTTGTATTTGAATCTTTGATTCAAATAAGCTCAAACCACTCTGGTTTTAGTTGCATTAGCGCAACACATAGCATATTGACATGTCATGATCATGCATCATATTGTTGCATAGCATTGATTGTGTTCTTCCTTGTTTGCCGATATTTGTCCCCTCTCAGTAGACGATGTTCCGACGTTGTGATCGTTGATACTGATGAAGACTCAATGGTATCTTCAGAAGTGCCAGGCAAGCAAAACCCCCTTGTTCATTCCGATACAATCCCACTCTCTCGCTCCTGCTCTCTTTTACTGCATTTCGACAACAACGATTCAACTGTTAATTGCTGCGGTAGCTGAATCCCTTTATCCTCTGCATGACCTGTCATTGCCACAGTAAATAGATGAAACACACTAGCATGAGTAGGAGTTGTTTGAGCCCTGATGTGCCTACTCATTCATGCTTGTTTGTCATGCCTGCTATTGCTTAGAGTTGTGTTAGGTCTGATTCATCGGGGATGAATTGGAATGTGGTGAACATGTCCTACTGCTGAGAGCTAAGTGTCTGTGAACACGATTTGGTAAAGGTAGCGGTGAGAGGCCATGTAGGAGTACATGGTGGGTTGTCTCATTGCAGCCGTCCTCAGGAACTGAGTTCTGTGTTTGTGATCCATGAACAGCTACTACCACACATTGGGTTCCGGTAACTCGGCCCCTCTCGGCTTATTAATCAACTTGATCTCTGCCCAGGAGTTGCAACTAGTTTCTGGTGTTTGTAGGCAGTGTTAGTAGTCTACCAAGTGGCACACGGTACAGGTGGGCTTGGGACAGACTAGGCACCATGGCATGGTGTACCAAGCGTAGATCTACTCGTCGAGGTGGGCTTGGGAACCCTGCACACGTTGTTTGGGGCCGTGAGCGACACCCCGGCCGGATCTCCTTGCAGATGGAACCCAAATAGGTGATAAACCTGGACGAGAGACTTGTGTGATTAGTCAGGTCGTGGCCGACTCCCTCGCCAGGCTTCCGCTTGAAGGTTGCCGAGATACATGACGTGTACATGGCGGTAAGTGGATAGAGCGTGTGTGAAGGAGTACACCCCTGCAGGGTTAACATTATCTATTCGAATAGCCGTGTCCGCAGAAAAGGACTTCTGGGTTGCCTATACAGTTCCTAGACAAGTGAAAGTGGATACTCTAAAATATGCAAGATAAGCGTGAGTGCTATGGATGGCGTTCTCGTAGGGAGATGGGAGCGAATCCATAGTGGTGTATTGATATGGTGAATATGTGGAGTCATGTGCGCCACCTCAAAGAGTTACATTGCAGTCGTAGTTCAGGATAGCCACTTAGTCAAAGCTGGCTTGCTGCAGTTAAACCCCACCATCCCTTTGTTGATAATGATGCATATGTAGATAGTTCTGATGTAAGTCTTGCTGGGTACATTTGTACTGACGTTTGCCTATTTTATGAGACCCATGTTTGTAATTTGTCGCTCCTCGGAGCCTATTGAATAAAATACTTGAGTTATAGAGTCATGTTATGATGCCATGTTGTATTTGCACATATCGAGCCTATTGTGTGTATGTTATTGAAATGCTTGGTATGTGTGGGATCTGACTATCTAGTTGTTTATCCTTAGTAGCCTCTCTTACCGGGAAATGTCTCCTAGTGCTTCCACTGAGCCATGGTAGCTTGCTACTGCTCCAGAACACTTAGGCTGGCCGGCATGTGTCCTTCTTCGTTCATGTGTCTGTCCCTTCGGGGAAAAGTCATGCGATGAATACCGGAGTCCTGTTAGCCCGCGACAGCCCGATTTACCGGAGTCCTGCTAGCCCAGCTGCTACAGCCCGGATTCACTCGCTGATCACCGACACGTTCGTTGCTGGGTCATGTATGCCTGTCCCTGTAAGTTAGTGCCACTTTGGGTTCACGACTAGCCATGTCAGCCCAGGCTCCTTGTCATATGGATGCTAGCAACACTATCATATACGTGTGCCAAAAGGCGCAAACGGTCTCGGGCAAGGTAAGGCGACACCCATGGGAATACCGTGCGTGAGGCCGCAAAGTGATATGAGGTGTTACATGCTAGATCGGTGTTCCATTGAGTCGGGGTCCTGACAGTTTTGGTATCAGAGCTTGACTGCTTGTAGGATTACCAAGCCAAAATGGTCGAAGTTGAGTCTAGAAATTCTTTAGTTATTTGTAGGGGAATTGATTGTGGGATGGAACGTAAAGCTCTTTTTACTCCTTATACCTTATGCCCTTCTGATCTGAGTCAGCCTCTTCTTTTTACCGGGGTTAAGAACTAGGCCTTCTCTTCTTTCTATTAGGATCACGTGTTACTAATTCATAGACTTATAGGATTGTTGGTTTCAAGCCTCAGTTAAGTTCCTACTACTTCCGTATGTTAATTGTTGATCTCGAAACCTTGATATTGTGGTTCTCAGTGGCGATGCCACCATTTTTGTAGAATGTCTCAATCTTTTGAGCATTTACAGCCGTTATGATGTCCGAGTCATCCTAGGTTTCTAAATAGTCTGATGCATTTGCAAATCCCCCATTCCGTTTCAAATGTTTCTTTGGGCCAGATTAACCATGCTAATCGGTGAGTTGAGGTACTCTGCTGCCTCAGCATTTATGTTGGAGTTGTTATTATGACCTTAGGTGTCTTAGAGTGTCACCTAGTAGTCTAGACATGTTTAGTATCCCAGTGTGATGATTCTGGCCATCATTCTCGAAAGCATCCTGTGATGCCACTTAGTTAGTAGGCATTCTATTCCTGGGTTCTTGAACCCGAGATTCACCCTACTTACCTCATGTTGTTAGTGTTTGCTTGTTCTTTTAGGTTATTGGTAACCCTTGTGATAGTCCTCAAGGTCCGCGGTATTTCTTTCTTCCAAATACCATGAGCTTCTTATGGCAGAAGTTCCTGGTTGAACCGAAAGATCACAACCAGAGTGTTCTTGATGAGTTCTTCTTTCTATATTGTGACTCTACCAGTTCAACCTTTCTGCATGGGTTATCCAGAAGAAATATGTTGAATTCGTTCGACATGCTAATCCATGCATCTCAGAAAGATATATGTTACTTTGAGTTGACCCTCTTCAGTCGTATTCCGATCTTCGTCTATCATTTGATAGTCAAGAGTAATTGTGCATTCGTGTTATCGATGCTTATTATTCTTGTGGTCCGTCAAGCCATTCTATTCGGGATGACTAGGAGAAACAAACTCCAGTACCTCGTCCACATCCAGGATTGGGTCAAAGTAGTTGTATTCCGCAGATCAAAATGCCAACCCAGCTTTTGATCTGTTCTACCTGAAGTATTACCCACTTTACATAAAGGAATATCATGAGGATTGCACCTTCTCTTATGGGTTCTTGACGCAGTGATACTTCTCGCCCTCATTATTCATTTCTCGGTTCCTGTGTTGTTGCAACCGGAGTGCCGACAAGTGAATCGTGATAAGTGAAATCTATACCCCTAGCAACTCTGATGCTCGGTAGTTATTGGACAATAATCTTATTCTTAGTATGCCAGTTATTGAATCATCATCCTAAGATTTATCTTGCGACCTAGTCTATTTTTCCTCGTGCACTCCTCGATTAATGAGATAGGATTGTGTCAATCCATCACTCTATTGATCACATTGTCTTGCCCTGAAAAGCAAGAATGCTCCTGAGCTTAATAACATGTCGGTGGTTCGTGATATTCTGAATATCTTCTCGGAGGTATCACCAGGTTGTCTCCTGACCACTATGTTGAGCTCGCGATCAAGTTGGCTTCTCTATGAACCACCCCTTCTCCTAGAATCCGTGTTGGATACCCTGGGCTAGTTGGCTAAGCTAAACAACAACTTGGAGAGTTGGAAGATAAAAGCTTGTCCGACTTAGTTCATTTCAAGGGATATCTTGTATGCATGTTGAAGAAAGATGATATCTTCATCAACTGATCCCCGTGATCAGTTGTTGGGTCTATTGTCTTACCCAACCTTTGATTTAAGTATGAGCTATCATCAAATCAAACCAGAACCAGCGATATTCGTAATGTTGTCTTACTCGTGGTTGTTTCCTCGAGCATACACCATTATATCTCTTGGGTCTGACCAATGCTATCGCCTTGTTCACATAGTTGTGGAATTCCATCACCATGGGAATCTTGATGACTTGTTGTTGGGCTCATCAGCAACATTTTATCCCCTCCATGACTCATGTTGAACATCTAAGCTAGCATTGGAAACTTGTGTAAGCATTTTCTTCATGACCCGTTCGTGAAGCATATGTTTGGACGAAAGAAGTGAGTCCCTCTGATTCATGTGCACTTGATGCATGTTGCCACCATGAATTTGAGAAGGCTTGTTTTACCTCCTCTGGAATCATCCCAAGTCAGTCATGCACGTGCGAAGTATTCTATGGTCTGATAGACTGATCATCTTCATTCCATTCGTATCCCTAGCACACCAAGCCACTGATTGATTTGTTCAAGGATAAGAAGTTCATCGATAAGTGCACAAGGACTTTGATATCCTCGATGATGGTTCCGAACCATAACTCGGTAGTGTTTTATTATAAGACTACCATGTGGTCATGCTTGTCTAAGACAGCGTGTTCACATGTGAGTAGCAGAATCAGCTCATGTTTTGGAGCTTGCTATCGTAGTTCATTCCCCGAGAATCTCGCAACGCCATCTCGTCGATTTGTGTTGCAAACTTTCATTTTTCTTCTAGACTTGTGAGTCTGGAATTTTCTGACACCACCCAGATCTAAATCTCAGGCAGATATGATGGTTGGAACGTGTTCCAAGAATTATAATATTGGTCTCTCTGTAACCCGGTAACGTGGATGTCGTGGCTAACACACCTAGCCTAAAGGCCTATTGTTGTAATATCTTGGTTGAAGAAGTTGACCACCTCCCCATAGGGATTTTATAGGATTTACTCCATAGTTGTTCCGTATGGATTTTTGAGTTCTCGAAGTCCGACCTTCTACTTGATGTTCTAGATACCAAACCATATCAATAAATGGGTTACGCTAGCACATCAAGGAGAACATTAGAAGCGGAGTGCTAAATGTCTCTTGGTCGATCATCCAGATTTTGTTCCCTTGGCCCCGCTAAGGTGAAATCTGAGAAGGTTATCTTTCTTTGCATCTGCATTGTCCATCGCTGTTCATCATGGTAGTACGTTGTGTTGCCAGGATCCTTGACACGGATGTTGGTAAAACCCTGATGAATATGTAAATGCTCAAGTTCTTGAGAGCATGCTCACACACTAGGTTATATCCTCGGTATCAATTGGAATGTGCCTTCCGTTTGCTGAGTTGTCTTATAACTCTAGTTTCCTTTCCAAACTGAGTATGCCATTCCTTCGAGTTCCTTCAAACGATCAATTGTAATTTTCCCTAGGCTGGTATAGAGAATTTCAATGATATTTGTATCAAAAGTAATTCTTCTTGCCACTTAAGGTATTAATTCTACGATTCACCTCCTCCAACATGCCCCGTTATAGAATCATAGCAAGTCAACTCCTCGCTACATTGACAACCATTCACCACCTTCTTAAGTGTGGAATTGTTGTCTACCTAGTGAACCTTCGTCATCTGTTCCACTCCATTCCTCTAGATGTGTGGTTCGAGTCTCAGCTCAAGAAATGTTGCTATGACTCACCCCGTGAGTTGATCCTAAGTTATTTGATCTTCGAGAAGATCGATCCTTTTAGTGTTGTCCCTTTCCTCTCGTTGTCATGTTAATTGGAGTCCTTAGAGCAAGACTTTGAGACAATGATGGTGATCGAGTCAACGTTCTTTGAAGTGCCTCATGGATCGTGATGATTATGTTAGTTTGTGTTCCCCCTTCATCTTACCCTACGCTTGAATCCCGGGACGAGATTCTGGTTTAGTGGGGGTGAGTTGTCACATCCCTAGCCTTACCTTGCACTAGGCTAGCACTTGTCTGTTGCATCATGTTTAAATTCTTTTGAAACTTGAAATGGGGATTGCCTAAACCCCAGCATCAAAAGAATTCACTAGGTTTATCTAAAAATATTTTCAGTAAATCCAAATGGCTTTCAAAAATGTTCATCATTTCTGGAAAATGCAAGCAATAATAACCAGAGGTGTTGCACATTTTTCCATGATATATTTGGACTCTGAATTAAATCTTATAGTATTTGCATTTGGGCATTTAAATGCTATTAAATATTTTAAATGCTCAAATAATCATAAACTAAAATGTTTGCTGTTGGTTATACTCCAAACGGTGGCATTGAGAAGTTTTATGATTTTTGGATCTGTCTAGGTATTTTTAATAAAGCCCAGAACAAAATAACAAAATAGAAAACAGAACAAATAGGAAAAAAGGCAGAGAGAGAGAGAGTTACCTGGGCCGACCTACCTGGCGCTCCAGCCAGCCAACACTGTGTAGCCCAGCCAGCGCGGCGCTTTTCTTCAACCTTCTGGCAGAAGGCGAGGCAGCTGCGTGGAGAGCGCACAGCCAAGCTGCGCCAGCACCTACTTGCCGCCTCCTGCCTGCCCTCGCGTCTGGCGATGCCACGCGACACCCCTCGCTCGTCACCCTCACTCTCTACTCTCTCCCTCGTCCTCTGCTCCCTCTCCCGAGCACACCCGAGCGGAGCCCGTCGCCACCGTCGTCGTTCACCACGGCCACCAACCCCTCCATGCCCAGCCAGCTAGCCCACGAGCTCCACCTCTCTACCGTGCACCTCTGCGACGAATCCCGTGATCCCGGACGCCCTGAAGGGATGCCTCCAAGCTCGCCGCCACCGCATCTGCCGCCGGACGTCGTCGACGGATTCGCCTCGTCGAGAGCGTCCCCGAGGCCGCTGACCTACCCTGCCACATCGCCGTGAGCTCCTCTTCCCCCTCCCCTAACCCTGTTGCTCCGCTCGACCTCAAGCTAACGCCGCTGCCATTGACGAGCCCCGCCGCCGCCTGCCTTGTTGTGTGCCACCTTTGCAGCCGACTTCTGTCGTTGCCGAGAACGGCAACGAGCTACTCGTGCCTCCAGGAGGCCGCCTAGCCTTATTGCTAGCCCGCCCGTGCCCCGTAGCACCGCTGCCCGCATGTGACCGAGCTCCGCCGCCGCCCACCTCGACGCCGGCGACGCTACAGCCCTCCCCTGCAGCTTCCACTTGCACCACCCGACGCGCCTGCCTGGGGGCTTTCAAAAGAGCCTAGCCGCGCTTCAAACGGCCGCCGGAATCGGCCGGCCGGAGTACCTCCGCCGTCGGCTATGGCCGCCGGTGGCTAACCGCCGACGTAACCGGCCATTAAGGACTAATCACCCCGCTAACCAACCCCCTAATCCACTGACGGATGGACCCCACTCCCTAATTAACTCCAGCTTTATTTTCTGTTAAGATTAGTACTAATCTGTGTGGACCCCACATCTCTGCTTTGACCTTGGTCAAGTCAACGTTGACCGGTCCCACCTGTCATACACCCAAACCAGCCTGAGACACTAACGTATGGGTCCCACAGGTCAGGTTTGACCTGGCCGACCAAGTTGACCTGCTGACATCACACCTATGTCATGCTGACGCAGTAACTTATTTTTTGGATTTATTCTTATATAGGAAATTCCAGAAAATGTTGCAAACTTCTAAAAATCATAGTAATTCAACCGTAACTCCAAATGAAATAATTTATAGATGAAAAATGATCAAAAAAATCCAATCTATCCATCTGTACTAGTTTGATGCATGTTAGAGCAACCTAACCTTGCTGTTTAGATGAAACATTATAATGCACTTATATGAGTTCATAGTTTAGGCTTGTATTTGAATCTTTGATTCAAATAAGCTCAAACCACTCTGGTTTTAGTTGCATTAGCCCAACACATAGCATATTGACATGTCATGATCATGCATCATATTGTCGCATAGCATTGATTGTGTTCTTCCTTGTTTGCCGATATTTGTCCCCTCTCGGTAGACGATGTTCCGACGTTGTGATCGTTGATACTGATGAAGACTCAATGGTATCTTCAGAAGTGCCAGGCAAGCAAAACCCCCTTGTTCATTCCGATACAATCCCACTCTCTCGCTCCTGCTCTCTTTTACTGCATTTCGACAACAACGATTCAATCATAATTGCTGCGTAGCTGAATCCCTTTATCCTCTCGCATGACCGTCATTGCCACAAGAATAGATGAAACCCACTAGCATGAGTAGGAGTTGTTTGAGCCTGATGTGCCTACTCATTCATGCTTGTTTGTCATGCCTGCTATTGCTTAGAGTTGTGTTAGGTCTGATTCATCGGGGATGAATTGGAATGTGGTGAACATGTCCTACTGCTGAGAGCTAAGTGTCTGTGAACACGATTTGGTAAAGGTAGCGGTGAGAGGCCATGTAGGAGTACATGGTGGGTTGTCTCATTGCAGCCGCCCTCGTGAACTCGAGTTCGTGTTTGTGATCCATGAACAGCTACTACCACACATTGGGTTCCGTAACTCGCCCCTCTCGCTTATTAATCAACTTGATCTCTGCCCAGAGTTGCAACTAGTTTCGGTGTTTGTAGGAAGTGTTAGTAGTCTACCAAGTGGCACACGGCATGTGGGCTTGGGATGACTAGGCACCATGGCATGGTGTACCAAGCGTAGATCTACTCGTCGAGGTGGGCTTGGGAACCCTGCACACGTTGTTTGGGGCCGTGAGCGACACCCCGGCCGGATCTCCTTGCGGATGGAACCCGAATAGGTGATAAACCTGGACGAGAGACTTGTGTGATTAGTCAGGTCGTGGCCGACTCCCTCGCCAGGCTTCCGCTTGAAGGTTGCCGAGATACATGACGTGTACCTGGCGGTAAGTGGCGAGAGCGTTTGTGAAGAAGTACACCCCTGCAGGGTTAACATTATCTATTCGAATAGCCGTGTCCGCGGAAAAGGACTTCTGGGTTGCCTATACAGTTCCTAGACAAGTGAAAGTGGATACTCTAAAATACGCAAGATAAGCGTGAGTGCTATGGATGGCGTTCTCGTAGGGAGACGGGAGCGAATCCATAGTGGTGTATTGATATGGTGAATATGTGGACTCGTGTGCGCCACCTCAAAGAGTTACATTGCAGTCGTAGTTCAGGATAGCCACTGAGTCAAAGCTAGCTTGCTGCAGTTAAACCCCACCATCCCTTTGTTGATAATGATGCATATGTAGATAGTTCTAATGTAAGTCTTGCTGGGTACATTTGTACTCACCTTGGCCTATTTTATGTTTTTGCAGAGCGACTTTAGTCGCATTAGTAGTTCCGCTTGGACTTCGACGTTTAGCTTGTCACCTCAGCTACGATCTTGTGCCCTCGGCAGGATCTGGTAGATAGTCAGGCTTCTGAGCCTTTTTTCTTTTGTAGATGTCTCAGACTCGGACATGTTAAGCTTCCGCATGTGCTTTGACTTGTATGTTTCAATGTTGGGTCATGAGACCCATGTTTGTAATTTCTCGCCCTCGGGCCTATTGAATAAAATACTTGAGTTGTCAAGTCATGTTGTGATGCCATGTTGTATTTGCACATATCGAGCATATTGTGTGTATGTTATTGAAATGCTTGGTATGTGTGGATCCGACTATCTAGTTGTTTATCCTTAGTAGCCTCTCTTACGGAAATGTCTCCTAGTGCTTCCACCGAGCCATGGTAGCTTGCTACCGCTCCGAACACTTAGGCTGGCCGACATGTGTCCTTCTTCGCTCTCGTGTTCCGTCCCTTCAAGGAAAAGTCGCGATGAATACCGAGTCCTGTTAGCCCGCTACATCCCGGCCATCATGCAGTCCTGCTAGCCCAACTGCTACAGCCCGGATTCACTCACCGATGACCGACACGCTCGTTCTTGGGTCATGTATGCTGTCCCTGTAAGTTAGTGCCACTTTGGGTTGACGACTAGCCATGTCAGCCCGGGCTCCTTGTCATATGGATGCTAGCGACACTATCATATACGTGTGCCAAAAGGCGCAAACGGTCCCGGGAAAGGTAAGGCGACACCCGTGGGAATACCGTGCGTGAGGCCGCAAAGTGATATGAGGTGTTACATGCTAGATCGGTGTGCCATTGAGTCGGGGTCCTGACACTTAGTGAAATTCTTCAAGACTCATCTGGTCAAATTCCTCAAACTTATTATTTTTGAAAAACCTTCTGAGAACGCATATGACCTCTCCAAATTCCTCGCAACTATACTCTGTTCACATGTACTCATGTCTGCTGCTGAATCACTAGGTTCTCATCAACTTAACTCATTTGAAGTGTTCCTCGAAGAAAAGTTGCATACATATTCAGAGAATTCCATTGTTTAAATTACCCAGCTGAAGAAAATGGCTAATGGTAAGAATCCACAAAAGCGTGGAAAGAGGCGTGAAGTCAATACTGCTTGATGACATATACAAGGATTATTGCACTCCTGATGAAGCCAAATTTGGCAAGGAGGACAAAATCAGCGCAAGGTGCGCAAACAAAGGATAGAGAGGAGATGGGCACGGGAATGGAGGGAGTACAGATATGTTACTCCCAAGTATATGAAGAAATTCGCTCTCAACCCTCCATGCCCAAGACCTCCGTTGGCACCTGGCCAATTGGTAGATCCCACCAGCCTCAAGCGTGGTGATGATTATCCTGATGAATGGGCCAAGTGCCAGGCCAAACAGGCAAAAGAAGCAGTGAGGAAATTCAATGAAGGCTCTGCTGCTGCTGCTACTGCTGCTGAGGCCTCTCCAAGCAAGCCGATGAAGGCCATGGCTAAGAAGCCTGCTCACAAGCCAAGTGCTTCACCCTCAATGCCCCCACGCCAAGTTCCTCTGCAATGCCCTCACGGCCAGTTTCTTCAAAGCCCCCACGGCCAACTACTCAAACTGCTCCTACTCCTTCAAAGTCCTCAGCTCCTCTGACAAAGTCCTCACCTGCTCCAACGAAATCCTCTGCACCTGTGCATCTCGCCACGTGCCAAAGGACTACAAGCATCTCAATTGCCTCAGGAGCTTCTGCAAGTTCCTCAACTGGCCCCTCTCTGCTGAAGAAAAAGGCCACTGTTGGACGAGGCTCTCGACCAATTCCTCACAAGAAGCAGGTCGCATTTCAAGTGCCATCTGATGATGATGAGGCTGATGATGAAGAACTTGCCGAAATCATCAGAGACATGCAGGTCAAGGCCGCTAGAGCCAAAGGCAGCAATGTGCCAATGTTACTGGATCCAAAGTTGATCCTAGATTTCATCGATCTATGGCACAAGGACCCGAACACACCTTTGCTAGAGATGAACCTCACTCCAGGTCAAAGTCATGTTTTGACTGCCTTCATTGAAGAAGAAAAATGGAAATATGAACAAGGAAGAAGAGTGAAGAAAACGTAGTACAAGAAAGAGTGCTTTCTGAGGGAAAACTTTCTGAAGCTTTCCCCTGAAGAACTCGTTGCCTTACAAGCTGAGATCAAGCAACTAAGTGATGAATTTGATCGCTACTATACTGAAAAACTCACTTCAAATGTTGCAGCCCCAACGCAACAAGAAAATCCTCAGGCTGAAGCATCTGCACAGCCTACTAAAGAACATGCCAGCACCGTTGATGACAATCAGGCTGCTGAAGAAAATGAAAGTACCAGGGCTGATGACTACATTCCATCCACTGAAGAAAAAGCCAGGGCATCCACTAGAGTTGCGCCTGAAGAAAATGAAGAATCTAGGGCAACTGCATTAGTTGCTCCTGAAGAAACTGAACCAAATTACTCTGCTCCTCCTGCACTAACGCCAACTCCAATCCTTCCATCTGCATCAGATGTAAAGAAGACCAAGGATACAGAGCGTGCAGGTGTGAAGAAAAGGAAGGCATCAACTTCATCAGATTCTTCAGCTCCGAAGAAGATGAAGCCTTTGACAACCTCATTTGACAACCCAAATGATGCCGTTCCTATCTCAGTCATGCCATCAAAGGACCTTGTTCCTTTTGATGAAGATTATGTGATTCCAATTGAATCAGATGAAGAAATTTCTTCTGCTGCTTCGTCAGAGCAGTTGGATGAAGAAATTGAAGTGGATGTAATCCCTTCAACACCAGTTGTCTCCTCGCCTATGCCTCAGTTTACTGTTGAAGAGGCCGGCGTTGAAGAAATGGAAGATGAAGATGTGGACACTGGTTGTACCACACCCTTGTTGAATGATGACTTTTGGGAAAGTCAGCACCCCAACTCTCCAGTGTTCACACCACTTCAACAAATTCCTCAGTCCCCTGTTGCTACTGAAGTACAAATGGGATCTGAAGAACCTCGTGCAACCCCATCTGTCCATGAAGAAATTCTGGCCACTAGTGCTGATTGTTGTGGAATTGTCACGTCAGATGTCCTCGTGAAAGGACTTAGTTGTGGAGCCATCGCAACTAGGAAGCTTCAAGAGGTTAAATCGGGACAAAGGACACGAGAGGGTTTACACTAGTTCCGCCCCTTACGGTGAAGGTAAGGCCTACGTCTAGTTGGGTTTGGTATTGATGTTTCGATGACCAGGGAGAAGGATATGCTATGCCCGGCTCTCGATGAGTTGTTTCTTGCCCTAAGCCGCGAGCAGGTCGTCCCTTTATATACACGGGTTGACGCCCTGTGGCTTATAGAGTCCCGGCCGGCTTATAAATAGTGTCCGGCTCGGTGACTAGTTAAATCTACCTTATGATACAAGTCATCCATCATGACGGTTTACTACAATGGGCCTTAAGTCGCCTGTGGGCCTTAAGCCCTTTATTGACTCGCCATCTTCACGCTTGGTCTTGGGCTTCTCTCTGGTGAGTCTTCTTTGCGTAACCCGGCCCCTCCTTGGGGCTTACACAAATAGTTATATCCCCAACATTAGGCCCCAGATTGATTTGAACCTGTTCATGTCAATCTTAAAATACCTTAATATATACTCAGTCTTCTGACCGTGCAAAAGGTTTCCTTTAACCCGCCATGACGTCATCTCTTGGACCCGGGTTAAGCCATTGTGACGTCATCCTTTTCTTAAATTCTTTTTCTATTCCACCATATCTTTCAACGGATCTCTGTTTTCATTGACTGTTCCAAAAATCGAGGTGTCGGGGCCACTGGATAATAATTCTTATCTCCTCGTTTCCCGCGCCGTCTTAGTTATCATCTCCTTATAAATAGGTGCGACCTAAGTCTCCCATTCTCCTCCTTCAAGTCGTCTTCTTCCTCTTGCCTCCTCTCGAGCTCCGCCGCCGCCGCCGCTGTCGAGCTTCCTGTCTTCACCGTCCCAGGCCGCTGCATCGACCTGGTTGGACCAGAGAAATGAGACGAACCTCCTCAGCCCATCTAGATCCGTAAGTTCCCTTCCCTTCCTTGCTTAGATCCGCATTAGAGCTTCCTCGAGTTTGTCGGAGTTCATCACCATTAGAGCCAAACCCTTGTTAGTTTTCCTCTTAGACGCCTCTTCTGATCTGAGAATGATATAAAATGGTCGTGGTAGCTGTTTTTATACTTGTTTTGGATATAAAACAGATCCCTTTCTCTGCATAAGAGCCTCATTCGAGCCTATGAACACATCTGCATCAACTTTAGGTCTAGAAAATTTTCTTATCAGAACAGACCTTTGATCTCAAATATTAGCAGAAGATTATGAAACCTGTTTTTATCACCCGGAAAACATCTTCTGTTAAATGCCCTTAAACACAACTGTCTAGGTGTCCGGCTTAAATAAATAACACTGGCTGTGAGCCTTGCTTGCTTCTCATGACCTTAAGAATTTTGAACTTCTCTTGGTACTTGTAGCGGCTTAAATATTGTTGCATAGTCACCCTTATATCATTGGGGCCCTCATTAAGCCGCCACCTTGAATAATTAGGATATTTCTCCCGGGTTAAAATTGAACCGGATCTTCTTATTTTGTAATAGGCCAACTGTTGTCATGGCACCTAAGAGTAAACTTGCTGAGTTCGTGAAGTCTGGCCACTTGCCAAAAAAGGAGGTCATGTCTTATAGTGCCCCTGACCCGTCTGAAGAGAGGCCTCAACCCAAGGAAGTGGAGGTGATAGTTTTCACGGATCACATGAACTGGGGATTTGCCCCTCCCGGCTCAAAATTCTTCAGAGAAGTTTTGAATTTCTTTGATCTTAGACCTCAAGACATTGGACCCAATTCAGTGTCAAACCTTTGCAATTTCCAAGTCTTCTACGAGGTGTACCTGGGAGAGGAGCCAAGTTTGCTTTTCTTCAGATAACTTTTTTACTTGAACCGGCAGAATGAACGTGCCAACGGGCCTAGTCTTGAGCTTGGCGGCATCTTGATCCAGCAGCGGAGAGATTGCCTTTTTCCTTATGCTGAGCTGCCGAGTCACCCAAAAGATTGGAACCAGAGGTGGTTCTACTGTCAAGACACTTCGCCGGCTGATGAGAGGCCTCTGCCTGGTTTTTGCGCCCTGCGCCTTGAGTCCAACCATCAGCTGGCGGATAAGTTGACCGCTGTTGAGCGCCTGCCTCTCAATCCCACCATCAAGAAGATCAAAACTCTTTTTGGAAACGGGTTAAACGGCACGATCTGGTCCGGTCCAGTCACTGGCGACATCGCCATTAAGCCGCCGCTCGCTTAATGTGTACTTACACAAAGTAGAAGGACGATCCAATGCGCTATAGTCCCGACGACTTACCAGATGATGTTGTAGATGCTACGACCCAGTCACTGTTGAAGGAGGGCACTGTAACTAGCAATGCCTTCGGCTTACTTCCTTTCTGCAAGAAGAATCTGGCGCCTGCTGTGAGTGGTCAATCTTAATAAATACTTTTTAACATGTTATACCTTATTTCTACTTATAATTCCTTGTCTTTTTTCACAGGCCGGTGATAATTTCTGGAAGGTCAAGTATGACCACGAGGCTGCCAAACAAGCCAAGGTAGCCAAGAAAACCGAAAGGAAAGCCGCCAAGACGGGAACCTCAAAGAAGAGGAAACCCAGCGCCTCCGATATGCTTAAATTGGATGACTCTTCTTCGGATGATGAAGAGGTAATCCTTTGATTTTCTTAACTCCTTTGTCGTTACTTTACTGACATTCTATCCTTTCAGGAGGATACAGGGAACAGTCAAGCAATTGACGAAGAGATAACTATAATCTCCTCCGACTCAGAGCCTTTGCCAAAGCAAAAAATCCGAAGGGTGACCCGGAAAGTAAGATTTTCACATCCTCTAGCTTACCAAGATCCTCAAGTTCTTTTGAAGCAACAACAGCTTGAGCACCGGAGGCAGATTTGGGCCAATCAAGACGCAGAACTCTCCTCCGGCTTACCCGATGTAACTAGGAAGCGTCGGACCGAGGTTATCTCCGATTTACGTTCTGTTTTACCTTTGGTGAGTTTGATTCGCCAACCTCTCAATTCATCTGACTCCAATTATCAGGATACCTCTCCTTCCTTTGACGAGTCGATGCAATCAAACATGCCGACTTTCAAAACGGCTCCCGGGTAATGTAACCTTTCTTAGTTTAAGTTTTACCGTACTTATGCTTTAATACTCATCCTTCTACCTTTATTGACAGCCTGCAAGTGAAGCCCAGCAAGAGGGCAAGGAAAAATAAGCCGTCCCAAGACCCAGTTGTCACTAAACCAACGCTTGACTTGTCCGCTCCTGACAGCTCCACCCATCAACCGCCGCCTGAACCGGCTTCTGATATTCCGGTGCCAACTTCTGATCCGCCTGCTGAAGATGTTATCCACAATTCTGATAACCCAGAAGCTCCTAGTCCGGCCAAGACAACTGACCCGGAAGTTGAATATCTGAAGAGTCAATTTGTTGAATTGGGCCGGCCTACTACTCTTGCCCAATGTACTGCCAAGGAAGAATTTGCCCAACATCGAAAAGCCAAACAGGACATCATTGACTATACTCATTTAAGCATTGGTGATATAGTCTCGGGCTATCTGAACCAAGTGCATAATAGTCGTGACCTGGAAATTGACATGGTGAAACAAATACAGCACAAATCTGAGGTATAACTTATGCTATTTCCTTGAATCTTACTTACAGTACCAGCCCCCAAGTCTATTGCTTATGAATGAATATGCTGTAGACTTTAGAAATCTACTTACTATTGGTTTGTTCGGTTTAAAGAAAATATATTTAACCCGGTTGTAACATGATAATTTTAATTTGCAATACGCATTAGCCCCCAAGTGTTAAGTATCTTTACTTGTAAAGTGCTTGAGACTTGATATGTATGACCCGACAGAGTAGGTAAAAAATTCTTTAAGCATACAGTAGCCCCCAAGTGCCAAGTATCTTTACTTGTAAAATGTTTGGGACTTGAATGTTACCTTACCATGATTCTTATCGTAACCTGGTACCAATACAGGCCACCACAAGTCAATTTGAATCGGAGCTTGCTGATCTGAAGAGCCGGCTGAAAACTCAAGAGCTTGAAACTCAGAAAGACAACTCCAAGTTTGAATTCATCATCTCTGAACAAGAGAAGTTGAAGCAAAATTTCTAATCAGAGAAGAAAATCTGGGCTGATGAGAAGGCTTTAATGGTGACTCGAGCCGGCCGGTTTAATAGATGATGAAGCTGAGTTTGAAGCCTTGAGTGGCATTGACTGGGCCTCGTCCACCTTCCAGGACAAAGCAACCGACGGAGAGACAGAGAAGGATAACCCGGAGTCTTCAAGCCCGCCGAAGGAATGAACCGCCTGGCGTTTTACAACTTTGAAAAATCAATGCTTCACTTATTCAGACTCGGGGAGTCTTGTAATAGGATAGGAAAAAACCTCTTAATGTTAGTCATGCCCTTGCGCATGTTTATGGTGCTTATTTCTTTCGTAAGCCGCCATCCCTATATTTTGCTGGCTTACACTGACCGCTTATTTCCTTGATGTTTAATTTGCTTTGCCTTATCTTGCAAACCCTTTGATAATCTTCCCGGCTCCTATGATGCTTTACTTGGCACTTTAGAACCTAGGGTAATTAATATTAATCCCGAAGAATCAAAAGCCATCACACAGTGCTTTCAAAAAGAACTCAAAATAGTCAAGTAATTATGCTTATGATATATAATAAACAATGTTCAAAGCACTCTGATTCGAATACGATCAGTAAATCGTTCCAAAGGGGTTAAGCTAAGATTCGCATACGATCATATAGCCCCGAGTGGCTTTGGCGATGCCGATCAAGTGGGTATCGACAGCTATGTTCTCTTTGGTTCGAATATGACCTATGTTTGAACAGGAAGCCCCCAAGTGAACATAAGAGTTTTTTAATGACGCTGATTCAAATACGATCCACGTCAGACCCAAATGGGTTAAGCTATGATTCAAATATGATCAAGAAGCCCCCAAGTGGGTTTGGCAGTATGCCGATCAAGTAGGGTATGTTCTCTTTGGTTCGAATACGACCTGTGTTTGAACAGGAAGCCCCCAAGTGACCATGGCTAGATTCAGATATGATCATAAGCCAGTCCAAAGGGAAAGCCGGATTCGGATGTGATCCGCTCCCTGTTGGTTGTCTCCACTACCTGATAAAGAAGACACATAGATTTTTCAGGGTAAAAAGGACGGAGGTCCTGCTTTATTTATTTATATAATATATACATTGTGAAAAAATATATACATCCTGAAAGCCGGTGGCTTAAGTATAATAAGGCCGGAGATGAGCAATGTTCCACGGTCGGCGGGTCTCCTCCTCCGACTTACGTGAGTCTTTGTGCTCTTGAACATCAACGAGGTAGTATGACCCGTTGTGCAGATTCTTGCGATCACAAAGGGCCCTTCCCAAGGCGGGGATAGCTTGTGCATATCAGACTGATCCTGGATGAGCCGGAGCACCAAGTCGCCTTCCTGGAAGGTTCTGCTCCTAACCCGGCAGCTGTGATAGTGGCGCATGTCTTGTTGATAAATCGCCGTGCGGGCTATTGCCAAGTCTCGCTCCTCATCTAATAAGTCAAGTGCATTTTGACGAGCTTCTTTGTTGTCAGCCTCACCGTAAGCCGCCACGGGGTGAATCGTGTCGGATGTCACTGGGCAGGACCGCCTCTGCACCATACACCATAAAGAAAGGCGTGTAGCCTGTAGATCTGTTAGGCGTAGTGTTGATGCTCCATAACACAGAAGGTAACTCCTCCACCGAACAACCTAGTGTCCGATGTAAAGGGACTAAGAGCCGGGGCTTGATACCTTTCAGGATCTCTTGATTAGCTCTTTCTGGTTGACCATTGGATTGAGGATGAGCAACAGCCGAAACATCAAGCCGGATATGTTCTCTTTGACAGAACTCTTCCATGGCACCCTTGGAGAGATTAGTGCCATTATCAGTTACAATGCTATGTGGGAAACCAAAACGAAAGATCACCTTTTTCATGAATTGAACCGCCGTGGCTGCATCACACTTACTGACCGGCTCTGCCTCCACCCATTTTGTAAACTTATCCACTGCCACCAGGAGATGTGTCTTTTTATCCTTAGACCTCTTGAAAGGCCCAACCATGTCAAGCCCCCAGACTGCAAACGGCCAAGTGATTGGGATCATCCTCAACTCTTGAGCCGACACGTGAGCTCGTTGCGAGAACTTTTGACAACCGTCACATTTACTGACCAGATCCTCCGCATCAGCATGAGCCGTCAGCCAATAGAAACCATGACGAAAAGCTTTGGCTACAAGAGATTTTGACCCGGCATGATGGCCACAATCCCCTTCATGGATCTCACGGAGTATTTCTTGGCCTTCTGCAGGTGACACACAACGCTGAAATGCCCCAGTGATGCTCAGGTGATGTAATTCGCCATTAACAATTGTCATAGATTTGGAGCACCTGACGGTTTGTCTTGCCAAGGTCTCATCCTCAGGTAACTCACCTCAGGTCATATAAGCCAAATACGGCACCGTCCAATCCGGGATAACATGAAGAGCCGCCACCAGCTGTGCCTCCGGGTCTGGCACCGCTAATTCTTCCTCAGTAGGCACCCTAACAGAAGTGTTATGTAGAATATCAAGAAAAGGTGTTAGGCGGCACTGCCTTACGTTGGGATCCCAACCGGCTTAAAGCATCAGCCGCCTCATTCTTCCTTCAATCAATGTGCTCCACTTGATAACCTTTGAAGTGACCAGCCTCAGCATCTACTTCATGATGATAAGCCGCCATAAGGGGATCCTTGGAATCCCACTTGCCTGATACCTGTTGAGCCAAGAGATCTGAGTCGCCCAAGCACCTTACCCGGCTTAAGTTCATCTCCTTGGCCATCCGGAGACCATGGAGTAAGGCCTCGTATTCAGCTGCATTGTTAGTACACGGAAACATAAGCCGGAGTACATAACAAAATTTGTCACCTCGAGGGGAAGTTAAAATGACTCCAGCCCCCGAGCCTTCTAGCTGCCTGGACCCGTCAAAATGAATAGTCCAATATGTGTTATCAGGCTTCTCCTCAGGGGCTTGTAACTCTGTCCAATCATTGATAAAGTCCACCAAGGCCTGAGACTTAATAGCAGTACGTGGCATATACTTCAAATCATGAGGCCCAAGCTCTATGGCCCACTTGGCGACTCGTCCTGTGGCCTCCCTGTTCTGAATGATATCTCCCAAAGGGGCAGAACTTACCACAATTATAGGGTGACTTTGAAAGTACTGCTTCAACTTCCGGTTGGCCATAAACACTCCGTAAACAAGTTTTTGCCAATGTGGATACCTTTGTTTAGATTCAATGAGCACCTCACTGATGTAGTAAACCGGTCATTGAACCGGATGCTCCTTACCAGCTTCCTTGCGCTCCACCATGATGGCAACACTAACAGCTCGTGAATTGGCAACCACGTATAACAGCAACGGCTCTTTATCAATGGGAGCGGCAAGAACCGGTGGTTCAGACAATTGCCTCTTCAAATCTTCAAAGGCAGCGTCAGCAGGATCACTCCAGACAAAAGTGTCTGTTTTCTTCATCATCTGATACAGCGGTAGGCCCTTCTCACCTAACCGGCTTATGAACCGACTTGAAGCGGCAACACGACCTGCCAATCGCTGAACATCATTGATGCACACCGGTCTAGCCAAAGAGGTAATTGCCTTAATCTTCTTCGGATTAGCTTCAATGCCTCTGTTTGATACCAGAAAATCCAAAAGCTTGCCTGCAGGTACACCAAATACACACTTGGCCGTGTTAAGCATCATTTTATAAACCCGAAGATTATCAAAGGTCTCTTTTAAATCATATATTAAGGTTTCCTTCTCTCTGGACTTCACCACAATGTCATCTACATAAGCATGAACATTACGCCCGATTTGATTGTTTTGACAGTTCCGCACACATTGCTGGTAAGTCGCCTGAGCACTCTTGAGTCCAAACGGCATAGATACATAATAGAAGGCCCCAAACAGAGTGATGAAAGCCGTCTTCTCCTGGTCCTTAACTGCCATTTTGATCTGATGATAACCAGAGTAAGCATCCAAAAAGCTCAAACGTTCACAACCCGTCGTAGCATCAATGATTTGATCAATACGGGGGAGAGCAAAGGGATCAGCCGGACAAACCTTGTATAAGTCCGTGTAGTCCACACACATCCGCCAGGTGCCATTCTTCTTGAGGACGAGCACCGGGTTAGCCAACCACTCCGGGTGAAAAACTTCAATAATAAACCCGGCCGCTAAGAGCCGGGCGACTTCCTCTCCAATAGATTTCCATCTCTCTTCGTTAAAACACCGAAGAAACTGCCTGACCGGCTTATACTTTGGATCGATATTGAGAGTGTGCTCAGCGAGTTCCCTCGGTACACCCACTATGTCAGAAGGTTTCCATGCAAAGATGTCCCGGTTCTCACGGATGAACTCGATGAGCGCGCTTTCCTATTTGGGATCCAAATTGCTGCTGATGCTGAACTGCTTAGAAGGGTCACCTGGGGTAAAGTCAACAAGCTTTGTCTCGGCAGCCGATTTAAATTTCAACGCCGGGTCGTGCTCTGTAGTTGGTTTCTTTAGGGAGGTCATATCCGCTGGGTCAACATTATCTTGATAAAATTTGAGCTCTTTCGCTGCACAGGCCGACTCAGCATAAGCCGCGTCACCTTCTTCATACTCCAACGCCACCTTCCGACTTCCATGCACAGTGATGGTGCCCTTGTGACCCGGCATCTTGAGCTGCAAATAAACATAACACGGCCGGGCCATCAACTTAGCATAATCCGGCCGCGCGAACAGAGCATGATATGGGCTCCTAATTTTGACCACCTCAAACGTCAACTTCTCAGCTCTGGATTCATATTCATCTCCGAAGGCCACCTCCAGCTCAATCTTGCCAACTGGGTAAGCCGACTTACCAGGGACCACTCGATGGAAAACAGTGTTGGACGTCCTCATATTTTTATTAGTTAACCCCATGCGTCGAAAGGTCTCATAATAGAGGATATTGATGCTACTACCCCCGTCCATGAGTACCTTAGTGAATTTATATCCACCAACCTGAGGTGCTACCACCAAGGCCAACTGACCCGGATTATCGACTCGTGGAGGGTGATCTTCTCTGCTCCATATGATGGGCTGTTCTCACCACCTCAAATAACGAGGAATTGCCGGCTCGACAGAATTGACGGCCCTCTTATGAACCTTCTGGTCACGTTTGCATAGGCTAGTGGTAAACACGTTATACTGCCCACCATTTAACTGCTTCGGGTTGCTTTGATAACCCGACTGCTGCTGCTGCTACTCTCCTTGACTAGACAGCTATTGATTATAGCCTCCTTGTCGTCCCTGAAAGCCGGAGCCTGAGCCGCCACCTGGGCCATCAAAACTGCCAGCCCCTGAACTGCCACCAGACCCATTATGGCCATCATAGGTGTTGGAATTCTTAAACGCCTTCATGATCGCGCAATCTTTCCACAAGTGTGTGGCGGGCCTCTCCCTGGTGCCGTGTCTCGGTCAGGGCTCATTGAGTAGCTGTTCGAGAGATGGGCCTGACCCGCCGGATTGAGGCGGTTTACCCTTACGTCTCTGATTGTTACCTTGCGCATTGGCGTTGGCCACAAACTCCGGGTTACCGTCCGCCTTACGCTTATTGCCTCCTTGATTCGTCGGGTTATGCTGCGGACCCTTTCCATTGCCGTTCTTCTTTCCCTTCCGGTCTTTTCCTTATCAGATGCAGGATCCTTGGTACTATCAGAATCGGCATATTTTACTAAAGCCGCCATCAGCGTACCCATATCATTTCAATCACGCTTAAGGCGCCCCAGTTTCTGCCTTAGCGGCTCAAAATGGCAATTCTTCTCCAACATGAGGACTGCAGAGCCGGCATCCATCTTGTCAGATGAATGTATTATCTCCTTGACCCGGCATACCCAATGAGTCGTAGATTCACCTTCCTCCTGTTTACAATTTGTCAAGTCCACAATTGACATAGACTGCTTAAGGTGTCTTTGAAATTCTGGATGAAACGGGCTTTCAGTTCTGCCCATGAACCAATGGAATTGGGCGGCAGACCCTTCAACCAAGATCGGGTTGTTCCATCTAACATCATGGTGAAGTACTTAGCCATCGCCGCATCGCTGACTTCTAATAACTCCATAGCCATCTCGTAACTTTCGATCCAAGCTCCGGGCTGTAAGTCGGTCGTGTAATTCGGCACCTTTCGAGGTCCCTTGAAGTCCTTGGGCAACCGCACATTACGCAAAGCTGGCACCAGGCAAGGAACACCACCGGTTCTAGTGGCTACTCCCGCCTCAACGAAAGTCATTGGATACTCTGGAAAATCTTGATGTGCCGCTTGTTGAGCCGCTAGCTGAGCCGCCAACTGAGCCGACCGCTCGTTCTCCTGACGAATTCGGTCTTGCACCGGATTATAGCCACCGGGCTGGTTACGGCGTTGGGCGTTGCTTGACAAAGCTTCAGACTCCATGTGCCTACTGTAACTTGGGCTCCGGTTCTGGCGACGCGGTGCTAACCAAGGCGGGGGAGTTGAATGAATTCTGTCCCGGCTGTAAGAATAGGTCTCTTGCTGAGCTAAGGCCGTCTGGAGAAGTTCTCTGACCCTCCGGGTTTCCACTGCCGCCAGGTCATCACCGTCCATGGGAAGAGCCGCCAAACATGTTGAAGCTGCGATTAAGTTCTCGATGGGGTTGGAAAAGTGACCCGGTGGAATCGGCACATAATGCGGCGGTGCCATACTCACGTGAGGTGGTGCCATCTCCGGAGGCTGAGCCGGCCCTCCTGTTCCGGCTGTCATAAGTTGATTGGCCTCTGGCGGGTTACTTGGGCCGGCTCCGGGTGTAGCAAAAAGAACCTGATGGTCGTAATTCGGAGGTAAACGGGACTGGGTTTCCTGATGTCTCCTCCTCATCACCTCATTGGATGCGTTCAAGCTCATTGTGAGCTGGTAAGCTTCCAACTGCAGCCGCTGTGCCCGGGCATCTAGAGCTGCTCGCTCCGTGGCTAATCTAGTGTCCTCAGCTGCCAAGGCCTCCTTTGCCTAAGCTATTTCCTCACGCACCCGTGCCACCTCCGCGTCATGCTCATCTTTATTTGCGGGAATAACCGTTGTGGTTAACAGGGCTGTAAGCTTGTGAATGAGGTCTATCAGCACCTGAGCCGGTGGGCGCACGGGGCCGCCTGCCCCGGCTCCTCCTAACCCGAACGTTACTACTGAAGCAGCTGTAGAGTTTGAGCCGTGCTGAGTCCCAGCCATGAAGACTCCAGCCCATCTTGGCGGCTCATAGGGGTCCGGAATACTGATGCCATCGGAACAGCCCCCGAGCACGCGGTCTTGCACTTGGTACAACGAATCCGTTGAGCCGGCGGACGAATCACCGTCTGAGAGGACGGCCCGTCAACCCTGTCTTTGGATCCTTCAGAAAGTTCCTTTCCGTGGATGCATCCCACAAAGGCACGCTTCATAACAGTTTGAGTCCGGGTCTTCCTCGCACGCTGAGCCGTCTCGACGAGGTCGGTGCAGTTATCCGGCTCAGGGCCCGGCTCACCGATCCGGACGATGAAGACGTGGATTCAACCGAAGGGGACCCGGTATCCGTACTCAATTGAGCCGGTGTCGGGACCCCAGCCTTCGTCGTCGATGTAGATCTTGCCGCGATGACTCTTGGTCATCTGGCCCACTACGTATCCCTTGAGCCGTTCGAAGTTG
The DNA here is from genome assembly GCA_021437245.1 of Aegilops speltoides. NCBI lineage: Eukaryota > Viridiplantae > Streptophyta > Magnoliopsida > Poales > Poaceae > Aegilops > Aegilops speltoides. The sequence goes on from CM038141.1 coordinate 197,752,151, forward strand.
CCCTTCAAGAACTCAAATCCACCGTGCGCTGGCCCCATGGTGGGCGCCAACTGCTGTGGAATTGTCTTGTCAGATGTCCTCGTGAAAGGACTTAGTTGTTGAGCCATCGCAACTAGGAAGCTTGAAGAGGTTAAATTGGGACAAAGGACACGAGAGGGTTTATACTAGTTCGGCCCCTTACGGTGAAGGTAAGGCCTACGTCTACTTGGGTTTGGTATTGATGTTTCGATGACCAGAGATCAAGATATGCTATGCCCGGCTCTTGATGAGATGTTTCTTGCCCTAAGCCGCCAGCAGGTCGTCCCCTTATATACACGGGTTGACGCCCTGTGGCTTATAGAGTCCTGGCTGGCTTATAAACAGTGTTAGGCTCGGTGACTAGTTAAATCTACCTTATGATACAAGTCATGCCATCATGGCGGTTTACTACAACGGGCCTTAAGTCGCCTGTGGGCCTAAAGCCCTTTATTGAATCGCCATCTTCACGCTTGGTCTTGGGCTTCTCTCTGGTGAGTCTTCTTTGCGTAACCCGGCCCCTCCTGGGCGGCTTACACAAATAGTTATATCCGCAACACTGATGAAAATGTTAATAAATAATTGAAGACCCATGCTGCAACTGAAGAAGAGCCTGAACTTCCTCAGTATGTGGATCATGAGATTGTGATTTCTGAGGTGGTGATGCAACTGACTGATACTCCTCAGCCCAAGCCAAAGGATCCCTTCTCAAAGAAGCAGAAATTCAAGGCTGATGATTTCTTTGGCGAGCACGTATTCTTCACTGATTATAATCCCTATGATTCTGCTCGTCTTAGAAGGAAGCACTTTTGGACTACCATCCAGGCCAATTTCTATTCTTCACTGCTCTTCAATAAGGACAAAGTCTTTGACCATGAGCATATTCCTCACGTGGATATGGAATCACTGCCTTGCTTCTCTCTAGTCCTCAGTGTGCTTCATAATGCAGGACTGCTCAACTTTTGCTCTGACATTGTTGATTGGAATGAAGAGCTTCTTATTTAGTTCTACGCAACGCTGCACATCACTGGTGATGCTGACGATATTAACACTTGGGTGTTGGACTGGATGACCGAAAATACTCATTACAAAGCACCGGCCTCTAAATTACTTCATGCCCTGCCAATCAGTCCTCCACCTAAAGGTGCTTTTTGTCTGTACCAAGAACTTGAACTTACTGCTCATTACGTGCAAGCTAAAGCCTCTGAAGCTCGGTCAAGCCACAAGGACCAAATTCCTCGTGAAGGAATTGTTGTATGTGCCCAGAACAGTCCATAGCATTCTGAAGAAGACTTTGAGTCCTATCAAAGGCCACGGCTCATCTGATGAGGAAATTGTTGGCATCATGAAGAATCTGCTATTCAACATCATGCATGGCATCCCTGTCAATTATCAAGATTTCTTCATGAGGACTCTGGCAAATGTTGCACTTTCTCCGTCTGAGCTGAAGCCTTATGTTCCTTGGATTATGAGATTCCTCAGAATAAGGTCTTCACTCAACTACAAAGCTGATTTTCAGAATCACCTCACCTACTTGCCCCCGAATGAAGTCCTCAAGCAGACATATTCCTCAGCTGATGAGAAGGGCAAGGCACCGACTGTTATTGATGAAGGCATTCGTCCATTGGATGGTCAGTTTTGCAAAGCTGCATCTTATTCCACCAATGATGACTCTGCCACTGATGATTCTACTGCCAATGCACCCAAGTCAAATCCTCAAGCCACTGCTCCTCATGTGATGACTGACCGTGAGCTGCTTCTTAGTCTTCACTAGAAGGTGGATCGAAACCACAAATGGGTTAAGCGTCAGTTTGGTTCTATTCTCCACAACATGATCTACACATAATGCAAATGAAGAAAACCATTACTACCTCCATGAAGTCTTGATCGCTTTGGGCTATTCTCATCACATATATATGGTGAAGAAGATCTGCAGAAAATGGGTCTCAAGGAAGATTTTGACTGGTCTGGTCCTCCACCAAAGAAATACAAGGTCAAGGTTCCTTCCTTGGTAGCTAGTTCATAATCTTCATCACGCGACATGGATGAGTATGAAGACTTGGACGACACTGCGGCAGGCCCTACAACGCCACACGACCACAACAACGCTGGCGCTCCTTCATCATCATGATATTCTTCAGGGGCGTTAGTCCTCATTTTCAACCCTTTTGGTCATTCGATGACAAAGGGGGAAAATTTGACTTAGTCTTCAAGCGGCTCTATCTTATATGGGCATTTTTTTGCTAAGTTACAACTCTCGTTCTTCTGATGACTTTGCTGGATCGAGTTGTAAACTTAAACTCTATGGTGGCCTGATACTTTTCCTGAGTTCTTCCGCATGCTTATTCCTCATTAATGTCAATACACGCATGCTGAATTACATCAGTCACCATATTTCATCATGCATTCCAAATTCTTCATATTATATGTCAAATGCGTGTATGAATTACAAGATATAGGGGGAGATCTCCATGATTATACTCTTCAAGTGTGCATTGTTTCAAAAGCAAATTCCTCACTATGCACATCTTCAGGGGGAGTTCTTCTATATCTTGCAATCAAATTCCTCAATATCAGTATTTACACTTCATATGTTTATCCCCGTTGAAAACTTAACCTATATTGTCATCAATCACCAAAAAGGGGGAGATTGTAAGTGCATCTAGTGCCTCTTAGTGATTTTGGTGTATTGAAGACTTATAGGTTAAGGGACTGTTGCGTTTGTGAGTGTACACTAGTCTATAAGTCTATGAGGAGTTTGATGATTACAGAGAATGTAGACCCTAAAAATGAAGTTCTTCGATTGAAGACTTTGTATTTCTGATGACTTTCTGAAGACTTTGAAAGTGAAGAAATTGGTGTGACCTTGAGACCTGGAATTCATTTGAGGAACATGAAGCGTGAAGACTTTTGTTTTTGTAGTTTCATTTTCTCTTTCTTGAGTCATAGGAAACACCGTACTGTTAAAGGGGGTCGAGGAAATACTAAGGAAAAATTTCCATGTAATGCTCAACTCAAAATCCTACACCTACCAATCCCTTCGAGTGAAGCCATTGGAAATCTCATACAGTTCAGTCAATTTCTTCAATGACAGAGACGAAGTTCTTCTAGTCGCTGAGGAATTTGTTCTGACTGAGGAGTTAGGAATTCGCCAGTGCGGATTGCTTACATAGTGAGGAACATGATAGCCCTGAGGAATTTGAGAGTCAAAATTCCGACCGTTGTTGTGCTATGCACCAGCTGTCCCAAAATATCTACCCACCTAACGGTCATATCATTGAAGGGCATTTATGTCTTATCATGTCGGGCTGCTCCCTAGGCTATAAATAGTCGCCCCCTACAACCACTAGCTGGTTGGCTGCTCCGAGAGAAACTGACACTTGTCATTTGAGAGCATCCCATCCTCCGAGGACTTTGAGCGAAAATCATCAAGTGAGGAAAAACCCAATCACCTTCAAACCCAAAGTGATTGAGCATCAGTGAAGAGATTGATCCTGCGTGGATCCGACGCTTGTTACCTTTGAAGACTGTGCTTCTTCCAGACGGTTACGCGTCATGGTCTAGAGCATCCAAGAGGAATTGTGGATCGCCGAGTGACCTAGTCTGTGAAGGTTTGGAAGTCACCTGAAGACTTACCACGAGTGATTGGGCGAGGTCTGTGTGACCTTAGCTCAAGGAGAATACGCTGAGGATTGTGTGTCCTCAGGTTTAAATACCTAGCCACTCCAACCAGACGTACAATTGAGACAGCAGTTGGAAATGGTCTACCAAATCATTGTCTTCACCAAGCTTACTGGTTCTATTTCCTCAACTCTTTCATTTCCTCATTTCAGTTGTTGTGTGCTTGTTCATATCTATTTGAAGACTTTGACTGAAGACTTTCTCAATTTCCTCAGTTCAATTTCTTGATCATCTGCCTTCATCTGTGTTATCCTGTGTTTACGCTTTCTGTAATTTGTGCTTGTCTTCATTTCATCATGATGACTATGCTTGTGTTCTGTTATGTTTACTTTTGAGTAATTATTCCGCTACAAGTAGTTCTTCGCTAAGGAATTTCCTCACCAGCAAATTCCATAGTGAAGAATTCGTAAAAATCGCCTATTCACCCCCCTCTAGTCGATATAACGCACTCTCAAAACACGGAAATAGCACAATTGGTACCAATTCTTGTTGGTTCACAAACCTACACAAGTAAAAGCTTAGGGTGGAGCTCGGTTAGGATGGTGGCACAAATTTTTATGCAATTGTTAGCTAGACTCAATGATGTTGAAAAAGATTCGCAAATTCTCAAATGCAAGTATATAAGTGGGATTGTTAGCGGTACATGGAAACACACATGCAAATATATAAGTGGGATTGTGCAAACCAAAAATGAGCCAAAATGTGGAATCCACGAAAATGCTCTTGTTGCACAACACTAGAGAGACGCTAGCACGATTGCACAAAAGGCGGATACCAAACTTGTGCACAACCTACTAAGCAAAAATGCAACGACTTATATCCCAAGTACGTTATATGTATGGTATTCTGGTAATATGATCCAAGATGATCGAGTATGACAATCTTAATGTAGTATGATTCTATGGTTGTTGCTTATAAGCTCTTTGCTTATCTTTTCCTTTTTCTTAACAGCTTGTTTGGATCTTTCTTTTGTGAGTTCTTTTCTCATATAAAACTTCACAAACAAAGATAGCAATTGTGTTTGCGATGACAACTTTGTGACACAATAGATGATACCAAGATATGCACCACGATGATATGGTATGTATGCTATGGGAAGTATGATCACTAATGTGCACAATTCACGTTGCCGGCAATACTCAAAGGCTAGTCTCGATGGGTAAGCAACGCAAAAGTAAGGCTATGGTGGTTATCAATGCAATGGCAATGCGGAGACAAAGATGTCGTCGAGGTTACACTAGTAGAAAAGGGGGCAATGGTCCAGGCCGGTCCAGCCCATTAGTCTCGGTTCAATCCAGAACCGGGACCAATGGGGGCATTTGACCCGGTTCGTGAGCCCCGGGGGCCGGCCGGGACACGTGGGCCATTGGTCCCGGTTCGTCTGGACCTTTTGGTCCCGGTTGGCGGGGCGAACCGGGACCAATGGGCCGCACTCCTGGCCCACCACCATTGGTCCCGGTTGGTGGCATGAACCAGGACCAAAGGCAACCCTTTAGTCGGTTAGAGGCGACCAACCGGACCAATGGTGGTGCCTATATATACCCCTCGGCGCAAGAGCGAGAGCACCTTTGCTCTGCTTTTTTCGCCGAGGGAGAGGGCTTGGTGGTGCTCTAGCTCACCTCCTATGCACACAAGGTGTTCGATGGAATGCCCAAGCCACACTACTTAAGGTTTCTCCTCTCCAAGCTCGACCGCCAAGCTCCATTTTCCTCAATATTTGTCTAGGTTTAGCGGTCTGTCACGCCCCGTCCCCGTCTTCAACGTCGTCGATCACCCGCACCGATCTCATCGCCAGCACCACCGTGGTGATCCTCTTGTTCTTATCTTCTTTCTGAAAGGAAAAATATTCTTATTTGTATGTTTAGATAGATACTTGTATAATTTTCTTACTTTTATTATTGCATCTTATATAGTGCGATGGTTTTGGTATCCGCCCCCGTCGGCCCACGTCCTGTCTATGATTCGGATGTGGTATATATATTATCTTTTCATAACTATTGGTTCATTTATTGTTTATGACAATTATGCCGACCAACGTGACATAGATTTTATTCATCTAGGAGGTTGTTGAACCGGAAATTCCAACCGACCCTATTGTCGAGAGGTTAAATTTAGTTGAAGAAGAAAACAATTTGTTAAAGGAAAAAATTAGAAAAATTGAGGAGGAGAAGATGATATTGGAGTTGCATGTAGCGGATGTAAATCGATGATCACAAGATCAAGATGGATGCAATGCGCTTGAAGATTAGAAAGATTAGAAAATATGCCATTCATACCGAGGCTTGGTATCATTATGCCGTTGGATCGGTTGTTACATTGGTTGCGATTATGATCGCATTTGTTTCGCATTGAAATGTTTTACATAGTTTCAGGTGTATGGTTTAATTAATTTAGATGCTCTGCGAGCTTTATGTTGTTAGATGAGAACTATGTATGTACTTTGGTTTTAATGTGATGATGAACTTCTATTAATTTGGTCATTAATTATCTATTCATGATGTTACGTAATGATTTTTGACACATAATTATATATAATGCACAATGAGGGCGTTCCTTCCAAACAGGGAGAAGGACGAGCTCACAATAACCCTTAGGAATCCCGAGCACCTGGGCGGACACGAGGCACGCCAGGCTCCCTTCCGTGGAAGGTTTGTTTTCAGACGCATGGGGTTACAAAACCCACGAGAGGAGGAAGAAATCTGGAGCAGGACCAAATGCAAAGCGCTGCTTGGAAGGGTAATGGGGCTAGAGGATCGAGAAGAGGAACGAGAAGCAGCAGATCGCAACAAGCGACATGCCAAGCTTCCCGGCTACCCCGCAATCTCAGCGGAGAAGCGGCGTTGCTTCCATCGAGCTGCTTCAGCCGGAGCATGTCTTGGCGGCTCCTCGCCAGCTATCCGTGGATGGTATCACGGAGTCTCAAAATTGCCACATTATGGCGTGATGCATGAATTTGAAGTTCAAGGCGGCTGTTGGCCAAGTTTACCCTAGTGGACTGGCACAACTTATCACTTGCCAGCCGATTCGGTAGGATTTGCTAAGGTAATGGTGGATGAAATAACGGAGGATTTGAGGACCTCACGCTTGAGCACCCTACCGGTGAAGGGGAGACTAGGCTGGGTTACGCTCAAGACTCCATGCCCATGGCGGAAGGAGCTCGTCAACCTTCAGGCTGGGCGCCTCCGCCTCCTCCTCCTCCTCTGGCGAGTCGGGGCACTCCGCCTCCTCCACCACCTCCTCCTCCGTGAGTGGCGATCGGGGCACGCGTGGCGGCACTCCGCCTCCACCACCGCCTCCTCCTCCCGTGAGTGGCGATTAGGGCACGCGTGGCGGCACTCCGCCTCCTTCTCCGGCGTGGCGGCACTCCGCCTCCTCCTTCTCCGCCTCGCCCGACAAGGGCGGAAGAGACCCGCCGCTGCCCGGCTGCTCCGTGGCGTCGTATTCCTTCTCCTCGCCTCGTAAGCAAGCACGAAAGAAGACAGACGCCGCAGCCGCTCCGTCCGCTCCGGCGTCTAGCAGCACAAGAAGAGAGAGGCAATACAGATACGGTCCACCTCTAAAGAGTGTAGAGAAGTTACCGTATAAGAGGACCAAGGAGGAAAACAATACGATCGTGCAGGCCCAAGTGAACGAGTTCTTTGAAGGGGTGAAAGCAAAGATACATCCACCTCCGGCGGAGAAGGTAGATCCGGTGAAAGCAAAGCGCACTCTCGATGCCCTGAGGAAACCACCAAAGTCTCCGCCGAGAACCAACTATGCGTGCATTACTGAACAGACATATCTCCAAGCCAAGCGGTCGGGAACTACTGTCAGTGATAAAACGTCAAAAGAACAATGAGCAAAGGGGAAAAATTTGCCCAGCTCGGCAAACAAGCACAGCAATCGTGCCCCCCGCTCAATGTGTCTAATCCTCCGGGGCGGTGGCGGTTATGGCAATCTTGAAGATTACCCGCTGACGATGCTCTTCTGATTTCATGGAGGTGGGCGTATTCAGATACAAATACGGAAGCCTCTCGCCAAAGATGAAAAGTCTCTGACAACAATGATGCGAAGATTCCATAGTTGGTACATGAAAACCTGCAGAGAGTCTGAGGGGACGAACAGTTTGTAACGAAAATTAAAGAGGAGCACGACCTCGTTTCAAATGATGTGTTGGCTATTCCATTTGAGGAGTTCTTGAGTTCTTCAATCAAAAGGCCCTCGATAAATTAATGGTCTTTTGCTACTGCCTGTAAGTACTATTTCTGTCATTAGTCTCTATATATAGCTCGGCTCTTTCATTGCATGTATTTATAATTAATTATCCTCAATATATTATGCAGATTGAAGATCGTCAAGTGCAAAAAAAATGAAATCTATGATATTGGGTTCATTAACACAAATATCATAGATGTATTTCTGGTTGAAAAGAACGTCGAAGAGGCTGAGGACAACTTGCTACAATCGTTAATCAAAAATCAAAACAAAGATACCATACTCTTTCCTTACAACCGCCCGTGAGTGTATTCTTGTCGTGTGCATATTAGGTTTCCCTTATTACTCGAGCCAGTTAATGTAGCGATGAGTTATGCATGCGTGTGCAGGTACCACTATATTCTTACGGAGATTAAGCTTGGCGTGGACTAGTAACCGTCTTAGACTCCGGACGGAAAGATCCCAGCACCTATGCGGACATGACTGAAATGCACAGACAAGTAAGTTCAATCGATCATTATCGCACCATATCGGCAACTTTTTGTTCATTTCTGATATCTTAAGTAATAATAATTATTTTCTTTGTCTTGCAGGGTTTGGAAACAGTTCACCGCACAAGCTCGGGATCTGCCGAAGGAGCTGCGATATGTATACCAGTAAGTACTCTTGTACGCATCTCCGTTGATTATATAGCTATACTTTCATCAATGCCATTTATATAATGCTTCATTATCAGTTTGATTGACCTCTATTTCTCGTAAAGTGCTTGTGGCGGGAGGAAGGAATGATTTACGTGGATACTACGTGTGCGAGTACATCCACAACGCGACTTTGAAAAACAAGCGGGGCTACTCTAGAAGACAATATGAAGTGCGTAACCAATAATATTCACAATTTAATTTCATTACACCATCATTTCTGTTGAGTTTCATTCATATATATGTATTAATTAACCCCCTTCTTCAAATTAATTAGACGTGGCAGATGCGGGATGAACTCCTACCACCAGATCGCATGAAAGCAATTCAAGAGGAGTTGGCGGGATTCTTTCTTGAACACGTCTTCAGTAAAGCCGGAGAATACCATGTGGAACTTCATTTCAAATGCTAGTGGTTTGTAATTAAGAGATCTTATACATGTATGTAGCCAGGAAAAAACTTGTTGTTCGACCAATCTCTCGGAGAAGGAGAGGTCGATCGATCTTCTCTCGGTATGCATGACGAACTTCTGTACTGAATGGTTCTCTCGATCACTTATGTATATATACTACGTAGTGTCGACCAAGCACGGACATAAGAGAGGACACTTCTCTCTATTAATTAGCTAGCTAACACAATATACGAAACACCAAAATTAAACCCCCAACCCCCCTTCTTTCAAAAAAAAACCCAGCCACTGGAATGCAGACGCGTGGATGCCTTTTGGTCCCAGTTGGAGCCACCAACCGGGACCAAAGGCCCCCTGACTGGGCTCGGCGCACAGGGCCACGTGGAGACTCATTGGTCCCGGTTCGCGTTTGAACCGGGACTAATGGGTGGAGGCATTAGTAACGACCCATTAGTCCTGGTTCATGAACCGGGACTAAAGGCCCTTACGAACCGGGTCTAATGGGTGGTTTTCTACTAGTGTTACCGTCCTTAGCGATGATGAGTCCTCGACGAAGATGAGCGATGGTGATGTTGATGTCGCGCCGTACCTATATTGCCGAAACACAATAGGACACGGGAACCACAAATCAAATTCTCAAAACCAAAGTCGAATGGTGGTGTATGTCATGGGGTTGGCGGAGTTTAGTTGGTGGTGGTCGAAGTAGGTATGTGGAGGCGTAGGTGGCGGTGTACAAAAACTACAAAAAATGCAGTTTCAGCAGGCCAGGAGCCCGATGATCCGGGAGGGTTCGGATGATCCGGGTCAGGGTCTGGATGATCCAGGAAGGTCAATTGCGCACCAGAATGGCTCGGGATGAACTCGAAAACAGGGAGAAATTTTAGGATTTCGTGGATTTTGGATGGATTTCGAGGGTGATATGGTGGGGAAAGGCAAGATCCACTTGCAACACAACAAATTCACGGATCAAAATCAACAAAACATCATCAAAACCAACAAATCACAAAAACATTTGGGGGCTATTTTTGTGGGGATTTTCGGATTAAGACGAAAAACAACAAAATCAAGCTAGAAAACTAAGGGTAGGGGCTCCAAATACGTGATCAATGTGGCTCATGATACCAAGATGATGTAGGGTAGAACCCTAGATGCCCGATCTTTCACGATTGGAGGGGATCCTACGAAGAACACGAAGAACACAATGGTGAAAATGAGGGGAACACGAGGTGAAGCACGAGAGAAAGCACTCAACCAACAAGAGATGGTCACACATATGCTAGATCCTCGAAACACAAAGAGATAGACGATCCGTATCCAACAAGGGACGATACAAGTGGTGGTATTTCTTCTTCGAGAGGAGGTCTTGAAGGTCTTCCCATGATGGGGTCTTGAATCCGCTTGGGGATCTTCTCCGAAGAGGTCGTGAGCTTCGAGGAGGTGTAACCAAGTGGATGAGCAAACCTCTATCTCAAATATGAGCTATCACAATGATAACCCTAGAAAAGAGGTGGAGGAGTCATATATATAGGCAAAGGGGGCGAAGGGGTACATGGGCCTCGACGCAACATGTGCACGCAGGTGGGGGTCCGGATGATCAGGACAGGGAGCCAGATGATCCGAGCCTCAGGGAGCCTGATGATCTGGGGGATGGCCCGGATGAGGCGAAGAGGCAGTGTAGGATCGAAAGTATGTCTAGAGGGGGGTGATTAGACTACTTGACAATATAAAAATTCAGCCTTTTGATTAAGACAAGTTTTTGGCAAGTTTACAATGATGATCAAGTCAAGTATCACCCTACACATGCAATTCTAGAGTATTTGCAGCGGAAAGTAAATTGCACATGTAGTAAAGAGAGGTGGAGAAGAGCAAGCGCAATTTGGAACACGGAGATTTTTCTCGTGGTTCCGATAGGTGGTGCTATCGTCAATCCACGTTGATGGAGACTTCAACCCACGGAGGGTAACGGCTGCGAGAGTCCACGGAGGGCTCCACCCACGAAGGGTCCACGAAGAAGCAACCTTGTCTATGCCATCATGGCATACGCCCACGGAGGACTAGCCTTACTCGGGGTAGATCTTCACGAAGTAGGCGATCTCCTTGCCCTTACAAACTTCTTGGTTCAACTCCACATCTTGTGGAGGCTCCCAAGCGACACCTAACCAATCTAGGAGGCACCACCCTCCAAAAGGTAATAGATGGTGTTGGTGATGATGAACTCCTTGCTCTTGTGCTTCAAATGATAATCTCCCCAACACTCAACTCTCCTCACCGATTTGGCTGTGGTGGAAGAAAGGATTGAGTGGAAAGCAACTTGGGAAGGCTAGAAATCAAGTTTCATATGGTGGGAGTGGAGCAACTTGATCTCAACACAAGGGTAGGTACTTTTCTTCTCGTAAATGTAAGGTAGGAGTGGTAGTTCTTTCTCGATGGCTCTCTCCACGAATGAAGAGGAGGTGGAGGGTATTTATATCCTCCACACAAAATCCAACCGTTACACACATTTGACCAATCTCGGTCGGACCGAAGTTGACAACTCGGTGAGACCGAAAGTTCAAATCTTGTGAGCGTTGGGATTTTCGTGGGACCGAAAATACAATCTCGGTGAGTCCGATTCTTCCAAAGACTAGGGTTTGCCAATCTCGGTGGGACCGACTTTATCATCTCGGTGACACCGATTTGATGACGAAGGTTTCTGAAGCTTAGCAACACTAGTTTGGTGAGACCGAGTTGAATCGGAAAATCCAAAATTTCTAGGGTTTGGCTATTTGGTGAGGTGGTTCATCTCGGTGACTGAGTTTATGGAATCGGTGGGACCGAGATTTCTTATGAGTGTATATTGGAATGAAAGATTGTCGATGGTTTGGGAGATAGATCACTAAGCACTTTGAGCAACCAGATCATTATCATAACCTCATCCCTTTTAATAGTATTGGCTTTCCTATGGACTCAATGTGATCTTGGATCACTAAACCAAAAATGGAGTCTTGAGCTTTTGCCAATGCTTGCCTTAGCATTTTGAGGGTCCACTTCTTGAGTCATTGCCATACCCATATCAATTGAACTTTCTCGAAATGATTCTCAAGAAGTTATTAGTTCAATGATATATATGTTGTTATTAATTACCAAAACCACCCGGGATTAGTTGCACTTTCAATCTCCCCTTTTGGTAATTGATGACAACATATAGATCAAAGCTTCGACAAATGATATAATCAATGAATAATATAAATAAGCTTTGAGAAGTATGTGATAAGCAATAGCTCCCCTAAATTTGTGCATTATTTAAGATTTGCGTTCGAATGCAAATGCATAATCGATTAGGATCATGGGTCACTCTTCCATGTCACATACATCTTGGTGGAGCGCACAAAATGATAAGAATGAATAGCATGCACTCAATCACCAAGACATGAGTAAATGATCATACAAGATATGAATAGCATATGATAAGCATTAAGCACACATTAAGGCATAGTATGATCAAGCACTCATCAAAGTAGAGCAAACGTAGTATCAAACACACGGAATGTCTCGAAAAACTCAAAAGTATCTCAAAAGGCGTCAAACGAAACGAAAGAGCAAAAGCAAGCACTCTCTCTCGAAGTCCTATGATCTATACAATTTCTCCCCTTTGGCAACAAGTTACCAAAAGTTCGAAAGGTATAGAGCTAAACGTCACTAGGGACTCTGTGGCGGCTCTATGCAGGTTGATGGAGTTGAGATGGCTGCATCTGCAAAGGCTTGGTGATGTCTGTGGAGCTGGAGGAGTGGTCACTTTGGAGCTGGGCTGGGCCGATGGAGCTGTGGGAGGTCTTGAGGCTGTAGTCCGGTGTCATCCTTTGGAGTAGCAGCTGATCTGGGTCTTGTGGGAACCGGAGCAGGCTGTTCATAATCATCTGGACTAGGTCATCCTGCATCTCCTTCATGAGCTCTTCCTTCTCCCTCTTGGCTTCCTCGATATCTGCCTCAAGCTTGTTGTGATGACTTGCACTTGATCGACTTGACATCCAGAGCATGGAACTTGTCTTCAACAATCCTCTCAAGACTCTCCCGAGATCGCACAATGCTGGCAGGCGTTGTTCAATCCTCTGGGTAGCTTCAAGGAGCTGCTCTCCAACACTCTTGGGTTTAGCTGCTGCTGCTGCTTCTTTCTTCTCAGCTTTAGCTTGTTTGGCATCTTCAGACTTTGCTTGACCTTCAATAGGCGTGGGATCATCCTCGGTCATCACAACTTCATTGTCCTCATGCTCAGGCTGCGATGGCAAGTGTGGTCGTTCAACAAGTAGGTGCCGTGCCAAACTTGGCATTGATAAGCATCTGAATGTGCGGGGCAAATCCACATGACCTCTTTTGGTCTGCTGCAGTCCTCTTGATAGTCTCAACTATCAGGTCCATCACCTTGAAAGGTGCCTTCTGATCAAGTATATGCAGCATGTTGATAGAATAGCCTCTTATCATGCGATGATCTCGGATGGGGCATCAAGGTATGCCTCAGAATTGTGTTCGTGGTAGGGAGACCTGCCTGGAGATGATACACTGAGCCGAGCTTCCAGATCTCTACATCCTTAGCTGGTACCTCATTGTACATGTTCTTCATAGACTCATGGTTTTTCTTGGGAATTCCATAGACATCAACATCATCTTCTCTTGACACTGGAGCATTCAGCAGTGCTGCCCATTCTTCAACAGTTGAAGAGAATCTCTGACCTTCAGTCATCCATGTGATTTTGCCATCTGGATAGAAATGAGCAGTGGCATAGAATTGCATGATCATCTCATCATTCCAATCTGTCAACTTCTGACCAACGAAATCAGCAACACCACATGCAGTGAAGCTCTCATGCACATGTGGAAAGTAGTCTCTGTGCTCTTCACTATCAATATACGCCCAGTCAACATAGCGAGTGTCTGCAACAATGGGCTTCTTGTCCATAAGCACAGTCTCATAGAAATCTTGCTGCTCTCTGGTGTGGAACCTTGGATCAACAGCAGTTCTTCTCCTCACGGCATATGGATCAGCTTGTCTCCATAGCCTGAGTCCTTTGTCCTTTCTTTCCTTCATGTTTTCAGCTCGAGGATGAGCATCATTGTGAATAGGCAATTTCTGACGGAGTTTCAGCAACACAGGTGCCTCATCATCTGACTCAGCTGGTGGCACATTGTCTTTCTTCTTCTCTGAAGCTGGGATGTTCCTGACAGTTTTCTTGGGCTTGGCAGCAGGCTTGGCTTGAGTTGCCTTTGCTGGAGCAGAAGGCTTAGACTTAGAAGGTGCTCCTGCCCTGATGGCATCACCCATCAACTTAGGCTTCTGAGGAGGCTGGGGTGCTTCCTCGTCAGAATCATCATCATCTGCTGCTTCATCATGCACAATTCTCTTCCTCTTGGAAGTTTTCTTCACTTTTCTCGAAGTTTCCTCTTCCATGCTCAGCTTCTTAGCAACTGTGGACTTCTTCACTTTGCTGGTGCCTTTCTTGGTTTGCTGCCCTTGATGCTCTTTGGCAACAACTTTCCTCTTTGGCTTAGATGAAATCTCTTCCTCAGCTATGAAATCCGAATCTTCTTCATCGAATTTCTCTTCTTCACCCAGGTGGCTGCAGGAGGCAAACCACTTGGTGTGCTCCTCTCACCATCATCGGAAAAGCTGCGGCCTCGGGACTAGTGCCCGCCTCTGGAATCTCAGCAATTGGTGATTCAGACCTGTTACGGCTGTCACGGCATCGACATGGTGACAACCTGTGAAAAGATTAGGTATAGGCGAATAGAAGAGTTATCACAAACTGCGAAGATTTTGCAAAAAAATGAGTTCAAATTTCAGTTTTAGGTTTTCACAGAATGCATTTCGGTCGGACCGAGGCTAAAATTCGTGAATCCGAAGTGTCTAAACAGAACCATTCACACCACTTTCGGTTGGACGAAATGGGTTTCGATCTAGCCGAGAACACTAGGGTTTCACTAAATCCTCATTTCGGTCACACCGATTTGCACAACTTCGGTTGGACCGAAAAGTCTGATCAATGGCGGAGGCCAAATCGGTCATACCGAGAATGTAGAATCGGTCTCACCGAGATGTGTTCGGCGGAAACCTAACCCTAAAACTTTTACTCAATTTCGTTCTAAGAACTAATCTGCTGGATAGGAAGATCTCAAACGTGGCAAGAAGCTAGGCAAACCAATCGTGCATAGAATCGGAGGTTGAAGACGAGAGGATCGAAACTCACCCTAACTTGGTGGAGTTTCTCTCTGGCGGCAACAGCGCTGGAGAGAATGTCCGTTGACGGCAACGGAGACCAGCGGCGAGGGCGCCTGAGCGATGACGGAGACGATCCGGAGACCATGGCGGCGGCGGCAAAGGGTTTGGGGCGGGCGTTTTGAAGAAGGAATCAGCGCTGCCCTCGGTATATATACCCTTTAGTCGTCGGTGGGACCGAGTTGTAAAACTTCGGTGGCACCGAGATGGTTAACGCAAGCGATTACACACTTGATCACGCCGAAATTGCAACTCGGTTTCACCGAGGTGAAAACCTAGATCAATCCAAGTGCTTTCGGTCCGTCCGATTTTGAGTGGGTTGGTCGACCGAAAATACTTAGAAGGTTTTGGAAATTAAGCTTTTGACGGATCGGTGGCTCAGTGCTCCTCACTCGGTGTGTCCGAAAAAGACTTGATCAAAGTTTGTGATATAAGCATGAATAGAATTTGAGACAAGAAAGCATAGATAGCTAGGGGAGGAACTTAGGCATTCTTGTCCATCCATTTGGTCAAAAAGAAAAAATCCAAAAAGACCAAAGCAACAAATGGATGTCCTCGAATGGATAAAATCATGCATCCAACATGCTCACACAATAAGATAGCAAATGAAATATGTGTCAAACATGCACAATCAAAACTCTAGCAACTAGCACACAATTTGTCGATGACTAGGTCATCTTTATATGAGTATATTGACTTAGGAGTCAAATGAGAACATTTGATCATAGGTCATACTCATCGTTTAAGCACAAGTGGGGTTACCACTTTTACATAAAGCATTAATGTGTTCACATCATTTGAAGATGCTTTAGCTCAAATCTTTAGAGCAAAGCTCCCCCTAGATGTGAGAACCCCTTTTAAAGGGTCAAACTAACCTTGGGTTGTCGTAGAAGACTTCATGTAGATGTTGAAGATGTGGATGCTCAATGTTGATGAAGATCATCAAGAGTTGGGAGCAATCCTTTGGATTCGGGCACTTTCAATACCTACATGGGTTAGTCCCACAAGGAACAAACAAGGGTATCCATGGACATAGATTGAAGTATACAATAGATGATGTCCACGAAAGCAATGATTACCTTGTCCCTTGACTTACCAACAAGAGGGTTTGTGACTCCATGAACTAGTGCAAGATGTGGAAGTTGATTGCACAAGTTCTTGCCAAAATGAATGTGAGTGAAGTATGTTGGCGGAGTCACCCTCAAGAACTCTCTAGTTCTTCTTCTTCAGGATCCACATCATCTTGATGGGAATCCTTGGGGCTGTAGTTGAGCTTGACGAAGTAGAACTTGACGTTTCCTTGGGAACCCACTTGACCATGGCTTTAGGTGCTTCAATGAATGCATCAATCTCCTCTTGAAGCTTGTCCTTGCCTTTTAGCTTGTGGTCTTGTGGTGGAAGGTCATCTTGAGCTTGTTCCCCATTGGAAGAAGTAGGATCATACTTCTCCTTTTGAGAAACAAACTTTGGAGTGGGATATTGACCTTCTTCCCATTCAACACCCTCGGCGTTGAACTTTCGCTCAAAACCAATTCCTTGATTCTTCCTGCCTTCCTTGCTTGCGAACAATTTCCTCAAAGTTCTTGCTTCCGCAAGGCTCTTGTAGAAACCTTTCTCTATAATCCCTTTCAATAAACTATTTTCTTGCTCAAGTGTAACTTGGCTTGAAACATTGTTAGTGGAATCAAGAGAACTACTGGAAGTAACAACATTGGATTTAGCATGGTTATTGTTACTACTAGATGAAGAATTTTTCTTATGCTTGTCATGCTTAGTTTTAATAGGTGGCAAGAAATTAGACAAGAGAAGTCGTTTGGCAAGATATGAAGAACTCTTCTTTCGAAGATCGTCATTGATTGCTTTTAGAAACTCATGTTCTTGCTCCAGATTGAGCTTCTCGAAGCGTAGCTTCTCATGAGATCTTAGGAGCTCTCAATGATCTTCTTGAGTTGTTTCATGAGCTAACTTAAGAGTGTTTAGTTCTTTAGTTAGACGCTCAATCTCCTTCATAGCATTGTCATTCGACTCTTCTCGACTATAAAGACTACTAGCATGTTCATCATTTCTAGGCTCACTAGATTTGTCATGTAAAAGCTCATCTTCACCAAGCAAGTCATCCTCATCACTATCAAAGTCAATAAATTCAGGGTGTGATACCTTGGGGTCTTTAGCCATGAAGCATCTTCCAATTCCCTCATTTGGTGAATCAAATAAGTCATAGGAGTTGGAGTTGGAGGACATGAGAGCAAGACCGGCAACACCTTCATCTTGACTGTATTCGGAGTTGGAGTGATAGCTTCTTTCGGAGTGATTGTCGAGTCGGGCCGAGACCCATTCACCTACATGAGCTTGATGTTTTCTTCTTGTGTAGCTCCTTGATGACTTGTCTTTCCTTTACGAATCCTTGCTTCTCCGAGAGGATCTTCGTTCATAACGATCATCTCTACTCCTTCTCTCTTTCCGAGGTGACTCTTCTCTTGAGCTTCTTCTTCTTGGAGATTCTTCTCTTCTCTTGTGGGGAGTCGAACACTCATTTGAGTAGTGTCCGGGTCTTCCACAATTGTAGCGATTCGATCACGACTAGAAGATCTCTTTTCATCATATGATCTAGACTTTGAGCTTCTTTCCTTGCTTCTACTCTTGTAGAATTTGTTGAAGTTCTTCACCATTAGGCTTATCTCTTCATTGGAAACTAGCTTGTCACTTGAGGTTGTGGGAGCATCACATGTAGCTTTGTAAGCACCACTTGACTTGTTGTGAAGCTCTTCCTTATCTTTAAGTGTCATCTCATGAGCAACAATTCTTCCAATGACTTGGTAGGCTTGAGATTCTTATAGTTTGGCATCATTTGGATCAAAGTGCACACGGTGTCATACTTTCCATCCAAAGCTCGAGAATCTTCTTGATGATGAATCGATCGGTCATTTCTTCGCTTCCTAAGCCGGCAATCTCATTTGTGATGAGAGCAAGCCTAGAGTACATTTCAGCGACTCCTTCACCTTCCTTCATCTTGAACTTGTCAAGTTGACCTTGAAGAACATCTAGCTTTGATTCCTTCACGGACTCGGTACCTTCGTGCATTTCGACCAAAGTATCCCAAATCTCTTTTGCATTCTCAAGGCGGCTGATTTTGTTGAACTCCTCGGGACACAAAGCATTGAAGAGAATGTCACAAGCTTGAGCATTGTTTTGCAACATTCGCAACTCATCCGCTGTAGCTTCACGATCCGAACTTTTCCTTCCTCGAAGAACTCACCTTGCAAGCCAACACAAATAATGCCCCATGCGGCGGGGTTATGTCCAAGAATATGCATTTTCATTTTATGCTTCCAAATAGCAAAATTTGAACCATCAAAGTAAGGACCTCTCGAAAATTACCCTCACTAGGCGCCATACTCTCCTAGGTTGTGAAACCAAGCTTATGGAGTCAATGCAATGAAACCAATCCAATGGAGACCAAAGCTCGATACCACTTGTAGGATCGAAAGTATGTCTAGAGGGGGTGATTAGACTACTTGACAATATAAAATTCAGCCTTTTGATTAAGACAAGTTTTTGGCAAGTTTACAATGATGATCAAGTCAAGTATCACCCTACACATGCAATTCTAGAGTATTTGCAGCGGAAAGTAAATTGCACATGTAGTAAAGAGAGGTGGAGAAGAGCAAACGCAATTTGGAGACACGGAGATTTTTTCTCGTGGTTCCGATAGGTGGTGCTATCGTCAATCCACGTTGATGGAGACTTCAACCCACGGAGGGTAACGGCGAGAGTCCACGGAGGCTCCACCCACGAAGGGTCCACGAAGAAGCAACCTTGTCTATGCCATCATGGCATCGCCCACGGAGGACTAGCCTTACTCGGGGTAGATCTTCACGAAGTAGGCGATCTCCTTGCCCTTACAAACTTCTTGGTTCAACTCCACATCTTGACGGAGGCTCCCAAGCGACACCTAACCAATCTAGGAGGCACCACCCTCCAAAAGGTAATAGATGGTGTTGGTGATGATGAACTCCTTGCTCTTGTGCTTCAAATGATAATCTCCCCAACACTCAACTCCCCTCACTGATTTGGCTGTGGTGGAAGAAAGGATTGAGTGGAAAGCAACTTGGGAAGGCTAGAAATCAAGTTTCATATGGTGGGAGTGGAGCAACTTGATCTCAACACAAGGGTAGGTAGTTTTCTTCTCGAAATGTAAGGTAGGAGTGGTAGTTCTTTCGATGGCTCTCTCCACGAATGAAGAGGAGGTGGAGGGTATTTATAGCCTCCACACAAAATCCAACCGTTACACACATTTGACCAATCTCGGTCGGTGAAGTTGACAACTCGGTGAGACCGAAAGTTCAAATCTTGTGAGCGTTGGGATTTTCAGTGGGACCGAAAATACAATCTCGGTGAGTCCGATTCTTCCAAAGACTAGGGTTTGCCAATCTCGGTGGGACCGACTTTATCATCTCGGTGACACCGATTTGATGACGAAGATTCTGAAGCTTGGCAACACTAGTTTCGGTGAGACCGAGTTCAGAATCGGAAAATCCGAAATTTCTAGGGTTTGGCTATTTGGCTGAGGTGGTTCATCTTGGTGTGACTGAGTTTATGGAATCGGTGGGACCGAGATTTCTTATGAGTGTATATTGGAATGAAAGATTGCTGATGGTTTGGGAGATAGATCACTAAGCACTTTGAGCAACCAGATCATTATCATAACCTCATCCCCTTTTAATAGTATTGGCTTTCCTATGGACTCAATGTGATCTTGGATCACTAAACCAAAAATGGAGTCTTGAGCTTTTGCCAATGCTTGCCTTAGCATTTTGAGGGGTCCACTTCTTCAGTCATTGCCATACCCATATCACTGAACTTTCTGAAATGATTCTCAAGAAGTTATTAGTTCAATGATATATATGTTGTTATTAATTACCAAAACCACCCGGGGATTAGTTGCACTTTCAGGCAGGCGGTGGCGGCGTCGGCCCGGATGTACGGATGGCGGTCCGGATGATCCGGGCCTCGTCCGAATGGTCAGCTTCGGGGTCTAGCTTCGGGTGTCTTCGGGCACATTATCCGGATCATCCGGACCGGGGTCCGGATCGTCCGGGCTTTGTGCGGATCGTCCGGGACCTCGTCTGGATCCTCCGGCCAACCTAGGACTTGGCTGATTTCTTCTCCGTCTTCACGCATGTCTTCTGCTTCCGATTCTCCTTGCTTCTTAGCTTCTACATGGCTAACTCCTTGGTACCTGAGTATGCAAAGCATATCCGGTTGAGGTAGTAGCCATGTCTCGTGTGATTCGAAAGGGAGTAGTGAGAGGAGTGATGTCACCCCGGTTTTGAGAGCTCTTGCACGTGCTCTTGTCATTGGTCCAAGTGGTGTCGTAGGAGATGTAGATGCGTCCATGAGGATGATCATGGGATGATCCGCATCACATATGATGCGATAACAACCAAAAGCATTAAGCTCAATCAAACAAGGATGCATCACAAGTAAGATGTCAAAGTCTCCAAGATTAATAAGTATAGTATGGTTGCACTCACTACAAGTGGATATGAGAGAGGCAACTAATGGACACAAGAGACAATGAGCAAGATATATCATGTGAGAGGCATGAACATATATGTCATCAACCCAAGAAAGCGAGTAATAATGGAACATGGGTGATGCATCAAAGCAAGTATTCATATGAATCAAGTCATGCAAGCTAGTAGTGCGAAGATGCAACGTACTAGAAGGAATCATGGCAAGCATGTCATGTGTGCAAATAGTGTTCATGAATAATGCACATGACACATCACAAGCATGAAAGCAAGATATGAGCCAAATATCATCAATGTATTGGCGGGAGGCCATATGTAAATAGCAATGGAATATCATGACTCTCCCAACACAACAAGCATCAATAGCATGGGGTACAAAGAAATCATGGAAATAGCTACTAGTATCTCCACCAAGCATGCAAATACACATATGAGTATTATAATGGTTAATCGGGAGTAGATGCAAGCAACGGTCATAATTGCATGGCAAAGGCATAGAAGCAAGTATAACATGCAAAGTGAACATGGTACAATGGTCATAAAGTAACAAGTGATATATAACCCATAGACGTGTGAGAGACAAGTAAAAGAGATGCGCGTAGTCCTTGCATGAAGGGAACGGTGGTAAGGATAATCCATGTGATCCCAAGTCATCGTTGCTCTCAAGAGCTTGTTTCATCAACTCTTGGGATTGAGAGGTTGACACGTATACGTGAGTACCTGCACAAAACAAAGGCAAGGGAAAAATTGTGTGTGCGTGGTAGATTTACACATCATCCATTATGATGCACACGTGCTTGTGTTGATTAGTAGAAAATATCCAATGCTCAAATAAATGAGATGCGTGATATGGAAACATGGCATCCATCATGAGAGGTTTGTTATTATGTATAGCCTAATGGAGACTCAAATTGTGTAATGCATAATGAGATATATGTAGAGCATTGTTATTTATGGAATGCATATGGTGCACACAATCAAGGGAATCATGCAAAGTATGAAATGCATCAAGATCTCCTAGTATGTATGAGGAAACTATGGGGGTCTCCTCATGAGCATTAGTGGAAACATCACATGGAGAATATTGAGAACATCCCAAACAGTGCATATTTGGTTCTATGTGATCATGGCATGGCATAGTATATATATGAATTGTGCAAATCATGTAAAGGAAGCATGGCAATATCATCACATGAAAAGCAAAAACCAATGACCATCATCTCGTCATCTATGCCATAAGTGCAAATGGGAATTTATTTTAATGGGGCATGCATAGTTACTATGTTGAGATTGAAATGATGCAATATGGGAGATCTCACTCATAGCATATGACAAGTTTAAACGATTACCAAACATGATGTGACCAAAAGAATTTTCACATGATATCCTATGGAGCATAGCATCACAACTAGGCAACTCAGCATGCTCATCATCATATTGATCATAAATGGATGGCATACCGAAACAAGACATAGTATGTTATGAATCAATAGGGTGATCAACATCATGGGAGAAATTGATGTCAAGAGAGTCCACTAGTGGGACAAGAGAAGCACCATCACCTATGTTACCTTTGGAGCGTCGCTCATGTGTTGTAGGTGAGGTGTCGAAGATCCATCGTTGTCATCTTCATCTTGATGGAACCATGTGGGGGTGCATCATCGTCCACCATGGCCATCGTCGTCTCCGTTGGAGGGATGGACTTTTCCTCTTTGCCTCCTGTTGCCACTAAAATTTTCCAGGAGTTCGTTGACGTCTTTCCACAAGGCGTGCCACCGGGATTACCACCTATTCGAGGGAATGAGCATCAGATTGACTTAATTCCCGGTGCTTCGCTACCAAACTGTGCGCCATACCGTACCAATCCAGAGGAGACGAAGGAGATTATGCGTCAAGTACAAGAGCTACTCGACAAAGGTTATATACGGGAATCTCTTAGTCCTTGTGCTGTTCCTATTATACTAGTGCCAAAAAAGGATGGTATGTCGCGTATGTGTGTTGATTGTAGAGGCATTAATAATATTGCTATTCGTTATTGTCATCTTATTCCTAGGCTAGATGACATGCTTGATGAATTAAGTGGCTCTACAATATTCTCCAAAGTTGATTTACGTAGTGGATACCATCAAATTCATATGAAATTGGGAAATGAATGGAAAACAACATTTAAAACTAAGTTTGGATTATATGAGTCGTTAGCGTGCCTTTGGGTTAACTAATGCACCTAGTACTTTCATGAGAGTAATGAACGAAGTTGTACGTGCTTTCATTGGACGATTTGTGGTAGACTATTTTGATGATATACTGATTTATAGCAGATCTTTGGAGGAACATTTGGAACATTTAAGTGTTGTTTTTATTGCTCTATGTGATGCACGTTTGTTTGGTAACCTCGGAAAGTGCACCTTTTAAACCGACCGAGTATCTTTTATTGGCTATGTTGTTACTCCACAGGAAATTGAAGTTGATAAAGCCAAGATTGAAGCTATTGAGAGTTGGCCGTAGCCCAAAATAGTCACACAAGTGAGGAGTTTTCTTGGCCTCACTGGTTTCTATAGGCGTTTTGTGAGAGATTTCAGCACCATTGCTGCACCTCTCAATGACCTTAGAAAGAAGGATGTGCCTTTTGTTTGGGGTACCGCACAGGAAGAAGCCTTCACGGTATTGAAAGATAAGTTGACACATGCTCCTTTACTCCAACTTCCTCATTTTAATAAGACTTCTGAGCTTGAATGTCATGGTAGTGGAATTGTATTAGGAGGTGTGTTATTGCAAGATGGCAAACCTGTTGCATACTTTTCTGAAAAATTGATTGGGCCTAGTCTGAATTATTCTATTTATGATAAAGAGTTATATGCTCTTGTTCGGACTTTAGAAACATGGCAACATTATTTATACATTCTGATCATGAATCTTTCAAATATATTTAAAGTCAAGCTAAACTTAATCATAGACATGCTTAATGGGTTGAATTCATTGAGACTTTCCCTTATGTCATTAAACACAAGAAGGGTAAAGAAAATGTTATTGTTGATGCATTCTCTCATCGCTATACTATGCTTTCACAACTTGACTTCAAAATATTTGGTTTGGAGACCATCAAAGATCAATATGTGCATGATGCTGATTTTAAAGAGGTAGTGCAGAATTGTAAAGAAGGAAGAACGTGGAACAAGTTCATCGTTAATGATGGATTTGTGTTTTGTGCTAACAAGCTATGCATTGCAGCTTGCTCCGTTCGTCTTTTGTTGTTGCAGGAGGCGCATGGACACTTTGGCATGAAGAAGACGGAGGACGTACTTGATACACATTTCTTTTGGCCGAATATGAGACGAGATGTTGAGCATTTTGTTGCTCGCTGCACTACATGTCAAAAAGCTAAGTCACAACTCAATCCTCATGGTTTATATATGCCTTTGCCTATACCTAGTGTTCATTGGGAGGATATATCTATGGGCTTTGTTTTAGGTTTACCTTGAACAAAGAAGGGGAGGGATAGCATATTTGTTGTCGTGGATAGATTCTCGAAAATGGCACACTTTATATCATGTCATAAAAGCGATGATGCTGTTAATGTTGCTGATTTGTTCGTGAAATTATTCGCTTGCATGGTGTGCCGAATACTATTGTTTCAGATCGTGATACTAAATTTCTTAGCCAGTTTTGGAGATGTTTATGGGCTAAGTTGGGAACAAAACTGCTTTTTGGTACTACTTGTCAACCCCAAACTGATGGACAAACTGAAGTAGTCAATAGAACATTGTCTACTATGCTTAGGGCTGTTTTGAAGAATGATAAGAAAATGTGGGAAGAATGCTTGCCTCATATTGAATTTGCTTATAATCGTTCATTGCATTCTACTACTAGGATGTGCCCTTTCGAAATTGTCTATGGTTTCCAACCTCGTGCACCTATTGATTTGTTGCCTCTTCCTTCTTCGGAGAAGGTTAATTTTGATGCTAAACAACGTACTGAATTGATCTTAAAAATGCATGAGTTAACTAAGGAAAACATTGAGCGTATGAATGCCAAATATAAACTTGCTGGAGATAACGGTAGAAAACATGTTGTCTTTGCACCTGGAGATCTTGTTTGGTTACATTTGCGTAAGGATAGATTTCCTAATTTGCGCAAATCAAAGTTAATGCCACATGCGGATGGTCCTTTTAAGGTGTTGGAGAAAATAAATGATAATGCATATAAACTTGAGCTGCCTGCAGATTTTGGGGTTAGGCCCACTTTTAAGATTGCAGATTTGAAGCCTTATTTTGGTGAGGAAGATGAGTTTCCGTCAAGGACGACTTTATTTCAAGAAGGGGAGGATGATGAGGACATCAATACCATTGTTACACCCACAACCCCTGCTACTATACATACTGGACCAATCACTAGAGCTCGTGCACACCAATTGAATTACTAGGTACTTTCGTTTCTTGGTAATGATTCTAATGTTCATGAGAATATGATGCTGCCTAAATTGGATACATTTGTTTTGCTGACAAATGAAGGTCCTAGCTTGGAGAAGGATGAACATTGGACCAAGAACAAGCATGGAGATGATGGCATGCGCAAGGGAAACAAGAAAAGAGTTTCAAGTGATGATTTCAGGACTTTGAAGCCACCGTAATGAGTGCGTGAAGTCTTGGACGAAATATACAAGATGCCACTTCATAAATTTCGTCTAGAGGCTATTATAGTTGTTGCATCACCTTATTATTGGTTCAGGCTGATGTAATTTTGAAATACATAAGTATAAGCTATTTTTTAGAGTCTGTATGTGTGGGGAAATAAGAAATAGGGTTGATTTCAGACCCCTCCCCCAAGGGCTACGAAATCACCCCCCCTATCTTCCTCCATATATACAGCCCTTAGGGCACCGCTTAGACTTTAGGTTTTGTTTAGATTAAAGTTCACCATAGCTGCAACTTCATGTACTTCGTTTGTGTTCAACAACCAGACCAAGACGTCACAGAACCCCACCTTCGTTAATAAAGCTTTCCTCTTTTATTCGCAATATCCAGATTGCAATCTTAGTTTCTTGCTTATTCTTCGTTTGCTTGCAGGAAATAGACCTTCGTGGTCAGGTTGATCGTGCTCCGGCGTGGTCAATAACCTCTTGGAGTGGGTTTAGCGATTGCTAAGGCGCAACGTCCTCACACGTTCATAGTCTGATCGTCAAAGTCGACTTCCACCAAAAAGATAGCCACCATCTCATCGAAAGACGGGACACCTTTGCCTCTATCACCGGTGGAGGATAGATGAATAGGACCTCATGGAGGGCTGGCCGAACAGTAGCCGGTGGAGGCTAGATGAACTGGACCCCGTGGATGAATAGTAGCTGGTGGAGGCTGGAGGAAGTTGACGGTGGATGAACAATAGCAGGTGGAGGCTGGAGGAAGTCGACGATGGATGAACAGTAGCCCGTGGACTCCCGTTTTGGGGTACACCACACCCCTCCTAATGAACAGGACCTTGTTTCAACCGTAGGGACTCCAACACAAGTCTGTTTCCTCCATTTTGCGGTACGCCACACCCCTCCAGATCAATAGCATCCCGTTTCGACCGTAGGCACTCGAACAGAAGTTTGTTTCCTCCGTTTTGCGATACACCAGACCCTTCCCGGTGAACAGGACCCCATATCCACCGTACACGGTCCAATAGAAGGCCCTTTCCTTCGTTTTGCGGTACGCCAGACCTCGTTTTGGCTGTTTCGTCCAAGCCGGTTGGCTCCCGATGAACAAGACGTATTTCTTTGCCTCCCTGATGAATACGACGCGTTCCATTGCCTCCCCATGAACATGACGCAATTTCTTCGTTCCGACCCAGCCGGTTGGCTTCCGATGAACAGGACGACATCTCCACTGCCTCTCCATGTACATGAGCCTTGGTCATACAAATGCGCGAGTAGGTGTTCGAGACCATGCCCGTATGTACATATGTGGCCGTATTTTTGGCATCTGGTTGTACGTACGTGTACACGGTTTTGACTGGACTGCCTGAGCTTCTACGCTGGGAGCTTTACTACTACACGTCTCGCTGCTTGCTCGGCTACGGTTCATTGTTGCAGAGAGACGATCGACCAGTATGTACGTACACGTTCGCGCCAGAATGACAACGCTTTATACACTTTGACCCGGTGGGTCCTGACTGTCAGGGAGGATAAGGAGGCACTTCCTTGCGTGTAAAGTTATTGATGGTGGGTCCCAGCGGTCAGGGGGAGAATCATATTTTTCTGTAATATGGACACACTTCCTTGCGTGCGAAGATGTAGCTGGTAGGTCCCAACTGTCAGGGGGGAAATGTTTTTTTCGCAAAATACAGTGTCTTCCGGTGGGTCCATGCTGTCAGGTGGAGGAATAATTATTTTACGCATAATAAGGAAGCACTTCCTTGCTGCGACCATGGACCCAGCTGTTAGCCTCTCTACGTATAGTTCTCTTTTGATGGAAGTCGTTCCTTGATCACGTTAACCACGCCGTGCCGAGAGCACCAAGGCGGTGGATGACCACGAGGCCTGGAAGGGGACGACGCGGAGCAGGGAAGACATGGCAGTGGATGCCCACGCAAAGAGGAGTATGAGGGTTGACTAGTTCGGCTGCGGTGTGAGGATGCCGTCGCCGCAGAATAACACGGGTTGTGGGTGAGTAGAGGGATGGCCTGGCCAGCGGTGGGAGTAGGGTGGGGCGGTGAGGCTGTCTTGGCAACCTGACAAGATATGGAGGCGGGGAAGCGGTGTGTCGGCTGCACTGGTTTGGGCGGCTGGTGCAAGAAGAGCAGCGATTGAAGAAGCAGCAGGATTGTTCGATTAAAATCCAATGGCCACTGCTGCTAGAATCGTTTGTTGACTAAGTTGACAAAGCCCCACATATGCGTCAACTTAGTAGGCCCACAGGTCAACCTCCGAACCGGTGCACCCCAGATGTCAGTGGGAGGAATCATTTTTTTGCGTAATAAGTAGGCAGTTGCTTGCGTGTAGCCATGGACCATGGGAGTCCCTACTGTCAGCCTCTCCACGTACATCGCTATTCTGATGGCTGTCGTTTGTTGAATGTTGAGCACACCGTGCCTAGAGCACCAATGCGGCGGACGACGGTGAGGCCTAGGAATGGAACAACCCGGAGCTGGTGAAGACATGAAGTGGATGCCCACGCTGAGGAGAATATGACGGTTGACTAGTTTGGCTACGGCGTGAGGCTGCCGTCACCGGAGAATAATAGGAGGTGCTGGTGGGTAGAGGGATGGCTAGATCAGCGTAGGGAGTAGGGTGGGCCGGTGAAGCCTGCGCTGCATCACAGCCGGCCACAAGAGGAGGGAGCAGGTAGTCCCGCCGGCGCTGGTTTAGGCGGCTGGAGCAAGAACATTAGAGATTGAAGAAGCACATCGACCATTGGATGGACATTGAACAGTCACTACTGCTAGAATCGTGTGTTGACTGACAAAGCCTTGCGCAAACAAGTCAACCTCGAAATCTGAGGCGTTTACATCCCATTTCCTATTATTTTTATAATTTATAGCCCATTTGCTAATTCATATGGAATTTATTGCAGCCCATTTTCCATTTTTAGAATTGCTTCCCATTTTCTGGTCAGTGCCAGGGTTAAAAATTTGAACTAAAAAATATGTGAAATTTAAAAAATTTGCATATTTTTGCCAGGGAAGAAAATATTCTTAATCCAAAAAATAGTAGCCATACTAAAACAAAATTAAAAATAAAGGACTACTATGTCATGTTAAAATCCAATGAAATATAAAATATAAGTGAAGAACAAAAACAAAAAACGAAACTAATTACTCGTTTGCTATATATTTTTTGGAATTTTCAACCCGTTTCACATTAATTTTAAGATATACTGTCCATACTCTTTGTCCAGGACGGAATGCATCCCTCCTCGTCTTGAAAGATTTGCGGCCCAGTAAGTCGGAGAAAACAAATAGGCCTAGCTTGGGTATTCTTCAAAAAGAAGTAGTGGGCTACCTATTTTCACCAGGAAAAAACTGCTGGGCTGGTCATGTTGTTAGACGGGCCATAGAGTGCGCACAACCCAGTTTATAGCCTGCTCCTTTGAACAAATCCTCAAATAACAAGTTGTGCAATTCTGTCGTTAATTGACTATACGTTGACAATGATGTGGATCCCAGATATCAGCAGGGTGGATTAGAGTAAAAAACGAGGGGTGCATCTGAGTAGTAAAAGAGGTGCTTGCTTGTGTTCGGGAGTGGATCTGGTGGGTCCATACTATCATACTCACAACTATAGTCCTCTCCCGTTTCACTATACTGATAGGGCCGGACAGCGGTACCGCGGCGAGCGCACCAAGGTAGAGTAAGACGGTGAGGCCTCGGACGGGAATGAACTGGAGCCAGGGAACATACGGCAGTATGGCCATATGTGGAGGGGAGTACCAGGGTTCACTGGTTGTAGTGCGGGGTAGGCTTCCATCACCGGAGAAGAATAGGATGTCGGGGGGAGTAAAGGGATGGCCTGGTCAGCATTTTAGAGTACAACAGGGTGGCGATGCGTGCACGGCAGCACAACCAGTCGTAGAAGGCAGGAATAGGTGCTCCCGTCGGCACATGTTTGGTTTTGGCGTATGGACCAGTCAGACCCAAAAACTCCTTACGCTGGATTATAAGAATTAATTTTATATGGCTAAAACTAATTGTAAAATGCTGCGGAGCACCATTTTCTTCTTGAGTTTCTTGAGACAATTTTCTTCTTGAGGTGTGAAGCAGAGCACATTCAGAAGCCCTGGGATAAAGTGGTGTCGCCAATGTGTTGGGGTGGGTTGGCATTCTTATCAAAACATAATAGTGGACCGGAACTATTTACGACGTTGACTATGTTTTGCATGGGTCCGCTGGTTGCAGGTAGAAAATGGTAGGAGAAAAAAGAATGGTTGCTATCTTTGTCTAAGAATAATATTGACTGAATGTAACGACATTCTCGTAGGAAATAATATCCTCCTATTAAAATTTGACTTTTCAAGTCGTAAATTTAGAGAACTGGTGCATGAGCATTTAGCTTTATTTATTTATTTATTTACTTATTTATATTTAGGGGAACATGAGGATGTACCTGGTCTGGATTCATGTGAGAGCCTCCCTTCCAGTTAATTATGGGCTCCTCTATTGGGCCTTCATCACTGGGCTGCATGTTATCGACAAGTGGAAAATGTGTTCCATACCAAAAATAGTATGCGCTACATACGGGGCACTAAAGGATCGGAACGTGCAACCACTTCCAAAACATTGTGTTTGTCATTCTAACAACACATTTATGCAACCAACATACGAAATATACTAGTGATTGTACATTGAAAACAGTAGCAACAACAACCAAAGCTGAGGGTGCAATAGAAACAATAAGCAGTCCGGAAGAGTAAAGACGTAGCTCTCTCTTCCAAACCAAACATCAGCATCATTACAAAAGGGCTACAAAAAAAGAACAAGTGTATGCATCAAACTAAATAAAGATCCTACTACACCAAGTGTATGCATCTAACTAACTGGCTCAGTTAGACATTACTATTTATTAAGCTGTGGAGATTGGCTGGCGGCTTGAACTAGATGGGTGCCTGACGCGGGAAAATCCAGCCTGCTAGTCGAAGTCTGATACTTGCGACCCTCTCTCCCACTTTGTGCTGCAGAGCATGGCAGCACATATCAGGGTATGGTGCATGGAGAGACTCATGGTACATTGCGTACACATAGTTTTGCCTGATGAACGAAACTGCGCTGCCATCATGATCCTTGTCGTCGGTTATTTCCTGGTTAATCAGATAATTCAGTCTGAGAAACAAAGAACATGTGCCAAGGCTACTTACCAACCTCCAGTAAAAAATTCTTGAAAGCTCACGGAAGCTGGGATCTTTCTCAAAGACCTTGCAGTGATTGTTATTGTATTCCATGAAACAAAATGTCCAGTACGTGCGGACAATCATCAATCATTCGCATCATCTGATCGAGCCAGAAACCACCGGCAACTGCCATGCTGCTTTTCATTGAAAGGTTCTGGGGGTTTTTGGAATGAAGGGTCAAAAAGAGATAGGCTTTGAATTAACGAAGCCATCAACCGGCCAGGAATTACATCGGTCCCATACAATGGAAAAGAGAAACAAAGAAACTGAAAACGGCACATACATGTCTCTACAAAATAGCTTACAGGCACCACAATAGACAGCATAAGAGATCTACAGGAGGACTAGGTAAATGTTGATGGAGCCCTTCAACGTGAATGAAGCACCAAAGCATGACAGCAAGCTAGCTTCAAGAGGGAATCACACCCAGCGAAGATGAACATGCCCTCATCTACTTCGAAAGGAGACCACCATGATCAAACCCTCCTTCTTCAATTCGAAGAAGACCCTGCCCCTCGCCCTAGATCGAAGGGCGCCGGACTGTCGCAAATTGAAGCAGCTCATCCTAGAGCAAAGAACAGATAGATGCTATGGCACCTTGGGAGATACTCAGCGTGACCAACCCACTGTGCAAGATCACCAGGAGAAGAACCTCACCGCAGCTCAATGGTCCATACACAAAGAAATGAAGCTGTTTAAGGCGAGGGCACCACAAAACAAACACAGAGTTCATAAACAACTGGAGCTTATACGAGATTAGAGCTCAAAAATTATAATCCTTGTCCGAAGCGCCCACGCCGTGCAGCTGCACATAGGGGAGATGAACCCTATCCCCTCCCCCAACCATGGCAACCCACAAGTGAACCTACAGACCGCCACAGAGAACTAATCTTGCGAATCCCAACGAAATCAGAAACTGCGATGTCGCTGGGCGCCGGAGAACTGCATCCAAGTGCCAACACACACCCCCAACTCGCCCAAGACGACACCTTCAGGAAGGTGACGAGGCAAGCCGCACCGCTGCCGCCCAGACCAGAGCTGGTTGAGGTTTTCACCCGGGTATGAGAGGGGAGGGAGATGGAAACGCACCTCGACAGCGCCTCCAAGAAGGGGAACGGCGCCAGCAGGCATCACCACCCTCATGACCGGAGCCACCGTGTCGGGGGGACGAACCCCAGGCAGGCAACGGAACCCGGGTCCTCTTCAAAAACAACAGGGCTGGCACCGCCCCTTAATCCGGCACGCGCTTGGCCGGGTCGCTCGACCCGGCCAAGCCCTGCAAC
This sequence comes from Aegilops speltoides, assembly GCA_021437245.1. NCBI lineage: Eukaryota > Viridiplantae > Streptophyta > Magnoliopsida > Poales > Poaceae > Aegilops > Aegilops speltoides. The sequence continues at coordinate 197,784,069 of CM038141.1, forward strand.
CCGGCCAAACTCTCCGACCCGAAAAGACGTGTCGACTCGGCCTCAACAACTAGCGCAAGACAGCCGAACCCGGCAGAACCAAAGCTTCCTCAACAAGCCAGCTCCACCCATGGCGTGCTCCGCAATCCGTCCATGGGTCAGCTCCCGTCCTATCCAGGATGTACGATTGGACGAGTCTTCAATCAATGATGACCAAGGCAACAGTGCCCCACCCATGCATCTGGTCAGTCGGAGCATGGTAACAACACTCCTCACCTACCCGCTGACCAGGGCCGGAGTGGCTACAGTGCCCCCGTCCTCACCGCTGACGACAGCAAGCAGTGGCCTGACGGAGAGCCACTGTACACGACTCAACTCGGCCACGCCCTGACGATCGACAAGACGGCGTACAGTCCGCCTAGGCACGCGGGGCCCGCACCTAGGGGAACCCAACAAACCGCAAGCCCTCATCGGAACCCAGCCCGGGTCCCTGGACACCGGCAATGTGGACCACCGACTTGTAACATTACCATTGTATCCCTGGGGGGTTGGTCTATAAAACCCCCCAGGAGCCCATGCTCATAGAGGCATGCATAGAGATAATAAGAGAAAGGCAAGTAAGCATAGAACTAGCTGCCAAAAACAGCAGCACCAGAGAGAAGGGGCAGCCCAAGCCTTGGCCAGCTTCCTTCCTCCCCCATACAGCTCCAGGAGCAACATTGTACTATCGAACATCCAACCACACTCGGCAGGACTAGGGGTATTATCTCTTCGGAGAGCCCCAAACCTAGGTATGTCTGGTTTCCCACGCCCGCTCATGCCAACCTCGCCTCTGGAGCCCACCGGCGCCCTCGAGCCTCCTCCTCTCTTTAGCCATCCCTTGGCATCTGCCGTCCGCCCACCATGACACGCCGGCCAAAGATTTCTTCCAGTCCAAGCACACAAACTCCGGCATCCCCACCTTCAACAGATGCGGCAACCATCGGCCGCCATGACCCAGATCCAGAGGGGAAAAGGAATAGGAAGGGGGAGGAAGAGACCTCCAGATCTGATGCGCAACCCGCCGTGACCCTCACCCCGTGCCTCCACCACTCGCCGCCCGTGTGGCCAAGTGGGGAGGAGGAGCACCAGCGAACGCCGCTCACCGAAGAGATAGCGCCGCCGCACCATCCCAGGCCGCCGCCTCGGCTACGAGAGCCCTCCGCGCAGAGACGGAGAAGCACGGCCTCGCTGCCACCTTCCTTGGACGCTGCGCGAACTATGTCGATGACCCCTCTGGCTGTCGAATCCGCCCTCGGATGTCCGTAAAGGTTCTGGGGTTAGGAAGGGTATGGACATCAGGCGGCCTACAACATCATATCAAGTTCGTGTCTAATAAAAAAAAGGCTTGTACTGTAGTCAATCTTAAGTACAACATGTTATGAGCATGAATATTTTTTCAGTACATGTTGACAGTAATATAAGCAAGCCGTCATGATATCATAGGAAAGTAACATACTGCTATAACAGTCGTTCGTAGCGATGACTGGAGTAGGCCAGCAATACGTCCATCCATAGAAGGAGTCCATAGCGTAATTGAAGCCCTTGTGTTCAATGGCATCAGAGAACCATGGAGGATGTATGATCCTACGATGGACGAGATTTATCCACTTGCCATAGTGACCTGTCAGATAGGCGAGACCGCGGTTGAAGAATGCAATTAGCCTGAAGTCTTTATAATTTGCAGATCTTGTGGGCACTTGGCAGATTACAACCTTGAGCAAATCAAACTTGGTATCATGTTGGCTACTGTAAGATTCCAGGTATTCTAGGCCACGGTGCCAAAGCAGTGTAATGTTAATCGAAGGAAGGGGGATCAATCGCCTGGTCTACACATCCACTAGCAGCGAGCTGCTGCGATCATCGACGAGCACCATCCAACCATGTTCATGCCAACCCAGTACATACTGTTAATGTAGTTGAGGGTGACGGGGATCGGATTGCGGCCGAGGGGGTTGATGCTCTCCACCCTACATTCGCTATGCTACGTGACACGCCGTTTGTGAAGATCAGGTGGCATCAACAAGTGGGGAGCTGGATTAAAAAGCTCCGGCCTGATGGCTTCGAGTAAACGGTATAGCCCCGACAAGCACACGGCGAGCGGCATTGATGCGGAGCATCCTACGGGCATCACCATGTCAAGAGTCTGTTTGGGAAGTGACATGTGCGACATCTACTTCTCCTTTGCACATGTTCACTTGACCCCTTCGAGGATGGTATACTACTTGACACTCCACTCGTGTGCATGCACAGGTATTACTGGAGCTTCACAGATGACGATGAGGAGTCCGAGCGCAATGGAACAACTACACCATCTGCGAGGGAAGCGTGGAAGCAAAGACAGAAGAAGAAGGATCTGCCAAGTCTGGAACGGGCGGTACTACCGCCCAAAGCAAGCGGTACTACCGCTCAGACCATCCAAGCCGTACTACCACCCAACATCCGCCCTACTGCCGCTCAACCCGACAAGCTTCTGTGATCGAGCGGTACAAGTCTGGTACTACCACCCCCAACAAGCGGTACTACTGCTCAGCTTCTTAAGCGGTACTACCGCCCGAGGGTCCGGTACTACTGCCCTGCCTGTGCACTATCACAGGCCTTTGACCTTGTATCCCTGTCCCACTTACCCCTTTGTGGCTTAGACTATAAACAAACCACCTCCACCTCCTTTCTAGAGTTAGCAAAGTGATAGCTCATTTGTATGTGAGGTTTGCTCCTACCTCTACTCTTGAGAGAGACAGAGAGAGAGAGAGACTACCACTCCCATGGAGTTCAAGGCCTCCATATGAGAAGATCCGTCTAGGATACCATCAAGACCTCCTCTTGGAGATGAACCTTACCTTGTATCTTTCCCTTTGTTATTCATGTACCTTGTCGATCTTGTGGGTTTGATTGTCTAGTGGATATGTGATTGGGCTTGTTCTTGAGTGTTTCCCTTTGTGATTTCTCTCTGTTCTTCCCCGTGTTCTTTGTGTTCTTCATAGGATCCCCTCCATTTCATGAAAGATCGGGCATCTAGGGTTCTACCCTACATCATCTTGGATCAGAGAAAGGTTGATCACGAATTTGGAGCCCCTACCCCTCTTTTTCTAGCCTAATTTTGTTGTGTTCTTCCCTAATTTCGAAAATCCCCACCAAAAAATAGCCCCAATTTTTTGGATTTGTTGGTTTGATGATGTTTTGTTGATTTTGATCCATGGACTTGCTTGGTTTCAAGTGGATCTAGCATCTCCCCAAGTTTCTCCACTTTCCATCCACGAAATCGATCCAATTTTGCCCCCGAAATCATCCATTTCCGCCCAAATTCGCCCTGATCTAGTTCTGCGAATTTTCCCGACACCAACGGTACTACCGCCCACTCCAAGCGGTACTACCGTTGAGATCTACAAGTGGTACTACCGCCCACCCAAGCGGCACTACCGCTCCCCCCGGGTCAGCCACCATCACTTCACCGTTTTGCCCATAACTTTCACATCCGGAGTACGATTTTCATGTTCTTTAGCTCATTGAGTAGCTATTGACATCGCCCATCCACCTAGATAGATTTCAACACCATTTGACTCCATCAAATTTTTGGAACTTTGGCATCTTTGCCTAGGCCTTCCACCATATCATCTGCTATACCACCACCGACTTCCGCAACTTAACCCATTTTGTTCCCCATAGCATTAGTGGTTGCTTGAGTAGTGATTCGAGTCTCCTAAGGTGTTTAGGCTAGTTGGGACGATTGCTTCTTCTTCAACCACCACCATTTCCGCATAACCTTGCCCATCATACACTTCCGCCACCCCAACTTAACCCAATTTTGTTTGAGTTGTGGCTTGTGTCTCCTAATGTATTTCAACTACTTAGGGACGGCAACTTCAGTTCTGACACGTGTATAGCCCATCATTCCACTTCTGCATTGCTAAGTGCAGACCACCACCGCTTTCTGCTACCACCATTTGACTTTTGTCCCTGAGATTCTTGAGTTGTGGTATTTCCGTTTCCCGAGGTGTTTCGGCTAATTAGGAACAGGTCGACATCGTCAACACCGCCTCTCACCATCGACACAGACGGTAACCACGACGACATCATTTGTATATTCTTCTTGCCATTGCATTGATAACACCTAGCCCATTTTGCGTCACTTGCCTATCGAGACTAGCCATTGAGTATTGCCGGCAATGTTACTTGTGCACATTAGTGATCATTGATCTACACCTTCCATTGCATACATACCATATCATATTGGTACCATCATGGTCCCATATCATCCATTCATCGTTTCTTGCTCCAATGTTCATCCTTCTCCAAGCTAGGCCCTTCATTTGTAAGCAAAAGAAATGTATCCAATTTAGGCAGCATCATATTCTCATGAACATTAGAATCATTACCAAGAAACGAAAGTACCTGGTAATTTAATTGGCATGCATGAGCTCTAGTAATTGGTCTAGTATGTATAGTAGCAGGGGATGTGGGTGTAATAATGGTATTGATGTCCTCATCAGCAAGGTTATGTGGTAGTTATGGTAGTGGTTGATGAAGAAGTAACCCTCCCTAAGTAGCCAAAACACCTTAGGAGACACAAGACACAACTCAAACAACCACTAATGCTATTTGGAACAAAGTGGGTTATGTTGCGGAAGTCGGTGGTGGTAATGCAGATGATGTGGTGGAGGCCCTAGGCAAAGATGCCAAAGTTCCAAAAATTTGATGGTGTCAAATGATGGATGTAGTATTTTTGTGGGATGGGGATGTCAATAGCTTCAAAACAAGCTAAAGAACGTCAAAATCAGAGTTCGGATGAATTAGTTATGGGCGAAACAAAAATCAGCCAAAGTCTGAATCTACAGGTGTCGGACGTCCGATAAGGGTCGGACATCCGATGGCTGGAGCGCGGGACAGACATCCAGAAAAGACCAGAAATCTGGTATTTTCATTTTGGACCAGGGGTGTCGGACGTCCGGTAAGTGTCAGTCATCCGACGGTTCCCGGGGCGTCGGACGTCCAAGAAAACGTCGGTCGCCCGGTGGGTCAGGTCAACTCGACATCCGAGATTCGGGATGCGATTTTGGGCGGAAAATGGGGATTTCGGGGTCAAAATTGAGGAGATTTCATGGATGAAAGATGGTTAAATTGGGGAGATGCTAGATCCACTCGAAACCAAGAAAATCCATGGATCAAATTCAACAAAACATCATCAAACCAACAAATCACAAAAAAATTGGGGCTATTTTTGGTGGGAATTCTCGAAATTGGTGAAGAGCACAACAAAATTAGGCTAGAAAACAAAGAGGGGAGGCTCCAAATTCGTGATCAACCTTGCTGTGATCCAAGATGATCATGAGCAAGCGTGGCTCTGATCCAAGATGATGTAGGGTAGAACCCTAGATGCCTGATATTTCACGATTGGAGGGGATCCTACAAAGAACGCGAGGGAAAACACAAGGGGAAACGCGAGAGAAATCAATCAAACCAACAAGATTCGATTACACATGTGCCAGATCCTCAAAACACAAAGATATACATGATCCACGATCAACAAAGAACGATACAACTGGCAAGTTCTTCTCTGTGAGGAGGTCTTGAGGGTCTTCCTGTGAGGGGTCTTGAATCCAAGATGGATCTTCCCCGTAGAGGACGCGGTCTCTCTCGGTAGAGTAGATCCGGATGGATGAGCAAAGCTCAATCTCACAAATGAACTAAACCATTGCGAACCCTAACTAGGAGTAGGGGTGTCCTATTTATAGTCATAGTGCAATTACGGGCGAAGTGAAGGGGTACATGGGCCTCGTGCCTGAAGCTCTGTGCAGACAGGCGTCGGACATCCGACGGCTGTCAATCGTCCGGTCGCTCGCGGGCGTTCGGTCATCCGGAAGTCTTCGTACTTCCGACGTTTTGGCTCTGGTCTGGAATTGCTAGATGTCCGGTTGGCGTCAGTCGGCCGGGTGCTGATGAGTGTCGGTCGTCCGGTATGCGTTGGATGTCCGGGCGCTGTAGCGTGCGCAGACTGGGACTTGGGCTATGTGATGCCCCGAGACCGACATTCTAGAAGACTTCCATCTATTTCGAGTTTCGCCGAGTGATTTATTTTTCTTTGTTGCATTTCATGATCGCATCATTCGCATTGCAACGGCACTCCATGTCGTCATTCTTTTCAAAACATGCATCCGTTAGTAGTCGCCACTTCTCTGTGTTGTTTTCATTGACCGTTCCGAAACTAACCGCACTTGCACACGACCACCTAACATCTCTGCACAGCCCACATTTTCCTCCTCGCAACTTGTCTGAAATTTCCTCGAACCTGAACCGGGCACTTGTGGCCGGTGGGTCTGGATTATCTCGAAACATCCCTAAAATATATTTGGTTTCTTATTTACGAAAGAAGGGACGTGATAGCCCCTTCCCTAAACCCACTTGATATATATAGGTCCAACCCTAGTATCTAGGCAGCTTGTCCCATCCTTCCCACTCCGCCGCCGCCACCATCTTCCTCAGGATCAATCCCGAGCCAACCACCTCTCCACCTGCTCGATCCAATCCATCGATCCACTGCCTCCCTTGATTCTCCACCAACCAGAGCCCGCACCCATGATCCAAATCCTCTGCGACCATCTCCCTCTTCTTGCGTGCCCGACCAACCCCGAGCGTTCTCGCGCCGTCGCCTCGCATTGACCGGACGCCGCCGCTGATGAGGATACAGACCTGGGGTAGGGTCATAGGCCTGACCTATATGTCCTACCCAAGGTCACTACCCAAGAAGATAAGAAGACCAAGAATCCACTCGACAGTATAATCACTCGACCGTCATTCCCCACTTTCACTCGACCGTATGGGGAATGACTCGACTATATCGAAGACCAGGAGTCGGAAGAACGCACAATGGTCGGGCATTCACTCCTTAGTCTTCATGAGCATTAAGAGTATTTAAGATTGTCGTTACCAGTAACGCCCTTACTTTATGTACATTAAGCTCCTTGTAATGGAGGTGGGCTGGGGTCCTGGCGCACTCTATATAAGCCACCCCCCTCCTCTGGGACAAGGGTTCACACCCCCTGTAACACAACACACATAAACCAATCGACCGCCTCCGGGCACCGAGACGTAGGGTTGTTACTTCCTCCGAGAAGGGCCTGAACTCGTAAACCTCGTGTGTACATCTTCACCATAGCTAAGATCTTGCCTCTCCATACATACCCCCCTCTACTGTCAGACTTAGAACCACGACAGTTGGCGCCCACCATGGGGCAGGTGTCTTAGCGACTTGTTGGTGAAGTTGCAAGTTTGTTTTCCGATCATCATCATGGTTTCCGGCGGCGAGATGGTTGAGGGCCGCGAGATCCATCTCGGCGTGCTCGTTTTCGTCGCCGACAACTCGGCGTGGCTCCAAGAAGCTTCGCTTGATGTCGAGGCGCTCCCCGTCTGAGGAGCGACGCACTTTCGCGCGTGCGTTCGTGGCGTCCTTCTTCGGCAGCCGTCGACCCAGTATCAGTCGGCTCCGGTGGCATCTCCCCTCCCCGCTATTCGTCGCCGCAAGCGATCCAGTCGGTCGCGGCTTCAGTGGTGGGTGAGTCATGTAGTGTCTCGACGTTCGGCCACTCATCAAGTCGCGGAAATCGAGCCCGACGAAACTCTCCACGGCCTGTTTGATCTGTCAACTGGCTCCACGGAGACGGCGTCCGAGTGCGATAGCAGCGATCCTGTGGCTGAAGTCTTGATGGTTGATGGTCCGAGTGGCCCACCTGGCTTTCGCTGCGAGGACGGCGAAGAGGCTGGCAGTGATCCATCACGGGTCCACGAGGAGTACCATCCCGAACCTCTCTCTTCGCAGCAGAGAGAAGATCTCTGTCGTCGAAACATGGACGCACTTCACACGCCCATCGTTAGAGAAACTCCCGAGGCTCGGGCCTTGGAGGAGGTGCGCTTGGCTAATTTGGGTTAGCGCACTCGGCTGGAGAACTAGCAGCGCGCTCTCGACGAGCGAGCCCAGGAACGAGTTCATGAGTCTAGTCAGCGGCAGATTTTCCCGCCTCCACCTAAGGTATACCGTACTCCGATTCAGAACCTCACTGTTGCAGCCTGAATTGCAGAGTCGATTCAACCGTCCCAGTCAGAGGCTGGACGAGGGTTGGAACAGATCCAGGCCCTACTCAGAGCAGCAGGACAGCAGAATTCTGCGGTGTCCCAGTCGCGGAATAGGATACACAGTAGATCCGTGGCAGCAGATACAGTTCAGTCGGCCCATAGCCCAAGATCGTCCCCGCGGCGTGAGGGTCGCGGGCAGTACGATCGTTAGTTAGACCGCGACAATCGTCGTCGGGAGCCAACGCCTCCTCCGAGGAGTGCGTCGTATGTGCCTCGGCAGCACCATGACAGGCGCCATCACAGGGACGAGCGCAGAGTTCCAGTGGACCCAAGGGAGCCAGGCTTCGATGCGATATCCATTCTCGTCCAAGGCCTGGTCGACCGGAATAGAGGACATAGAAGACACAGGCGAGACCGTCCGAGTGGCGATGGGTCACATGTTTGGGCCCAGAGTGTTTCAGCGAGCCATCGAGGCAGATGATTCCTCCCAACTTCAGATTAGCAACAGAGTCGACAAGTTCCTTTGGAGAATCCAAGCCTGAAACTTGGCTTGAGGATTACCGAGTGGCTGTGCAGACTGGAGGCGAAAACGATGAGATAGCAATGAAGCATCTCCCTCTTATGTTGGAAGGGTCAGCCTGAGCGTGCTTGACTCAGTTGGCCCCGGACAGTATTCACAGTTGGGAGGAGCTATCTCGAGTGTTTGTGAGGACCTTTGAGGGCACGTGCAAGCGGCCGGCAGGGCTTCCCGAGTTGCAACATTGTGTGCAGAAGCCGAATGAAACTTTGAGGGAATTCATTCAGAGGTGGACCACTTTGCATCACACCATGGAGAATGTATCAGAGCATCAGGCTATGTGTGCTTTCAAGGAAGGCGTCAAGTATCGAGAGTTGGTTTTGAAGTTCGGTCGGACTGGGATATGACTCTGACCCGGATGATGGAGATAGCCACCCGGTATGCTAACGGAGAAGAAGAGGATCAACTCCGTAGCAGGAAGAGTAAACCGGTCGGTCAAGAGGCTGGTGGAGGTGGTTCCAGTCGGAAACAAAAGCATAAAGCCGAACCAGCAGCACCTAAGGGGCCCTTGCCTCCTAAGAAGGTAAAAGATCAAGCAGGAAATGATGTGCTGGACTTGCCGTGTCACATCCACACGAAGAAAGATGAGGAAGGTAATCTGATTTACCCAAAGCATACCACTCGACAATGTCGACTCCTGATCCAACAGTTCCGGGTTACTCAGCCCAATGAGAACGACAAGGAGTCGGACAGAGATGAGGAGGAAGAGGAAGATGACGGTTACCCCAAGGTCAATTCCACCCTCATGATTGTTGCCGATGTTGAGAGCAAGAATCGGTTGAAGGTCATCAACAGAGAAGTGAACATGGTTGCTCCAGCGACGACGACCACGTACTTGAAATGGTCTCAGACAGCCATCACATTCGACCAGTCAGACCATCCTGCTCGCATAGTCACCCTCGGGAGGCAAGCGGTGGTGGTCGACCCAGTGGTTGGTGGCACTCGACTGACTAAAGTGCTGATGGATGGAGGCAGCGGCCTGAATATCCAGTATGCTAAAACCTTGAAGGGATGGGCATCCTAATGTCTAAGCTTAGCGAGAGCAACATGAGCTTTCACGGCGTTATTCCCGAAAGAAGGCCGAGTCACTTGGCCAGATCACTCTCGATGTGGTTTTCGGTGACTCCAAGCATTACCGGAAACAAAAGTTGACGTTTCAAGTCGTGGATTTCCTGAGTGCTTATCACGCCATCCTAGGGAGACCGGCGTACACACGTTTCATGGCTCGACCGTGTTATGTGTACCTCAAGCTGAAGATGCCTAGTCCCCAAGGTGTGATCATGGCCACTGGCAATCGGCAGAAAGCAGAAGAATGTTTCGAGAAAGGTTCCAAAATCGCCGATGCACAGATGGCGGCGGTTGAATTCCAAGAGTATCAGAAGAGTGCGGATCCGAGTGATTTGCTCCGAGCCAAGAAGCCTGCGATAGACTCTGCGTTTCAGTCGAGTGGTGAAACAAAGCCGATTCATATTCACCCGACTGATGCCAAAGCTGCACCGACTCATATATCAATGACGCTCAACAGCAAATAGGAAGAAGCGCTCATCTAGTTCCTCTGTGAGAACTGGGACATCTTCGCATGGAAACCCTCTGACATGCCAGGTGTACCCAGAGGACTGGTTGAGCACCGTTTGCGTGTCGACCCCAAGGTAAAACCCGTCAAAGAGGACCTTCGGCGGTCCGCCGTTCAGAAGAGAAAAGCAATCGGCGAGGAAGTGGCTCAACTGTTGGCAGCAGAGTTCATCCGTGAAAACTACCACTCCGAGTGGCTTGCCAATGTCGTCATGGTCCCCAAGAAGGACGATTCACTTTGCATGTGCATCAATTTCAAGCATATCAATCGGGCCTGCCGAAAGATCACTTCCCTCTCCCTCGTATCGATCAGATTGTTGACTCGACTGCGGGGTGTGAGCGCTTGTCTTTTTAGATGCCTATTCCGGGTATCATCAGATCCGACTGTATGGTCCCGATGAAATAAAAACAGCCTTCATCACCCCATTCAGGTGCTTTTACTATGTCACCATGCCATTCGGTCTTAAAAAACGCCGGAGCCACGTTCATGAGAATGATCCAGAAGTGACTACTTACCCAAATCAGTCAGAATGTGGAGGCATACATGGATGACATCGTGATCAAGTCTCGCAAAGGTTCCGACCTATTGACTAATCTCGCGGAAACCTTTACCAACCTAAGAAGGTACGACATCAAGCTTAACCCGTCAAAGTGGACATTCGGAGTTCCAGGAGGAAAACTGCTCGGTTTTCTCGTTTCTGAATGAGGGAGCGACGCCAATCCAGAAAAAGTTGATACTATCCTCCAAATGAAACGCCCCGTGTGAGTGCTTGACGTTCAGAAGCTGACTAGTTGTTTGGCCGCCTTGAGTCGATTCATCTCTCATCTCGGTGAAAAGGCCTTGCCTCTTTATCGATTGATGAAGAAGTCTGATAAGTTCGAGTGGTCTGAAGAAGCTGATGCAGCATTTGCAGAGCTCAAAGCCCTGCTTTCCACCCAGCCGGTGCTTGCTGCACAAATCAGCAAAGAGCCTTTACTGCTTTACATTGCAGCCACTGGACAAGTTGTCAGTACAGTTCTCACGGTCGAGCGAGAAGAGGAAGGAAAAGCGTACAAGGTTCAACGCCCAGTTTATTATCTCTCTGAAGTTTTGACTCCGTCCAAGCAACGCTACCCTCATTATCAGAAGCTTGTCTAGGGAATTTACATGACCATGAAGAAGGTTCTGCATTACTTCTCTGATCACTCTATTACAGTCGTCAGCGACGCACCATTGTCTGAGATCCTGAATAACAGAGATGCAGCTGGTCGAGTAGCAAAATGGGCGATTGAACTCCTTCCACTGGACATCAAGTTTGAGGCAAAGAAAGCTATCAAGTCCCAAGCAATCACTGATTTCCTTGCCGAGTGGATTGAACAGCAACTCCCGACTCAAGTTCACTCGGAACATTGGACTATGTTCTTTGATGGTTCCAAGATGCTAAACGGGTCATGTACTGGAGTAGTATTGGTGTCCCCCCGTGGAGACAAGCTCAATTATGTTGTCCATATTCACTTTGATTCCACCAATAATGAAGCAGAATACAAAACACTTATATATGGGTTGCACATGGCCATCTCACTCGGCGTCCGTCGCCTCATGGTGTATGGCGATTCATATTTGGTGGTTAACCAGGTGATGAAGGAATGGGATGTCAGAAGTCCAGCCATGACTGGTTACTGCAACGCTGTCAGGAAGCTGGAAAACAAGTTTGAAGGGTTGGAACTTCACCATGTGCCTCGATTGAAAAATCAAGCTGTAGATGAGTTGGCGAAGAGAGGTTCCAAGAGAGAGGCCATCCCCCGCAATGTGTTTCTGGAACATATTCATTCACCTTCGGTTCAGGAGGATCCCTTCACAGAAGAGTCGCCACAGCCCAAGAGTGCAACAGACCCGACTAAAGTTGACGTCCCAGCCGTGGTCGACTTAGTCATGGAGGTTCTGGTCATCGCTGGACAGTGCCATACATCGCATACATTCTTAGGAAAGAACTTCCGAAAGAAGAAGAAGAAGCTCGACAGTTCGTCCAGCGATCCAAGGCCTTTACTGTGATAAAGGGGCAGTTGTTCAGAGAAAGTGCAACTGGAGTTTGCCAGAAGTGTATCACGCCAGAGGAAGGTCGAGTGATCCTCAATGATATTCACTCGGGGACTTGTGGTCACCACACGTCCTCTCGGACCATCGTGGCTAAAGAATACCGAGCTGGATTTTACTGGCCGCGGGCCAACGAGATGGCTAAGTTGATAGTGGACAAGTGTGAAGGCTGCCAGTTTTACTCCAACATGTCTCATAAACCTGCATCAGCTCTAAAAACAATTCCACTCGTTTGGCCCTTTGCCGTCTGGGGACTGGACATGGTTGGACCTTTGAGGACAGGCAGGAGTGGATTTACTCATGTGCTGGTAGCAGTCGACAAGTTCACCAAGTGGATCGAAGCCAAGCCCATCAAAAGCCTTGAAGTAAGCACAACTGTGAGTTTCATCAGGGAACTTATATTCAGATATGGCGTTCCACACAGCATCATCACGAATAACAGCTCGAACTTCAATTCTAAAGAATTCAAAGCCTTTTGCGCCTCCCAAGGCACGAGAGTCGACTACGCTTCTGTCGCTCATCCTCAGTCAAATGGACAGGCCGAGCGGGCGAATGGATTGATTCTCGAAGGATTGAAGCCTCGGTTGATGCGTGACCTGAAACACGCGGCTGGAGCCTAGGTCAACGAGCTCCCATCCGTGTTGTGGGGTTTGAGGACAACCCCTAATCGGTCGACTAGAAGGACTCCATTCTTCTTACTATATGGAGCTGAAGCCGTGCTCCCCATTGATTTGCTCCACAATGCACCTCGAGTCGAACTCTTCTTAGAAGAAGAAGCAGAACAAGCTCGGCAAGATGTAGTCGACCTCTTAGAAGAAGAAAGAGAGATGGCCTTGATCCGGTCGACCATCTATCAGCAAGACTTGCGTAGATTTCATGCAAGAAACATGAGGGGTCGAGCATTTCAAGAAGGAGACCTGGTTCTTCGAGTGGACCAGCAAAGACCTCACAAGCTTGCTCCCGCTTGGGAAGGCCCTTTCGTCATCACCAAGGTGCTCCTGGCAGACATCTTGTCTCTTCCACGTCGAACATAATAAAGATGAGCCACGCGCCTGGAATGCGGATCTGCTCCGCCCTTTCTATTCTTAAATATTTAGAATGAAGAGATGTAATAAGAAATCCGTTTTAGTTTGACTATCTAAGGACATAATTTACTTCTTTCGAATGATAGTTGTTCATTTCCTTTGTACGAGTTACCTTAGCTGCGAATCTATTTCGCCTAAGACGAAGTGATAAAAATCCTACCGAGTGATGAGTCTACCTCTCACTCGGGGGCTTAGCTGCAGCCCAGTGCTGGCCTAAGTGATAAAAAACCTACCGAGTGATGAGTCTGCCTCTCACTCGGGGGCTTAGCTGCAGCCCAGTGCTCGCCTAAGTGATAAAATCGTACCGAGTGATGAGTCTGCCTGTCACTCGGGGGTTTAGCTGCAGCCCAGTGCTCGCCTAAGTGATAAAAACCCTACCGAGTGATGAGTCTGCCTCTCACTCGGGGGCTTAGCTGCAGCCCATTGCTTGCCTAAGTGATAAAAATCCTACCGAGTGATGAGTCTGCCTCTCACTCGGAGGCTTAGCTGCAGCCCAGTGCTCGCCTACGTGATAAAAATCCTACCGAGTGATGAGTCTGCCTCTCACACGAGGGCTTAGCTGCATCCCAGTGGTTGCCTAAGTGATAAAAATCCTTCCCAGTGATGAGTCTGCCACTCACTCGGGGGCTTAGTTGCAGCCCAGTGCTCGCCTAAGTGATAAAAATCCTACCGAGTGGAGAGCAAACCTCCCACTCGGGGGCTTAGCTGCAGTCCCATACTCGCCTAAGTTTGAAAACTCCTACCGAGTGGAGAGCAAACCTCCCACCCGGGGGCTTAGCTGCAGTCCCGTACTCGCCTAAGTTTGAAAAATCCTACCGAGTGGAGAGCAAACCTCCCACTCAGGGGCTTAGCTGCAGTCCCGTACTTGCCTAAGTTCGAAAAATCCTACCGAGTGGAGAGCAAACCTCCCACTCGGGGGCTTAGCTGCAATCCCGTACTCGCCTAAGTTTGAAAAGTCCTACCGGGTGGTGAGCGATCCTCCCACTCAGAGGCTTAGCTACAGCCTAGTGCTCGCCTAAGTTTGAAAAACCTTGCCGGGTCATTGACAGGAGTGTCAAGACCATTGCTGAGTGCCTTGCTGTTGAGTTGATCAATGCTCCTCAAGGATCACCCAGTCGGTTGACAGGAATGTCAAGACCATTGCTGAGTGCCTTGCTGATGGGCTGATCAATGCTCCTCGAGGATCACCCAATCGGTTGACAGGAACGTCAAGACCATTGTTGAATGCCTTGCAGATGAGCTGGTCAATGCTACTCAAGGATCACCTGATCGGCTGACTAAAACGTCAAGACCATTGCTGAGTGCCTTGCTGATGAGCTGATTAATGCTACTCAAGGACCACCCGATCATCCGACTGGAACGTCAAGACCATTGCTGAGTGCCTTGCTGATGAGCTGGTCAATGCCCCTCGAAGATCACCCGATCGGTCGACTAGAACGCCAAGATCATTGCTGAATGCCCTGCTGATGAGCTAATCAAGGTTGATCAAGGACCGACCGATCAGTCGACTGGCCATCCTTCTCCGGAAGCTGCATCAAGCAAACAGACAACAATTCGAGGGAAAAAACGATTTTCGTTCGAAGACAGATGCAATTTATGAGGTGACAACTCCAAAGTTTCTTAACCGCAAAATAAAGTGCTCGGGCATCAGGCCTGAAGGAGTTTTAACGGTTACAAATTCACTCGGCATTCAGAGGCAAATAAAAGTGATAGCATAATGTTTTGTCACTCGGTGGGAGAAGGACTGCCGGGTCGCAGAAGCTATCGAGGTCAATGCTGTCGGCGATGCAAGTGGCTGCCTCGAGGAAAGTGTCCATGAAGTCCTAAAAGGAGTGCTTCTTAGTGTTTGCCACTTTGAGAGCTGCCAACTTGTCTTCCTTAGCTTCCTTGCAGTGCACTCGGACCAGAGACAAAGCGACATCAGCACCACAGCGGGCAGAAGATTTCTTCCACTCTTGCACTCGACTTGGAATCTGGTTTAGCCGAGTCATCAAGGACTCGAGATCTTGAGACATTTCCTCCCAAGGCCAGATCTCAGCGTCCACTCGGGCCATCGCCGCCTTCAGCCGAGCCAGATAGTCGACTGCACCATCCAAGCGCAATTCCAGTCGAAGCAAGTTCATCGCAACGTCATCTTTCATGGGACAGTTGATCGGGTCGAGACCTGTCTCGACCCGCCCAGTTTCAGCCTCAAAGTCCTGACATAGTTCTGTCCCATTGCAAAAAGTGATGAATCGACGATGAAACAACAAAGTTCAATCGGCAACAAAGTGATGAGTCGACTGATCATACCTTCAAGCTTCAGAACAAGTTTGGCAGCGAGTTGCTCCAGATAGGACTCTAGCTTGTCGGTCTTGGTCTTAAGGCCGCCAACTTCAGTGGTCGGACTTTCCTTGTCCTTCTTCAGTTGCTCGACTTCCTGATTGGCGTCTGAGATGGTAGCCTTCAGCTTCGCATTCTCCTCCTCCAGTTTGCTGACCGAAGCCAGCTTCTGGTCCACAAGCTTAGTCTTCTCGCGTGCTCCCTTCTGAGCGGCTGCCAGATCCAGATCCTTCTGATCCAAAGCCTCCTTCATCCTCTCTAAAGAAACAACACTCTTCAGACGAGACTGAAGTTGACGATTTTCACTACGCACATCTGCTCGTGTGAAATCACTCGGTTCGAAGAGACTGAAGGAAAAACTAGCGCGAAGTATGAAGCTACAAAACAGACAGGATGGTCGAGTGATTACCTTCCATGATGGCCGTTTCCTGTTGGGCAGTCTTCAGATTCTTCTTTGCAAGTTCGAGGTCAAGTTCAACGCTGATATGTTTCTTCTTCAACTCGGTGAGCCGAGCTCCAAGATCACAAGACCTCTGCAACCAGAAAGACAGAACATGTCAGTCGACAGATCAAAGCACCGAGTGAAAGCAAAGAGTTACTGTAGGACTACTGCCAAATCAAATTTTCAACAGTAGTCTCGGGGACTACACCCAGTGGGTGCACTTAGCGTTCCCCCACTAGATCAGATCAACACTCATCATGAGTTCAAATAAAAAGAGAAAGAGAGACACATCATTAGACCTCGGTCGACTGCCAGCAGCCGATCGTGGTCTCGGAGACTACACCCAGTGGGTGCACTCGACGTGCCCCCACTAATTCGAAAAGTGCAGAATTGAAGATTTCCTGGGTTCTAAATGAAGGAACACCCAGTGGGTGATCAAATATAAAGCAACATTCAAAAATTTCAGTCGAAATTTCGCTGACCTGAACGTTGGTCTGAAGAGCAGTGCTAGCGTTGTAAGCTATCTGACTGGCTTCATGCATCACTTTCACCTGCTCCATGACAAGGTTTGCCTGGCGAAGAGCTTCCCTAGCAGCACCCGGCGAGTCGTCTGGAGTTTTATATGTAGCAAAGAGGGACGGCTAGAGGGGTTGAAGTAGCTCCGGGTCAGAGGAGGGGAGTTTCACCGGTGCAGCAGGTGTCTGCGCAGTCGACCCCGACGGACGATCAGTCGTCAACGGGTGAGCAAATGTGACATTGGCCTGGACTATCGCTTCAGGCGCCGGTGTCGACTGCGGGACCTGGACTTCAACCTTCTCCCTGCTTGAGCTTCCACTCTTCTTCCTCCTCTCCTGTAGAGGCACTTCTTCTTCTTCGTCATCAGGAAGTATAACGATATCTTGTGGACCTACATAAGAAGAAAAATGTCAAGTTTTCAGTCAATCGGCCATCCACTCGACTAAACAGAACTCGGTCGATCAAACTTACCAGCTCGTGAGGTGGCCTCTTCATCTCCTGGTGCCTTGTCGACGTCCATGTCAGTGGTAGCAGAGGTGGGGCTGGAAATACACAAGGGTTGGTTGGTCAGATCAAGAAAATCTTCAGTCGACTTACGAAAACACAAACAAGATACCCACCCTAAGGCAACGGGGATGTCCATCTTGATGCGCGGTAGTGTCTTCCGGGCCTTGGAGGGAGCAACTTTAGGCTGTTTGGCCACCTACTCCATCGGCTCCGGAGTCGATGTCCAAGTACGCTTCTGGGTATTGGCACTCGGAGCCACACCTTTCCCGCGCCCGCTGGCCAGGTCGTGCTGCTGTTTGGATCGACGTTCAGAGCGTGGCGGCGAGTCGACTTCCTCCTCCCCGTCCGACTCCTCGCTCTCCTCCTCCTCCTCCTCGTCGTCTTCCATAGAATCCGACTCGTTACTATCTTCCGCGATGTTCTCCCCCTCCTAGGCCTGCTCCAAAGCCTGCTCGCCATTGGGCATCGAATGCATCTCAGTGAACACCTACAGAACAAATTGGTCGAACAAGAGTCGGTCAATCTCAAGTACAGTTAGAGCATGAATGAGAAACAGTCGGAGCGAAAAGCGTACCTTGTCGGGCGGGTTGTTGCTGCTAAAGGGAATGACTCGCCTAGATCCTCTGGGATTGTCCTGATTGCATGTGATGCTCCTCAGCCATGAAGCTACTGTTGCAGACGGTACTTCTTCTGGATGAACCCGAGCGGTGTTGTCCGGTCCGAAATACAGCCACATCAGGTGATCGCGGGCCTGGAGAGGCTGGATGCATCGACTGAGGAACACCTCCAACGGATCCAGACCCATGACACCATCATTGATAAGCTGAACCACCCTATCTACCAGCATCCTCATCTCCATGGTCTCTCCAGTCGTAACTTTCAGCGAGGCAGGAGTCTGGACTCGGTCAAAAGAGAAGTGGAGGAGGCCGGTTGACTGACCTGGAGCCACTACATCCTGGCAATAGAACCAAGTCGATTGCCAGCCTCTAACGGAATCAGGAAGAGTCATAGAAGGAAAAGCACTCCCTTTCCTCTTTTGGATACCTAAACCCCCGCACATCTGGATGACATGGGTTTTCGAGTCACTCGACTTCGCCTTTTTTACCGATTGGGAAGGAATGGTGAAGATGTGCTTGAAAAGGCCCTAGTGCGGTCGACACCCCAAGAAGTTCTCGCACATCGACACGAAAGCAGCTAAATAAAGGATGGTGTTGGGGGAGAAGTGGTGGAGTTGAGCACCAAAAAAGTTCAGAAACCCCCGGAAGAAAGGGTGCGGGGGAAGCGAAAAGCCGCGGTCGACGTGAGTGGCGAGCAGAACACACTCACCTGGCTGAGGCTGAGGGCATATCTTCCCCTCCGGCAGCCTTGCCGCTCCCTTGGAGATTAACCCCGACTCTGCCAGCTCGTCCAGGTCCGCCTGCTGAATCGAAGACCGGATCCAATCGCCCTGGATCCAGCCCGGCGGCAGCCTCGCGCGCGACGACGACCCGTGCTGCTGCTTCCCGCCCTTCGCCTCCTCCTTCGTCTTCTTTGCGCGCTCTAGCGCCGCCGTCTTGTCCTTCACCATGGCGACGGGGCAGCAGCGTCGAAGTGGGAGAGTAAGGTGCGACGGAGAAATGGAGAAAGGAGAAGGAAGAGAAGATGTGCACAGTACAGACGCCTCGGTCCGGCCACCTTATAAGAGATTGTTTCGAGTGGTAGCGTGTGGGACCAGCGATCCGTCAAATCCATAACAATCGCGCCAGCTGACGCGTGGCGAAAAAAGGCGGCATGGGAATCGAGGAATCACTATTTATCCGCTCCGCCCGCTTTGGCACTCCCCGTCTGGCGCGCTTCCCCGAAATTTCGTATCCGCGGAATCCGGGATACACTGCAGACAATCGCGCCCAGGATCCCGCGCTCTAACGCGACACTCGACACATAAGATCAACTCGACTGTCCACTGAATGGATCAAGGCGACTGAGTCAACACCAAACATCGATGCGGGCGCTCAGACTTGCGTAAAGCACTCGCGAGATCCCAAGGCTCAGGACAAGTTCAATTTCAACATATTTTGCACTTGCACCTTAATCCATTCGGGGGCTACTGATGAGGATACAGACCTGGGGTAGGGTCATAGGCCTGACCTATACGTCCTACCCAAGGTCACTACTCAAGAAGATAAGAAGACCAAGAATCCACTCGACGATATAATCATTCGACCGTCATTCCCCACTTTCACTCAACCGTATGGGGAATGACTCGACTATATCAAAGACCAGGAGTCAGAAGAACGCACAACGGCCAGGCATTCACTCCTTAGTCTTCATGAGCATTAAGAGTATTTAAGATTGCCATTACCAGTAATGCCCTTACTTTATGTACATTAAGCTCCTTGTAATGGAGGTGGGCTGGGGTCCTGGCGCACTCTATATAAGCCACCCCCCTCGTCTGTGACAACGGTTCGCACCCCCTGTAACACAACACATATAAACCAATCGACCGCCTCTGGGCACCGAGACGTAGGGCTGTTACTTCCTCCGAGAAGGACCTGAACTCGTAAACCTCGTGTGTACATCTTCGACATAGCTAAGATCTTTCCTCTCCATACCAACCCCCCTTTCTACTGTCAGACTTAGAACCACGACAGCCGTTGCGAGCAGCCAGGGAGACCTTGCCTGAGCAGCAGCAAGCCACTCCGCGGCCCTGGAGCACCGCAGCCCTCGCGTCCCTCCTTCCACCGGCAAATAACCCAGGGCCCTGTGTCTCCCCGCGCCGATGTTCCTCCACACCTCCAGCGGTCGTGCTGACCCTTTCGACCAGACGACCTACAGCCGCGCCCCGTGCGCTGGCCACATGGACCAGGCCGCCCCTCTTCCTTCCCTTCCTCCTCTGGTTCTTTTCCCTCTCCCTCACCTCGCCTATCTCTCTCTCGCAGGTGGAGACCATGGCGCACCTGTCCGGACCTCCACCAATTGTTGTCGTGTCAAATCCCGATATGGATCGACAATCTGAATCAACACATCAATACAATTGGAGCTGGAATTGAACTCCCGATAGTGGAGACCCCTGCTATGAATTGGGGATTTCTACTTGCCTAGAAAAGTTAGGGTGACACTAGCTTTGGGATATAAGTTTATGCCTACTCCGGCGCACGCAGGCGCTTATATGGCTGTCCGCTCACGCGGTGAAAAGAGGAAGTTACAGTGAGCAGTACCGTTCCTGCAAAGTAAACGGCAACGGTGAAATCTGGGCTTTAGTCCATCTGGGCCCTTCATCTTGAGTGCTCGCTGTTAGCTGTTGGATTGCCCTCTGCTTTTTAACTGAATCGGTACGCTGCTTGACTGAATCTCACAGACAGTATGCAGATAACTTCAGGGAGCTGACACTGCCCCCTCTTGAAAGCATACTTGTCCTCAAGTATATTTTTCAGGGAACCATCTATTGAGTGTGCTCACGAATAACTCTGGAAAAACTTGCTTGATGAAGTTGGCGTCCTCCCATGTCGCCTCCTCAGGTTTGAGGATTTCCCAATCAATGAGCCACTGGGTCACCAGGACTCTATTCCTAGGTAATGAGCGAGTCTCCAACACAGCCAATCACTACTAGGGAAAACCTTATACATAGAAATTTAGCAACAGCGCGGGTCAAAAAAGGGCGCTATTGTTAGATAGTAGTAGCGATTGAAGAAAAACCGCGCTACAGGTACAACCTTAGCAGTAGCGCGTGTAGTTGCAAAAGCGCTACTACTAATATTCCCATTGCTAGAATGATAGGCTACGCATAGCAGTAGCGGGCTTGGAAGAAACGCGCTACCGCTAGGCATAAGTACCAGCGCGTTTCCTAAGAAGAGCGCTACTACTAACGGAAATAAAATAAGATGAAAAACAAATAGAAAAGTAAATGAAAATGAAAGAAATAGAAAAAGGAGAAAGGAAAAAATGTAAAGCAAAATAAATGAAAAAGCAAAAAAACGGAGGAAGGCATAGCAGCAGCGTGTGTTTGTAAGAGGCGGTGTAGCTAACGTAGCTGCAGCGCGTGTCCTAGACCCCCGCTATAGAAACAGAAAAGAAAATTAAAAAATGGAAGAAATTTACATAGCTATAGCAGCAACGCATTTTGTAAAAACCGCTATAGCTATCTTAGCTATAGCGCGTTTTACCAAACGCTCTACCGCTAAGTTTGACTTAACCAAAAAACCGTTTCTCCCTGGCCACCACTTCTCCCCCAAATCCCTCAACCCACCCCGCGCGCCGTCGTCTCCCCGATTCACCGTCGCCCCACTTCGCCGCCGTCTCCTGCCGACGTCGACGCCACCAGAGCTGTGCACCGTCGACGCCACCGGAGCCGCCCCCAACGCCACGGAGCCGCGCGGCCTCGTCAACGCCACCGAGCCGCCGTCCGGCCACGGATCCTTCTCGCCACAATCTCCCTCGCCGTCACGGAGGCGCCCCTGCCTCCCTCGCCACCACTGCCTCCGTCGCTACCACCGAATCCATCCTCTGTAAGCCCCCACCCCTCCTCTCTCTCTCATGCATAGGTTAGCCAGTTTAATTAGGATAATTATCTAGGTTAGGGCAAAAATTTAGTTAGGGATTTGACAGAGAAGTAGTTAGGTTAACTAGTTTAATTAGGTTAATTATCTAGGTTAGTGCAAAAATTTAGTGAGGGCTTTGACAAAGAACTAGTCAGGTTAACTAGTTTAATTAGGTTAATTATCTAGGTTAATTAGTGCAAAAATTTATTTTGGGCTTTGACAGAGAACTAGCTGCGTTAACTAGTTTAATTAGGGTTAATTATCTAGGTAAACTAGATTAACTAACTAGGTTAAATAGGTAGGCTAATTAGGTTCGTTGGATTAACAAGCTAGGTTAAGTAGATTGGCTAGGTTAGAGGAAAATTTTATTTTAGAACATTAGGTCAGAAGGGTTAGAGAAATGGAGTTCCTTTGCAATTTAATTGGTTTCTGTGTTTAAAGAGGTCATTTCGCAAAGGTTTTTGATTTTTGAAAAAACCACTATTTTTCAAGGAAAAGAATTTAGGAAATTTTTATTTTTCATTGAAGTGGTCATGTTATATCTTTTCATGAAGTTGTTCGATTGTGCCCAAGTGGCTTTGTTGTTTCCAGGGAATGATGCTGAGTGGCCTATGTTTTGCCGGAATGTTGATTCATTTCTGTTTCAGCAAATTTCAGGTTCTCGATTTGTCCACCTTTTAGCAAAGGTCATGCCGAAATTTTTCATGAATTTCGGCATGACTTGTGCTACAAACTAGGACATATCGAGTGCCCGGGATTTGCCGCATTAGGAAGGAGTCAACATTCCTGCAAAACAATAGTCCTTTTTATGTCATTATTCATTTTATTAGGTCTAGAATTAATTGACTAGATTTAATCATAGGAAACATGGCTAGCAACGATGAAGGACAGGGTTACGGTGATTATGACGGCGTCTACGGGCGGCGCGAATTTTTAGCCTTACGCACAATCAACCGATGTTGTTCTTGGGCCCACCGGTGGCATCGGGATCGAGACCGACACGCAGACGGTCTTGAGGCGAGACCGGCGCTGAGATTGAGACCGCATCGAGACCGGTCTTGAGACCGGTGCTACCTCGGGGAGCGGGCGGTGTAGAACCGAAAGCAAAGAGGCAACGGGTTCCTAACAAACTCAGGACTACTAGACTGGTGGTCACGGAGGTGGACGACGGCAATTTCGAGCCAAAGGCGCCCGAGGAAGCGCGCGCGTGCTACGGCAATCAAATAAGCTGCATCGTACGGACAACCGCCACCATCAACGATGAGAAACTACAGAAGATAGAAAATATAAGGAGCTCCCTCCTAAAGAAGTTTCACCAGATATTCTTGTTATCGGGCCGGAATGAGAAGGATTATGAAGATCTAGACGAGGACCTGGCAATGAAGAAAATAAACAAACACGCCATGACCAAGTTTAGCGACGCGTTGGCCGCCTGGAAAAATCGAGTGAAAGCAAAGATCAACAACGGGGAACCCTGCTCCGAGATTGTAAAGGTTAATCCGACAATCATGGAAGAGCAGTTTCAAATATTCCAGGAGGCTTGCGAGGCCGAAGTTGCCAAAAAAAGTCTAAGTACATGAAGGGGCTTCAAAAGAGGAACATTGGGAGCCACCACCTCGGAAGCCGTGGTTACGGCGGAAAGAGGTCCAAATGGGCCAAGGAGGACGCGGAAGCCGCGAGTCTGGGCATCCCAGACCCCTTGGTGGATTTCACCGTCCCGCAGGAGCGTGACGTCCTGAGGGCCCGACACCGTTGGGACCCAGTGAAGAAGGTTTACGAGACAACACTGGTCATTATGGAGTTCATGAGACTGCTGGTAATTTTAGTTTGTGATCAATTCGACTGCACACGTTAGTCATATTTGTAAACGATCTTTGTGCCTTTTGCAGAGAGAGCAGCATCGGATTGCGGCCGAAAGCGACTCGCCGTCTGAGGCACTGCGAGGCCCAAGTGGGACACTCCATTCAACCGGGCGTTGAACATATTGAAACAACAACCGGTGGATACTCGACCGTCGTATGGACGCGTGCACAGTGTCGGAGACGGCGCCACGTGGAAGAAGTACAACCGTGAGACCACGTAGGAGACAAAGGAAAGACGGAGGTTAACTGAGGAAAACATCAACAAGAAGGTTGAGATTGCGGTTGAGAAGAAATCATCTCGATACGATGAACAGCGGTAGCTGCCGCCAAAACAAGCGATTGCAGATATATCCACTTCCTTGGTGACGGGCGTTTTCACTTGGACAAGGCAAAATCCAAAAAAATGCAGAGGACTTTCCCTTGCTGACTTCTTGGGAGCACTGCTGCCCGCACAAGCTTCCGCATCGCTTCCCCGTACTGCTCCCTTTGGCTCCCTTTTGCTCCCGCACTGGGCGTGCTCGGTGGTGCCTCCTCTTTGGCTGAGCTCGACGCCCTCACGGTATCTGTCACACCGGCCCCCTTCAATATAAATGTATAATCTCCCGTTTTCGTTGCCTTTCGGATGTCTCACATCGCAGACTTTTCTTTGCAGGCCGATGAAACCCCGTGCACCATATTGTACACCATCGGCGAACAGAAGGTGGACGTGGGGAAGGCGACGATAATGGAGCCGAAGGAACCATTGTTCCACAGCCGTCCGATCCCCTAGAACGTCTTCAAGGTTTCTGTGGCCAGTGTCAAACCGGGCCACGAGAATTTGCCTCCTCTAATACTAGTGGGGGATGACGACGAGACCCCGCGGCGGCTTGGTGATTGTTGCAATGGGTGGGTCTGTTGTGGCCAAAGAGTGCGCTTAATGCGGAGGCGGCCGGGAGCACACCCACGAGCACGCAGCCTCAGCAAGGTATGAACATCAACACCCCACCTACCCAATTAGCGTCGGGTGTCGGGTTGGGTGATAGCGGATGGGGTAAGGAGGAGGCTCCATTAGTCGCTAATGACGTTGCCATGGATGAGGATGAGGATGACGATGGCGCTAAACAGTATGTCTATACTGGAGCCTCCTCAGGGTTTGAGCGTCATGAGTCGGTGCCTGAATTACCGTCTCAACGTATTATTGACGACCTTCCGGTAGTAAAGAAGTCTAGGAAGAGAGCGAGGAAAGGCAAAAAAGCTGATTCTATGATCCAGCCGCCTCAGCAGCCTCGGCTTCAGGACCGTGTAGATATCCCCGATGCGGATAAATGGCATATCCCCGGTCAACCAATCCTACCTGCAAGAGCGCTACGGGCCAGATTCGGCGATCTAAGGAGACTTCATGACAATGTGTTGCGGGTAGAGAAAGGCCTCATCGCCTCGAAAGATCCAGGATACCCACTCTACGTGGTTAACATTCCGGCAAATGTAAATGCGTCGACGGCTTCCCCGGATAAGTTCTTCCTCCGATTCGATTACATATTCGACATGTTTCACGTGAAGAAGCTGGATTTTACGTTTGTCCGCCTTTATGCCTTGCACATGAACTACATCATTGGGGTTGAGCAGATACGTCATATCTGTGTCGCTGACCCGTACTACATGCACGAGGGCTTCTTGGGAGTTTGTGCAGAGCAGCGTGAATACGCGAGGGATTACATCATCAGTTTCATGCTCGCCAATAAGGACAAGGAGGCGATTCTCGTGCCTTATCATCCCGTGTAAGTCATCCGCGCTGCTATCCTTCTTCCTTCGATTTCAATAATTCAGTTGCACGGTGGAGGCTAATTAATTTGAGGTGTACTTATTTTGCGTAGCGGCGGGTGCGCCGTCCTCATCATCCTCTACCCCCGATTCTCCCACGCTCTTTACTTGGACTCGTCGAAGAACATTCACAAAAAGGATTACACCCACATCAAAGATGTTCTCGATAGTGCTATGTATTACTACCAAGCAAGGGGTGGAGAGGTTAGGGACAAGAAGAGAAGGGGCGGCAGGGCCGCCTTCAGCCATAAGACCGACTTCTGCTGCATCCAGCAACCGAACGATTCTCTTAATGATGGATTCTATGTCCTACACCACATCTTTGGAGTCTGAGGCGGGATGACGTAACCTTCACATGTCACCTAGATCTGGTTATGCCTATATTCTGCAATGGGCAAAGGACATAGGAGATATCGAGGATCATCGACTTCGAGCTGAGTTCTATACATCCAGCGCAAACTTGCCCAAATCATCATGAATGAGGTCGTCGGAAAAATAGGGATGTTCTACGCAGAAGGACAAATGTCGCGGGAAGACGTCCGAACATAGATAGCCTCTCAGCGTCTCGACATGAAGCCTTTCACTAAGCTCGAGGACTATCTCCCTGACATGGATGGATGGCACGACATGATGGAGTGATTGTCGATATATGACAATGTGTCCGATTACTTTCTTTTATGACCAAACTTTGAGTTATGCACGGTGAAACTTTATTTGTGATGTAATTAAATAGTCCTCCTCCTCGACTAGCGAAAATCACTCTAGTTAGGGCATTTTGTGTATGATGAACTTTGTTATTTATGCTTATGATATGTTGTTCCTATTTTTGCCAAGTCTGTCTCTTTCTATTGCTCAACTATATATGTTGCATATCATCGACTCATGTGACGATACAGGTGCATAGATCATAGATGGCGAAGAAGTGCTATGCCAGGAGTATATATACGACAAGTGGCCGGAGTGTCAGGCCCAGGTGTACCGGTTTTCGGTTTCGGCGATATAGCGATGGTTAGTTTAGGTTCACGCTAATGCGAGAGGATCTGAACTCATGTACTCAAAGTGATAGCTATTCTCGCGTATATCATTGTTTAGATGGATGACGATGTATTTGCAAGTAATCGAGACTTGTATCCCTATTTTCGAGATTGATGACGGGAGACCACTTTGTGTTGGATGATGATTATGATGATGACATGATTTGATGAGACTAATTGTATGTATATGCTATGATTACATTTGTATGTGGATGATATGCCAAAGATTATTGTATAAAGCCTATTCAAATACAAAACAAATACAAAACAAATATGCAGGAAAAAAACTAATAAAACTAGTAGTAGCGAGGGGGGAAATTTAGTAGTAGCGCCGCCTTACCAGTAGCGCTTCCCTGTAAACAGCATTGCAGATAATATCAGTAGCGCCCTTTTCTAAAGAGCGCTACAGCTATTCATGTATAGCAGTAGCATGGGACAACAGGCGCTACTGCTCTACGTTAGCTGTAGCGCCTTATTAGTAGCACCGGTACCCACGCTACTGAGAGGCCCAAAACCCGCGCTGCTGCTAGGCTTTTCCCTAGTAGTGAATGGCTCAGTTTTGATCCGGCCGTGGCTGTTGACCAAAGGTAGTTCATTGCTGGGAACAGCGTGTGTTCCCAAGTGCTTCTTGAGCTGACTCACATGGAACACCGGGTGTATCCCAATGTGGTCTGGCAGTTGTAGCTTGTATGCGACGTGGCCAATCTTCTGTAGAATTCTATAAGGCCCATAGTATTTTGTGGTCAGCTTCATAGCCTATCGGAGACCAAATGCTGCCATCCGATAGGGTTGCGTTCGCAAGTAGATCATGTCTCCTATCTCAAAGTTTCTCTCAAGGTGCTTCTTGTCGGCATACTTTTTCATTCAAGCTTGTGCTTGAGCTAAGTGCTCCTTCAGAGTAGAGAGCATGTGTTGCTTTTCTGTCAGAAAATCTTAGGCATCTGCATCTTCAGGTCCTGGCACTGCAATCTCACTAATCAGTGGTGGCGGGTAACTATAGGGAGCTTGGAAGGGTGTGAATTTGGTAGCTGTGTGGTATGTGGTGTTGTACCACCACTCAGCTAATGGTAGCCATGAACACCATTTCTTGGGTTCCTGGAATATCGTGCACCTCAAATAAGATTCTAAGCATTGATTTACTCGCTCCATTTGCCCATCACTTTGGGGGTGGTATGCGGTACTGAGTCGGAGTTTAACTTTCATAGCCTTGAATATGCCTTGCCACATGTTGCTGGTAAAGATTCTATCTCTGTCTGTGACACTGCTGATCGTAGGCCCATGCAATTTGAAAACATTGTCCATGAATGCCTGGGCAACAGTGTGTACTGTGTATGGATGGGGAAGAGGAATGAATTGAGCATACTTCGTAAACCTGTCCACTACCACAACATTACCTCCTTTCCACTGGATTTGGGCAAGCTCTCGATGAAGTCCATTGTGAGGTGTGTCTAGGCCATCTCAGGGAGGGGAAGGGGATCGAGCAGGCCCGGATAATGACAATGTTCAGCCTTGGCTCGCTGGAAAATAGGGCATTCTGATAGAAACTTGTGAACGTCTTTCTTGAGACCTGACCAGTGGAACAGTCTTTTAATTCTTTGATAATTGGCGACCATACCAAAGTGTCCCCCTACAGCAGAGGAGTGCAGGGATTCGATGAGCTGGTGCTTGAGGTCTGCATCATTGCCAATATGTAATCTGCCCTTGTATCTTAAGACTCCAGCAGCTAATGTATAGTCTTTTTCAGAGGCTGGGGCAATGAGAAGTTTCTGAAGCATGGCAGTGCGGGTCTTGCTGATAGCTTTGTTCGACAGACTGAATCCAAGTGGGAGTGACTATGCTGGTGGCCATTACCATGTGTTCTTGTCTACTTAAAGCATCTGCCACTTTGTTATCAGCCCCTTTCTTCTAATCTATTTTGTAATTGAACTCTAGGAGTTTCAATAGTAGTTTTTGTTAGACTCCTTCAGAGACCTTTTGATCAGTCATGAATTTCAAACTTTTTTGGTCAGTTTTGATATGTAATTCATTTCCAATGAGATAATGCCTCCACTTTTGAAGTGCCTCAAGTATTGCCAAACCCTCCTTTCCATATGTTGACATTGCCGCTGATTTGGGCCCAAGTGTTTTACTAAAAAATGCTAGGGGTCTGCCTTGTTGCATTAGGACAGCCCCAAGCCAATGCCACTTGCATCGGTCTCCATTTCGAATGGGAGGGAATAATTGGGCAGGGCAAGCACTGGGGCAGTAGTGAGGCTCTGCTTGAGTTTGTTGAAAGCTGCCGTTTGCTGCTCGGCCCATCGGAAAGCCTCCTTTTTAAGCATATCATGAAGAGGCCGACAGATCAGTCCATAGTTTTGTACAAACCTCCTGTAGTTCCCGGTTAACCCTAGGAAGCTTCTGAGTTGTTTTGTGTTCTTGGGTATAGGCCAGTTTGTAACTGTCTCAATCTTATGGGGGTCTTTTCGGACTCCATTGCCAGAGATTATTGGCCAAGGTACTCCACTTGGGGTGCCGCAAATATGCATTTACTCATCTTGGCAAATAGTCGTTCTTGTCTCAAGATCTGTAGCACTTCCTGAAGCTGTGCTATGTGTGCAGCAAGTGTTTTGCTATAAACCAAGATATCATTGAAGAAGACCAAGATATACTTTCTGATATACCTTTTAAACACTTTGTTCATTAAGGCCTGGAAGGTAGCTGGGGCATTAGTGAGGCCAAATGGCATAACGAGAAATTTGTAATGGCCCAGATATGTGGTGAAGCTTGTCTTGTGGATGTCCTCCTCCTTCATTCTCACTTGGTGATACCCTGCTCTCAAATCCAGTTTTGTGAAATATTGTGCTCCTTGAAGTTCATCAAACAAATCCTCAATGACAGGTATGGGGAACTTGTTCTTGACTGTTTGTGTGTTGAGTTTCCTATAGTCAATGCATAGCCTCCATGTACCATCTTTCTTTCTTACTAGTATAGCAGGAGCAGCATAGGGGCTCTCACTAGGTCTGATAATGGAGGCATCCAACAGTTCTTTTATTTTCTTTTCCATCTCAGCTTTCTCCATGTGAGGTACTCTGTAGGGTCTGGCCGTAGGTGGTTCAGAGCCCTCCTTGAGGGGTATAGCATGGTCATGTTCTCTCATAGGGGGCATGCCCTTGGGCTCCTCAAATACGTCCTGGTACTCTGTTAGTAAGTCCTCTATCTCAGCACATGGTGTTGTGTGTGTGGCTTGTTGGGGGATAGTGGAAAGAGGCAATAACCAGTCACTCCAGTGTTAGAGAGTTTTTGCATTCTATGTAGAGAGATGAGTGGGACAGTGCCCTTTCTGTAGTTGTCCTTGAGTGTTACCTTGTTTTTGCCATCCAATATTACTTGCATCTTTCTAATGATGAAATCCATAGTTATTGGGTTGTGTTTTTCCAACCAGTCACACCCTAAGATGATGTCAAAACCCTTGAGGGGAAGTACTTTAAATGAGTTGCTGAATTTGTGGCCCTGGATTGTATATGGTGTGCCCACTGTATGTGATCAAGACTGAAGTGTGCCCCCTCCTACTACTAGAACTGTTTCCATAGGGTTGTTGACAGTAGTACATGTGGTTTTGGCAATTAATTGCATGTCTATGAATGTGTGGGAGCTACCAGAGTCGACCAATGATATACCACACTTGCCCCCTATGCTGATTTGCAGAGTGAAGGTTTTAGCACGGGGTTTCTTTCCTAAGGCTTGGAGGGAAATCTGCATGCACTGCTCCTCTTCCGTGGGAGTAGTAGCAGGTGATGCCTTTTCTTCAGTTGTGCTTGCTCTTGCAGTGGATCTTCAGTCATTTGTTCCTGGTCAATGGTTCCTTCTGCAGCCATCATGTTCAGTGTCTTATATTGGGCACACTTGTGGCCAAAAACCCACTTCCCTCCACAGCACTTGCAAGTACCAGGCTCTATGTAAGGTCTGTCTATTTTGACAGTGCCTTGAGTGTCTCCTTCTCTTCCTGTAGACTTGTTATCATTTCACTTTGGTTTGGTTGGTGGTTGAGGCGTGGCGTAGGTTTTGGAATAGTTACCAGCTGTGTAGTTTTTCTTCTGTGCTTGTTGAGCTTGCGTGCCTAGCTCCATATATCTAGCTGTCTCGACAGTAGCATATAGTGAGGTTGGTTTGAATGGTTTTAGGAAGTGTTTGATCTCGGGTTGGAGCCCATTAATGAAACACTTCACATAGTAACTATCAGCCACTCCAGGATTTTCTCTCTTGTAAGATTCCATTTTCCCCTCAAATCTGTCAATATATTCAGTTACTGAACTATGGTCTTGCTTGATTATGCATCTCTGTCCTGTCCTCTGCCATAGTCAAATACTGGAGCTTGTCTTGGATTGCCATAACCCTGTTGTTGTAGGTGTTGTCCAGCAGCTGGTCTAGTGGAAAAAACAGGCCTTTGCGGGACTCCCTGCTCGTACTGCATGGCTGGGTGTCCTGGTGGGTTGTGCTGATAATACTCTTGTTGTGGCTGTTCCGGTTGGTAGTGTTGGTTGTGGTATTGATGTGGCGGTATGGGTGGTGGTGGGCATGGGTACTGGTCATAGGGGTTTTGCTCGGGTGGATGGTAGTAGTGTGGTGGTGGTGGTGGTGGCTGGGGTGGGTAGTAAGCATAAGCCTGCTGCTATTCGACATGGTACTGAAATGGGGCTGGCATGGGTATGTCTTCCGGATGGTACTGAAACTGATGAAGTTCAGTATTGTAACTGTTCTGTATATTCAGGTTGTCACCCCCATCGATCTGTTGTGACGGCTGGGTAAATTCGCCCCCTCTGCGTCGCCATACTGGCATCCCCCTGTTTAGGAGTGGGGAAAACTGTGGTGGTGGCGTGCTCGACTGCTGCTGCGGTTGCTGCGGTTGTGGAGGAGGTTGGGGAGGAGGTGGAGTCTGCTGCTGTTGTTGTCGTGTCTCTCTTTTTTTTTTACTATAAACAGTAGGGTAAACACCCCACTGCAGCTTTTATTAAAATAAATAAATAAACAGCAAGTGTCTTGTGGGCTTGAGGTAAGCCCAAAGGAAAGAAAAAGAAAACAAAAAAGAAGAAGAATACTAAAAAAGAAAACTAACCTACAGCTAATAAGAAATAGGGACTAAAAAAGAACAAAGGGAACTATACAAAAATTTACAGCCAAGCATCTAGCCAATTAGAGAATTGAGCTTCATACTTTTTCTTGATCCTATATTTGAGTAGCTTTAACTCCTGAAAGAATATATGTTTCCAGCCATCAAAAGAGGGGGTTATATTTTCAAAGATCTTGTTGTTTCTTGAAATCCAGATTTCCCATGAACCCAATATTATAATCTCCATAAAGAAGGGGCAATTGAGTTTGTCCTTGAGATCTTGATAAGCATCCAGGACTGATAAGTTATGTGTCCTTGAAGGGCAGATGAAGTCCCAGCATCTGACAGCAAAAGGGCATCCCCAAAAGAGATGGTGCAGAGTTTCTTCCTGTTGACAATTTCTCACTGCACAATTGTAGACTTCCAATTCAAAGTTTTTCCTTCTTAAGAGATTCCTGGTGTTTATTCTGTCATGTAACAACATCCAGAAGAATACTTTGTGCTTGGGTTGACAGGAACATTTCCAAATCCATGAGAAGTGTGGAGCAGTTTGTTTGTGTCCAATTAGCACTTTATATGCTTTGATTGATGAATAATATTCATTTCCCAGATGTAACTCCAGGTATCCAGTGCATCTAAATATTCAGAGTGTCTTAGAGCAATGCACATGTCCTCCATCTGTATGAACTCCTCATATGCTTGTGTAGTAAGAGGCAGGTGGAATAAATCTTGGAGAAATTCAGTGTTGATCACTTGTTGAACACTCTTGTGAGGATCTTTAACAAAGGAATATAGATGATCAAACCTATGTTTAGGAATAAATTGGTCCCACATGTCATCCCAGAACAGAGCACTTTTGCCATCTCCCACATTGCATCTGGCTATAGCTTTGAATTGATCAATGAGTGCTAGGTTTGCTTTCCACCAGAATGAGCCCACTTTTTTATCCCCTGGAAGTTGTCCATTGCTGTAGTATGATTCCCAAATTAGATTGACCCAAGGGATATCCTATCTGTTGTAGAATTTATGAAGATTTTTCATGAGCAGGGTTTTATTTTGAGTGAAGATAGCCAGAACACCCAAGCCACCTTGATCTTTTGGTCTGCAAACTGTGTGCCAAGCCACTAGTGCTGGCCTTCTATCCCCCATGTCAGGACTCCTCCAAAGGCAATGCCTTAAGTATTTAAGGATTTGTTGTTTAATTGTGATGGGAACATCCAAGCAACACATGAAGTAAACTGCTAGAGAAGCCAACACAGATTTGACCAACAATACCTTCCCTGCTTGAGTCATGAAAGTAGAGATGCCAGCAATTCTCTTAGCAATTCGGTTGACTATAGGCAAGCATTGTTCCACAGTTGGTTTAAGGATCCCCAAAGATAGCCCCAGATAAGTAAATGGGAATTGCCCTCTGGCACATTGAAGAGTGTTTGTCAAAATTTCCACCCTGTCTTCTGTAATGTTTATTGGTACCATGATAGACTTCCCATAGTTTACTTTGAGTCCAGTGGCATCTGCAAATGTGTTTAGTAAAGCTTTGAGGCAAACTAGCTGTCATGCACTTGCTTGCATGATGACAAGAATATCATCAGCATACTGCACAATAGGGAAGTCAGGGCAGGAATTCACTTGCAGTGGAGGTGTTATTAAATCCCTTGCCATGGCTTTATTCAAGATTGATTGCAATAGGTCAGTTGCAAGCAGGAAAAGAAGTGGAGAAAGGGGGTCTCCTTGTCTAACTCCTCTTTTACAGTAAAATTTCTTCCCAGGCACCCCATTTAACATCACAGCAGAAGATGCAGAATTGAAAAGCATGTGCATCTAGGTAATCCACCTCTCACCAAATCCCTTAGCTCTAAGTATGTCAATTATAGCCTGATGTTCAATGGTGTCAAAAGCCTTTTCAAAGTCCAGTTTTATAACAAGCATTTCCTCCTTTGACTTGTGGCACTGATGTATGTATTCATAGGCCCATCCCAAACAATCCTGGATCACTCTGCTCTTTAAGAATCCATATTGATTAATATGTACCAATTGTAGAATAACTTTTTGTAATCTGTTTGCTAGCAGTTTAGTAATGATTTTGAGGACCCCATTAAGTAGAGAAATAGGTCTGAAGTCATTAGGGGACATCGATACCTCCTTTTTTGGGATGAGTGTGATATAAGAAGTGTTGATGCTTTCCAAATTCACAGTTCCAGCATGAAAGGCAATGATAAGCTCAGTTACATCCAGTTTCATAATTTCCCAACAAGCTTTTAGCAATTCATTGTTAAATCCATCAGGACCTGGAGATTTGTCTGTTGGCAAAGTCCTGTCTCTCTTTGCTCCCCGTCCTTCTCTTTTTCCTTCGCAATGACAGTATTCCTTTGTTCGTCCAATTTGAGCAGTAGTTCCTCGAGCCTTGTCAGTTGGTTCTTGATTCCGGTGACCTCGGTATGAATCTCCTCCACCTTAGAGTGTATGGCCTCTACCTTCTCGTCCAACTGGTCGACGTCCAGCTTCAGGGACGCAACCTCGGCTGCGTCGACCTTGTCGTCTCCTTTTGATTTCACTATCTGGATGTGAGATTTGACTCCGGAATTTTACTCCAAGGAGACCCACCTTGTAACCCTCGCCTGATCTCAAATCCCTTCTGCCGTCGGGGCTCCGCGCCGCCACTCGTGCACCAACTGGTCTGGGTCACGGGATTTTACCACCGGGAGGAATTTTCTCGCCGGTAACCGCACCTCGACTGCCAGTCTGCACGTGAACTGTCTACCGCCGCCAACGCCGCCCGAATCCTCTCCACCACCGTGCCGCCAAGGACCGTATGCTACTTATAACAATTGTCAAATCCCGGTATGGATCGACAATTCGAATCAACACATCAATACAATTGGAGCTGGAATTGAACTCCCGATAGTGGAGACCCCTGCTATGAATTGGGGATTTCTACTTGGCTAGAAAAGTTAGGGTTACACTAGCTTTGGGATATAAGTTTATGCCTACTCCAGCGCATGCACGCGCTTATATGGCTGTCCGCTCACGCGGTGAAAAGAGGAAGTAACAGTGAGCAGTACCGTTCCTGCAAAGTAATCGGCAACGGTGAAACTAGGGCTTCAGTCCATCTGGGCCCTTCATCTTGAGTGCTCGCTGTTAGCAGTTAGATTTCCCTCTGCTTTTTAACTGAATCGGTACGCTGCTTGACTGATTCTCACAGACAGTATGCAGATAACTTCAGGTAGTTGACATGCCGCCTCCGGCCCCATCTCCGACCAGATACGTCGGTCCTCGGTCATCCCCTTCATCAGCCACCTCGAGCCACCCCGCCACCAAGTCCCCGCGCGTCGCTGCTCCCCTGCTTGCCCTCTGCTTCCTCTTCGTCGAACCAGGAGGTTCATGCGGCCTCTGTTCGTCACGAGCACAAGTCATGCTCGTGGCTCCCGCTTCCGTTGGCCGCGTCATCGACTCAGCCGAGCGGGTCCGCTTCCTCGCATGCTTGGGCCAGGTCTGCGTCGCAGCCTAGTGCACCAAGCCACTGCCAGCCCGTCCAGCCACTGCACCAATGGGGACGAAGCCCATGGTGAGCCTCCTAAGAGCCCCTCTGCCCTGTGCACTGTTGGTTCAGCAGATTCGGCCCAACTCTTTTTTTTTCTAGATGGATTTAGCTAATTTCCAGAGTTTACGGTTTATAGGAAAACCCCTAGAATTCATGCATGTAATAACCTCATAACCGTGTATCGGATTAAAATGATTTAAACATGTAAAATGCTTAGAATTTCATCTAGTTTCATAGTATCCCACTTTCATCCATGTTTAACACGTTTAAAATGCAGTTTGCATTAATATGCATAAAAACATGCTAAAATGGTTTATTTCATAACTAAATAACAGAAGCTCTAAATTAAATAAACTTTATATTTAAATGGGGTAGAAAAATGCATAGATTAACATGGTGCACTCTATTTTGTTGTTTAACAACAATAAAATACGGTTTTAGGCAGAACAGTACTAAATCAAAAATATGCACATGGGGATTTTCTGAAATTGTTGTTTGTTATTTCCGGCCTAATTTAAATTGCCTAGATAGGCAGTTTTATTATGCTTCACCCCTTGACATGTTAATCAACATTTAATATTGTTGTGTATCTGAACAAGAGTGAACTAAATTATTGAATGTGGTATTTTGTCAATATGCAACTCGTTGCATATTGAGCTCCACTTAATTTGTAGTATTGTTTGTTGCACTTTGCCATGCCATGCCTCATTAGAATGGACATGCATCATACTTGATTGTGCATCATGCCATGCTTATGCTTGAGTGTTTACCATGTTATTTGCTTCTTCTTGATAGTTCCCGGTTCCGTTGCGTTGTGAGGATTCGTTCGACTACGTCCATTCGTCTACTTCATGGACTCGGTCTTCTTCCTAGTGGGATCTCGGGCAAGATGACTGTCACCTTGGATCTCACAACTATCTTTGCTATGCTAGTTGTCTCGATGCTATCGCTATGTCGCGCTACCCACCACTTGTTTATCAAGCCTCCCAATATGCCATGAAACAGCCTCTAACCTTTCCACCATCCCAACAAATCGTTGTTTTGCTATGTTACCGCTTTGCTCAGTCCCTCTTATAGCGTTGCTTGTTGCAGGTGCAGTGCAGGTTGTTCCATGTTGGAACATGGAAATCGTGGGATATCAGCATATCTCTTATTTAATTAATGCATCTATATTCTTGGTAAAGGGTGGAAGGCTCGGACTTTTGCATGGTGTTTTGTTCCACTCTTGCTGCCCTAGTTTCCATAATACCGGTGTTATGTTCCTTGATTTTGATTTCCTAACACGGTCGGGGTTTATGGGCCCCCCTTGACAGTTTGCTTTGAATAAAACTCTTCTAGCAAGGCCCAACATTGGTTTTTCCATTTGCCTAATAACAACTAAAACTTGCATAGGGACCGGCTAGCAGCTGAGGACTCTTAATCAACAACCCGGGCCAGTCCTCCTTATGAGTGTTGGTCCAAACTGGGCGATGCCCAGTGCCCCTTGGGCAACCAGGGTCTTAGCCAACCCAATGTCTAGCCCATCCGGTGTACCCTGAGAACGAGATACATGCGACACCTATCAGGCTAGGTTGGTGCATCGGGTGGTCTTGCTGGTTTTGTTTTACCATTGTTGAAATGTCCTGTGCACCAGGATCCCGAGGTTGATCGGGTTGTCCCGCGATGGAGGATTGTCTCCACGGATCGTGAGCTTGTCGTGGGCTAAGTTGGGACACCCCTGCAGGGTTTAATATTTTGAAAGCCATGCCCGTGGTTATGTGGCAGATGGGAGTTTTTAATATCCGGTTGTAGAGAACTTGACACCAGATCCGAATTAAATACACCAACCGCGTGTGTAACTGTGATCATCTCTTTTCACGAAGTTCGGGAAGAGAACATGGTTGGGTCATGTTTGAACGTAAGTAGTTCAGGATCACTTCTTGATCATTACTAGTTTGCGACCGTTTGCGTAGTTTCTCATCTTATTCTTGTACCCGTCTGTTAGCCACCATACAATGCTTTGTGCTCTTGCGGCCTCACCACATATCCATTCCATACCCATTAAGCTTTGCTAGTCTTGATACCCACGGTAATTAATGGGATTGTTGAGTCCTCGTGGCTCACAGATTACTACAATAATAGTTGCAGGTACAGGTAATGCAATATTCTAAAGCGAGTGTGATGCTTGCTTGTTTGGAGTTCTTCTTCTGCTTCTTCTTCGATCAAGGGATATAGGATCCGGGTCGGGAGCCTGGGATTAGCAGGGTGGATGCCGTTCTTCTTTTTCATTTGATTTCATCTATAGTCGGATCCTGCTCTTCTGTATGTTGGTTGCATTATATTGATGTATTCATGTTGTAGCTTGTGGAGAGTGTAAGCCTTTTTCTTGTATTCTCATCTATTCAGTATAGGGTATGCTGTAATGATGTCCACCTTGCTATGTGCTCTAAATGTGGTCGTGCCTCAATCATGAATTCATCACGTGATTGGGATACACTCGCATCTTGGGCGCTACAGGATGGCCGGCTGGTGCCTCCAGGCAGTGGATGTCCGACAGGTGTCGGTCGTCTGGAGGTCGTCGGACGTCCGAGAGCTATAGCTTTTTGGAAGCTCCTTCTCTTCTTCCTCGCGCTTGGTGTCCTCGCCATCTTGTCCAATGCTCATAGATGTTCCATGGCCTTCCTTGGTTCCAGATCATGCATAGCACATATGTTTGAGGTAGTAGCCATGTCTCACATATGGAAAGTGACGATTCAGTGAGGAGCGAGTTCACCTTGTGTCCAATGGCGTATACTTGAGGTCTCGTCTTATGTCCCCTTGGGCCTTGGGGAGTCGTCATAGGGGATGACCCTAGTATGCTCAGCATCAGATATGTTGAGCGTTGTGCGGCTAGCTGCATGCTCGAGGGACATGCACACGGCCATCAACGAAGCGAGGCCTAAGCTTTTCAAGACACCCTGCTTGCTACTATCTTGTCTTGCGAGATATGTGCTCACCATGATACGGAGGCGTACATGATGTCGCTCGACTTCAATCTGACCTCCATTAGCCGAAACTTCTTTGCAGGTATGTAGTGAGTCGATGTACATCATTTCCCTCGACTTCAATCTAATCACCATCACCTGAAACTTCTTGGCAGGTATGTACTGGGTCGGCATGAACTCCCACTAGATGGCTGCCGTCAGAGAAGACAGAAAAAAGTTGGTGCTCATGAACTTCGAGATCTCCCTATGAGATTATCTGATGTAGGGTAGAACCCGAGATGCCCGATCTTTCACGATTGGAGGGGATCCTACGAAGAACACGAGGGGGAAAACGATGGGAAAATGACAGGAAACACAAGAGAGATCACTCAACCAACAAGATTCGATTACGCATGTACTAGATCCTCAAAACACAAAGAGAGATACATGATTCAAAGTCAACATGGGATGATACAAAGGGTCTTCTCTGTGAGGAGGTCTTGAAGGGTCTTCCCGTAAAGGGGTCTTGAATCCGCTTGGGGGATCTTCTCCAAAGAGGCGCTCGACTCCGATGGGGAAGTAACCAAGTGGATGAGGAAAGCTCTATCTTGGATATGATTTATCACGATGCTGACCCTAGAAAGAGGGTAGAGGAGGTCTATTTATAGTCTTACTGGATGAAAGGGTAAGTGGCTTCGGCCCAACACATGGGTGGTTACACAGGCGTCGGACGTCCGACGGTCACCGGCCGTCCGAAGGCTCGCGAGGGTCCGTACGTCATGTCCTGGTCGGGCGTCCGGTGTTTCGGCTCTGGTCAAGACTTGTCGGTCACCCGGTCGGGGTCGGTCGTCCGGTCGGTCAGTTGTCCGGAGGTCTCCATTCTTGCGATGTTTTGGCTCGGGTGTGGTGGTGCCGGTCGTCCGGTGTCACTCGATCATCCGAGCGCTGGGAGGTGTCGGTCATCCGGTGTTGCTCAGACATCCGGGCGCTGGAGCATGCGCTGGCTGGTACTTGGCTGGCCGGTCAGAGCCTCCAGGCGTCGGACGTCCTAGAGACGTCGGTCGTCTGATGACTGGGAGTTTCGAGCAGTCCTTCTTCTTGGCCATTGAACTTGGTGTCCTCGTCGTCTTGTCCGTTGGGCGTAGTTGATCCGTGGCTTTCCTCCAAATACCTGATCACACATAGGGTCTCTGCATGAGGTAGTAGCCATGTCTCATATGTAGAAAGTGGGAGTTCAGAGAGGAGCGAGTTCACCTTATCTTCGATAGCCTTTGCTCGAGCTCTTGTCATTGGTCCAAGTGGTGTCGTGGGAGATGTAGATATGTCCATGGAGATGATCGTGGGATGCTCCGCATCATCTCCCCCCTCCCCTTGGGAAAGATCCTACCTCGGATCGAAAGCTTCATCACCATGGTATGGCGAGAGGTCTTTGACATTGAAGATGTCGCTCACATTGTACTTGTTGCGTGGGAGGTCGATCTTGTAAGCGTTGTTGTTGTAGCGTGCTAGCACCTTGAAGGGTCTATCGCCTCGTGGGAGAAGTTTGGACTTGCGTTCGTTGGGGAAGCGGTCCTTGCGAAGGTGTAGCCACACAAGATCTCCGATGTAGAATATCATGGGTTGCTTGTTGATGTTGCGCTTGGTCGCGAGTCGTTGTACTTGGTGCTCGATGGTGAGCCTTGTATGTTCATGCATCTTCTTGAGGTAGCTTGCTCGTGCACGCGAGTCCATGTTGGTGCGCTCTTGTAGTGGTAGGGTAGAATGTCCAATGGGGACAACGGGTTGAAACCGTAGACGACCTCGAAGGGGGACTTGCCGGTTGTGTAGTGTCTTGCTCGGCTGTAGGCGTACTCGACGATAGGTAGGCACTCCTCCCACTCCTTGATGTTCCTCTTGATCAACGCGCAAAGTAGAGTGGAGAGTGTTCAGTTCGTCACCTCCGTTTGGCCGTTGATTTAAGGGGGGTATGCCGAAGAGAACAAGAGTTTGATTCCGATCTTGGCGCATAGAGTCTTCCAAAAGTAACTCAAGAACTTGACGTCGCGGTCCAAGACAATCGTCTTTGGCACTCCATGGAGGCGCAAGATTTCCCTACAAAAAAAGATTTGCAATATGTGAAGCACCGTCTATCTTGTTGCATGGGATGAAATGAGCCATCTTACAGAATCGGCCCACAACAACAAACAAAAATCCTTTCCATTTTGAGTTCTAGGCAAACCAAGTCCATGCTAATATCTTCCCAAGGTTGATAAGGAATAGGAAGGGGCATGTAAAGACCATGGGATTTATCTTTTTGACTTAGCTTTGCGACATGTAGAGCATCGGTTGGTGAAGCATGATATATCGCGGAACATCTTGGGCCAAAAATAGTTCTTGGAGAGCGTAGTGAATGTCTTGTCGCATCTAGAGTGTCCCATGAGTCCGCCTCCATGAGCCTCTTGCAAAAGGAGCAAACAAAGAGAAGACTCGGGAATGCAAAGTTTGTTAGCTCTCATAAGATAATCATTCTTGATGTATTATCGTTCCCAAGATGTATGCATCAAACACTTAGCATAAGGAATAGCAAAAGTAGGATCATGCGCGTACAAGTCTTTGATGTGCACAAATCCAATGACATTCAATTCAAGTTTAGTGACAAGCATGCATATGCGGGAAAGAGCATCCGTCACTACATTTTCCTTACCTTTGATGTACTTGATGACATAAGGAAAAGAATCAATGAATTCACTCCATTTAGCATGACGCTTGTTCAACTTAGTTTGGCCATTTAAGTACTTAAGCGTTTCATGATCGGTATGAATGATGAATTCATGAGGGCGAAGATAATGTTCCCATTCACGCAAAACTCGCACTAATGCATATAGCTCTTTGTCACACATGGGGTAATTGAGTTGCGCTCTAGAAAGTTTCTCGCTAAAATATGCTATGGGGCGCTTCTCTTGAGTTAACACACCTCCTATGCCATTACCACTAGCAACACAATGAATCTCAAAAGGTTTGTCAAAGTTGGGTAATGCGAGCACAAGAGCATGAGTAAGAAAATTCTTAAGCTCATTAAATGCGCTGTCTTGGGATGGTCCCCAAACAAATGGTGTATTTTTCTTACTCAAAGAATGTAAATATAAAGCAATGGTGCTAAAACCCTTCACAAAGCGACGATAGAAACCGGCTAAACCAAGAAAACTATGCACTTGTTGCAAGTTGGTTGGTTGGGGCCAAGTTTTAATAGCATTTATCTTAGATTCATCTACATGAACACCCTTAGAAGACCCAACGAAACCCAATAAAACAAGCTTATCAACACCAAAAAGGCATTTGTCCATGCTAGCATAAAGGCGCTCTTTCCTCAGGATTTGCAACACGGTTCTAAGATGGGTGACATGATCTTTGAGGGATTTGCTAAATACAAGAATATCATCAAAATAGACCACAACAAATACACCAATATAGGGACAAAGAACAAAATGCATGACTCGCATGAAATTACCGGGTCCTTCGGATAAACCCATTGGCATAACAAGCCATTCATATAAGCCAAATTTGGTCTTAAATGCGGTTTTCCATTCATCACCATCTTGGATGCGTATTTGAAAGTAGCCACTCTTAAGATCAATCTTAGAGAAGATGGTGGCTCTGCTAAGCTCATCAAGCATATCATCTA
Organism: Aegilops speltoides; assembly: GCA_021437245.1. Classification (NCBI taxonomy): domain Eukaryota; kingdom Viridiplantae; phylum Streptophyta; class Magnoliopsida; order Poales; family Poaceae; genus Aegilops; species Aegilops speltoides. The sequence continues at coordinate 197,825,692 of CM038141.1, forward strand.
AGTGTGGAATAGGGTAACGATATCTAACTGTGAGAGCATCGACGGGACGGCAATCGGAAACTATACAATAAGTACCGTCTTTCTTTGGAACAAGAATGACCGGAACGGCACAAGGACTCAAGCTTTCACGTACTTGACCGTTGTCAATGAGTTATTCTACTTGTCATTGGATCTCCTTAGTTTCCTCGAGGTTGACGCGGTAGGGAGCCTTGTTAGGTAGAGGTGCTCCGGGGATGAGGTCGATTCAGTGTTCAATGCCTCGTAGTGGAGGTAGACCCGGAGGTAGCTCATCGGGGAAAACATCCTGGTATTCCTGCAAAAGAGAAGACAACACTAAAGGTAGATTGTGAGAGGTGTTAGTTTTTGGTGCCTCGTCCCTGCACACAAGGACATAGTGCATAACACTTGATGGGTTCTCACACACTCGTCTCATCTCACTTTTGGTGGCAAATAGGACCAAGTTTTTCTTTTCGCTCATCGTGGAGGCACTCGATTTTGGCTTGTGGCGCTCACTCTCTATTGGTTGGGTGACTCTCTCACTCTGTCTCCATGATGGGTGGCTTGCTTGTCGGCGATCACTTGACTTGGAGACATAGGTCGTAGCACGTACTCCTTTCCTTTCATCTTGAAACTATAGTGATTGGTACGCCCATTGTGGATGATACCGCGGTCAATTGCCATGGTCGACCAAGAAGGAGGTGGAAAACGGACATCGGGACAACATCACATTCCAAAGTGTCTTCATATGCTTCGATTTTGAAGGAGACTTTGACCGTATGCTCGACTTGGATAGTTCCGAAATCGCTTAGCCATTGAACCTTGTAGGGGTGCGGGTGCTTCATCTTGACCAATTGGACCTTGGAGCATAGTTCTTCACTCGCCAAGTTGTGAGAACTCCCTCCATCGATGATGACCTTGACGGACCTTCCATTGATGTCGGCCTTGGTGTGGAAGATATGGCATCTTTGGTCTTTGTCTTGTTTATGTTGAAGAGTCAACACTTTGGGGACAACGAGAGCGGGGCTCGAATCCTCATCACAAAAGACTTGATCATCTTCGTTCACACGCCGGTGCATGGCCACTTGCTCAAGGGCCTCCATCTCCTCATCACTCATGGAGTCGTAGGTTCTGTCATCATTGAGGATCATGGTGCGCTTGTTGGTACACTGAAAGGTATTGTGGTCTTGGCCGCCGCATGTGAAACGCTTGATCGAGCTTATCTTGACGGTTTCATCGGTTGGAGTAGCTGATGAAGCACGTGGCTTGAAGTTGCTTGTAGTAGGAGGACGACTTGAGGTTGTAGAACTTTTCTTGTAACTCAACTTGTCGCCGTTGTTTGTAGATGGCTTGGTTGAGGTAGAAGGTGTTGGAGTCGTTGAAGCTTGGGTATTGGAGAAGCCGTAGCTCTTCAAAGGGTACTTGGCGTAGTTGAAGTCATCTTGCACTTGACGTTCCGCTTTGGTATCTTGATGCATGAGCTCATTAGGTTGGAGTAGGGTTGGAAGTCAGCAATCTTCTTGATGGGATGATTGAGGCCATTCAAGAAACGAGCCATAGTTTGCTCATCATCTTCCGTGACATTGGCTCTTATCATGGCAATCTCCATTTCCTTATACTGTTCTTCAACAATCTTTGTTCCTTGCTTGAGGAGTTGGTGTTTCTTGAAGAGATCGCGGTTGTAGTAGGTTGGCACAAAGCGTGCGCGCATGACATCTTTCATTTCCTCCCATTTGGTGATTGGTGGTTCACCTCTTGCTTCTCGGCGCTCAAGGACTTGTTCCCACCATATGAGCATATAGTCTTGGAACTCAAGGGATGCCATAGCAATCTTCTTCTCTTCCTCATAGTTGTGCAAACGAAAGATCTTGTCGACCTTCAATGCCCATGAAAGGTACTCTTCGGGATCATTACTTCCATGGAACTTGGGCATGGTGAACTTGATCTTGCTGTAGCGTTTCTCTTCATTGTGTTGGGGTCGAGGGTGATGATGGAGCCCTTGACATGGAGGATTGTCAACCTCATATTGCTCTTGATGTGGAGGATTTCCAAAGTCATCTTGCTCTTGATTAACTTGAGGTTGTGGAGGAGTTTGTCGATCTTGTGGAGGAGCTTGAGGAACTTGACGATGCACTCTCGCGTGGTAGTGTCGTTCTTGAATTTCATCGCGTAGTGATTCCTCTTGATTGCGCCTATCTCGGTTGCGGTTGGCAATGGCTCGACTTGATTCTTGAAGGGAACGTTGCGCATCAAGAGCATATGCTTCACGTTGTTGTTGTGGAAGACGTTGAGCCTCGGCGTCTTGTTTGTCTTGGTGTTGTCGCACTCGCTCTACCTCTTGGAGTCGTTTGCGTTGCCTTTCTTGTGCTTGTGCAAGAGGATCTTGGTTTTGGCGATGACGATGTGCTTGCTCATCGAGTTGTTCTTGTGGATGATTGCCATGTAGAGGATTGCGAGTTGCTTGACGGTCTTGTCGCGCGGCTCGACATAGAGTATCCGATGTCCGTGTACTTGAGATGAAGAAGGTGTCGTCGGTACGTCTACTCAAACGGCTCCGTCTTGAGTAGGAAGAAGTGGAAGAATGGTGGTTCACCAACAAGGCACGAATCTCGTCCATTCTTGCATCGTTATCTTGTTTGTGAGCATTGAGCTTGTTGTCGAAGTAGTCTCTTGTTCTTTGCTCGGAGAGTCGCAAGTCGGTGGCGAGATTGTCGATGCGGTTGCTCATTTCTTGTTGCTCTTGATGCAAAGCTCGTTGTGCACCGAAGAGGTGGTTCTTGGTGACATAGGATGACATGTCTTCGTCTTGCTCGATGAAGGGTGGGTTGGTAGAAGAACTTGGCCTATCCATCATTCCAAGCAAATATGCGAGTGGGAGAAAGAGAAGAACTTATACCAAATGTACCTTGACCGATGTTGAAGATGGATCAATGATCACTCAAATGTGGAATAAAGAAATAGCACAATTGGTACCAAGTCTTGTCGGTTCTCACACCTACACAAGTAAAAGCTTATGGTGGAGCTCGGTTAGGATGGTGGCACAAAATTTTATGCAATTGTTAGCGAGCCTCAATAATGTTGGAAAAGAGTCACAAATTTACGAATGCAACAAGTAGACCAATAGCAAGATATGGTATATGGAAACACACACGCAAATAGATAAGTGGGGTTGTGCAACCAAGGAATGAGCCAAAATGTGGAAACCACGAAAATGCTCTTGTTGCACAACACTAGAGAGACGCTAGCACGATTGCACAATAGGCAGATACGAAACTTGTGCACAACCTACGAGGCAAAAATGCAACGACTTCTGTCCCAAGTATGCTATATGTATGGTATTCCGGTGATATGATCCAAGATGATCAGATATTGCAAACTTAATGTAGTATGATGCCATGGTTCTTGCTTATAAGCTCTTTGCTTATCTTTCCTTTTAGCTTAAAAGCTTGTTTGGCTCTTTCTCTTTTGAGCTCTTTTCTCATGCAAAACTTCACGAACCAAGATAGAAATTGTGTATGCGATGACAGCTTTGTGACACAAGAGATGATACCAAGATATGCACCACTACGATATGGTATGTATGCTATGGGGAGTATGATCACTAATGTGCACAAGTCACGTTTCAGGCAAAACTCAAAGGCTAGTCTCAATGGGTAAGCAACGCAAAAGTAAGGCTATGGTGGTTATCAATGCAATGGCAAGCAATCTACCATGAAAGGATAGACGTTACCGTTATTACTTATGGAGGAGGTGTCAACATTGTGAAGCGGTCGATGTTGATGATGAATATGAGCGGCAGTGTTGTCGTTGTCGAACCGTCCCTAAGTAGCCGAAACACGTTAGGAAACTAAAAACGCAACTCAAAACTCAAAGACCAAGACGTGTCAAAATTTATCGGCGCGCGAAACGGGTGAGCGATGGTGTTTGCGGAAAGCGGTGGTGGCGTGCAAGTGCGAATGCGGAAATGGCGGTGGAACGGAGGGGGAAACCGAACTAAAAATATTCAGTTTCGTCAGGGATGGTCAGACGACCGATGGTGGTCGGACGACCGATGTTGGTCGGACGTTCGGTGCCTGGGTGATTTTCGGGCTCGGGATGAACTCGGGATTTCGAGATGGGGATGGCGAAAAAGGGTCAAATTCGAGCGAATTTGTGGATGGAAATGGTGGGGATGATGGGGGAAAGGTGGATCCACTCGTGGCAAAGCAAATCCATGGATCAAATCCAACAAAACTTCATCACACCAACAAATCACAAAAAAAACTGGGGCTATTTTTGGTGGGGATATTCGGAATTGGGGAAGAACACAACAAAATCAAGCTAGAAAACAAAGAGGGGAGGCTCCAAATTCGAGATCAACCTTGATCTGATCCAAGATGATCATGAGCAAGCTGGCTCTGATCCAAGATGATGTAGGGTAGAACCCTAGATGCCCTATATTTCACAATTGGAGGGGATCCTACAAAGATCACGAGGGAAAACACGAGAGGAAACGTGAGAGAAATCACTAAAACCAACAAGATTCGATTACACATGTGCTAGATCCTCAAAACACAAAGAGATACATGATCCACGATCAGCAAAGGATGATACAAGTGGCAAGTTCTTCTCCGTGAGGAGGTCTTGAGGGTCTTCCTGTGAGGGGTCTTGAATCCAAGATGGATCTTCCCCGTAGAGGCCGCGGTCTCTCTAGTGGAGTAGATCCAGATGGATGAGCAAAGCTTTATCTCACAAATGAACTAAACCATTGGTAACCCTAACTAGGAGGAGGGGGTGTCCTATTTATAGTCATACTGCAAATGTGGGTGAAGTGAAGGGGTACTAGGGCCTCGTGCCCGTAGGTGTGTGCAGACAGGCGTCGGACGTTCGACGACTGTCGATCGTCCGGTCGCTCACGGGCGTCCGGTCGTCCCGAAGTCTTTGGACTACCGATGTTTTGGCTCTAGTCCAGGAGTGCCAGATGCCCGGTCAGCGTCGGTCGTCCGGGCGCTAATGAGTGTCGGTCGTCCGGTACGCGTCGGACATCCGGGCGCTGTAGCGTGCGCAGACTGGGACTTGGGCCGTGTGATGCCCCGAGACCGACGTTCCAGAAGACTTCCAGCTATTTCGAGTTTCGCCGTGTGATTAATTTTTGTTGTTGCATTTAATCATCGCATCATTCGCATTGCATTGGCATTCTGTGTCGTCATTCTTTTTAAAAGATGCATACATTAGTAGTCGCCACTTCTCTCTATTGTTTTTGTTGACCGCTCCAAAACTAACCGCACTTGCACACGACCACCTAACATCTCTGCATAGCCCACATTTCCCTCCTCGCAACTTTTCTGAAATTTCCTCGAACCTGAACCGGGCACTTGTGACTGATGGGTCCGGAATCTCCAAACATCCCTAAAATATCTTCGATTTCTTATTTGCACTCCCTAACATATTTATTATTGACCGTCCAATTACGATCGAAGGGACGCGATAGCCCCTACCCTAAACCCACTTGATATATATATATAGGTCCAACCCTAATATCTAGGCAGCTTGTCCCATCCTTCCCACTCCGCCGCCGCCACCATCTTCCTCGTGATCCATCTCGAGCCAACCACCTCTACACCTGCTCGATCCAATCTGTAGAAGTGCTTGCTCTAGCCAATGCAACCAAAAGACCGATCTGATGGAAGAGACTAGGCAGCACATTATACGTCAACACTCCCCCTCACGTGTGGCTCCCTCAGGCCTAAACGTGGACCGAAAGTGGGCTGCAATTTTAATTGCGCCAGTCGGGTCTTGAACTCAAGACCTCTTGGCTCTGATACCATGTAGAAGTGCATGCTCTAGCCAATGCTACCAAAAGACCGATCTGATGGAAGAGATTAGGCAGCACATTATACGTCAACACAATCCATCGATCCACTGCATCCCTCGATTCCCCACCAACCACAGCCCACACCCATGATCCAAATCCTCTCTGAACATCTCCCTCATCTTGCGTGCCTGACCAACCCCGAGCTTGCTCACGCCATCTCCTCGCATCGGCCGGCCGCCGCCGCTGCGAGCGACCCGGCCGACCTTGCCGGAGCAGCAAAAAGCCACTCCGCGACCCTAGAGCACCTCAGCCCTGGCGTCCCTCCTTCCACCAGCAAACAACCCAGCTCCCCGTGTCTCCTCACGCCGACGTTCGTCCATGCCTCCGGCGGTCATGCTGACCCTGTCGACCAGACGACCTGCAGCCGCGCCCCACACGCTGGCTACATGGACCAGGCCGCCCCTGTTCCTTCCCTTCTTCCTCTGGTTCTTTTCCCTCTCCCTCGCCCCGCCTATCTCTCTTTCGTAGGTGGAGACCATGACGCCCCCGTCCGGACCTCCACCAACCGTTGCCGCCTCCGGCCACCATCTCCGACCAGATATGTCGGGCCTCGGCCATCCCCGTCATCAGCCACCTCGAGCCACCCCGCCGCCAAGTCCCCGCTTCGCGTCACTGCTCCCCTGCTCACCTCTGCTTCCTCTTCTTCGAACCAGGAGGTTCACGCGGCCTCTGTTCATCACGAGCACAAGTCACCCTCAGTGCTCCCGCTTCCATTGACCGCATTATCGACTCAGCCGAGCGGGTCGGCCTCCTCGCACGCTTGGGCCAGGTCTGCGCTATACCCTAGTGCACCAAGCCACTGCCAGCCCGTCCAGCCACTGCACCAATGGGGCCGAAGCACATGGTGAGCCTCCTGAGAGCCCCTCTGCCCTGTGCAATGTTGGGCCAGCAGATTTGGCCCAACTATTTTTTTTCTGGAGGAATTTAGCTAATTTCCAGAGTTTACGGTTTACAAGAAAACCCCAAGATTTCATGCGTGTAATAACCTGATAACCTTGTATCGGATTAAAATGATTTAAACATGCAAAATGCTTTGAATTTCATCTAGTTTCATAGTACCCAACTTTCATGCATGTTTAAAACGTTTAAAATGGTGTGTGCATTAATTTGCATAATAAACATGCTAAAATGGTTTATTTCATAACTAAATAACCGTAGCTTCGAATTAAATAAACTTTATATTTAAATGGGGTAGAAAAATGCATAGATTAACATGGTGCACTTTATTTTGCTGTTTAACAACAATAAAAAGTGGTTTTAGGCAGAACAGTACTTAATCCAAAATATGCACATGGGGATTTTCCGGAATTGTTGTTTGTTATTTCCGGCTTAATTTAAATTGCCTAGATAGGTAGTTCATTATGCTTCACCCCTTGACATGTTAATCAACATTTAATATTGTTGCGTATATGAACAAGAGTTAACTAAATTATTGAATGTGGTGTTTCGTCAATATGCAACTCGTTGCATATTGAGCTCCACTTAATTTGTAGTATTGTTTGTTGCACTTTGCCATGCCATGCCTCATTAAAATGCACATGCATCATACTTGATTGTGCATCATGCCATGCTTATGCTTGGGTGTTTACCATGTTGTTTGCTTCTTCTCAATAGTTACCAGTTCCGTTGCGTTGTGAGGATTCGCTCGACTATGTCCGTTCCTCTACGCGGTCTTCTTCCTAGCGGGATCTCGGGCAAGATGACTATCACCTTGGATATCACAACTATCTTTGCTATGCTAGTTGTCTCGATGCTATCTCTATGTCGCGCTACCCACCACTTGTTTATCAAGCCTCCCAATATGCCATGAAACAGCCTCTAACCTTTCCACCATCCTAGCAAATTGTTCTTTGGCTATGTTACCGCTTTGCTCAGCCCCTCTTATAGTGTTGCTAGTTGCAGGTGCAGTGCAGGTTGTTCCATGTTGGAACATGGATATCGTGGGATATCACCATATCTCTTATTTAATTAATGCATCTATATACTTGGTAAAGGGTGGAAGGCTCGGCCTTTTGCATGGTGTTTTTTTTCACTCTTGCCGCCCTAGTTTCTATCATGCCGGTGTTATGTTCCTAGATTTTGTGTTCCTAACACGGTCGGGGTTTATGGGCCCCCTTGACAGTTTGCTTTGAATAAAACTCTTCTAGCAAGGCCCAACATTGGTTTTACCATTTGCCTAATAACAACTAAACTTGCATAGGGACCGGCTAGCACCTGAGGACTCTTAATCAACAACCCGGGCCAGTGCTCCCCATGAGTGTTGGTCCAAACTGGGCGATGCCCGGCGCCCCCTAGGCAACCAGGGTCTCAGCCAACCCAACGTCTGGTCCATCCAGTATACCTTGAGAACGAGATACATGCGACTCCTATCAGGCTAGGTCGATGCATTGGGCGGTCTTGCTGGTTTTGTTTTACCATTGTCGAAATGTCTTGTGCACCGGGATCCCGAGTTTGATCGGGTTGTCCCGCGATGGAGGATTGTCTCCGCGGATCGTGAGCTTGTCGTTGGCTAAGTTGGGACACCCCTGCAGGGTTTAATCTTTTAAAAGCCATGCCCGCGGTTATGTGGCAGATGGGAGTTTTTAATATCCGGTTGTAGAGAACTTGACATCGGATCCGAATTAAATACACCAACCGCGTGTGTAACCGTGATCGTATCTTTTCGACGAAGTTTGGGAAGAGAACATGGTTGGGTTATGTTTGAACATAAGTAGTTCAGGATCACTTCTTGATCATTACTAGTTTGCGACTGTTTGCGTAGTTTCTCATCTTATTCTTGTACCTGTGAATTAGCCACCATACAATACTTAGTGCTCCTGTAGCCTCACCACATATCCATTCCATACCCATTAAGCTTTGCTAGTCTTGATACCCATGGTAATGGGATTGCTGATTCCCCGTGGCTCACAGATTACTAAAAAAACAGTTGCAAGTACAGGTAAGGCGATGATCTAACGCGAGTGCGATGCTTGCTTGTTTGGAGTTCTTCTTCTACTTCTTATTTGATCAAGTGATATAGGTTCCGGGTCGGGAGCCTGGGATTAGCAAGGTGGATGTGGTTCTTCTTTTTCATTTGATTTCATCTGTAGTCGGATCCTTCTCTTCTGTATGTTGGCTGCAATGTATTGATGTATTCATGTTGTAGCTTGCGGTGAGTGTATGCCTTGTTCTTGTATTCTCATCTATTTAGTACATGGTATGTTGTAATGATGACCACCTTGCTATGTGCTCAAAATGCGGTTGTGCCTCAATCATGGATTCATCACATGATTGGGATAGAATCGCATCTTGGGCGCTACAGGCTGGCCATCTGGTGCCTCCAGGCATTGGACGTCCGATAGGTGTTGGTTGTCCAGAGGTCGTTGAACGTCCGAGAGTTGTAGCTTTCTGGCAGCTCCTTCTATTGTTCCTCGCGCTTGGTGTCCTCGACGTCTTGTCCAATAATGTTCCATGGCCTTCCTCTTGGTTCCTGGTCATGCATAGCACATATGCTTGAGGTAGTAGCCATGTCTCACATATGGAAAGTGACGATTCAGCGAGGAGAGAGTTCACCTTGTGTCCAATGGCGTATACCTGAGGTCACGTCTTATGTCCTCTTGGGTCTTGGGGAGTCTTCATAGTGTACATGGGGATGACCCTAGGATGCTCCGCATTAGATATTTTGAGCGTTGTGCGGCTAGCTTCATGCTCGAGGGACATGCACACGGCCATCATCAAAGCGAGGCCTAAGCTTTTCAAGACACCCTGCTTGCTACTATCTGGTCTTGCGAGATTTGTTCACCATGATACGGAGGCGTACATGATGCTGCTCGACTTCAATCCAACCTCCATTAGCCGAAACTTCTTTGCAGGTATGTAGTGAGTCGACGTACATCATTTCCCTCGACTTCGAACTGATCACCATCGCCCGAAACTTCTTGGCCGGTATGTACTGGGTCGGCATGAACTCCCACTGGATTGCTGCCATCAGAGAAGACAGGAAAAAGTTGGTGCTCGTGAACTTCTAGACCTCCCATGAGATTATCTGATGTATGGTAGAACCCTAGATGCCCGATATTTCATGATTGTAGGAGATCCTATGAAGAACACGAGGGGGAAAACGAGGGGAAAACAAGGGAAACACAAGAGAGATCACTCAACCAACAAGATTCGATTACACACTACTAGGGAAAACCCTAGCAGTAGCGCGTGTTTTGTGCCCACTAGTAGCGCGGGTGGCCGCGCTACTAATAAGGCACTACAACTATTGCTTAGCAGTAACGCGTGCCATCACGCGCTACTGCTAGGACAAATAGCTGCAGCGCTTGTTCACTACCGCGCTACTGCTAAGGTATCTACTTGCAGCGTGTTTTCTTTGCATCGCTACTAGTAGTTTTTTAGTGTATTTATGCGCCATCATACAAATATTGGTACAATACCAGCTGTTATGAGGTTTACATCATTATATCCATAACAGTGTATTAAATGAAGGTGGATTAGGTTCAAGTGGAGGCAATATGTGGTGCATGTCAAAAGTATACTACTAATCCAAACTTGATCTAGTTTGGACTAGTAGTACTTTCGATGTGCACCACATGTTGCCTCCACTTGAATCTAATCGGCCAGCACAAGATATTTAATCATCATCATGGTCATTACCACCAACAGTATTTATTTAATCACCACTAACACTAGCTAATAATAATCATCATAGTCATTACCACCAACACTAGCTATTTTATCATCATAGTAATAGTGTAGCACATCATCATCCTGAAACTCATTTCTAGCCAGCTACTCACTCCTGCTGCTCTCTCTTAGGTAAAAGAACATAAAACATGTGTAGCTCTCCTCCTTGATCAAATTGGAGCATGCAGATGAACCTGTCTCCTAATCGTGGACGGTGCCTCTGTTTGCTGCTCCCTAGTACTTCTCTGCGCTCCCCCAACACATATTTGCTCTAGTCTTGCACTATTAAGCATCCGTCGCTAATCTTGAATGCACTAAAGTAAGTTGTAGGATATTTTGGCTGTAAGTTGATAATACTCATGATACCTTTAGTCTCGATCCCATAAGGCACAACATTCATCGGGAGTCCCTGTTGAAGAACATCGTATGGTAACATACTTAGCAATGAAGTTTAGCTTCAAAAATAATGTATGGAAAAGATGCAATGAGGACAAAAAGTAAAAATCTTAGCATCCTTCCTAAATGGATGTGACCGTAGTTCATTACGAACACTATGGGTCGCACATTTTCAGTACTAACATTTCTAAATGCAGGAAGAAAATTTTTCTTGACAGATCAAGATCCTCAAGCCATGAAACATAATGACCGAGCTCCTCGCAGCTTGAGTTCAGCCCAGTGACGATATCTGGTCCTGTCTACCAAGCGCTGGACATGTTTGCTTGCGGAAATAAGTGACAATACAAATTAGTTGTCAACTATTTTGAATAAACAATATCAAAGACATAAATATGGTTGAGAAACTTACATAATGGTATAATCGAGGCATTTGCACATTGACCGGATGTCGGTATTACCTTCAATATCATCTTCCTGACGAATATCAAAGGTGATAACCATATCGGGCTCAAATGCATAAGTCTTGCATAGTGCTCGCCATGTTTTGCATCCAAAATAGGTGTAGTCGTCAATTGTATAACTTTGCATGGAAAATATAACCATCCTCGGTCTTCAAGTAAACTTTCTTTTCCTCCATACTATGACTGAAACCTATCTTATCCAATACAAAAACTCTTGCATGGCGGGGATACGCTAGTAGAATAGTAAAAAATATAAGTTGAAGCAAATGAAGCGGATGTCATGCTTAATTACGAAAAAAGACTTGTCGTTGTGACTTCATCAGATCCACTTGAAGTTCTCGTCTAGCTTGATCTTTGAAGCGCCTATCATCATCTAGGAAGATTCCGTCATACAGCCACGCTTCGTCTTCGCAGATTTGCAAATACCAAAATCCTTCTCGTCGCCGACATTTCCTATGTTCATAGTTAAAACATTAATTGAAAATCGATCGAAGACAACTACCAAGATACTCAACACACAAATCCGGGGCACTCGATATTTCCTACATATTCTAGCACAAGTCATGCCAAAATTCACGGAAAAATCCGGCATGACCTTTGCTAAAATAGGACATATCGGCGCTGAAATTTTCCGAACGGAAATGAATCAACACTCCGGCAAAACATAGGCCACTCGAAGGTGTAACCTGCAAACATGACCGGCCACTTGGATATTGAGCAACACAAGATATACATTTCAAAAGTAGATCATCTCATGCATTCAATAAGCAAAAGTAGATCATCTCATGCGTCAGTACATCGTCGAATAGTGTCATACATATAACATCACTAATACAACTAAAACTCTAGCACACGACGGTATCGGCGCGGCGGTGGACACCATAGAGAAGGCACCATCACGGGATCATAGCTCGGTGAGATCCCGGAGAACCTGCCAGTATTGGAGAACGGCTGTGCTCCAACGCAAACAAGTAGCGACGGACGTGCGCGTCCTCCTCATCGACACGGTGACACACCACCTCCGGAGTCCTCGAGCCTCGGATCGCCACCGCCCACTGCGACCGCCACCAAAGAAGGTTCGGTCAACGACAGGCTGGCTCCTCACCAACCTGCGCCCCGGTAGGTAGCGCCTCCAGTACCACCCGTGAGCCCAGGTCCGGACATGGCCGATCTGGTCAAGCAGGTGTCGCCCTCCGCCGAATCGGCAGCGAGGATGCGGATAGGCATCGCCCACGTCGAGGGGAAAAATTGCTTTAACTAAAAATCACCCAATTAGTACCTAGTTCTTACTAACTAGTTCTTACTAACTAAATAGAAGAAGGTCAAATTTTACTCGTTTTATTATGCATTACACTAGTGTTTATTCATCATCTAAGAAAACGTCACCTAAGAAAAAATCCCAGCATCTGTTTCCAATTCATTTCCACCCATAGATGAACCCTAACTATTTGATGCAACTAAAATTTGAAGAACTCTATCTAGGCAGAGGTAGGGAGGGGAGGAGCAGGTGTGCTCACCTCGATCGGGTGCCTGCGGCGAGAGGCGGGCGGCGTCGAGGTCGGGCTTGGGGCGGCGTTGAGGTCGGGGACGGCGTCCGGGGCGTCATTGAGGTCGGGGGTGGGGGCGGCGTTGAATCCGGGGGCGGGAGCGGCGTAGAGGGTGTGCGGAGAGCGCGCGGCGACCGACGGGCGATGGCGGCAGCGAGAGCGGAGTAGTGAGATTTGGGGGAAGTGGCCGTGGGGAAGGACGAATGCGGTGGTTAAGTCAGAAGTAGCAGTAGCGCGTTCCCAGAAACACGTTGCTGCTACATTAGCTACAGTGCGTTCTGCGATACGCGCTACTGCTACAACTTTCTCCTTTTCCCTCTTCCACTTATTTTTCTTCACATTTTATTTTTTTCCTTTCACCTTCTTCGATTTCTTTCATTCTCAATTACCTTTAACTATTTTCTTTTCATTTAATTTTATATCATTTAGTAGTAGCGAGTTTAGAGCAAAACGCGTTGCTACAAAGAAAGTAGCAGTAGCGCGGTTCCATGTAGATCGCTAGTACTATGTGTACCATATGGGCTAAGCCGTGAGAATTTTAGTAGTAACGTGTTTTCTGCGACGCCGCCATCGCTATCTGAAACTATCTGCGGCCTGCTGATTTCGCAAGCTTCATTGCTGCTATTTAGCACCAGCGTGCTTCTTTGACACACGCTACTGCTAAAGTTCTGTGTATATGGTTTTCCCTAGTAGTGACACATGTGCTATATCCTTGAAACACAAAGAGAGATACACGATTCAAAGTCAACAAGGGACGATACAAAGGGTTGTCGGCATTCTGGGAACGGGGGTCTCCAGACTTGCCTGCCTGCGGCCTATAGTGTGGCTCAATCAATGGCCCAGTACGGCCCATCTTCATCAACCAACACTCAAGACCCTCGAGAGGGGCCAAGCCTCGTAGGGCGGACGACGCAAGGCTTCCTCAGGGGCGGCCTCACCAGGCAGGCTCACGAGGAGGCGGAGAGATCAATGCAAGGGGTACCTCACGAGGTCCTCGTGACACAAGCCATGACAACCAAGGCCAGGCGGGCGCCAGCCCGCATAGTGTCCTCTTTTCCTCTTTGGTGCAAAGGGGGCAAGCGCAGGCACGGAGTACCAAGGCATCAGGAAAAGGTTTCCTTATCGGTGCAACGAGACCAAGACCAGCAAAACGGCGGGACGGAGGTCACCGTGGAGCCCAAGACGGTGTCATCACCAGCACCTTTGGCAGGCGAAGACCACCTTTAGTCAGGATAGCTTGTACTAGTTGTCCCCTTTCAAAATGGTCGTTGTTGGATCCCTTCCTGCTCAATATTTGGGAAGAGGACCAAGGCCTCTATAAATAGGGCTAGCCGCCGCAGTAGAGGGGGATCCGGACCCAGTTCATCTACACACCATCAAACACAAGAACATCTCTCCTCGCGAGGCCGTTCTTCCCTTGTACTTTCATCATTAGCCCAAGAGGCAACCCACCACACCACAAACGGGAGTAGGGTATTACACCACAACGGTTGCCTGAACCTGTATAAATCTTGTGTATCTTGTGTTGTTCAACGATCTAGCTTAGGGATCGCGGCGAGGCTGAGAGCAAGATTCGGTAGGATGAGATCTTCGTGCGCACCCCAGTGTTCGAACCTTAAGGGTTTTACTGGAACCCGATATTCGACATTTGGCGCACCAGGTAGGGGTGCGCCGGAGCTCTTCCTTTCATCGACCTACTCTCCACCAACATTGTGCTTCGCGCTCATGGCGGGCATCGCGCCTCCGGCTCCGGCGACCGGTGCCAACACCGGGGCCAGGGGGCTCTGAGCCTTGGCCCCCGCCTTGCGGTAGGTGCAGTGGCCGCACAAGTTCAAGCCAGAGATCCCGTCGCGCTACGACGGCCCGGCGGACTCGCTGGCTTTCCTACTGGCGTATGAGGAGGCCGTCCTCAAGGCCGGAGGCGATGACAAGGTCATGGCCAACTGGTTTCCCTTGGCCCTCACTGGCGCCCCGCGCGCTTGGCAGCTCAACCTGCCGGCGTCATCCGTGGCCTCCTGGGAGGAACTGCGCGACCTCTTCCTCGCCAACTACGCGGCGCCGGCGCCCCCGGTCGTCGTAGCTGTCGGCGTCCAAACCGGCGGATCTCGGGTAGGGGGTCCCGAACTGTGCGTCTAAGGCTAATGGTAACAGGAGGGGGGGACACCATGTTTACCCAGGTTCGGGCCCTCTCGACGGAGGTACTACCCTACTTCCTGCCTGATTGATCTTGATGATATGAGTATTACAAGAGTTGATCTACCACGAGATCGTAGAGGCTAAACCCTAGAAGCTAGCCTATGATTATGATTGTTCTTGTCCTATGGACTAAACCCTCCGGTTTATATAGACACCGAAGGGGGCTAGGGTTACACAGAGTCGGTTATAGGGAAGGAGATCTACATATCTGAATTGCCAAGCTTGCCGTCCATGCAAAGGAGAGTCCCATTCGGACACGGGACGAAGTCTTCAATCTTGTATCTTCATAGTCCAACAGTCCGGCCAAAGTACATAGTCCGGCTGTCCGAGGACCCCTTAATCTCGGACACCCTCAGTAGCCCCTGAACCAGGCTTCAATGACGATGAGTCCGGTGTGCAGATTATCTTCGGCATTGCAAGGCGGGTTCCTTCTCCGAATACTCCATAGAAGATTTTGAACACGAGAGTCGTGTCCGGCTCTGCAAAACAAATTCCACATACCTCCGTAGAGAGCACAATATCCCACAAATCTAATCTGCTGACAACTTTTAGCGTGACATCACGCCACGACCCGGTCATTATGCGAACCGTTTTTCTCCACCAGCCACTACAGGTGCTACGAGGCGGTTTTATTGGCAAGTCTTGTCGAAGCAGAGATCGTGTTCCCTTTATCACGGGCTTCTCATCAATACAGGCGTGGGTAACCCAACCGCGCTTGTTTAGTATGACTCCTCGATTTTAGGCAAGTCCGAAACGGCCACGCGGGGGACGCTTGATATTCGTCCTCTTTATACGGGGGGCAAGGCATGTCCTTTTGTTCCCACGCTTGATCCTTCCCCTCCCGCAACTCGAATTCCAACACCCAAGGCTCAAGCTAAGCACTTCGGACCTTCAACCATGTCTAGATCCAGCCTTCAAGGCCGGTGGATGGCCTCCTTTGTCATAGAGGCGGACATCAAGAAGCTTAGGGAGGCCAGGTATCTCATCGCCGAAATCCCGCACAGGCTGCCTGCTCAAGGGCAGGTCATTCCCACTCCCGAACCCAACGAGAGTGTCGTATTTATTTCCCACTTCCTCCGAGGGCTAGGTTTTAGTCTTGATGCCTTCGTAAGAGGGCTCATGTTCTATTACGGGCTACATTTCCATGATCTAGCTCCGGATTTCATCCTTCACATCTCGTCGTTTATCATCGTGTGTGAAGCTTTCCTCCGCATCACCCCCACTTCGGCCTATGGCTCAAGACCTTCAATGTTGTCGGCGTTCTGGGAACGGGGGTCCCCAGACTTGCCTTCCTGCAGCCTGCGGCGTGGCTCAAAGGGGGCCTGACGCGGCCCATCTTCATTAACGCAAGCTCAAGACCCTCACGAGGGGCCAAGCCTCGCGGGGCGGATGACAAGGAGCTTCCTCAGGCACGGCCTCATCAGGCTGGCTCATGAGGAGGCATAGAGTTCAAGGCGGGGTACCTCGCGAGGTGCCCATGATGCAAAACATGATGACCAAGGGCGCCGGGTCCAGGCGCCAGCCCATGCGATGTCCTCCTTTCCTCTTTGGTGCAAAGGGAGCAAGCGCAGAGAGCATCAAGCAAAGGCATCCATTTCGGTGCAACAAGACCAAGACCAGCCCAACGGCAGGGAACAAGTCATTGTGGAGCCCAAGCAGGCGTCACCACGAGAGCCTTTGACAGGCGAGGACCAACTTTAGTCAGGATAAGTGTACCCGTTGTTCCCCTTCAAGATGGCCAATTGTTGGTGCCCTTCCCGCTCAATATTTGGGGAGAGGCCGAGGGCCTTTGCCTATAAATAGGACTAGCCACCCCCAGGGTAGAGGCATCTGATCCTCACCAAGAAACCAGTAGATAGAGCGACTGAACTCCTCCTAGCAGTTCATCGCACCAGCCAAGAACAGACCCTCGTGAGGCTGTTCTTCCTTGTATTGTTCATCATCAGCCCAAGAGGCAATCCACCACACCACACACTGGAGTAGGGTATTAACCACAACGATGGCCTGAACCAGTATAAACCCCGTGTCTCTTGTGTTGTTTCTTTCATAGTTAGATCCAAGCGATTCGGCGAGGAGAAGGTAGGTAGAGGGTGAAATCTCCGCGCGCACCCCAGTGTTCAAACCTCAAGGGTCTGCCAGAACCCGAAACCCGACATTTGGCGCGCCAGGTAGGGGTGCGCCAGAATTCGCCTTCCGTCGTCCTGTTCTTCTCCGACCATCGCATCCATGTCTGACGCTCGTCGGGCCCGCGCCGAGCGCCGATCCTCCCTCGCTTCCCGTGTCGCCCAGATGGCTCCCGTCGACGGGCGCCCCCGTCATTACCCATCACCTGCCGTCAACGCCGCCACCGGCCCGGCGGGGAACGAGCAGCAAGCATCGTCCCAGCATCCATCCATGAGGCGAGACGGCCGCACTGCTACACCCTCGCTCACCCCTGCTGGATCTTCGTCCCAAGGCGCCCAGCAGCTCATGGAGGCTCGAGCTGCGCTCATCGCGGCAAACGAGCTCCTGCGCTACCGCCCAATCGACGAAGTCTACGAAGAGTGGCTCGACCGAGTCGCCGAGCTCATCCGCGCCGCTGGGGGTCCCCCACGCCGTCCTTCTCGCTGCACCGCGCCCCGCCCTGCGCGGGCAATGAAGCTCCTGGGGCGCCTCAGCCGCCTCCCCCTCAAGAAGGCGCCCTAGCCCCAAGGCGCGCGGCCCCTAGGCGGAACCCGCTTCCTCATGTGCCAGCGCGGCAGGAGCAGAGCTGCCAAGAAGTCCCTCGCCCTCGAGAAGCTGCCCGAGCGCTCCCTGCTCCAGCACGACAAGACCCCGCGCTGCTCCCAGCTGTAGCGCATGGGGACCCACAGGACCAAGCTCTTCGTCGCCCAAGGCCTCCTGTGGCTATAGTGGCCCGCCGCGCTACTACCCTCAAGTTGGCACATCAAGCAGAGCTGCATGGCACGCGGAGCACTATGGCGTGGCCTTCGGGGTGACGGCCCCAGAAGAGTACGTGCCCCACATGATGGACCAAGGGCACCCGCGTGACGGCGAACAAGGCTCGCTCCTCAGCCCAAGCTGGGGGGACGAGGCGCCAGAAGCCGAGCTCTTCCAGGGACCCAGGGATGGCCCCATCGGCCACGCTAGAAGCGACGATTATCGGGTACCACTAATTCCTCAGGAGCAGGCATACGCTAATCATGGGTCGCAGGAGGTGCAGGTCGCCACAGGCGGCAGCTGCCCGCTCATGATCTCCTACCCCTCAGGAGGAGGGCGTCGGGGGCTGCAGGAGAGGGGCCGGGATCCAACATCACCACCGCGGTGTTCAGAGCAAGGCCTTCCTAGGAGGTAGGCCCTCCACTGGGGAGGTGCCTCAGGGCCTGCCCCTGGCGGAGGACCCGTGGTTGTCAGGGGAACCGCTGGCGACCGCTCTACCCCATCGGCAGCGTCCTGGTTTCCGGTCGTCGTTGATGGCACTAGAGTGTGGCGCAAGGCGGGGCCCTCGTCTGGAGATATGAAGCAAGGCCGGTACCTATGAAGAAGGCCCAGTGCCTGTGAAGCTCGCCGCCCCGTGACACTCACACGTAATAATGAGTGGGGCTGTACACACCCCGGAGTCTCAGGGGTGCCGGCCTCAGGCCCTGGGGCTCCCTCCCACGCCAAGTGGTAGCACTTAGCTCCGCGCTGGTGAGAAGACGTCCAAGACTATACTAGGTGCCGGACGAGGCCTTTTTCTGCTTTCATTGCTTTTCCCCTGGTTGTTGCTTTCCCCCGCTGGATTTAAGTTGGACTCGAATTTGAGATTTGCGTGTGTTTGGGGAAGGGGTTCTTAGTCTCATTCGAGCAATCTCTCGCGTTTCGGCTACAACCTCGCCTCAGCTGCCTCCCCTCGTGAGCCCCTCGCGAGCCGGGTCTGGCCTAGCTTGCGTGCAGCCCAGACTGCCGCCGTCATATCCTCTCAGGAGGTTTTTCACTGCAGATCCTACGGATTCGATCAGGAGGCACTCGAGGCACCACTGCCTCCCACAAGTTATCTCAGGACCCGCATGGGACAAAGGTAAACCAGCCAGCCAGCTCGTCATCTAGCTGACCACTTGGGGCGGGCATGTGGGTGATGTAGCATCCACTAGTACGCTAAACATAAGTTTTACATGAGGGGCACCCCCTCCCAAAATGCTCTTACAACCATCAGGTCAAAAGCCTGAGTTCTATTCGTGCAGGGTAAGGAGACAGAAGCAATGCGCGGTCAGTCGGATAAATCCCCCAATGCGTCCTCAGGAGCACAGCCCGAACTGTCGCTGGCGTCACTGGCCTCGCCATCGCCCCCTGCGTTGTCGTCAGCGGCGTCAGGACCGTTCACCACGCCTCCCTCGTCGGCGGCCACGAACGCGTCATTGTCATCTGAAGCGAAGGCCCTGACAAGAGCGTCCACGTTGTCTTCCACCCGATCGCGCGAGTCATCCGGACGGCACAGGGGGATGAAGCGATAACAGCGTCGAAGTCAAAGTGAGGATACATGTTCTGGACATGGCTGAAGACGCGGGAAAAGGCGCGCCTGAGCAGGGCTCGACTCCACTCCTCCACCAACCTGTTGGCCCTGACCGACCGCCCCTCCAGCTGCGTCATGATGTCGGTAAAGAACTGAAGGTTGCCAGCGTAGTTAATGGCGTGCGGCTCGCCAACGGCCGCCTTGCAGATTTTACCCAAGGCCGTGTTGGCTCTCTCCCGAAGCGTGGTGAGCATGGGGGCATGCTCATGTTCCAGGAGCCGCCGCTGATGCATCTCATCCGCATTCTGGCGCGCGACGGCCTCATCCTCGTCCACCCGTTGGCGAAGAAGAAGTGCCTCGGCGTGGGAAGTAGTTGACTCCCCTTGCGCCACCTCAAGTGCGGCCCACAAGGCATCAACCCGCCGCGTTGCTTCCTCCAGCTTGGTCCTCAGGACGGTGTTCCTACCTTCGGCCTCGGTCCGGATCAACTCCAGCCTCTCCTCGAACTCGCGCTCGTGGTCCAGGCGCGCCGTCGCCACCCGATGTCCGACCTCCACCGAGACACGGGTTTCCCGCGCAGCGACATCGTCCTCCACCCGTGTCACCAAGCGCTCCCTTGTCTCCAGGCGGTCATACTCGCGTGCGCGTTCGGCGGCTTCCAGCATCAGCGCCTCCTCATGCTTCTGGAGCTCCGCTGGGTCGCTAGAAGCCACCTCGGTCAACGCGAGGGCCGCCTCGCGCAGCTCCACCTGCTCCTCCAGTGAGTGGCACCGGGCCAGGAGTTCCCATGCCCGCTCCTCCGTGGCCTCTCGCCGCCGGTCAGCTTCCCGGGCTTCTTCGACGGCCCAGGAACGGACCTCCCAAGAGGCCGCCAGCGACGCCTTGGCCTCCTCATCGTTGAGATCGCACTGACGGCGTGCAAGGGCGACAGCCGCCTCCAGCTCGCGCCTCTCAGCAACCAGGCGCAGGCCCTCGGCCTCAAGGCACGCGTCCTCATTAGCAAGCTCTTCACCAAGCAGGCTCACTGCATCAGCCGCCCTCCGGAGAAACCCTTGGCGAAGAGCACGACGCTCCTGGGCGCGCTCGAGTATGTCTTCCACACCATCATCCGCCCCAAGCGAGCGCCGGGGGCACGGATCAGCACTCCCCCTACGGGCAGGGGGCTAGGGGCTGGCGCCCTTGAGGTGACCGGGCACACCCTGCGAGAAGCCCGACCTAGAGCCAGTCCATCTCCAAGTGTAGAGCGCAGGGAGTACCCCAGCCAATGACGGTCCACGACCAGACGAGAAGCCCACGGCAGGCTGGCTATGCCACGAGAAGGCTCGCGAAGGAAGGTCGCGGAGCGCGCAGGGCCGTGTTGCACCTCGGGATGGTTCGTCTCTCCAACCGGCCACACCACAAGGGCCCTGCTGCTCGAAGCGATCGAAGACGGCGGAGAGGGCGGAGGCAAGGGGGATGGCTCCTCAGTCATCTCCATGAGCTCGGAAGGAAGGGCCCTGTGGAGCAAGGATCAGGAAAGGCAACAGAAGAATCAGGAGCTGGGAAGGGAGAAGGCTTACTCATCGATGGCGAAGTACTTCCCTCGCTTCAGTGACGACAAGAGTAATCATCGCCAGGGGCCTCCCTTCTCTTCCCGGAGGGCCTCAAAGTCCTGTGAGCGACAAAGAGTTGGCGCGGGGTTAGCTTGTGACGAGGAGGAAGCACCAAGACGACCTGCGTCGGGGGCATCTACCTGATGCACGCCGTCGGTCGCCCCACCAAGAAGAGCAGCTGGGGCCTCGGGGGCCTCAGCCGCAGGCGCTGTGGGCGGCTGCTCGCCGCCTTCAGCCATGGCAGCACGGGCCTCAGAGGCTACTCCCTCATGAGTGCCGCCCAGCGCTGTCACCTCAGCAAGGGCACCCTCGGCCTCCGGAGGCCCATGCCTCCCTGCTCCGCCACTTGAGGAAGAGTCGCCCTGGCCGACTGCGAGGGCGACCACCACCACTGGGTTCTCGCGAGGCCTGTAGAGGCCAGCAGGGCGCGGGCCCCATTCGTCGAAGATGGGCATCTGACTCACAAAGTCGCTTCTATTCGAGCAGAGGTACAGCAAGGCCCCCCTTGCCGGATGCCGCCAGGGGAAGGATCCCCAGTCAAGACCAAGAGCACCTTCCTCAGCGCTTCAGGCGTCAGGTCCTCTTCCTGGAGCCGCATACGATCCCCACGACCGCTGAAGGCCCACATCCGGTGAGAATGGCGTTGTAGAGGGGCAACACGGCGTAGCAGGAACTCCTTCACCACCTTGGGTGCCGTCACGCCGAGCTCCCTCAAGAACTCAAAGCGACGCCAGACGAAGGCGAGCCGGGGGTCGCGAGCGTCTCCTGGCCCCAGCCTGAGTTGGGGACAGCAGGCGAAGATGGCTCCGTCAGCAGGAGGCTGGGCACCCCTACGTCCACAAACAGCCACCGCTCGCGAAACCCAGGCGCGGGCGGAGGAAGACTGAAGTCAATTCCTGAAGCTGCCATCTCAGGCGCAGCAACAAAGCTCACGCACCCCGAACATTGGGTGGGGTTGACAAGGCGCAGAGAGAAGAAGTGGCGCAGCAAGGCAACTAAAGGAAGGATGCCCATCATTGCCTCACAAACAAAGGCGAAAACCGCAAGAAGAGTGATGGATTCAGGACCCAGATACATCATGTGGATCTGATAATGGGAGAGCACGGCGTTGAAGAAATCAGAAAAGGGGGGAACCAGTCCCACCCACAGGGCGTCGACGAAGTATCGAACCTCGGTGGCAATCCTGTCGATGGAGAAGCGAGACGCGGGCCAGGCCGTCGTCCTCCCGCATTTGTTGAAGATGGTGGCCAGAGCCGAGCTGACCTTGCTCAAGCCCTCTTGATTGATTATGATCGATCGATCGATGGCGGGGGCCGTCGACAACGATGAGCGCGGTGGCGGCATGGGCTTCTTCCCTCTTCCCTTCCTCGGAGGAGCCATGATGGCAGAAAAAGGGGGGAGGTTCGAGATTGGATTGGATGCGGAAATTGGAGTTCGAGAGGATAAGGCACAGAAGCGCTCGAGCAGCGGAGAGCGGAGCGGCTGTGTGCGGCTATGAGTCCGCCTAGCATGGCATAAAATAAGGAGGCGTGGGGGAACGGTGCCGCCCACGTCCAATCAACCGCCACGCGGCGCCCAAGGTCGCAGGCTGTTAGGGCCCGCGATGCTTCGCACTTGCCCTTTCGCCTCTCTGCTCAGCCAAGTCCGGGCGCGCCATGGGCCCGGGGGCTACTGTCGGCGTTCTGGGAATGGGGTCCCCAGACTTGCTTGCCTGCGGCGTGGCTCAAAGGGGGCCCGGCGCGGCCCATCTTCATTAACGCAAGCTCAAGACCCTCGCGAGGGGCCAAGCCTCATGAGGCGGACGACAAGGAGCTTCCTCGAGCCACGGCCTCATCGGTGGCTCACGAGGCGGAGAGTTCAAGCGGGGAACCTCGCGAGGTGCCCATGGCGCAAGCCATGACGACCAAGGCGCCCGGTCGAGGCGCCAGCCCGCTGATGTCCTCCTTTCCTCTTTGGTGCAAAGGGAGCAAGCGCAGCGAGAGCATCAAGCAAAGGCATCCATTTGGTGCAACAAGACCAAGACCAGCCCAGCGGCAGAAGAAGTCATTGTGGAGCCCAAGCGGCGTCACCACGAGCCTTTGACAAGCGAGGACCAACTTTAGTCGGGATAAGTGTACCCATTGTTCCCCTTCAAGATGGCCAATTGTTGGCGCCCTTCCGCTCAATATTTGGGGAGAGGCCGGGGCCTTTGCCTATAAATAGGACTAGCCACCCCGGGTAGAGGCATCTGATCCTCACCAAGAAACCAGATAGATAGCGATTGAACTCCTCCAAGTAGTTCATCGCACCAGCCAAAGAGACCCTCATGAGGCTGTTCTTCCTTGTATTGTTCATCATCATCCCAAGAGGCAATCCACCACACCACACCTTTGGGTAGGGTATTACACCTACAACAGTGGCTGAACCATATAAACCTGTGTCTCTTGTGTTCTTTCTTTCATAGTTAGATCCAAGCGATTGGCGAGGAGCGAGGTAGGTAGAGGTGAAATCTCCGTCGCGCCCCAAGTGTTGAACCTCAAGGTCTGCGGAACCCGAAACCCGACAAATGTGATGCCGAGGGTGATTGGCGGTGTCACCTTGGTCTTGGGCGCTATAATAAGCAAAGCGCCCG
This sequence comes from Aegilops speltoides, assembly GCA_021437245.1. Taxonomy (NCBI): domain Eukaryota; kingdom Viridiplantae; phylum Streptophyta; class Magnoliopsida; order Poales; family Poaceae; genus Aegilops; species Aegilops speltoides. The sequence continues at coordinate 197,849,485 of CM038141.1, forward strand.
GCGCCCATGGCCAAATGGTTCCTTCACAGAAACTTCTAACTTATGGCAACGGGAGTGGTTTTACATCACAGCTCCCCGAGGTACAAAGCTGGCGGCCGCTCCAGCATTCCGCTCGGGCCCTCTGCCGTAACTGGCGTCATGGGTCAATAAGGGGCTAGACTGGGGGCCAATTAACGACGTGCTGACACTACAAAGCCGCATCCGAGACCTCCTTAAGAAGGATGTCAGTTTTGTAAGGATAATGCAAGTAGTGCTGGTTCGTCGGGTCCTGCCATGCCAACGTCGACCTCTCCATATGGGGGAGTTCAACCCGGAAGGACCGCGAACCATTCAACAATTCTTCGGCGTGACGCTCAAAGAGATGCATGGGTCGTTCTTCGGATCACGAATAAAGTGTGCGGACACCACCGAGGACGTGGGTCTCAACTTCAACCATCCGGATACCCAAGTAAGTAATTCCACTATTGAACACACCGTCCTTTGTGTTTGTTATGACATCATTCTGAAAAATTGCTCTCTGCCAAGACTGGATAAGGAAGGCGAAGAGGATTAGGTGTTCGGCCCCCCTTCCCGAAGGCTCACCGGATCCTTTATTGGTCAGGATGCTTGAACGCGCACCATATCAAGTGCCATCAGGAGAAGATGAGGGGAGGAATAGAGAATCCACTGGTGGGCCTCATACTTTACACATCCAAATCGGGGGAGTAAGTGCCTCCGCGAAGGAGGATAATCGGGGAGGTGAATCTAAAATCCCCTCTCCTCACGGTAAGAAAAGGGCCGCCTCTGAAGACTTGGAAACGGAGGTTTCCAAACTAGGGAAGAAACCCTCGTCAGGGGGCCCTGCCCCAGAGGGCGTCCTTACCGCACAGCGCCCGCAAGGGGGCCAGCCCTCAACCGAGCTGTAAGTGAAAAAAGGTACTTTGGTAAATATATCCTGTTTTGTCTTTGAGAATAATAACCGGGACATATTTGTTGCAATCTGGCTCGTAGCCCTTCTCCACAGAGTTCGTCTTTGGGGGATCTTCTTCCAGAGATGATGCAGAGCGAAACACCTCCTCCTGGCTCCCCACCACATGGGGCGGACGACACCAAGGTACCGTCACGGAGGATTTCTCCTGATCCGCCAAGGCCAGAAGTCAACACTTCGGCTGCCCGAAGTCCGGAGTATTCGGCTCCCAAAGAGAGCAATAGAGAGAGTGCGGGATTGTTCGACACACGACTGGACACACTGATGGGTCTTCTGGAGAGACCGGTTGTCTCAGAGACGCATCGTACCTTAATGGGTACGGTGGTTGAGAGGATTTCATCCGCCAAAAGCGGTTTGAATGAAGCTTTATGAGTCTACTAAGAGGCTTTGAGGTATGCAAAAAAATAATATATGTATTTTTGACGGTACCGCACATGCTAGGTGTGCTCTATATAGATAGTAGCACCTGAGACTCTGGTTGCCATCCAGAGGTGGCAAACAGAGGATCATAATCCCAGGTAATGATCACGCTACTTTTATGTGTAGGCGGCTGATTGTCCGGCGGCTGACCGGACTGCTGATTTTGCCGAATTGAAGCGGCGGCTTGACATGGGCGGATGCCGACATCGGGCTTGTTAACAAGCGGCTTGACGAGGCCCGGGGTATGTATGTTCGGCTTGTCAGCAAATATTAAGAGGAGCATGATGCTAGTATCTATAATATACTATGACTACAAATGGAGATGCTGCCGTAGAGACCCTTCAGGCAGAGCTTGCCCGAGCCAAGGAACAAGCCCGAATAAGTGATGCTGCCGCCCTGAAGGCGGTCGAAGAGTTAAGAGCCGAACAGGCTGCTCATCGCCAGAGCGAAGAAAGGATAGCCAAGATGGCTGTTGAGCTGAAAGATGCCGCCGATCGCTATGAGATCCTTGAAAAGGAAAGCCAAGCGAAAGCGGCTGACCTAAAGAAGGCCCTGGAGGCAGCCTAGGAAACCAACTCTAAAATGAGAGGGATAAGGGAGGAGCTTCGTGAAGCCGGAGATATCAAGGCTGGGAGGCCCTATTTGTTGCGGATGAAGTTCAGAGATCCGAAGTATGCCCCTCTGGATGAAGTTGTGGAGTGTTGCAGATGCGTATGCAGACTTGGCAAAGAGTGCTGCTGATGCGACTGAGTTTTACAAAGATCGGAAAGACCATGAGATAGAAATGTTGTTACAGTGCGATTCGATTGCCAACGCGTCCGCTGCCATTGAATGAGAGAATGGCCGCATGGGCCAAGCTCCATAGGTTGTCCGGGCTTGCTATGAGGTCTCTCGTGGATCATCTTTGGCCGAGTGGACCAAGGCCAAACAGTTATTTTGGTTTGGTGCAACAATTCCTTGGTGTTGTGTCGCATATCAACGCTGTGAAGAGGTCGGCATGCATGGAGGGTGCACGGATGGCTCTTGCCCGTGTTAAGACGTACTGGGCAGGGATGGAGGCCACCGCTATTGCAACCCGAGGTCCGGCGGGAGACCAGGACCCGGCCGAGCACTATTTTGAAGAAGTCCTAGAAGGTGCCCGTTTAATAGAGGCTCTATGCTCAAAGAGTACCATGTTCGAGTGACATGTATCTGAATTGTAAAAAACAATGCTATTTTAATTATAGAGGCTGTGTTTATACTTTTGCCTGAAAGTATTATAGTGCCTCCTATGCGGCCGTTTATGTATGTATGTATATAACCTGAAAGTTTGCAGTCGTCAGCTTCTGCCCCCATGCATATAATGCAGGGGTGTTTGGAAAAGTGTGTAATCACACTTGATCCAACGTCTTGGTCCATTAAGGAGGTGATAGCACGGCGAACCAGGAAATCGTACTATATAGCTTTAACACTTTCACTTAGCCATAGGAGTTTGACAGTGGGGCTACTATATAACCCCTGGTACTTCCGTGTTGATCCGAATGTGGTGCACGTACGTACATGACTGGGAAACTAGTCCTTCGTTAATGTGGAGGAATCGGGAAGATTCCGCTGAGTCATCGAGTGGTTAACCAGTCTCGCACTATATCATATGATAGTCAGTTTTCGGCTTTCTCTTCTAAGGTGCTCACCCAGATGAACCAGGGCATAATCCCAATAGTTCTCCCGGTGCCCCCTTAGCCGATAGAGCGGAACGTAAGGTAGAAAACATGGGAGCCGGGCAAACCCAACATTTGACGAAAGACATGATTCGGAGCTGATGCATATAAGGCCAAACTCACGACGCCGAATACTCCCTAAGGTATTCTGACTTTAGGACATATAATGGGCTGAGTAACGCCCTCGATAATGAGCCCTGTGTTTCCAGGTACATGCATTAGTCTGGCGTGACGATGTGTCAAGAACGCCAGTATCCCTCCCAGCTGTGTTAAGTGTCTGAACGGTATGAAGCAACAAGAGACTTTAAAAAAGGTTTACGCAGGGTCTTAATCTAAAAAGAAAACTTTTAGCAGGGCCCTGCTGCACGTCTGCGCCTTTATCTCCATTGTGCCGTATCCTGGAAGGGTGTAGCACGATGATCATCTCTAAAAAAGGAAAAAAACCCAAGTGAAAGACTTTGTGCAAAGAGTTAGTTAATCTGAACGAACCATGAAAATGCAATATGTTATTGTATTAATAGGGTCGAGACAAACTATGGGCTTCTTTTTTGCGAGTAGCCCCTAGGACCACTTATGGGCGTATATCTATCAACCCCAGCTCAGGTTTATCTGGGCTGTTACATCTGGTGGAACGCCGGACTCGTCTAACCATGTTCGTGGTCTTGACGACCGACCGTTTATTCCGGTTGGAGGGGCCGCTCAGTGTTCGGCTGCTAGATCCTACACATATTCTTCCGCACGTAAGGAACGCTCTGTATTTCCGCTAACTATGATGACGCCATGTGGACCAGGCATCTTAAGTTTAAGATAGGCTTAGTGCGGTACTACATTAAAACGAGCGAAGGCCGTTCTGCTGAGTAGTGTGTGATAGCCGCTTCGGAATGGAGCGATGTCGAAGATTAGTTCATCGCTTCTGAAGTTGTCGGGAGAACCAAATACAACCTCTAGTACTAGAGAGCCCGTGCAGCGGGCCTCGACGCCTGGTATCACTCCTTTAAAGGTAGTATTGCTTTGGCTGATTCTTGACGGGTCTATCCCCATTTTGCGGACAGTGTCTTAATATATCAGGTTAAGACTACTGCCGCCGTCCATAAGGACTCGAGTGAGATAGTATCCATCAATTATTGGGTCGAGTACCAAGGCAGCCGATCCTCCGTGCCGGATACTAGTCGGATGATCCCTGCGATCAAAAGTGATCGGGCAGGCCGACCAGGGATTGAATTTGGGGCGACGGGCTCCACAGCGTATATGTCTCGGAGTGCGCGTTTGCGCCTTCTCTTTGGAATGTGAGTTGCGTAAATCATAATCACTGTTTTGACTTCTGGTGGGAATTTTTCTGTCCCCCAGTGTTTGGCTGGCGAGGCTCATCCTCGTCTTCGCTTGGCGTCTCCCTCCCCTTGTGTTCGGCATTTAGCTTGCCGGCCTACTTGAAAACCTAGCACTCTCTGTGGGTGTGATTTGCAGGTTTTTCGGCGGTGACATGAATCTGACATAATTTGTCTAGAATCTTATTTAGGCTGGACGGTCCATCTCTACTGCTTTTAAATGGCTTCTTCCGTTGACCTGGTCGAGAGCCCCTAAATCCGGCATTGACCGTTGTGTTCTCTGGGCTGTCTTCATTGTTTTGACGCTTGT